>OZ038423.1:0-1200000 GCA_964036155.1 Diploscapter coronatus | reverse complement strand
ATTCCCTGCAAAAAATAAGTGAGCTAACAAAATTTATTTTTTAGCCTAGAAAAATAATTTGTAAAATTCGAAAATTTACAGAAAATTGCCCGGGTGATGCATTCATCATTCGGGTTTTCATCACGTCGAGCGGTTGAGTGATCGCAGTAGCAATTGTCGCCTGAAAATTGGAAAATTCAGAAATTAAAATTTAAAATTATTGATAATAAAAAAGCCATACCAAATCTAAGAGAAAATACTTCCATGGCAAAAAATTCAGGGAATAATAAATTGAGAAAGAAAACTTTCAAAAATAATCATTTCAGGGGGCGTTCATACTTAGTTGCAATTTGCTGCAACTCGCTCGAAATGAAGAGAGAGCGCTTACATCATTTCCTATGCTATTTCGAGCGAGTTACAAATAGTAAGTTGCAACTAACGTCTGAACGAATCCTAACGACTTACCGCACAGAAACTGCTGAAGAAGTGGGTGGCGAGGTTGTCTTTGGCGTAGCCGCTTTGAATCAGCATTTGCTTGATTTGGTCGTAAAATGACAGCTGGCCGATCGTCATTAAAATGGCTCGAGAGGTTGCCATTGTGGCTCCTGGAAAAACGATCTTTAAAGTCTTTTACAAATTATTACAGAAAAATACCGTTCTTTCTTTCGTTTCGAAAATTTGTGTAAAAACAATCCTTCAAAATATGATATTTCTTTTATAAATAGCTTTTATCTTTAATTTTTATAACTTGCAAAAAATCATTCTAAAGTTTTATTCTTAGAAAAGTCAAATTTCAATTTTTGGGCAACCTGGAAAAGTAATTGCATACGAAATAGTATGGGGAAGCGAGTCTTTTCCCTCATAAGTCCTATACTATTTCGCATGCACAACGAGACGGTACGACGAGCAACTAGCTCTCCAAAGTGGCATTTTTGCCAAAAGCAAAAGTCAAGAAACATACCGTTGAACAATTTGGACATGCCCTCCTCTCTCGAAATGCGCACCAAACCGTCAATCGCATGCTTGTAGTTTCGCCTCTCCGCGAGCGGCACTTTCATGTCGTTCTGCATGCGAACGTTGATCAGATCACCCGGTGTGCCGACCAAACCTCCGCACGCTCCGGAAAACCCAGCGAGAAGCGCCTTTTGGTAGAACGGTAAGTTGGTGTCTGAAATTAAAAAATGAGAAAAAATCTTTTAAAAGGGCAATTAATCAAAGTAGTACGGGAAAAGCGAATGAAATATTTACGAATTTCTGAAATCACAAATATCGTTAACTTTTATTAATTACTTTTAAAATTTTTCTGAAAGAAAAAGTTGGCCTCTTGCAGTTACCACACCTTTTTTTTCTTTTCTCCATACTATTTCTCGAAAAAGGCTGGTAACCACAAGAAGGTGAATGTGATAAGAGGACGGCAACAATAGTGAACCAAAATGCCTCTATGAATATTAAATTTTTGCAATTTCTTTTCGATATAAAACTTGTATAATAATTTTAAAAAATCGTTTTAACGAATTTTTAACCAACCAGATCCAATTTGAGCTTTGACTGTTTCGTAGATCCCAAACCGAGTAGTCGAGTAGGTGAGCTGACGCAGCAGTGAGGCGGACAGTCCGTTGTAGAAACCTGAAGAAGATTATCTTAGAGAAAACATCGACAACCTGGATAATTCGTTACACGTCGCGTTGCCTACGAAATAGCATGAGCAAAAGATCTCTTCCTTAAGCCTGCCCTATATAGCCTTAGCTATGGGCAGCGAAGCAACGAGTTATCTAATTTGTCAGAAAAAGAATATTCGAGTTTAAGACAGAGTCTTTGATAGATTTAACCAAGGGGTGACCAGTGGCAAAAGTGTCGTTTTTCTGAGGCTTTTTAGTGTTAACTAACTATATTCGACCTGGAGAACACGATTTTGGGACTTTTTCCCGGAATTTTCAAGTCCAGGTTCGGGTACCAGGGTCTGGGGGTCAAATTTCAAAAGTCATTCTGATATCCCAAAACCTATATCAGATTGTTCAGTTCGACGAGCTGAGTCGATTGGTGCGAACATTTTTCAGATCTGACATTCCTATCACAAGTTACGGCTAAAAACAGTGCAAAAATACCAAAAAGCATGGATCTTCGTGGAAAAATGCATTTTTGATCATATTGAGACGCGAAGGGGGAGATAAATCGACTATATTTAGTTTGTACACATCCTGAGAATCATATTGATACAAAACACCGGGAGAAGTAGCGACTCTATTCCAGTCATATTTGGGTCCAAAGTGGAACTTGAAAATTTCGATTTTTCGAATTTTTGAGTTATACATCCAAATCATATATCATTCGATAGAGCATGAAAAACTGAGCAATCTTTGTGAAAACACCTCATGGTTATCTGTTATGGTATGCGTGGTATAGAGGCTTGAATGGATCAGACCCACGAAAATGACAAAAATCTTCAAAAATTCATAACTTTTCGAAAATCAAACGAATTCGAAAAATCTTTTCGGAATATAGTAGTTGGAGAGCAATACTTCATTTTTGCTTCCTGGAGTACCGTGCTATCACTTTATCATGTTATCATATGGATCCATGGTATACCACCCATATGGCACCAGAGTGGTACTATACCAAAATGAATATCAATCGACTCGAAATCGACTGGAGAGTAATACTCGAGTCCATTTCTATCAATTTCAGCAAGTGGTTTCATTATACCATCATTGTAGTTGGCTATAACCACCTGCCGAAAAAGATCAAAAATGGAGTACCTTCAAATGACCATAAAAGACGATAGACTAATCTGTTTTTCAAATGGTTTTCAACATACTACTCAGTTCGATAAGGGCTTTCATTTGATATATAACATGGTAGATCTTTGTTAAAATGGTACCTTGACCCATATGACCCGCGACCCATATGGGTTGAGTCACCATTTGATAGAAAGATTATAATGCTATATACCATTCGAAAGCTAATGAAAAACTAAGTGTAATACCCAAAACCGCTTGAAAAATGATCCAGCGTATCGATTTTTATGAGGAAATGAAGTATCGGCCAAATTGAAGAGTAAACTTTGGAACGTTTTTGACCATAACTCGCGATGCATCAATCCGTTTTTCAAGTGGTCTTTTGCATGATAATCAACTTCGTAACCGCTTTCGAATGATATGCAACATGAATAGGTTTCCGGAAAATTTCAAGTCCCGATCGGTACCCGCCCGGTCCTGTCAGGTCTAATACCCGAAATTTCTCCAAATGACCTCAAAAAATTCTAGAATGTTCTTCGAGGTCTAAGCTTCATTATAATACTAAATTTGACCCCACCTACTTGCGGAAATTTTCGAGATAAAAATTCCCGAATGTAAAGTACAATTTTCGATTTTTCTTATCTGGAGCCCTCAGGGATGAATATTTTTCCGAGGTGTTTTCACAAAAGTTGCTCAGTTTTTTACGCTCTATCGAATGATATATGATTTGGATGTATAACTCAAAAATTCGAAAAATCGAAATTTTCAAGTTCCACTTTGGACCCAAATATGACTGGAATAGAGTCGCTACTTCTCCCGGTGTTTTGTATCAATATGATTCTCAGGATGTGTACAAACTAAATATAGTCGATTTATCTCCCCCTTCGCGTCTCAATATGATCAAAAATGCATTTTTCCACGAAGATCCATGCTTTTTGGTATTTTTGCACTGTTTTTAGCCGTAACTTGTGATAGGAATGTCAGATCTGAAAAATGTTCGCACCAATCGACTCAGCTCGTCGAACTGAACAATCTGATATAGGTTTTGGGATATCAGAATGACTTTTGAAATTTGACCTCCAGACCCTAATACCCGAACCTGAAGTTGAAAATGTCGGAAAAAAAGCCCGGAATCATGATTTTCAGGTAGAATACAGTCAGAAACAACTAAAAAACCTCGGGAAAACGAAACTCTTGTCACTGGTCACCCCTCTCTCTATAGAGAGCCGATTCTCTCACAGACTCTGTCTTAAACGTTTTACCCATGAACCCATCGGACTTGAAGATTTTGCTGGACATCTGAGTGATCGTCAGCTTGCCCTGCTGCTGGGTTTGCAGGTGGACCTGATTTTTAAAATTTTATATGTATTTTTTAAATTTCAGACGGCAACCTGGAAAAGTAGTTGCATACAAAATAGTATGGGGAAAAGAACCTTTTCCCTCACAAATCCTATACTATTTCGCATGCATAACGATTTTTCCAAATTGTTATTTTTTGGTGAGTATTTTTTAACAAATTTATTTCAAAAACTGCCATACTTTGAGTAAATCGAGCGGATGCGTACAGCAAGCGGCGCCTGCCGAGGCCAGTCCTCCGAAATACCATCGGCCCACACGCTTTTCCTTCGACTGAGCCATCTCCGCCCTCAAAATACATTATAAAAATGGTAAACCCCCGTTGTTTTATAAGGAAAATAGGTAATAAGAAATATATATGAACGGCTGAATACCGTTAAACACAGTACAGAATGCGATATATACAATCGAATGTTTATTGCAGGGTAACGACTAAAAACCGTAATATTATTAATTTTGCGGAGAAAATCCACTCATGTTCGATGAGGTATTTGAAAGGCGCGCTTTTTAACCGTAATCGTTTAGCTGACGCTTAATAAATAAATTAACACAATAAATTAAGTGAAAAAGCCTAGTTTCTACAATCATCTTTCATAAATGGCTTAAATTTTCACGAGTTTTTTGAAGAAGAATAGGAAGAGTGTGGTTCCACAAACGGACCAGACGAATTGCGTCTGGTCGATTGAATAGACGTATCTGTGGAGTTTCCTCAACACTTTTCCGAACTCGCCGTTTTTGTATTCGTTCGGTTTTTCCACGAAAAGTCGGTTTTGCTTGAGATAGTCGATCAGAGCCGGTGCGTCCTTTGACAGAGGAGCCAGGTATTCCTCTTGAGCTGCACGGGTCCACCAGGCCCTACAAAAATTTGCATAAATGATCAAACTTTCAAGATTTTATGCTAATTTCACTTCTTCTCAGTAGGAGGAGAGAACCGATAGTGATACAGCTGAGCTTTGACGAATTTCAGAGGCTTTTCCTTGTCGTTGAATGGGTAGTTCTTCATTAGTCGTACCACTGAAACCCATTTGTATTATAATTATTGGTATGATGCCAAAGGTTACCATCCGACGAGTTCCTGAGCAGATGGTGCACCAGCGAAAGGAAGAATGGATTGTGATGGTAGCTCCCAAGGGCTGCGAACCACATTTGCCAATCGAGTCTGGGTTGGTGGGGTGCTGAAAGTTTGCCAATTGGATGGTACCATAAATGGTAATCCGCTACCGACGAAAATGGGTCTCTGATTGACGTCGCCAGGCTTGGAGTAGAACTCGAATGGCGTCCAGGGCCCGTTTGGCTCATGGGAACCCTCGACGATGATTTCGGGTCTACCTGAAAGGATAAGGCTATATATTTTCTGGAAATCCCATAACGATACCTTCAACTCCAGTCATCTGCCGGAAAAGTCCGTACGAGTGGAATAGTTGCCATTCTCGGGTGGCTTCGTGCAGCTTCTTGATTTGTTCTGGAACTCTCGATGCGGAATTCCGATCCAGAACCGTGAAGGAGACCTATAATCATTTTTCAATTTTCAGATATACCACTATTTGAAATCTTTATCCCTTACAAAGCTGGTAAAGAACAGAGCTGTAGCTGCGGTTCCTGTGAAGATGAGGGTCAAGTATTTTCTAATTCCAGGAGACTGATGGCGGTAGATTCTGAAAAATAGATTTAAAAAATCAAATAGACAAGATTTCTTACCTATAAGCGGCAATAAGTGCCGTAATCGTGAACATCAGAAGAGCCACATGGATGATGATCGTCATGGCGATTTTGATGCCTTTGTCGAAGAGAGCGCGGTCGAACACTACAATTAGCATAAATTAAGAGATTTTTCTGATACCAAATAGTTCCCCTACCGATTTTCGAGTTAATCTGCATTTTTGCCAAATCCAGTTGAATTCCGAAGTGAAGGACGAAAAGGTAGGTGACAGCTCCCAAAACGAGGATAGAAAGAATCCACTCCAGCCGAGAGAACCACTTGTTACGACAGAGGAAGAGATCTGGAATTGATTTACTTTGTGCTAGCTTTTGCGATTTAAACAAAAATACCTTCCAACATAGCCACACAAAGTAGCGCGTAATGCATGTTGAAGAAGTTGTAGTTCCCGGTGAATTGGATCAGCATCATAAGAAGGATCGAAAATATCATTAATTTTCAATTTAAACCTTAATTTACAGCCCTGCTAACTACCTGATTGGCGAACGCGAAGTATTTCAGCGGTCTCAACGGCAACAGGAACAGCGGTGGCAGGTAGACTTCGATGTAGAACGTCATGGCGACTGAGAGCTGAAATTATTCAAGTATAATCAATTTTATGCTGATTCCAAATATTGTACCTTTTTGAACCACTCTGGCATATGATGGAAGTGCCAAGCGGGTGTGCTCGGAATGCACTGAGACTCGTAGTGATAGTCCAGGGCTGAATTTTTTAATTAGTTCTTAACTCAGGTATAAATTTCATACCCGTCAACCCCCACCAAGTCGGGCAATTGCTCTGCAGCTTGACGACGCCCGAAGCGAACATCAATCGGACCACCAGCCAATTGACTAGGAAAATCGAGATCTAAAGGTTATATATCGAATTTTAAGAGATAAAAGATAGGATAATTTAAGTACCGAATCCGCAGGAGAATTGGTGAATCCCGCTAAAATCGCCATCAGAAATCCGGATTCGAGCAGTAAAGTATCCCATTGGAACCAAAGGAATGTAGAGCCAGCCTGAAAGTGTTATATATTCACAAACGAGCTTCATATATCCAGCTATTAAATAAAAAATATATACCTCAAAAGCAGTCAGATACAGGTAATATAGTCCGAGATAGAGCAGAATGTTCCTGGATTTGGGCAGGAGAATGGTGACGATCGAAAGAGCGATTCCACATAACGAGAGGAGTTGATAGGCTACCGAAGGACTGAAACTATATTCATAGTCGGATTAACTTTCGAACTGCAACCCATTTATTCTGTCTATTGTCGTTTTTACAATGAATTTACCATTATCAGTTTGGAGCTTTTACCAGACACGTTAACGTAGTGTATGTCATATAGGACGTGGGAATAGGGTCAGGTAGGGATGATGTTTTTGCTAGAATAATTTGCTCCCTACTCTTACTATTTTGATATCAAAATCATCCTACCTGGTCCTATTTCTATGCTCAATATGGTATGTACTACTTTTGCGCGTCTAGTAAAAACTACAAATTGGTAATGGTAAACTCATGGTAAAAAACTACAATAGGCCGTAACTTAGGGATAAAATACGAGAGGCCAATAATTTAGGCTGTTTTCAATACAACACTTTAAGAGTGTAATACCTGAGGGATAAATGGACGTGTCCAAATTGGAGCAGAGGTAAAGTGCATTGATACCAAGGGGTGCCGCTACCTGAAAAATAATATATTTAAAAACATACATGACATATAAATTGTAAAATATAAAATCTCTCGAAAACCAAAAAATCAATGGTTTGTTTTCGTCTATTCGCCTTTACTAGGTTCATTTTGCCATTTGCTCGTAAATTGCTTTCTTTCTTTCGTTGTCCTTCTTTTCTTGATAACGACGCCCATAACAAATCGAAAAGAAATAGCGTGATTATGATCAAAATAGAAAACAGGTGCAGTAAAAGTGTTATTAATCAATATGTTCGATGAAATATCGATTTGTTTAATTAAATTCAAATGACCACATTTTAGGCGTGTCGCGATGGGTAAGAGGCCTCGCTCCCCGTAAAGTCCCGGAATCTGCCAATACAACGAAGTAAACGCGATGAGGTAGATGAAGGATTGTCCGATCAGGAGGAACTGCTTGATCCGCGAATGGGTCAGCATTCCTAGAAAATAATAAATAAACAAAAATAATAGGGTTCAGGGTTCAAAATAAAGTTTAGCACGGAATTTCAAACTGCTGTCGCTTCATCGCAGATATTTTTATATGGATGGGCGGGATCAGACATTCAATCTTTGCAAAGAGCGTGCACAATAATATCAATCCTTTATTATTATTCAAAATGCAGCATCTAAAAGAGTGGAAGTGAAGTGGACATGTGAAAATTCGATTTGAAAACAAATTTGGCAAGTCAGTTGCCGCAGGAAAATGGCAAGAATATGAGAAAAGAAATATGCAAATACTTCGAAGCGTAATGAATGTGTACCCATAATCAATTCGATTTGTTTGAAAATGATATATAAATTAAAAAATCTAATAATAAAACAATATGATGACACAATCTGGAGCATGATATTTGAATTAGACTGTCCTCGCGGGAATCATTTTCTTGTCGCTCGTAAACAGTCGCTTCAACGCGATTTGATAATCCCGATTAAAAACCGTCTGAAATGTTGAACTATTTGAATAGCATATCGATTTATCTTCTTACATAGATAATTGGGTTCATTGCTGAATTGCTGTAGCCCAGCCACGTAATAAACATTTCAATATGCGAATTCGGTGAACACTCCTTGCAGAATTGCACCAGCACGTACATGCTAAAAATTTGCGTATTTCTAGACCGATATAATTTTAAAATACATGAAGAATGGAGTCCAGCATATCGTAAAGCAGCCCAGAATTATGCCCAGAACCTTGACGCCTCTCCTTTCTTTAGCCGCCGATATGGCTTTAGGCTTTCTCTGTAGCGATTTTCGGTATATCCGCTCTTTCCTAAACGCTTAAAAAATATTTCTTTAAAAACTAATGTTTATACCGCTTCTTATGCCGCTGTAGTTTCTCATAGCTGATCGTCACAGTGCTGGACGGTAATTTGTGCCCTTTGCGGTGGCCGTGAGTTGGCGGGGATATTCCACCCTTTTCCTTCTGCTCAGATTCATAATTTGCGGGCACCGATTTGGACACTTTGGCTTCTCGCTTCACGTACGGATTGTCTATCGTTCCGCTAACAGTCGCTGTCACTACAGTGCTCGTGGTGTGGTTCTGGAACAGCTTAGATAAGTCGACTTTCCTCGAAGGAAAAATGTTTGACTACTTCAGGCACCCGTTCGTCAGACTCGTCCTCGTCCTCTTCCATGATCACGTCCTGGTCGTTGCCAATGTCGTTTTCCACTCGATCGGAGGAATCAGCTAAAGTTTGGTAGTAAGTCAATTTAAATCGGGAATCTTTTCGCTGTTGTTGTTGTAAGACCGAGAGTACCCTTCTCCCAAGATGAGAATATTTCCCTCCGAAATATTTAGATAACGAAAAACGGAGTTCTGGGCTCGTACTAAACCCTCCTAACTCGGCTTCAGGTTAACTCGTCTAGCCAACTCGATCTCTGCGTTTTGGGAGAGAAACAGAGTTAACCTGATCTGAGGTTAACTTGGCCTGAAAGGGGTTTGATACGAGCCACGAAAAAGTACTCGCATCCGGCGTTTGACATACTTTTGGATTGACTCTCATCTTCCTCTTCATCGTCTTCCTTTGCAAATTCGTCTGATGTCGGCAGAACTCGACTGATCTCGTGAAGTATCGTTGACTCGATGTGCTTTCGAATTACCTAAAATTTCCCGATCAATCTTCTTTCCGACAAATCACTCTTCAAATCCCCTATGTAAAGCCGACAAAAATCTGCCCAAAGCTGGCGATTTTCCTGGAGTTTGATCGCAATGATAAGACATATTGACCGAAAACCGACTGGCGATACAGCACAGCCAATTTGATCGAGGAAATGTGCGTGTGTGCGTTTGCTCAGGAAAAACCCCTGGTTAATGCTGCAACTTATAAAGCAAATCAGCAAATCCGCGCCTGAAGCTGACTGCTCCAAACAAGGAAAACGAAGAAGGCAGAGGAGGGTAATTAGGACAAGAAAATAGAGAAACAAGTCCGTGCACGGGGACAACAAACATTAACCAGCGTGAATTATGTACGAACGAGTAATTACAATCCTTTGAAACAATTGGAAAAAGTACTGTATCAATCCAGTAAACATTCTCTGCAATGTCGTATGATGTTGTAAACGTGATCATCGTCGTTTCTCCCCTTTAAAAGGAAGAAAGAGCAAGGTTCCACCCGCAATACTATGCATGTGCAGATATGCTCGATTTTCATGCAGACACCGCAAGCTGAAAGATTTTGTGACAGGCTCACGGCGGGATTCGATATAACAACATCGGGCTGTGACGGTGCGGAAAGTAAAGACGTCCTGTGAGTGGGTGAGTGCGTTGCCGGTGTGGCGATTGGTGAGCGCGCCATGAACATTCCCATCATCAACTAGAAATTGAAATGAATAATGAATAGTGGGTAGAAGATTACGATATTTGACAAGACTGATAAATAGCCTGCTCATTTGAAATGTGCTCTATTGATAAGAGAAAATTACAAATAGAGCATACTTGCATGAGCTAACTATTATGACAAAGGTAAGATTACATATATCGATGTGAATGGGTAGAGTGAGTTAATGATTGAAAGAACTTGCCATGACAAGATTGCGAAAGAACTAAAATCTGTGTATGGTGTGTATGTGCAATGCGGTAATTGCAATATAATCAAATCATCAAATATATCAATAATATTGTTGCCTTACATGAGACGAGACGGCGAGCTAAATAATACGTGGTTAGATACTTCAAAAAGTGTTGTTGAGATACACTTCAACCTGCTATGTGTTAAGTTGAAATTGGGGGAAGTGGAGTTAACTTTTATTTTTGAAAAGTTAGAGTAGCGTTAACTCCACTTCCCGTCAATGCCCATATGCTATTAGTATATTGAACTCTCAAACGACTCTATTCAATATATAGTCTCGTGCACATTTCATGTCTTCTTCATCTCATCATGGAGTAATGCAAACTTAGTGATAGATTTGTCAGAGAAACTGTGGGACAGAAACGGCAATCTCACACTAAAATGTCGAAGAAGAAAGAAAATGTGCGAGATTTCTTCACAAAGCGGTTAGTTTTAAAGAAATTCGGACCTTCTGTCGGTAGATTTGTCGTGCGCGATGTTTGGCGAAGGCCTGGTAGATTTTGAAATAGACGAAAAACATGAGCAGGGTTGGAATGAAGAACGAGCCTGTGGCGGAATAGACCGTGTAGCTCGGCAGATCCAGGAAGGTGCACTGCCGCACGGTCGCGTTCTTCTCGAATATCAAGTTCGACGATATAGCCGTCTGATTTCAAATTACTTCTTTCGATTTAAAGAGGCAAAGAGTACCTGCTTCCACCCTAGCAGAGGTGCAAGGGAAATCAAGGCACTGAACACCCACACTAATAATATCATAATTCCCGCGGTTCGTTTGTTTCTGAATATTTGGAATTATCGATATATTTCACGCGTTTTGAGCCTACCGCTTATTCATATACGCTACGGGGCTCGTGATGGCCCAATACCGATCCAGTCCAACGATGGACAGGTTCCAAATCGACGCCGTGCAGCAGAGAATGTCCGCTGAAGTTCGTAATTTGAATTTTCAATACGGGGTAAGACTCGTACCAGATACGAAAACCTCGCACAAAGCATCGGGGAAAACCCATTCGCCTGCGATCGCGTAGACGGAAGAAAGTGGAAGCACGATCAGCCCCAGGGCCAGATCGGAGAACGCCAAATTTCCGACCTATTTTTGTGTCATTCACTCCAAAATACGGCCATTTTGATATATACCAATAAGTTCGGCACCGTCTGAAGTCGGGGGTTCTTGTAGAGAACTATGAATACTAACGAATTAGCGAATATCGTCCAAATTACTAGAAGGAAGAGAGCGGAGCCCTTCAGCACCTAAAATGGCATATTTTGTAAAAAAAAAAAGATAAACTTAAACTCAATCTACTTAGATTAAAGTCTAACGTTTGGCATATAAATTAATTTGAAGGAGTAATTCGATTTAATATGCATATTTATGGTCATTTTATTGATTTTCATTATTGCTCATATAAAGTTTAGCGCATAAAAGTTAAACTAAAGTAACAATTATGAGTCATTCTGGGTATTTTTGATGACTTCATTGATTTCCTTTAATTTCCATACTCCATATCGATTCGTATTCTGTTTTTCACCACACATGCACACATATAAATTCGTTCATATATAAGTTATATAAGCTGACTCATTTCGGATATCATTAAGTGAATCTGCGCTTCCTTTCTTGGTGCCTCGACATAGTTGGGGGGTTCTCTCGAAAATCTCCCCTAGCGTCCTAGTGGATAGAGGATTTGGGATGAGAGGAAGCGAATGAAGTAAATGAGGGATAAGCTAGGCCTGCAGGGCATATTCTTGTATCTTCCCTCTCAAAGCCGTGCGCTATTTCCCGAAGTCGCATAATTTGTGCCGCAGCGTTGCAGGTATCCTTACAAGAGTGTTGATTCAACACAGACCCCCATTTACATATATTAGCCGCATAAACAGGCAGAAGCCCGGACTACTTTACATAAAGTGCGATTTTTATTATTCTGACACTGAATCTGACGCAGAACATAACTATCTCGGGGTCAGTCTTACGACAAAAATTATAACGCCTATAATTATTATGATCCGATGATCACTATTTTATCATTATAACAGAAAAAGTTATCAAGGGTGCACCCCTGCGCAAATTTTCTAGAGACAAAATAAATCTCAAAGTTACAAGCAATTAACCATAGGGGGACCCAGATGCAGCAATTCACGAATTGCCGGCCAATTTTTAGAAATAATTTGCCGAGAGTTCGAAGGAAAAGGCAAGTATTTAGGCCATTAATTGCTATACAAACAAGTTTTCGAGCATGCGAAAATAGAAAACGGATCCTCGACTTGTAAAATGAGTATAGAACCCTAATGAGTGCCCTAGTCAGACTCTCTAATATCATCACACGGAAGCTGAATAGGCAAATGACAAGGTGAGCAAATATGGACAAATTAGGAAAATGAGGAAATGGCTATCCAAGTATCACAAAAATCACGCGGTTTTTTCATGATAATTTCATATCATCGAGGGTGTGCCGTACTAAAATCAGGTAAATTCGTCTATGCCTCAGCGTGTTATGATAGGTCTAAATAACCACCTGAAATAGGGTGTATGTCTGTTCGTCGGCGACGGGCATCACATAGCTCGTCCTGAAATTTATAAGATTTAAATAAATTTAAATTTAAATAAATCAATAATAATCTAAACCTCATGGTTAAAAGTTTCGAACCAACTAAATTATCATTATTATCTCAGTATAATTAGCATGAATTTAGGATTTTAAATGGGTGGATTAAAAAGTAGATAAACAGGAATTTCCGCTACATTCGTTCTCTATAGGAGAAATGATGAAAACCGAAGAGGACACACATTTCAAAGTGAGGCAGAGAGCGTGGAAAAAGATGGTTAAAAACATGGAGAAACATAGAAAATACGCATGCACAAAAGACAGGGGAGTTATGCTTTGCCTTGCCTTAAGTCGGTGCGCTTGCGCAGCGTCTCTTTCATCAGCTTTCATCTCAGCATCTAATCCGACATCTCATATATCTTCTATCCCGCATATATCTATAAACCCTTCATATATAGCCCTCTTTCTAAATCTCTACAAGTCTATAACCCCATGTCTAGCTTGTAATGCATTAATAGTGTTAGAATTTTTCCTATATAAATTTAGCAAATTAGAAAATTCTAGTTCGAAAAAGGTCTAAATTCAATGTGATCTTGAGATCCTGGTAGTTAATTTTTCCAAATTTTGGGTCCGAAAAGGCGACTCGTCAAAACTCACGCAACGTTATGTACAATTTCGATTAAAAATGAGGATATCAGAGTTCGGTGGTCCAAAATTATTAACTCCCAATCAACACAAAACAAACCGCATCAATAATTCACCAACTTGAGAGAAGGAGGTTACCAAATCTAGGCACGAAAATTAAGAATTTCGAGATATTAGTCGGGTAAAAATATGCCTAGTGTACACAAAACACAAGTGTTGAAAAATCATATGAATCAGAAAACGTAACTAATGCAGGTGTTAGGTTTTGCAAAACTAAGTTAACCGTCTAAGAGGCGAATAAAAAGTTGAAATATCTAAGAAGGGGAAATGATAAGGAACTTTGCTGCGCCAGTCGAGTTTTTATTCTCGAAACATACTTATAAGCAGATTAAAATCATCAACAAATAAAATCGGAAAATTTAACACCCCATATTAAAGACTATTATTACATAGAAGTCTATATTTGGTTATTCCATAATTTTCAACGAAAGCTTCTGCCAAAGGACTAGAAATCGATCCAAAGTCAAAATACCTTAAATACCCTTTCAAAAGTTGAACTTTCAATTATTCTCTGCAAAAATGGGCATATGGAATTTGGACGGGGCCAAATTATTGGAAGATCGTCGACTCATCTGCCCATTTATTTGCTCATGAAATATTTGTGCTGCACCTGAAAAAATTGAGGAATGGAAGATTGCAGCAGCGAAAAGTTGCTGGTTTTGGACGAGGTTTTTGTTCGATTCGCCCCCCGTTTTTGGGAAAAGTCCTCTCTCCACTCGTCAAATCCCACTGCGAATGATTGCGCAAAATCTGCCGGTTTTAGGGGCTCTTTTTCTCTCTATAGTTCTAGTAGTCTCTAACATCTCAAGATTATAATTTCACATCGGCCAAACGTGCGCACACGGGCAGCACATGTCAGTCGCGGGCTCAGATGAGACAAGTCTCTGAGAAAGGCAGAGAGGATTGGGTAACGAAAAAATGAGCAGAAGAAAAAAGGAAGCCAAATTTGGCCGGATGGCGAATTATTATTAGTTTGATGAATTGGGGAGGATTTAGCCAGGACAATTTTGGTTCCGCATTAATTTTTTCTTGTTCCTCATCCAAATTAGGGCACTCGCACTAAAGTTAAGATGTTCCTCCTTATTTTTTAAATTTCAGTAATATATATTTTTCGTCCTCTAAAAATCCCCACTTTTCCCCATTAAATTTTGCAAAAGCCAAACATCCTCTGCCGTATTTTCTGCTCAAAGACTTTGGCTCTTTAGAAATGTGCTTTTGTGAACATTTTCCTCATGGAACAATATGCATAATTCATCGGTGAACCAGCGTAGATGGGATCTTGGTTCGTAGTAATTAGAGGTAATGAACTATCGAAGACACAGATAGTGCTTATTTTAGGTCCAAAGTTCTAAAGGTTCAACAATGACAAATGCAGGTACTTTAGGGTGTTATGATAAATGCAAAAGTTGATCCTCATCAAAAATGAAAGTTTAGGTAGCAAAACGTGTAAGAAAAACATAAATGCGCAGATAGGTTAAAGATCACAGATTAATAAAAACGTTGATTTTCGCGAAAAATGGAGGTTTAGATAAAATTAAGTTATGAGGTAGAAGTTTCGGGAGGATTTGTATTTGGCTACAAATTGGGCAGCCCTTGTCGCTGCGCACTTTAGGACAGCTTTAGTGGGTGAGAATGCGTGAAGACGAAGAAGTAGAAGGAGGAAGAGGTGAGAGGCCCTAGGACTGTGGACACAGAATATGTGGGCAATTAGATGAAATTTGGAGAGAAGCACATAAACGAAGGAAGAGCTGTGCAAGCGATAAACTTTATGTGCTAAGTAGATGCAGGCAGACGAGCGACATGCATTGCATTAGAGATGTTGGAATTGGAATGGATTAGATTAGATGATATAAGAAGTTTTGCGAAAGTTACCAAGTCTTTAGGAAAAATGTGATGAATTTATATCGTCAATAGCCGATTACTTGAGACAAAATAAATTATGCACAAATTCGAATATGCAAAGTGGGCGTTGCGTAATTTCAAATAGTCGCCAAGCTCATCCCTGAAACCAACGAGATGTCGTCTATTCTTTTGTAAACAATGCGCTAATTTCCAAGCATCAAATGTTCTTCTCTTTAATTTTGTCCCAAGTAGTCGGTAATTGACATTAACTACAGGATAGTCGCTCGAAGAAGAATTTTGAAAGATACTAGATTTAAGAGGAAGAAGAACAAGAAGGATAGAAGAAATATTTAGTGGTATATAAACAGGTTTTCTTTGTAAAGGGTACTAATTTTTCAGGAATAATAAGAAAAATTGACAAGTTTTACAAATGTCCAATTTTAAGGAGCAAATTTAACGAAGAAGCCGAAATATTGATGAATTCTGTCGGGAAGGGGGAACTTAAATTCGAAATCTCAAATCTGATGATGAATGAAATTGTGAATGCCTCTGGCAGAGAATGGCGTGAGAGGGAAGTTATTCCATCCCATCTGCAGAAGGAGAATTCGTACATCGAAAAAGACGGGCAATTGTTGTGTGAGAGTGCATAGACTGCTGAACTGATTTGCATGAACAATCGAGTTTATGCCAGAATGGAAGAGGGTGGAGAGGAGGAAATTATTCGAAGACAAAATACGATGGATCTTTTAATTTTAATAGAAGGCCATATATATCTAGAAAAAAGTCATAGTAAAGAATCCGATATAAAATTGGTATGGAATCATTGCATCATATAAAAGCAAAAATTTCACAAATAAAACTGAAAATTCCCATCATCACTCTAGGGATGGCAAGTTGGTTCAAGATGCTAATGAGGATTCGAAGGGATGTTCAACTAATCCGAGACATTAATAGCCAAATATCATACATTCATCTGACTTGAGCATATCCCATATATCTACCCTTACCTACCTACCCCTATCCTGTCCCTCGCCTCTATCATATCCTAAAAATTTCGAAACAATTTGTATAACAACCCCACATTAGAGATGGTTTGATACAAGCACTTGTATGATGCTTGAAATGTTGCAAATTTGTGACATAATGAAGTTTAGTGCTCAACATATCATTTCTTCTATGGAGCTATTGCTCTGGTGCAGTGATCGTCTCTCCCAATAAATGAATATAGCTTCGCATGTAAAGGGGGAAACACATTCGCAAAAACCACACAACATACAGCATAAATACGCAATGACACACAGAGGAGGGATATGCATAATGCACGGCAAGTGGTTAAAGAGGTAGGAGCAAGGAATGCTGAAGCAGGAAGAAGCTGGAGAAAGAGGTGGAGAGCAAATATCATCCCCTTCCTGTCCCCAAGGTGATCATTTCCGGTAGTGGGATTGGACAAAATACATTAATCGAGAAAATGAATTATGAATATGCGAAATCTGGAATCTGTGATAGAGATATGCAATTTGAGACTTGATCTTATGTAACAGACTGGAATTCGTGAATCTAACATATTTTGGTTATTCGGAAACCACAAGCGCCCTAAAGCCATTACGAAATAGTGTATGGCTAGGGGAGGGTATTGGGAGGTATGGGTTTCTTTTCCCCATACTATTTCACATGGCTTGAGGTCTATGATTTCAAAGTTTCCACATATTTCTGATTTCAAGAGCATAGAAGCAACCAAAACGTCAAACTTTCGTTTATATTGGATTTAAAGTCTTCCATATATAACCAAAAATAAAATAACTATTTTGATAATTCATCTAAGACTACTATAAACGTTGATCAATCATCAAAATAAGCCTCCTCTTAAACTCCTTCTAAATATGAAATGTGTGGATAGCCATCATGTGTGCATCACTTCATGGCTCTCGAAATGCTTCTTCAATCTCTTCTGCTTCAAAAAAACAATATGTCCCTTCTTCAAGGAACTCTGCTCATCAAATTCGGATGTGTGCTCCAGCCAAATATTGCACATACAAGCAGAAGAACAGAAGAGCCTAATTCAGGCTAATTTGGTTAGTCGAGAGACACCTTCGGAGGTAGGATTTAGCCAAAATAGGCAAGCGTATCGCATCACTTTGGAGCAAAGACAAGAAAAATAGGGCAATATCATTAAGATTTATTTCGAGAAAAATTTTGTGATTCGTAATTACTCAACTCATAATGAAGGATGGATATAGTATTGGTTTTCCTAACCTTAAATAGATTACATTGTGTAATGGAGAGCTATGGAATAAATTTAAAAAATGCCATTTTAAAGAAAAACAACAACTCATATTAAAACATATAGGAATTTTTATGGTTCTGATGTTGCAGATTTGTGCACTTCCTGGACCCGCAAAATGTATGTTCCATAGTACTTTAATACAAATAATAGCGTGATACTTAAAGAGGAAATAATTCGAAATAAACTGCAACACACACACAAGGCATTGCACAGAAAAGGGATGAAGCCTGGAGCCAAAAGCAAGAGGAAGGCAGACTTAAAAAAACTACTTGTCAATATCACAAAATGGCAGGAGTGGAATGGGAAATGCAGGGAAATGAGCGCGAATTCGGAATTGACAAGCAAAGAGACAAGCCAATATCAGACCTGACCTAATGAATTATTGAATTATAGAATTATACAATTATACAGATGGGTATAAAGATTGGAGACACGAAAGTTTGAAACCTTTAATTTGGTAGCCAGAACAAAACCCTCATTGTTTAAACTATAAACTTAATCCAATTCAGTTCTAGTATTGGTTGAATTCGAAATTTAAAAATTTCGAGGTCAGGTTTTTAGGAAATTTTCGGCTCCTAGAAAAAGGCACCACTTTTTTCTTTTCTTCTCTTGCTTTCTCATACTACTTCTTAGAAAGGGTGGTGCCTTTTTCTAGCTGATGTCCCGGTGTTCCGGTGCCTTTTTCTATGAGCCAAATTTTCTTAGTTCTGAGCTTAGATGTATAGGAGTTATGAATGAGCTTAAGACCTTCGAAATTGGATTAAAGTTTTCGGAGATCAAAACTCAAACCAAATCACGTCAGAATTTGGTTCCACAAGATTGATCTTCGAAATTCCAAAGTCATGGAGAAGTTTTGCAAGAAGTGATTTGCTGCACCCAGAAACATTTGACAAGTACGGAGAATGTGTGAAGTTTTACGAAATGATCTTCTGTATTCCACACCTATTTTTTGAGGAAAGAGTAAGGAGGTAGAAGAAAAGAGAAGAAAGAGTGTAGGCGTGGAGTGGATGTGGAATACAGGAGGCCATACGAAATGCATTCAGTTGGGCCTTTGCTCTTTCCATTCCGCGGACGGATTTCAGGAAAAAAACTCAACTCGTTCCAAGTTTTTTTTTGTGATGCACCCAACTCTCGTTTGGTTCAAAATAATAATCAATGGCTAGAAAAATTCGCAGTCAAAAACGCTAAATTTAAATCCGAAATATACGTAGAAACCTTCAAAATTATTGTTGCCTGAGATTATTTTAAAATGAATAATAAAAAGTTGACTAATAGTTTAAAGTAAATAGAAAAATACGTGAAAATTCTCAAAATAGTTGCTTCTCAGAACTACTTAATCATTAAACAGCTTAATTTTCTTGAAAGTAAATAAAGCAATTTGTGATAATTAAATTGCTGAGTTATTCAAGCCGCAGAAGTCGAGAAGAATTTACATACCTTAACATACGCATTTTGTAGGTTCACTGCTTGATCGAATATTCAGAGAATTTTAAAAGGATCGATAATAATATTTTTAGACATTTTTCCGTGATTTTGGCTAAAAGTAATTTTATCTCGACTCCAGTCTCCCTATAAATATGAGGAAATTGCTCGTCAGAACTCTCTTGGGGGTCCAAAATCAGGACCCAAATCTTCCTCAAGCCAATAACTACGAAAAGGTCAATGATAACACGAAAACTGGAAATTCGCAAGATCATTTTTCGAAGGCCTTTTGTATTCCACACTCACACCCACTTTTCGAGGAGAGATGGTAGGGGAGAGAGGTAGGGAGAAGAAAAAAGTGGCTGTGAATCACAAGTGGGTATGGAATGCAGAAGGCTCTTTCTGAGAAAAAAACATTAGAAAATCAAAGAGTAAAATAAAGAGACTTTTTGCTGGGTTTTTCAAGGATCTTTGACAAAAAATTGGCCAAATTTTCGCCTTGCAAGAAAAGGAAATGAACCCGCTAAATAAACAAGCAAAATTGTCAGAATTGTCAACACAAAATCCCTGATTTTAAATATTTTTCTTCCTTCTTCCTTGATTTTATTGTATTCTTCCGATATGTTTTGTCGAACAACTTTGAAATTGGCTGAAATCTGTTATTCCGAAGCATAATTGCCTTCATCGCTTTCTTATGATCTAAATTATACCCCTATTCTTTGCTGGAAAACATCATTTCAGAGCGACTTTCCCTATGTCCATGATATCAAACGTGATATTTACTTTGCAATTATATTCAGATTTGGCTGAAAATAAATGCAGTCTTCCCGAATCTTCGCCGCCATTAACCTACTTATTATCTTGTGCTTTCTGGTAAGGTTTCTCACTACTATACAAGTTCCCATTCGTTTCATCAAAACATGTAATTTCAGGACGTAGCAAAATGTCAGCAACCGCATTTAGAAGGCAACTTGGAAACCGCAAGACCACGAGACACGAGACATTGAGAAATAGTGTGGGAAAAGAAAGCCTATCATCCCCATGCCCTATACTATTTCGCGCTATGTCTCGTGTGTCTCGTGGTCTCGCGCGGTTTTCAAATAGCCGTTTTTAGGAAATTGTAGGCTTTAAAAATACCGCATTTTTGCAAAAGTTGTTTACTTTTAGTATGCCAACCGATCGGAGGTATTCGTTCTGGGCCCTGTCCGGGACAGGATTTAACGAATTCGGAAAAAATCTATTGCGTTAGGTAAAATATTTCAAATTTTGTTAGTTTGCATTTTCCATTGGAGCATGCTTTACACTATGTGGAAACTATTTGTCACTTTGCTAAACTCCAAAGTGCGAGTGATTTATGATGACGGTGTGTATCCCTCTAAATTACTGAAATCAGTACAGTTTTCATGCGTAACTAATTACGTGCAGAGGTATATTTTCAGGTACATGGACTTGTGCAACGGAAAATCTGACTGTCCCGACGGCGCCGACGAGCGGGAGGATATTTGCATTTTTCACAAATTGGTAAGCATTTATTTATCGCATAAATTAGCTAAAATGTTTGATCAACTTTGTCCCCTAAAAATGGACTACCGTCAAATCTGAAATATAGAAGTCCATGAACTTCGTCTATTTTGCGATGTCTAAATGTTCGACAAAAAGTCGAATTTTCAAATCACCATAACCCCAAACCTAATGACGATAATCATTACAAAATTAGGACTAAAGCCACTCTGTACATTCTAAACATTCTAAATAATGTTATAAAAGACTTCTTGAGCCAATTTGAGCTGGATAATGGAACAGTTTCGGCATTTTGGGGATTGGACTTCTATTATAGGAGAGGGGGTTTCTACTTTATATTTTACGTTAATTTTTTACCAATTTCATCTCCTCAACATTGAATATGTAAAAACTAGGCTATTTGGAGACCACAAGACACGGGACGTAGGCGAAATAGTATAGGTGATTAGGATAGGGCATGGGGATGATAGGCTTTCTTTTCCCCACACCATTTCTCAGTGCCTCGTGTCTCGTAGTTTCCGAGTTGGCAAACATTTCCATATATTTCACCCCTAAAATCAATGTTTTAAATTATGCCTTAGTTCTGTGACACAGATCAACTATTTTTGTATGGCATTCATTTCCGACTTTTGGACTAAAAATAAATAGCATTTTAATAATTATTTTGTTTTCAGAGGGCCGAAAATCTCGCAAATCTACGGGAGGAAGTCCGAAAGACGGCTGAAATGTGCAAGGAGGATTTAAGCAGAGCTTAAAATAAAAGGAATCAGCGTACTTTCGGCTTCACTTTGCCAACTCGAAAAAGAACTCCCAAAGTCCAATGAACAGCGGACCCCAATTTTTACATTGGGGTCTGTTATTCATTGGATTTGGCGTCTTTTGCCGATCTACCAATAATTTTCTCCAATATATGATACATATTTTCTTCTTTTTCCATTTTGAAAGAAAACTACTTGCATTCCCTATCTTTACCCGAAGGAAATCTATGTAAATTGCTTATCCGAGTGTGCATGTGCGCACAATAAATACATCATCATTTTTCCGTTATGAAAATGAGACTCTATTCCTGTAAATATTATGTACGAAAAAGCGCATTTCTTTATCACTTGTGATCGAATAGTTAACGAAAATTTACGTACCCTTTTAATAATAGATATTTTCTATCAGATTATTGAAGCCAAAGAATGTTGCGCATAGAGCTTCTTTGCTTAAAGGATTTTCGTATTTTGACTGGAATTATTTTTTTAATTAAAGGATGTTGCGTTTGTGTTAAATTTCCTGGTAAAATATGTTACGCATAAAATTTTCGGCTGAATTTATTTATATCCCATCCAAATAAAATACACTTGAAGTTGGTAATAATTATTGGAGATTCAGAATAATTACAGTAAAAACACACCTCGAGAAACAAACGATGCTCAAACAGAGAAACAAACTTGAGAACTCGAGAACAAGCGCGATGAACAGGCATTTGGAAAAGTAATTGCATATCATATAGCATTATTTTTCCAGGCAAAACAACATAAGGTTTGTTAGAGAAAAGATTCTCTCCCCCATGATGTTTCGTATGCAACGCGATGCAACGATTGCGCAACTATACTCTTCCAGGTTAGCCGAAAAACAGCAGAAAATTAAGACGGTAAATCGACGAAATACCCCCAAGCCCAATGAGTAAGGACCCGAATTTCAATAGTTTTACCATTAGGGTATTAAGGGATGATAGGAGAAATTGGGATCCGTTACTCATTGGGGTTTTGAGGGTGCTTTTCCGAGTTGCCAATTGAAATTGGCGCTTCAGATTATGCGTGGTGAGATTCAACGAAAGCGAACACACAGGAGAACAGCGTATTTTCGAGGTAATTTTAAGGTTTGTATTAAAGGGGAATTCGAACTGGCTAGGTAATTGCGACAAGAATATCATCAATTAAACACGAACATCATCAAATTATTACGCTAGGAATTTCAAATAAATACTCAAATAGTCAACAAATACAATGGTGCTATTTTTGCACGATAGATAAAAAAGAAGTTTTGTTAGTTGAATATCATAGCTGATTATGAGCAGACCAAGGAAGGACGATCGTCAGAAACCCTTTGTGACCTACCCCCCTATAGTTTATTTTCGTCTGACGAAAGTGCTCTCTGGGTCTGTGGCTGAGCGACTTTTACAGAGAAAAGTAGTGGCGAGCAAAAATTTTGCATGACTTAAATTAATTTCGAAAAAATAGTCACCAATCCGACCAGCAGCATCGGAATCAGATTTCCTTTGGCACAAAACTAGCCTACCATAGGACCCACATGTGTGCTAATTTCCATCCCAATATCTCACTGTTTTGCTTATCTAGATAGGCTAAAGTCAAAACCCAATATGCAAAATTTTGCTCGCCACTGCACGTGTGATAGCAGTTATGACGTTGCCAGGCAATTTGGAGACTACGAGACACGGAGACATTGAGAAATAGTATGGGAAAAGAAAGCCTATAATCCTCCATACCCTACCCTAATCCCCTGTACTACTTCGCCTACGTTCGTGTCTCGTGGTTTTCAAATAGCCCGTTACACCAGGAATACAATGTTAAACAGTTTCAGAAAATTAAGCAGGAACAAAATAGTTATCATAAAATCAGCGCGCTAAGTTTTAGCAATCCGTATGCCCCTAATCCTAGTATTTTTGATTAATATTTTGATAAATCTAATAAAAATATTACCCTTACTGAAAAATCTGCTCCACTGCTAAGTGTTGATACCAACTTTTTCATTAGAGAAGATTTTCAGAGTGATTTGAAGAGGCAATTTGTAAAAGTAGTCACGTAGCTAGGGACCGCAAATGGTTTTGCAAAATTCATAATATTAGGCAATTTTACACGCCAAATAATCGAATTCGATGTAACTAAGACATTCGTGAAGAGAAAATCAAATACTTCTTAATGGTAAAACTCTTAAATTGGGATCCGTTACTCATCGGGCTTTTGAAGGTGCTTCTCCGAGCTGCTGTCATACGTGGCTACATTTACAAATTGTCGTTTGGATGAAGATGATTAATCATCATGCCTGTAGTCGCTAAAGTGCTTCCTGCTGCGGTTCCGCATTTTACCGACGATGAGCGGCTGGGTGCAGCGGTGCTGGTTCCGCACGATATCTGCGCTCTCTTCCGCCGTGGGGGAGAACAGCTGCATTTCAACGATCGTGTTTATCGGGAAGTCGAAGGCCAAAACGCCGACTCTGCAGAACACGAGGAACGTTCTTTGCGACTGGAAGCCGTGGCCGAGACTGTACGGTCCGAGGCTATGCTTGATCTTGTTCACGTGGTTGGCTTGAGTGAACCATACTTGGTGAAGCTGCAAAATGAATGATGATTAGAATAAATGAATATTCGGAGATCTCGCAACTTAGTGAAATAGTATGCAGAGATAGAGAAGATCGACAAAGGTAGGGAAAAGGCTCTCTCGCTTTGCTGCACACTATTTCGCCTGGTCTCGAAGTCGAGAAGTGATGACAAATTCAAATTGACATAATATAGTGTGATTTAAAATCAATATTTAAAAGGCAACCTGGATAATTCGTAGCATCGTTACCTACGAAATAGTATGAGAAAAGGCCACTCCCTACCTGGTCCTATACCCTACTATGGGAAGTAACAAAGCAACAGAACTATCCGAATTGACGTTTAAAAATAATACCTGTTCACCAATATCAGCGTTGTCGTAGACCGCAACAGCAACAACGAGTTCCCCGGGAAGGAACACATTGCAGTCTCTTGAATTCGTCACGTTGACTTGTACCAACGGGGCGTCGATCAGATTGTTTGGCAAGCTTTCACCGCATTCTAAAATCAAATCCGTTAATTTCGGCAACTCATACAGATAGAACAGCAAATTCAACTAAAAATACACCTTGAATTTCAAAATACTCGAACTTGAATGGCAACTTGGAAAAGAACCCACCAAAGACGCCAATGAATGACGGACCTCAATTTCCCCTACCATCCCCTAATACCCTATTGGCAAAACTATTGAAATTGGGCTCTTTTTCATTGAGTTTTGAGTACATTTTCGATTTATCTATTTAAACACCTTATATCCGACTACTTTTATTAATAAGCACACACTATCTCTGCTGTACAACTTGTTTTACTAATAGCCCTCATTTCAAATGTCTTATTTTAATGACTATTTCACCATCTGACGGTAAACTATAATTTTTCACTTTACTATAAATTTGAGTTGCTTTGTTCATCACGCTTTCCGAAAGGGAATTTTGTCTTGCTACAATTTACGATTCCCCGATAAATAATTCCTACTTATTTCTGTCGAATCGACAAATTTTGCCTTATCGTGTCGCGCTTCGCTTCTCGAAAAATGCGATGTAAACCTTAATGTTTATCGCCTCTCTTTTCATTAGAAAACCTAGAAAATCAGGGCCAAAACTAGAAATCACAAAAAGCTGCTGCAAACAAAATGCACAGCAAGCAAAATTTCGGCCGACCGCTATCACAAAATTAGAAAATTACAAAGACGAATATTCAGCGAAGCTCGCAGGCCGATCAACAATTATAATTGAAACCTTGCAGAGTAAGCGATAATTACAGGGGAAAGTCTAATTTTTTCGATTTCAGGTAAGGTTCAAGTGCGAAAAATCGTATTTGAAAGGCTTACTGTAAACTTCATTCGACATTTAAAGAGATTCCTACTAGAGTGATAAGGCGGAAAAAATACTTCGAACCCAATTTCAATAGTTTTACAATTAGGGTATAGAGGTGGTAAGAGAAATTGGAGCCCGTTATTCATTGCATTTTGGGATGCTTTTCCGAGTTACCATTAGAGCTGAATGAGGTTCACAGCGATCCTGCCTTTACGATACCAGAATGGGAAAAATGCTTACCAAAATAGGATCGGATAAATTGCACCCGAATCCTGGTGTTCTTGGGCATTTGATACACATGCACTTCATAGAATGGCGCTTTGCCCATGAAATAATTGGATACACTATTGTCGTTGTTGCAGACTGTACTGTCATCCTCGAATTTCGTTAATCCTATCTTCTAAAATAAGCGAAGGTAATAAAACTTAAAATCAAATACTTAAGCTTACCACTAAACTACTATCTAGGGCCGCATTGTTTCGCATGCAAATTTTTTCATTCGATTCGGATAGCACTTCGAGTTTTACCATGAACTTATTATTTGGGGTCACAACTCGAAATACGATGGGGTCGTCGTGGAAAGAAGGCAGCGTATATTCACCGGCCCGGTCAATTAGGTCATCGCTATCTGAAATGCAATCTATTGAATGATGGCTTCAGGATGGCAACCTGGAAAAGTAATTGCAACAGTTACATACGAAATAGTATGGGGAAGAGAGTTTTTTGGCCCAACAAATTTAATACTATTTCGGCATGCAAAACGATGCTACGATACGCAGCTACTTTTCCAAATTGTTTCTAAAATCTCTGACACATACGAGAAACCTAAGACTTGGCTAATTATATAGACCAGATAAACTTTCTAGTATCTCTGATATTATTGGATTTGCATAACATGAGATTTTCAGAATTTTTTAAAAGAAAAAAACTTACGTATTTCGAAGTTCTTAGTTCGCTTGAGCGATTGAGCCTGAAAAGTGCCGAATTTAAAAAAGTGGGTTAATAATAATAATAGTGTAAGTAAGTCGCTGATAGAGATGCATATGAGCCTTATAACACGCTATTTTTAAGAAGCGAGTTCCTCAAAGAGAGAGAAAGGTGGGGCAAAATATCAGCCCATTTGGAGCACTTCGAAAATTTTGTTCCACACATTCGCTTTTTACAAATAACGTGTCTTATATCTGGCGAGGCAACTTGAAAACCTCAAGCCATGCGAAGTAGTGCGAAAAAAGAATCGTTTTCCCTACCATCCCTACCCTATTTCGCATAGCTTGAGGTTTCTAAATAGCCGTCTGGGTAGCCATTGCATTCCCTGCAGAGTCGTCAGTTTATGCATCTTGTTTGCAGCAAGCTTTTCCACCGACATATCTAAGTTTTACTATTTCATCGCTGAATATTCATGAGCATTTTTTGCGCCCCATAGGCTCTCTATTTCAGTCTCTGCATATCAAATTTGGTGAAAACATGCCGTTTGTTTATATTTTCCTGCCCTTTAATTACTAACGACATTTCTCAATGTGATCACTTATTCTCGAAGATCATCCTAGTTTTAACCGAATTTTCTGGATTTCGTCCGTCCCAGACCCTTGAGACCCATAATATGATTCAGAGTTAAGCGCCTTATATGATATATAGTGGCTAGACAACATTTCAATTTAATTCGATTTGCTTAAAATGTACTTATTCCTTCGAAATTCACGCTCTCAGCACGTTTTAACCATAAACCATGTGCGCTATTCGAAGAACATTAAAGCAAAGTTCACATTAGAAATTGTGCTCTCACACCTACAGAGGGGGGACTGAAAATCTTGCAAAAACTTCCCCAAATTGTACGCATACAAGTACAAAGGACTGTTTATTGAAAGGATTTTTGAAGAGGAAGACTATGAAAAACTACTCTATAGACACATTCCCCAAAGAGAGCCAGCCATCTTTTTGCCACATACAAACATGGACCGACCGACTTTTGTTTATCCTATACAATGTGAATACAAATTTTCCCGCGACTGGTTCATATGCAAATCCACTAGGTATAAAAATATAGAAGGCGAGAAAAACACCTACCATTATTAACTCGAAGCACGATATGACTAACAACGAGAGTGTTAGATTGGCGATCTGAGGCCGAGGATGCATGAGCGACTTGAATAATGAGAACAGAATGGTTGCTTAAAATCAATCATATCATCGTTGCAAATAGAAATAAATTCTTGCAATGCCGCAGGTTTTATGAGCGTGGTCTTTTCTCTCCCTCTTTCTCCCTTTTCAGAAAGAGGAAGAAACAATAGGCTTCGCTCACTAAACTATGATTTTATTATAGTGAAAAGTACCTGACTGACTCGGAATCTAAGAATTTAGTCAAAGCGTTGAGGATTTGCTGCCGTATGAACAGCAAGGCAAGTTAATGAAGAAAATAGATTGATAGTCAACTAAAAAGACCGGAATACTGACGGTCAAATTAGCTAACGAATATTAACAGATGGCTGGAAGTTTTTGCTTTTAGGAGAGAGTTTAGGAACGCCAAAGTTGAGAACCTGAAAGGAAAATTTAATTATTGGATAAAGACAAACTTGATTAGATAGTGACTAAGAGATTAATAGTTTAAAGAACACGCTAAAACGAAAATGAACCAAAATTGAATCAATTGCATCGCGAAAGGCGGTATCAAGGAGCAGAAAAACATAGATTTGTGTGAAATAGCCGGTAGCAAAAATTCGCATATTTGTGTGTTGGAGAGTGACCTGAAACGGCTAGAGAGAAAATAAAGAAATGGAAGAAAAGCATTTCACATTTTTATATGGAAAATGAAATAGCAAAGGGGCGGGAGATGCAGCGTGAAAGAAAGAAAGAAGAGCTGAACGCGAAAAAATGCAGAAATGTTTGAGAGAAAAGATTGGCAAAGGCAACAGAAAAGCACAGAAACAAGCAAAACATTTGCACACGAGCGAACATTTCAATGAAAAAATTGCAAAATTGATGAACAATAGAATATTTGAAAGATCGAATATCAGCAAAAACAATTTCGAAGATTTTATCGAAGATCTTTCAAACGATTTAAAGACTTATAAACGATAATAAAAGTTGTAATAGTTTTTTAAGATAAAATATATATTTAGGAGTGGGCAAAATAATTTATTTTGCATTATTCAAATTATCTCTTCGGAAATCGTTCAAGAATCTGCGATTTCTAAGCTATTATCATATTCAACCAAATCAATTCTAATTGAAATAACGCCCTTTTAAAGAGATTTTTTTTTAAATAGAGATTGACTTTGCATGTGAAATGTTTATAGTTTGATAGGCTATAGCTTTCAGAGTGAACCAAGATTCGAATGATTTTCGAGTGGAGTGGTGTATTTAAATTTATTATAAATCTGCGGATATCAGGATTAAATTAGGATAATCATCTCTATAAATGAGCAGAGCAATTAGACATTAATCATCAATAATCAAAATATAACCAGATCTTCGAAGATTCCAGACACAGTCAACACCCCATTAGAACACAAAATGAATGGATCATCTCCAATAGCTCCTCAATAATTCTGCTCACGCACAAATTGCATATTTGGGATAATTCTTAGATACAAGCATTCTACGCACAACACATTGCCTAATTAGGCAACTTAGATGATCATGACGAATTGCGATGATAAATGCGCTTTTCCGGGATTAAATCTAGGAACCGAAGCCAAACTAAATAAACAGCAAAAATGGTCCACAAAATCTAACTGTGCGTCCCCTCAGATATCAGATTTCTAAGGGAGATTTTGCTATGCGTATCCTCCTCCCCTAGAATTTTACGCTCTAGCTAAACGTTTATCTAAGTTTAGTGGTTATGACGAATTGTGGTGATAAGGTGGATTTTCCGGGATTAAATCAAGGAACTTGAGTTGTTTTGTTTTCTTTCAGCCTCAAAATGCGCGAGAGCGAAAATTTTAAGCCCGAAAGAACCTCGGAGCAGAGAATTTCGGATTAGAGCGTGATATCAACGGACTAAGAATCCAGAATTATCTCAAGCTAAAATTAGGCTAGAATCAAAATGTGTTGAAGATACGGTGCTGGAAATGGCAGATGCAATATCAGAGGTAATCCTCGAGAGAGGAAACCTTAAAGACTCGTGACCAAACGATTTACGCAATTTCGCAAACTGACGCGCTAGCTAAAATTATCATTTATCTGCTCATTTGCAAAACTTCCGGCGAAAAAGACATTTCCATTTACTAGAATGCGTCGCGTCTCATATCGAGAATGATCAAAAGATAAGCCGTGTGATAAGGATGACATGAGGAAATATCATCTTGATGATTTCTACGGTAGATCAAGTACAAACGATTCGTGCGAAAAGCCCTGCAAATACATGCAAATGGACGCAACCTTGTGTACAACCTAGAGACACAAGCAGGAGGTCTTTAAATAGGGTCCCCAAACTCCGCCCCTTTGGAAAAATGCGTTTGTGGCAGAAATATGGTAGTTTGAAGTAGAAAATTTGGTAAGAAAATACTCTCCAAAAAAAACCCTACCCAGATTGACGGTAAATCTGATAACATGTTTCTGTGCAAAAAGTCAGCGCGAAATGTCTGCCTACAGGCCGAATTTGCACAGTGAAAATGTGTTCATTTTGCAATTTTTTCGGTTATGCATTTTTTACTTTTTCTTCGCAAGTCTTATTTATAACCCAGGTCATCCCTTATGTGCAAAAATTTCTCCAAGAATGAGACTTGGCATATCCATTTGAGAGCCCAACTTATAAAGCCAAAACTCAGCCGAATTCACCTCGATTTGATGAACGAAAATTGTAGCCGATGATATTTGCAAAAAGTGCGCCAATTATGCGTGGTGAACGAGCCAAGCTACATCGAGTTGTTCAAATAGGAGAACAAAATACGAGGGGAGTTTGTAACTTGAAAATGCCCGACCCAAAATGATCGGCTCTAACGTCAGAAAAAGCGATGTAATCAGCAAAAATGCGCATTTTTCACCTATAATTGATAGTCACAAGTGATCATCCACCCATTCATACCGCGAGAAATTGTCGGTTTTAAAATATATACCTGAGTTAAGTGCTACTCTCAGCTCCCAGGGCAAAAGTTTAGCCCCCACGCTTCGCTTCGAGTAGTGTCTATGCAGCACCACCTTTAAAGGGACATGAAATTATGCGAGTGAGAAAATCGAGGATTTAAAAATAGGAACTAAATTACGACGTTTCCCACGTGCACACTCTCACACCTGAAATTTTCAAACGCAGAGAGTCGTACTGTAGCTGCTGATGACGCTGATAAGACTTCTATCAGCAAAGCTGAATTCCAAATTCCGCAGGAAACTCACTCGCCGCCCATGTGAAAAATGAGAGGATACAAAGCTTGTTAGAAGAAAATCGGAAAATGATGTGATAACGGAAACAAAAAGCAGACTTTCTGTAGAGAAACTGGCAATTTTCAGTGACGAATCCAGGCGCATTTTTTAAATGGTAGTTCGTGAAAAAGCATGCACTTAATTATAATGAGAAGGTATAAGCTTTGAGGGAAAATTCGAGAAGAATTCTTTTATGAAATATTTATGAAAGTGAACTTTACCTACGTGAAGGAACGTGTGGGACGCTTTTCCTCGATATTTTGGTCATATTACGATGATATTTCACGCGGTGAGGGAGGCTTTGAATGCCAAATTGGGGTGAGGTTGGAACGGGAACAAGGAAATTGTTCCCCGATTCGCAATTTATTCTTCAAATATTCCCGCAATGAATGAATCAAACATTTCTTGGCGAAATGCCGCCCCACTCCCACCTCGCACAATTGATGTGTGTATTATTGTTCATCGTTGGAGAAAAAAATCCGGAAGGATTTCATATCAAATGCCAAAATTTCTCCATATTTGGGGGACCATTGCAAAGTATCCGCAATTTGAGAATAGCTATTTCCTTATCTCTAACATATTTATCATTAAAATGATCGATATATGTACTAAGATACAAACTTCGATACCAACACATTCCCCTATAGCCTGCATCAGACTTTTATACAGAGATCAAAAAATTTTAATTTTTCAAAGTGTGGGATATTCTCAAATTGAACTAGATTTGAGAAAGCTATATCAGCCACTTTGAAGTAAGAAAGGGACCTCTTATACTTTTACCTTTTTCTGGAAAATAGCAAGGGGAAGAGAAAAAACGAGAGTAAAAAAGTACAAGAGAGTGAGGATAACCTAGGGGTAAAAATACAAGAGGCCAAGAAGAGGAATAGGGCAAAGAGGTGGAGGAGGAATAATGAATAGAGCGGGATCTATAGTCCTGTTAATCCGAAATTCACAGGGATTAGCGAATATATTTTTAAAATTCAGTAAAGAAAAAATTCAATTCAGCGACCGATGAATATGCGAGCAGAGTACAAGGCAATTCGACAACAAGTCGGAGTGAGTAATTGGGGGTGGGGATTAGGAAAGAGTTCGGACTCGAAAATTGGAGGTGTTTCGAAATCAGAACATGAAACATAATGATAATGCATTATCATCAGCGCTCTTTCGAGAATTGCTCACCCATTATGTTATGACCCATAAATATGGCCTGCACAAGTCCGTTCACAGAGCATGCCCCCTATGGTTTAGCTGATAGAGAACTTGCTCTTTTGGGGCGGGTAAGTTCGATTCGAGTCTGGAGGCGATTTTCGCCAGAGAATTAGATCTAGGCACTTTCAGCAGAACGAAAACATATAGAGAAGGAGTACGCAACCCAATTTTTCTATAGAAATTTGATACATAGAAGGTACGCAGCAAGATTTTGACCGAATGTTGTGTCTTAAAAGGGGTACACACAGAGAATTTGGCTTAAGCGCTGTCCCCAGGTCTGGCCAGAATTAGTCCAAATACATGATAAACATTCTGGGCCCGTACTAAACTTCCCAAGGTCAAGTTAACTTCAAGTCAGGTTAATTCGGTCTCTTTTCCAAAATGCAGAGGAGACCGAATTAACTAGACTAGTTAGCCTGAAATCAAGTTAGGGGGTTGGTACGAGCCCTGATGTTCTAAAAAATACATCCTTAGATATCTCAGGCCTGATGAAGATCATCTTGATTATCGGAAATTCCAGCACTATACCAAGAATTCCAAGACAAGAAAATAGGGCAAAACCCTGATGTTCATAAATTATGAATCCCGTCAGGCATAAATTCTGGGACGTGCGTGGACAAGAGAATGTTGCGATGTGGGCAGCTTTTCTTATGCAAAATCACGACGACGATTGCATTATGACGAATGGCATTTCAAGGAGCTAGATTACTTAAAAATTCGAAGAGGTGGCGGTGACGGCTCTCCGAAATTCAATAAGGACAATTGCAGTAAAAAGCTTATCTAGACAGGTTCGAAACACGGCAATTTTGGAGGCTAATGGGATTAGATATAACTAAATAGCATAGGAATAATCGCATTTAGGCAATTTGTATCCTATACCATATGCTATTTTGACGGTTTAGATATCATAAAATCGGTAATCAAATCAGAAAACGAGAACTATCCAGGTAATTCTGATACACAAGAAACGAAATGAGAAATGTTGAAATATCGCCGCGCGATTTTATCTACGCAAAATATGCGACAAAAAGAATAGCCCTAATTCAATCGAGGAAACGCTTGCTAAGCACCTTTGTACCCCCCACCCATTCCCGTTTTGTTCTTAAAAAGCACATATATGCATTTCGTGGAAATTCGTAGAACCTCTTTTCCATGTAAATTTCATTAGTTTTCATGTGTATGCGTGAAAACGCTATGATACTGAAATCCTTTATTCGCACTTTTCTCTCGACGGGGATGACAATATTTACGCTGATGCGAAAGTTTATCCTCCTGCAAATTTCAAACGCGGAAATTTACTCGACAAATCTTGAATCTTCAATCCATTTGTGAATTAGGTATTAGGTCGAGTAATGAGCGGTTTTTTTCTCCTGATATTCAGTCTCAGGACGTGAAGTTTCATCGCATCAGATTCTTCCTCTAAAATCATCGGTAAAGTTCACGCATAAAAATTCTAGGGATTAGTATTGTGAAGATAACGCGGATGCACACAAATATAAGCATAAATAATGCATCCAAGAAAAAGCGCGGCTTTGGGAATCTGAATAAAACTCGCTCTTTGCGGGGCGAGACGGTGCTCTTCTAAAGAACAAAACGTGCAAACAGACACCTATAGACACTCATGATTTGATAATGACGAAGGAGGGAATTAGGGGACAAAAACCAGCAAACTACACTATATTTTTGAGCAGCCTTTATCAGGGATTACGTGAAATTCTAGTTCGAGTCATTAACTTAAAACGCAAGCCATCAAAGGTTGAAACTTCTTCAGCTAGGTTTGAGACACTGTATCGGAGATTAAAAGAAATTCAACCTCAAACTTGAATCCCGATTTTGACTTCGAAGTTCAATATTTCAAAAGGATGCAGGACGACTTCTACAGGAGTAAGACGTTAGTTTCCGACGCAACTAAAGTCTGAACGGGCCCTTATTTTTTGCAGCAAAACTTCCCCATTTCGATTTTTGCTACAACAAAACATCTCACTTCTGTAAAAATCGTCGTCCTGCGCCCATTTAGAAATTTGAATCTTTGACCCAAAATACATGTTATAACCCCTCATGCTGTAATCTCCTGTTGCTGACGTCTTTACGACCACCCGATTCCGGGCCTTATCAGTCAACAGCCAATTCCCTAACAGAACGATTTCAAGCCAATGAATATTTTATCAACGCTTTATAAGGAAAATTTGCAAGACTAAACATTTTGTTCTGCTCCAATTAAGCCTCTCTCAATTTTTGACTTGAAATGAGGTAAGTTAGTCATCAAATTAAGTTATTTGAAAATCGTGCAAATTTTCAGAAGTTTAGTTTTGTTTTGCGCTGTTGTTGCGTCAGCCTTCGCTACACTTGGATACGATACGATTGATGTATGGATTAAATATGAATTTAAAAAATATATATGCTAATTTTTAAATTCAGGGACAAACAGTAGCCTCATTCCAGTGTATGAAATCGCATGGGTACGTGTTTTACATCGCTCGTGCGTATCGCTCTTCTGGTGTGGTTGATCCAGCGGGAATCGCCTCAATTGGGCATGCTTGGAGTGGTATATATATAGTTTAAATATCAAGATAGTCATAAATGGCATATCCTCTGACTCTCAGACATCGGCGACACAAGATATTTTAAGTTAATATATGAGAATAATCAATTTCGTGTCATAGTCCTCCTTTTTTGCCTAACTATTCCCATATCTTGTATCATGATGATCTGAGATCTACAAGTTAACACTTAAATTTATTAATATATCTTAAACTCAAATATATAGGTGGTATGGCAGATGTGGATGCCTATATTTTCCCCTGCGCTTCGGCAGGATGCCCCTCTCCTCAGACCCAGGTGGATATATGAAAAATGGCTACTCGGAAAAAGCCTCCTCAAAAACCCTAACGAGTAACGGACTCCAATTTCCCCTACTAGCCTTTAATACCCGAATGGTAAAACTACTGAGATTGGAATCTTTATTTTTCATTGGGTTTGAGGTACTTTACTCGAAGTATACCGTACGAAATCTCCATATATTCTTTTATTTGGTGAATATTAGGTTGATGCGACAGTCAACGCGTTGAAAGGCGTCAAATTTGGCATGATCTGGGTATATAAATGAATTGCCCCACCTCAGCTTTGAAGCTCTTAATTGCGACTTTAGCTCGACATCGAAATCTACAAATGGCCCGCCAACCACGCCTCAAACCAGAACTTCATTCTTGCTTTGGGCAAAGCTTTGGATGTAAGAATTTTGTCTACAATTCGGATAACTCGGTTACTTCGTTACCCATAGTTAAGGGTATAGGACTATGTGGCGATAGTTATTCTCCCATATTATCTCGTAGATAGCGGAGCTACTGAATTATCCAAGTTGCTGCATTGTTCTCATTTAATTTACAAAAGTTCAAATGTATTAACAACAAAAACAATTGAATATTCCTGTTAACTAATTCTATAGTGGTATTGAATTAATCCTTATCCTTGAGTTCACTGCCCTTTTAAGACATTTTTCAAGGAAGTAAATCGCTAAAACTCTTGAAGTGAAATTAAAAAATCTCCTTTTAAGGGCAAGACTTGCTGTTCCTTAAACCGATTAAACGCACGTAAATTGGGCGCATAGAAATGCCGCTGTTGATAGCGAAAACAACTTAGAAAGAAACCCTGCAAAATATGAAAAGAGAAGAGCGCAATTCGAGATGTTTATCGGGAATTTCGAAACCTTTGTTCCAAACAATTCTTCATGTGTTCAAATTTTTAAATTAAAAGGGCAAAAAATCAGAGTTTAATGAAAATTCTGTTTCAGGGACACGGAATCAAATGGGGAGTTTACAGGTTTAGGAATTAAATCTTAGAAAATTCGACTATCTAAAAAATATATATGCTTACAGTAATCTGAATAACTGGTCCAACATTGTGGGATCGACCTGGGACGCTTTGAAGGATAAGCAGCTGTGGTGGGCTAGGTATAACTCATAAGTACTCTCCATTATCTCCGAGATGAATCCGCGAGCCTTAGTCTATGTTCCTCTGCTCGTTTGTGTTCTCTGCTCCTTCTTATTTCCCTCTAGTTTCGATGCGTCGCGCTCGCAGGTTATAGACGCAGAATGCCATATGATAAGGCTCATCTCGAGGAAAATGGAGAGTACAGGATGCGCGGAAAATCTGGGCCGCTTTCAGACGTCTTTTAAAATTCATCGTCAGGATAATGGTGGTTAAAGTTGTTTAAAACTTGAATATTATCTTCTCTGTACGTACTTTTGTGGGCAGATCTGCCGACTATTATAGTCAAACTAGTTCATTACAAGTATAAGCATAACACATAGCTGGCATCAACCAGGCTAACTTAAAGAATGAGATTTAATTCATAAAAGAGAGAAACCAAGAGGAGCAAAAGGATAAGCCAACTGTCGTTGACCAAATTATCAGCTCTTGTTGGCGACGTTTTTCAGAATATTAATGATATTTATTTTCGTAATTTTGTCTCATTTGGCTATGAATTTGAGATATTTTCTACAGCAATTTTAAATGGGGAAGCGGCACAGGCTTTTTGCGTACTCTGTCGCTTTAATTATGCCCAAATAAATTATAATTTAGATATAACGGACGTGCCGATCTGGGAGATTTCCAGGTATATTTTACGACTAATCTTAAACATAAAAATCAATTTAGGCCTTTGGGGGCTGGACCAAGCCCAACATTCACCAGTATTCCGGAGATGCTTCTGGACCGTATGAAACATTGCCTAATTCCCAGAAAATCAATACATTTTAGATGCGGCTTCAAAATCGACCAGAACTACTATTAAACTTAAAAAGTTGCTATTTTTAAAATGTCTAATAAATCCCCGTCTTGACCTAATTTACTCGTATTTAATATCTCGAGAGTACAAATATCTCATGTGTTTGTTTTATTTCTCTTGGCAAAGAGAGGGAAACCTTTGTGTACCGTTCTTTCCTCCTTCCTCACTCACACACAGTGAAGATGACGGAAATGAAAGCAAAGAAATGGGCGATATTAGACGAAAGACGAAAGCAAAGAAGAGCCCGCACTGTGGTATTTATCGATCGATGTCGGCTCCATGACGTTACCCTCCTGCTTCTTCATGTTGTCTTCTTGCTACCCATGAAATTATCCTCTTACGTCTTCGATGAACAGACTCTTCCATGATGACTTGAGGCTGCTCAAATGCCTGGCAATTGTTCTCCTGATTTTGGGCCTGGTAAGCATTGTTTCCTACTCATCTAGGGCTGTAAGTGTTTAGGCACACGCGCGCGTGTACACGCATAACGAGATATAGTGGATTTTCGAGAGATAGAAAAGAGCATGCTCTCCCTATGCTCTCTCGAAAAGATCCATTATCTTGTTATGCGTGTACACGCGCGCGTGTGTCTAAACATTTACAGCCCTGTCTACAAGCAAATAGGTTTGAGTATCAAAAGGTTTATTGTCTGGATGTTGCTGTCGAGAGGAACGAGAGCACGAGATGATTAAATGAGATCGTGGGGTTTATATGCATATTGGGTAACACAAGATAACTTGCTAATTTTGTATCGTATATGGGGTTTACGGAGGATCCAAATAACTGTTATCACAAACTGTTCAATGGGGCCTCTCGTATTCCACACCTACACTCATTTGTATTCCACATCAACTTTTTGAGGAGAGAGTAGGAGAGGAAAGTAGTAGAAAAAGACAAAAGTGGATGTGGAACACGAGAGGCCGTTCAATAGCCCTTTGAATAGAACAGATTCTTACAGATAGGCTCAATAACGATAATTGGGACTTCGATCATGGGTCTGAATGAGTTATCCTTCATTTCTCCAGTAGTCGGGACAAACCTGCTCAACTACGCGCTTTGCATTTCTTTGATGATTGGGATCCTGATGTTCACGCTGACGCCAGTCGGGCTCTATTCAGTCCTTCTGAATCAGCCAACCGTGATGGTTGCCGTAAGTCGGAATTAGTCATTCTTCCGAAATTCGGGAAAGGTTTTCTTCCTAAATTTCAAAAGTCATCCCCCTTCTCGGATTCGCAATTGTTTCGAATTTTTAATGAATGCGCAAGATTTTTGCAGTTCATGTGCCTGACGTTCTTCATTTCCTGCCTCGGAGGCACCACGGCTATTTTCGGATTCAGGCTTAGATTATATGTATGAGGAAACAAATCTGAGAAGATAAAATCGAGAATTTTCGAATTTAGTTGAGCGACAATACAGTGAAGAGCTGGATGATGGATAGTCTGATGCATGAATATGGAAATCCTTCCGGACTACATGTTATGAGAGCCTGGGATAAACTGCAGGCTCAGGTATTGTTGACGATCAATAGAATGAAGCAAAATAAGTTACACGCAATTTTGATGCGCGGGAATTAGCAGCGCGTTGTGCAGCAGCAAGCCTTACGACAACTCATATCAATTCAGCCAATGAACGTGAGGACTATTTGTGCATACGCAATGCACTTTACATTTCGACTTTTTGCATTATTTACTCCGTCTCGAGTTATCGATCATTGATAATAAAATGGATTTAACAACACATATCTGAAAAACATCGCAAATTTAGATGAATTGCTGCGGCGTTAAAAGGTCCACAAACGCGACGGATTGGGTGAAAAGCGACTGGTTCAAAAAACAGACCAATTATCCTCCAGGTATAAGATTCATAAAAAAAATCTTTGAATTAAAAAATGCCTAAATTTCAGAAAGAGTCCCCAGAAGTTGTTGCCCTAGCTGTTACTTTATTCATGAGAAATTCTGCAATGCGTTCATCACAAAGCCACCCAAAAATGGCGCCGAGTTCAAAATGGAGCATAAAATATGCCTAAATGGTAGAAAATATCAAACAATGACAGTAAAAAAATGAAAATTTAGCCAGTTCAACTTGCGAAGCGGCAGACGAAGATATTCTGGTGAATGTAAAAATGTGCATAGGGCACACTTTTCCCCCCTCAAGGTGGCCAAGCGATGCATATTTATTGACGACGGTTAGTTATTAGAATCAAATTAACAAAAGTCTCAAATACGATTAAATACTAGAGGGCGCATGCTTCAATTAAGTATTTTTAAACTCACAATCAAGCGAACTTAGCTACAGTAATATTCAAAATAAAATAAAAACAAGCGAAAATATGAACCATCTGTCTTTAAAATAATATTGAATTTAAATATTCTGAAAACGAAATTACATTTAAACAGAAAGAGCGCAATTTTTATGCTACCCTCCATTGTCATCGAGATGAGCCTTGTCATATGGGGCACTCTGCGTCTATAACCTGCGAGTGCGACGCATCGAGACTAGAGGGAAAATAAGAAGGAGTAGAGAGCAAAAACGAGCGGGAGCATAAGCTAAGGCTTTGCGGATATCCCTTTATTTGCAAAGATTCATCTCGGAGACAATGGAAAGTATCTTTAAATATCGACATTTCATATTTACAAAGTAAGCTTCGGATCAGACTTGAGATGTTTTCCACGGCAAAAATTTGTTATCATCATCTCTCCTCCCACTACTAAGGATAGTAATTGCAAAGCTGACTGGGATAATTCACGCCGCATAAGAGGGATATCTGCGGTGGAAAACGTCCCAATGTATGTTTCGGATATGGTAGTAATGTTGAAAATCAAAACGATGATAAAAAAGTATGGTCGAGGATTTGTACTTAACAATAATAATAATAATACATTTAGGGTTGTTATTCACCGTTAGCTCGCAGACTGTGGCTCTACTCAACGCGGCTTTTAGTTCTCGGAAGCGGCTGCTTTGTTTTTCATCTGCTCGCTACAATCCTTTGGTTTGTAATCCACGAGCTCGCAGCAGATCCCCTATCCGGCTATGCGGCACTGATTGCTAGGAGGAGGTAGCGCGCATTGCATTTACAGCCTGCCAAACGGTGTGCATAGTAGGGCTGAATGTTCTAGCCTTCTCTGATACACATACTATTTTTCTCCTTGGAAATGTTATGCTTTTCCCCTAAGGATTTCTTAGCGGATATTTTTTTTGCAAAATTCTGAAACCTATTTTTTAGAGAGGACTTGTGACTATAAGAAATGGGTGACAGAATTTTTAAACAATGCTCGCGCTAAGAAATCCTTAGGCAAAATTCAACTTGACAGTGACAACGCATCAATGTACGCTGTGTTGACGAGCCGTGCATTAATGATAAAGCGTAGAAAATAGTGGAGAGAAAGAAGCGATTTTAGAGTCAGTCTCTCTATTCTGCGTACTATTTCTACATTTTTCTAGCCATGAAAAGAACAGTGCACCACTTTGCACGCCTCCCAGATTTAGGACCAAATAATATAGGAACGATATTAAATTAGATTGATAGAATTGAGTAAAAATAGAGGTGAAACTTTTGTTCCTAAAAATATATGCCAATTCAATTCAATTCTAAAAATGTAAAGCCATAGTTCAAGAGCAATGCATATTATGATATACGGGTGCAAAAAATTCAGGCCTTATTCGAATTTCATGGTATTAAAATGAAAATTATATGTGGAAAAATGCAATTAATTCTTATTATTTATCGATTTTAATGTCATGCAGTTCTCACGCGATCAAACGTTAATTCATATTTTCAAAATGTGTGTTGAAGAATTTATGTATTTCGAAATTCTCGAATGAAATAAACTATGCTACAATTCTCAATATTTCAACAATAAAAATGGCAGTCTGAAAAAATAGTTGTAATCAAGACTGGACAAAGCCTTATCTTTATTTTTGAGGGTTTTTGGCGACTTTGCGCTTGATTTTTGAGTTTTGAAAATTTTAGTCTTTGACCAGCCCTAGTTGCAATCGTTGCATATACGAAATGGTATGGGGAAGAGAATCTTTTAGCCCAACAAATCTAATACTACTTCGCTTACAAAACGATGCTACGACAATGCAACACTACTTTTCCAAATTGTCAATAAAATGAGTAAATCGGAAAAAGAACTCCTAACAAACCCAATGAACAAGGACCCCAATTTCAATAGTTTCACCATTAGGGTATTAGGGGCTGGTAGGGGAAATTGGGGTTCGTTATTTTCATTGAATTCGTGGGTTCTCTTACAAGTTTTATTAATAAAATGCAATAAATTATTTATCCTTGCTCGAATCTTTCGACTCTTTGTTAATGCAGCTCTTTGTGTTGTTGTTGCTACTGATGTGTCGCTTTCGCTCGAATTTTTCCGATTCGTTTTCGCCGCTGGGACTTTTCGTCTTGCCGACTTTTTGTCGTTGGAGCAGACAAATTAGAATCGAGCATAATTTGTAGGGAATGTAAAGAGGTATAAATAATACTACAATCAGCACGTAAAAGTCGAGTCTTTTCAAAGGATTTTCAATTCTTCTGAAATAATCATCATAATCATATATTACTAAATCGTAGCTAAGTTTCATTTTGGGTATATTTTTAAATGTTAAAGAATCTAAAATTTCATGCATGTATATCTTTAATATAAAGCAAAATAGAAAGTTTAATAATTAATAACAATATGCAATATATTCAGTTTAAGCATGAAAATGACATACCTTGGACCTAGATATGCATTAGAATGATGCCTCCCAATATGCTCGATATAATGCAGAGCCTTCGCGAAAGGAGATTCGGATCGAGATTTAAATTCCTTCGACATTTCTTTAGCGATAGTTTTGTGCCTGAATTTAAATATTTCAAGAAATAGGCTGAAATGTTGGTACTTCGATCCCTCAAGTACGGCTTTCATAGCCTTCAGCAATGAGGCGCTAGATAACTCCGTCTTTTCCAAAATTACGCCGAGTCCCTAAGTTGTCTAATGATATTTTTATTTGAGGCTCGTTCAAACTCAGTTGTAAATTGTAACTTGCAACTAGCGTCTGAACGGGCTCTTAAATAAAAACAACCTTATATTGGACTTTCCTGAGATTATGCCTATTGCTTCCATACAGTGGAATTCCCACAATAGGCACTCCGTGCGCTACGGCTTCCATGATTGAGGCCATACCTCCATTCGTAACGAGAAGTTTGCACGCCTTGTGGGCTAAATATATTAAAATAAGTTTTTAGCCACTAATTCATAAAAGTTAATAGATTCTAAAAGTTAGTTCAATCTAATGATGGCATACGCTAAATTTCGATTATGTTTGAACTATGATATTGCATTATCAATGAGACCGATTTTACTTGAGACAAAATAAAAGGGAAGAAACATTTAATGCGTGAAAACTGTGAATTGCCTTCAAACGAATAGACGATATTTTATTGATTTGGAGAATGCCTTTGACGAATATTTGTGCATGCGCAATGCACTTTGCATTTTCGAATTTTTACTACATCGCTTATTCGAAGCCTCTTGTATTCCACATCCACATCCACTTTGTTCTTTTCTCCTAATTCCCTCCCCTCAAAAAGTGGGTGTGAATATAAAAGGCTTTTATTTGGTCTCAAGTAATCGGTCATTGATAATAGCAGTCGTATTTTTCTCGGATTACAGTATGCCGAGATCTGTGTTGCTATACCTAGCAAATCATTCTGTGGTATGTAGGTGGTAAGATTAATATGCTTGGGTAAATCCTTCTCCAGGCTATTCATGGTCTGTAGCAGCCTATTCATATTGGGGCCAATCCGCCAGTAAATCCGATATTTTGTCAGCTTGGAAAGGGCATCCGCGATTTCCAATCTCTTAACAATTTATCCATTACAATAGGCTACTAAACCAAAAATTAGAGATGAGCGCAAATCCAGCAGAATTGACAGTGAAGTGCAGATTAAGGCGCAGATCTAATTCTATTACTAACTGCACAACTAATCCTCTTTAGAGTTTCTTTGTTGCACTAAAGAATAAAAGAGGAGTCCAAAAATATGTATGTGAAATCCCACGCACATCTTCAAAGGGAGGGATATTTGAAATTCTTGAGCAATTTATAAACTGCATGACATCATTAACAAGACATGGTAAAATAGTATGAACGAACAACATATCATATAATTCCATACGTAATTTTCGCTATGCTATGTGGTTTACGTGGTGTCAAATCCGAACCTGTTTCTCTGTCATGTATCCCGAATCGGCTTGAGTTCCAAGAGATACGATAATCATGCCCTCTTCGGCACTTTCGATAGTGGTGTTCCAGGGCTAAATGATGATAAAAATAGTCTAGTTGGAAGTAAAGTAATCATATAAATTTTTTGAAATGTGCTCCAATGCAAAATGCTCATTATAAATCTTAATTAATTTTTCATTGGAGCGCGCGATTCAAGTACTCTCCATTGTCTCCGAGATGAACCCGCGAGCCTTAGTCTATGTTCCTCTGCTCGTTTGTGCTCTCTGCTCCTTCTTATTTCCCTCTAGTTTCGATGCGTCGCACTCGCAGGCTATAGACGCAGAATGCCATATGATAAGGCTCATCTCGAGGACAATGGAGAGTGGGCAAAATGATAGAATTTTCGGATATAATGACATTTGAGCTCACAACAAAGAGCGGCTTCGGATGATCGATATGCAGTCCACCAACTGGGATAACATGTGGAGGCAAGGCCCTTGGATACTCCAACAACGGGTCCGTATTCACGAAAAATGCAGCGCTATGCCGTTTCAACTGATCTACGTCCGGGAACCCATTGTATCTAAAAATTTTACTTTGAAGAAAAGTTATCATAAAATCCAATGAGTTCTTGGAATTTTCAAAATTACCATTCTAGCTCCAAAACAATTTCCGTTACTTATCTTTGATGATGGTAGCATGAAAAAGAGACACATGCTAATTGTAGTGACAAACATTTATGAGGTATAACTGCCAGTTTTAATTTAAAATACCTCTTCTTGATCGTGTAATCTTCAGCGAACATTTTCGTGATAGGCCCATCCAGAAGTCTGTGTCTTTCCGAGACTAAGCTCGCAATGAACGGCAGCTCACTTTGAGCCAGATATTCTTTCAGATAGCAGAAAGAATGCCGAATGAATTTCATCATAATATGGTCATTCTAATAAAAATATCGATTTTTGGGATATGTTATGAAATTTCACTTCGTTGATATTGCAATGCGACGGAGAATAAGATAGGTCCAACGGCGATCCAGAAGCAATCAAGGTTTCATCCGTCAACCCTGAACTTATTTATCTATCATTCTTTTAAAAATGCCCGAATTTCGGCAATGCCGCACAGTTCCATGGGCGTGTAGTCTATTCTTTTCCCCCCTTTTTAATAGCCAGAAAAGGGAAGAAAGACCACGCCCATTAAACTATGCAGTATTGCAAGGAGTGGAATATATTTAGAAGATCAACACCAACCTTCCAAATCAAAATAGATCGTTGGCACAGCGAGGATATGAGTTACTGCCAGCTGGCATGGATTTGATCCGTAAGCTATTGCAATATCAAGATTTTCTTGCTTCAGCGTGTCCATTAGATTCGAATTGAGAATCTGAAATACAAATTAAATGTCTAAAATTAAATAAGCTAGAAAAAACCTTATAGCAACTAGCATTGTGCGCGGCCCAATAAACCTTATCAAACGCGTCGATTCGATATTCATCCTCCCAGGGAAGCTTCTTTGCGATTTCTTCAAGAGGCTCGTAAAGGGATCTAAATTTAAAACAAAAAGAAACCTCTTGCAGAATATTTTCTGCAATAATTTAAATAATTACATATATTTGAAATTATCTCTAGAAGTTATTTTTGGAAGTTTAGTTCAATGAAATGATGGTGGACATTTCCGAATTTTGTGACTATATCATATTTTCGGCAATCTGAAATTTTCGCGATTGGACGAAAATACTGAATAAGCAAGAGAGTATTCTCCTCGACAATGTCTACCCTCTCTCCTAACCCCGCATGTTATTTCGTTGGGTCACGAAGTCGCGAAAAATCCAAATTGCCCACTTTTTCCTTACTTTGGCAGGACATTCTTGACGGTCTTCTCCCTAACCAAGTGTAGTTTCGGTTTGACTAGTCTCGGCTCTTCAGGAATCAAAATCGGCTTCACCGTTATTACATTGTGATGTCTAGTAATACAAATAATAGATCATTTACAGTCCTGTTTTTAATCGTAGCTGTGTCTTTCGGCTTCTTGGAAACGTCGCAACATGGCAAAATAGGTTTCAAAAGCGAGAGAACAATTCTCCTATAATCTATATCCTCTCTTATCCCTACATACTATTTCGCTTTGTTGCGACATCCCCAAATCGTCATTTTTTTCGATTTTTAGCCTAAAATTAGACCAAGGTAGAGCTTAAGCCAAGATGTTGCGTGGAAATCTCGCTAAGTACACCTTACGTATCACGTTTCGAAAGAAAAAATGGCCTTGCGTACCACCACCCTAGAATTTCTCATTCTGGCTGAAAGTCTGCCTAGGTCTTAATCGCAGTAAACTCTAAATTTCTGGTTCAAATGGGTTTTGATAACCTCAGTCACTCAAGCCATTTTAAATAGGCTAAAGGATAATAGATAGAAAATTTTTTACACATTTGACACACACACACACACACACACACACATAATTTCACATAGCTTAATGGATTGAGGAAGTGAGGCTCCCAAGTTGCAGATAAAATGCTAATAAATTACCCCTATGTGAACGATTAATTTCGAAGTAATTTGAACCATAAAAGTCAATATTCGACTAAATGTTACCTGAGTGCTAATTGCTGGGCGAGAAACTCAAAAATACCGCGTTCGAATTGATTTGTGCCGATTAAAAATAATAAAATATTCAATGCGTTGCAAAATGTAGGAACCAATAGAAATACAAATAAAAGTCGCATCTAAAATAATAATTAGGACACCTTGGATTTCCCAGAAACTGATAGCTTTTTTCTAGCTTCTCAGCTAAAGGTCTCTCTATTATCAACCAATATGGGGTTAAAACCAAACTGGCTATCCACTATACACCATACTACCGTAAAAAAGATTCTCATTTTTGCATCATATACTTGACGAGCAGAGACAAGAGTGCATGAAAAAGAGAGATGTTGAAAAGCTCGAAAAAACATCAATTTCTGGGAATCATCATTCTATAAATAAAATGAGTTGTTTGTTGAACCCATAGAAATTTGATCATTTTAACAATAAATGTGGCAAAATTAAGTTAAAGTAAAAATAATGGACATAGACTACGTGTCATAGAAAGCTCAAGTCTGTATTTCTCCATCTATTTCCTTTCTCTCTCTCTCTCTCTCGACTTCTCTGACTTTCTTTATTTTCTTAGTTTTCTTCTCAGATTCTCGCGTTTCTTCACACACCCTCGCCTACAGTCCGTTTACCCGACCCTGGCACGGCTCAAACAGAGCAAGAGATTGATAGAGTCACGGAGAAAAAAGAAAGAAGATAGGAATATGTAAAATTAAAATAAATTAAATGAGAATTTTTATCACCTACTAGGCCTAATTAACTGATTCTGAGCTTTATCCCCAGTGGGCCTACTTATCATTATTTTTTTTTTATAATTTCATTCTTATGTCTATTACTATAGACGTTAAGAATTTACATCCTAATAATGGAATAAGTTTACATTTATTGGCATTTTTAGTGACTTTATGCCCATGTCTAGGATGTTCGTATGTTATTTTTTTTTGTAGTTGCGTTTTTGGAAAATTGTTATGAGTCAAATTTCTAACGACTGGATATATTGTTTCATAGCAGTTCTCCAAATGTCAGACACTACAAAATTTATCATACGATCATACCCGTTTGGCGGTGCAATTTGTCTAAATAAAAGGTTATGCCAATTTTATGAAATTTCAGGGATTAGAAACTACTTCGCAGTTTTATCAAGTTCGAGATGATTCATATCTATTTGAATATTGTTGATGATCAATAGAATGAAGCAAAATAAGTTACACGCAATTTTGATGCGCGGGAATTAGCAGCGCGTTGTGCAGCAGCAAGCCTTACGACAACTCATATCAATTCAGCCAATGAACGTGAGGACTATTTGTGCATACGCAATGCACTTTACATTTTGACTTTTTGCATTATTTATTCCGTCTCAAGTTATCGATCGTTGACAATATATTTTGCCATATTTTTAAACTTATTTATTTCATTTATGTGGATAGGCATTAGTATTTATATCATCGCCCTATATCAAATCGATGATGGTTCGTATCAAATATCGAGTTACAATAAACATTATCATTAAATCGTCCTCTGCAGCAAATCACTATTACGTAGCTTAAATTATTGATTATATTTAGCGTTAGAATTAATAGCATATATATCTTTTAGTCGTAATGCTTTCAGCGTTACTCATAAAATGTCTGCCAACGCTCTGGCTCAAGATGCTCAGGGATTAGAGTTGTCAATTCTGGCCTTTATAAGTCTAGTCCCATCGATATTCACCGCCGATTCTGAGGAAGACGTTTACAATATCGAGGTTTTCTTTAATATTATTTCAAAAATTTAAAGTACAGGGTGTGGTAAAGAGTCTGGGTTGTTTTCGGCGTGGCGTGATGCAGTGTGGTTTTTGAAAACTCATGCGGTGCGATGCGCTAAATGGTGAAAATTGAGAAATTTCAATATGCGATATTTGACTAAAAAACTGCAATTTCAGCTCAAAACTATCATATTTGGTGTTTACAAGCCAACTATATATTGCTAATTTATCAATTTAGAAAAATCTTTCTTTCAAAGTCGGGTATTTGAAATTTTGTTCTTGCGGTGCAGGCACCATTTTACTGCACCAAAAACAGCCTTGGGTATGAACTGCCGCTTCAAATGGAATAGACAATACCTTGTATTATTATTATTTAATTTTAGAAAAATATCGCCAAGGATGTTCTGGTCTTCTCGAAAAATCGCGAAATGCCTAAGGAACTACCTATCAAAATAATGTCGTATCTATTCATCAATCATATCTCTTATGTCGTGAGTTTTATTCAAAAGAAACTGCATACTTTACCTTACATTAGTAGCACTAGAAAGCCCAAATCTGTGTTCAACAGGAAATGAGCCTATTGTAGCTTTTTACCATGAGTTTACCATTATCAGTTTGGAGCTTTTACCAGACACGTAAACGTAGTGCATGCCATATAGGACATGGGAATAGGGTCAGGTAGGGATGATGTTTTTGGTAGAATAATTTGCTCCCTACTCTTACTATTTCGATATCAAAATCATCCTACCTGGCCCTATTTCTATGCTCAATATGATATGTACTACTTTTATGCATCCAGTGAAAGGTACTAACTGATAATGGTAAACTCATCGTAAAAACTACAATAGATCGCACGAGTGACATTTTCGTTATGACTGAGCACGTGGAACGAAAATGTTAGGTTGCAGATATAAAATTGTATAGAAAATATTATAGGGAGGGGGTAGATCGCGCGGGCTTTCTGACGATTGTCCTCACCTAGGTCTGTGGGCGCTATAACTATGTCCCAACCTGTATTATGACTAATGAATTTTATATAATTTTAGGACGAAAAACAGCAGACCATTCACATTCACGGCACTTTGCTATTCGCTTGGAGGGATTCCCGGCTAGCGTGGGACAAGTCGAAGTATAAAAATGTCAGCACGATTGTCCGTCCGTTCGGCTCCTATGAATTCTCGAACATTTGGATGCCGAAGATTCATATGACTGAAATGTAAGCAAACGAACAAACCTTCAAATCATTTACGACAACAAAGAATTTAATATTCCTAATTTTAAGTCGGAGATACAAAATTGCGGAGAAAATAATGTAGAGAATAGGTTGTATGGGATTTCTGACGATCATCTTCCCTAAATCTGAGTCTATTATAGTGTTACTTCGAAATTTTTATTCTATAGCCAAATTTTCGACGAAATTTGAAAATGTAATCTAAAAGTTCAACTTTAGAATGCAGAAATCTACGAACATCATAAACAATGGCTATGGTAACGGTGAAATATCTGTTTCCTATGACGGTGTCGTGAGGGTGAAGGTATAAAATTTCTGACCTCTAAAAATTATCCACTTTTCAAAATTTTAGATTGGTCTACAAATTCGAGCTTTGTGTAATTTCAAGTACGAAGATTATCCCTATGACAAACAGACCTGTGCGTTTTACATGTACTTCCAGCATAGGGCGGATAAGTAAGTTGAAATTTAGCGAGCTGGAAAAATACTAACGTACTAATTAGCGCGTGAAATAGTGTGGGGAAAAAGAAACTCTACCTTCCCGTGCCCACATTATTTTTTGTAAATTACTACGTCAGTGCATAATGCTCTTCAGGATAAGCTTAAAATTTAAAGATTTGAAATTTTAGATCTAAAAATTTCAGAATGCAATTTTACCAAAGAGGCGGGGCCACTTTGACTCGTTACAATACGAAAGCGGGAGTACCGAAAACCATTGAAGTCGGAAATTTTCTGCTAGTTGATTTGAAGAAGGACCAATATTTCCTACTTCCAGGAAATGTCATCGTTAAGAGTATGGCGAAGTAAGAATTTTGAAAATAAAAAAAATGTCAAGTTTTTTATTTGGGGCGATTTTTAACAAAAATTTACGTAGATATTCCTTGCTACATTTTGTTACAGATTCCCGAATCTTTAATTTTGTCTATTTGGAAAAAAATTGCACTATTATATACGAAATAGTATGGAGAATGGATAAAGATTTAAGAAATACTATTTCATATGTAACGATGTAATTTAATTATACCTCTTCAAAGTTGCCTTATTTTTGAAATTCAGCACCCGATCTTCATTGGTGCGATCAACCTTCCGTACTGTTCTGGTATTCAAGAGAGTGGACACTCATTACAAGTACAAATTGGCATACCCGATGATTTGTATTTCCTGGTATGGCTAAAATTATGTTATATTAAATTTGGCAACCTGAAGACCTCAAACCCTGAAGCCATGCGAAATAGGGCGAGAAGGATGGTGGGGAAAACGATTCTTTTCTCACACTACTTCTCATGGCTTGAGGATCTGAGGTTTCCAAGCTTCTTTCTATTTTCATCAATTAATATTTCAGGGCTACCTATGCAGTTATGCTAATAGAAACCTTTGCCGCTATGATATGGCTGATGGCCATTTTAATTTGCCAGGCAAAATATATGAATCTTAAAAAATCGATAATTTGAATAATTTAAGTTCCTCTTCGCGATGTTTTCATCGAAAATCCTGCCTCCTAACTATGATGGACTTCCTAGAATCGGTAAAAAATTTAAGAGTATACTTATTTAAAAAATAAAATTAAGCCGTAATCCAAGTGGTGGTATTTGTCGAAACTATAATAATCCTGTTCTATCGCATTTTCACTGCCTATGTTTACAGGTTTGGAAATCAGAAAATCGAATTAAATTTAGAGAAAATCGATATTTCAGAAGACATGTTCTGACCCAAGTCCAATTCGACAGATTGAGAACCTTTGAAATGTTCATTCGATTATACGCCGCTACGAAGTTCCTTCTCAACTTTTACCTCATCGTTTATTAAAATACTGAGAATTTGAAACGATAATTAATTTTGAGTAATAATAATAACTAGAAATCTGACAACAAAATTTGCACCTATAGTGATAAATTTGAACGTATTTAGCTTGCCTACTCATTTTTATCAATGATCATTTTAAAATAAGTTATTTACATTTTAATTAAAGTATAATGCTAGAGATGCAATAACCGGTATGCATAGATTGTGATATTTTAGCAACAATAAAAATATTTTAAATGAAGAAAAATATATAAGCAAAACTATGCATGTTCCGCAATTGGTTTCTTCTTCTTTAAAGGCTCTACTTCTTCTGATCCCGCAGCGATGATAATTGGATCGCCCTTTCGTTTCTTCTTTAACCACCGTAACATCTTCAAGATCAGCACCAGAATTATGGTTTGGTCTGAAATTAGCATAAGTTTGGCAATTTGAAAAAGTAGTTGCACCGTAGCGCATCGCTGCATGCGAAATAGTATAGGGTTTGGTAGGGGAAATCACTTCCTCACACTATTTCGTATGCAACGATGCAACTGTCGCAACTGCATTTTCAGGATGTTGATAATTTGAGTATTTAAATTGAAACTTACTCAGGATATTTGAAGTGGTAAGTCCGAACGCTAAAACCCATCCCATAATGGATTGAGTTTCATCGCTTTGTGCTGAGCCCACAAGTTGCGGTAAATCCTTTATGTAAATTATGAAGTTGTAAATGAATCTGATAACCTAAAATCGATATATCTTTTGAATGTCTCACTGTAGTTACCATCCTCTTTTCTGGAAGGATGGTATGGTGAAGAGAAACAAAGAGGGTGCTAACACTAAAGGGACCTTTAAACTATAATAAAGAATGACTTACGAATACGACATAGGTGAATTTAATGCAACACTCATCTTCTTTCCAAACGGCGATGACAGCAATTGTGAATAGATCGACCTGAGATATGAACATTTTCAAAAATTGCTTTTTATTGGAAATAAACTAACCAGGATTAGATTTTTAACGAAGTTAAAGAAATAGTCGCTTTCCACTTGTGTTGTATCGTAAATGCAAATCGATATCGATAAACAGATATTGATCGCTAAGGCCGTTAGCAGGAGACACTGAATTTAGCAAAATATGACATATTCCAACATATGTTATTTTAACACAGTAATTTATTAACAATAGCTTAATCAATGATTTTATAAATTTGCCAAAATATAAATGTTTTCCCTACTTTTACGGTTCCACAAGCCATTTGAATTCGAATATTACATGTCAAAAGTGGTCATGTTGGAAGAAATTCTAAAATGTCCAAAGGTAAGGTTGAATTTACAAGGAGAAATGAAAGCATTGCTGAAGGTTGAAAGAAGAAAGAAGACGATCAGTAGGAATCGAAAAATCGATTTTTGGCAAAAGGGAAACACAATGAGAAAGAATGAAATTGCGAGTTTCCAATCAACATAGCATCAACAAAACTGGTATCTTCCTTTTCTTTATGAGTCAAAATTGAAGATAATTAAATAAATGAATTGGTTATGTGTTTTACGAGCAAAATGTAATATTTAAAATATAAATAACTTTTAGAACAAAACAATTATTCAAAGCTTTGAGATAACACTTGTATAATTCTATCGGGGTTTTTTTCTTAAATTGAATAACATAGGCTAAGCATTAAAACTCATTTTCAAATAATATACTTTGAAACAATGAATCACGACGCTCAAAGTTAAAGCTCAATGAAACACGATTCTGTTGGCTTTCTTTCTTCCCCAACAATCAATAACGATGGCACTAAAACATACACTCATTCTTAACCTTGACAATGAGAGTTTTCAATATGGCGGTTATTTGGAAACCTCAATATCTCAAGCCGTACGACATAGGGAGAGGGGAATGATGGGGAAAACAATCTTTTATCACAGTTTCGCATAGTTTGAGGACTTGAGGTTTCACGTTGCCAATATGACTCATTCTGACATATCAATTACAACAATATTTGTACTTTGCCCGAAAATATTTATTTTCATTTTCGACTTCAAATATTTTCAAATGCTGCTGTGGTTGCTGTACTCGCAGGCTCGACTCAAATGTTAAATTAAAGAATTAAAGAAAATCTATCATCACTTCGTTTTTAGAATGCACACGTAAAGATTCTAATGTACAAGATAAATATTCAAATATTTCGAATATAATGACATGCCAACATATTAACACTATAAATAGTGTGAAAAGGTATAAATTTGAATAGTTCTTTCACACTTTTACATACTCAATGGTAAACATGTATCCCGCTCCCCAATAGGTTTAAACATACGTACAATATATAATGCTAATATATTAAAGATTATTAATATATTAATTTCATCCATATCGGCTGATTGCATGTCTAATGCCTCCCGAATAGCCGCCAGTTCCTCCGGAGTAGCTTGCAGCTGGGGTGCCCGCTCCAGAAGTGTGGCCTGGTGTCGAGCCGTAGTTAGATGCGTCGGAGCCCTAAAATTACACATTTAATATTAAAATATCGATCAATCAGATGATACGATTAGCAATAATAGTAAGTCCGAGTCGAATAAACTATAATATTATATACATTGTTAAAGTTTCAGCTTTTATAGTCATTTTAGCTACTTTCTTTTATGGTCATTAATGATATGACATCGTTTTTGCAAATAGTCCTACTTCATTGCTTATACATTTATAATTTATAGAATCCTTCCCAGAAACCAATTTTTTGTCTAGCTTCTCAAAGTCTCTCCTTTCCAACGATCTCTAGTCTGCGCTGCATAAGCGTATGATCTTGGGAAGCGAGTCTCTTCTCATGGCAGCATGGTGTAAGTAGACAGCGCGCTAGATTTTTGTCATTTGTTCACCGATAATCGGAAGAAATCAATGGTTGAGAGGGCGCGAAAGGAAGAAAAAACTGAAATTTCTGGAAAAGCCAAGAGGTGAGGTACCTTCTTGCCGTCCCTACCAGGACAAGGACAGTAAAGAGAATCGCCACCAGCCTGACCTCCTTGACCTGGAGCTCCTAAATTTGGAAACTATTTTTCCGGACTCGAAATTTTTCTGACCTTCATCTCCCAATTGTCCGGCCGCGTCCTGATTTGTGTCATTTTTCCAATTTTTGCTGAAATTTCCCAACCTGGAATCCCATCGGACCTTCCATGCCCTAAAATTTAACCTTATTCTGTCAAAAGTTAGACATTTTCTTACAGGAGGCCCAGACTCCCCAATTTCACCGTCCTTGCCTTTTTCTTATAAAATCTGTAAATTTCAAAGAAATAATATTCATAACTTCCTCGCCCGGGGGTCCGATTTCGCCTAAACATTGAATTGTTAAACTCAAAAAGAAAGCGAATTTTTTACCAGGGGGTCCTCTATGACCCTTTCTGGGGATCAGCTGCTCACTGTCTTTGCCACGTTCTCCTAAAGTTTGAAATAGTACAAAATTTAAACTAATTTATGAAAATGTCTCATGCCTGGTGCTCCCATTTTGCCGTCAAAGCCTGAAGTTTGATTCATAATTGGAAGAAATCAAGGTAAACTTTGACCTGGAGCCCCTACGTTGCCCATTTCGCCAGACATACCCGGATTGCCTTGAAAACAATTCTTCATCATCATTCAAGAAGAATAGAAAATTCTCCATTATTCCGAAAAAAACGTGTACAATTTAAGAAAAAATGTTCTAGTCTACAAAAAGCTATTTATAATTTTCGGTAATTTTTTACGCGCTTTATGGTCGAAAACATTGAAATAAATAGCGTTGTATATAAAGAATGCAGCAGACAGGCAGGGAAAGGGAGAAAACTTTTATACCACAAGGAAATAGACGAGCACGAAAAAGACCTGCGCTTTGGAAAGCCTGCCTCCCGTCGGAAGGTAAGTATTGTTGATGCCGGAATCTGGGAGGCGTGCAAAATGGCGCAGTTATTTTTGCTGACTAGAAAATGGAGAAATAGAACGCGAAGGAGAGAGAGAGACTGGCATCTAAAATCGCTTCTTCCTCCCTCATTTTCGACCTCCCAGATTCGGCATCAACAATAATCTTTTGGTTTTTTACAGAGAATTCGCCAACACGATGTCGTATTTACATTTATCAGTGCGACTTCTTTTTGATATTTTTAATTTTTGTAAGCTCTATTTTCTTTTGTGTGAAACGGATATGATTTGTGAAAGGATTTGCCAAGAATGCCTTCAGAAATAAAAAATAAGCAAAAATAAATATTGATTATTTGATAATAATCCGACACTGACAGATTTATTATTGAATTGTTGCTTATCAGTGACTATTGAATATATTGAATGATTTAATTGCACATAATATTGATGCTTTTCCTTATTTTATTTTCATATATTTTATATATAGAGAGGAAGATTGGCAAAGTCCCAAGATATTCGCGTATCAAATGGCACGTTTTGGATAGTGTAATGGATTTGCTAGAATGAATTGTCAATCTTTTGATATATGAAAAAAGAAAAATCGCCAAATTTAAATTACTAAACACGATAGTGTTTACGTTTTGCGTTTGCAATTTTTAAAGCAATAAAAATTTGACTTTTTTTTTATCTAGCAGCAATAATCCATACCACATGTGATAGATAAGACTACTGAACGGACTTTGGCCAATGCAATTTTGAAATTTACTCGATCTTTTCTTGTTATTTTTCCGGTGATGAAATGATGTTTATGCAACGCATTTCTCCTCTCGTCTATATATTTATGATTCATAGCCTGATCGAGTTACATCAACCCCCACATAAATCAATGTTGCCTGGCCCATTTAAAATGGTTACACTATTACCATTTTATGGCTCTCATAGTACCATTTGGGTACCGATGTACCACGAATCACCCCATTTCTCTTTTCCCTCTTGTTACACTCCAATATCTTTGCTCATTCTCAGAGGAGCTATATCCCGTCATCTTTAGTCCCTCATCAATATCAATTAACATTCTTTTCATTTCATTGATTTATATTCCTTCCTAAATATAAGATGAAATATCACCTGTATAAAATCATTAAATTACCTCAGTAAACGCTGCTCTATTGCAATTTGTGCATTATAAGACTAGTTTTTATAGCTTATCAATGATGCACAAATGAGTAGTTATTGATTTTTGCCACAAAATCTTTAACTTAATGGCATTTTCTTTCAGATAAATGAAATGGTACCTCAATCGAGCTTAATAATACTGTTGCTGGCTCTGTTGGTATTGATCGATACGTGCTTTGGCGAGAGTCGGATCAACAAAGCGTCGTGGGTCTGGCCGTGGGACTATTTCACGAGGCCCAAACCGCCCGAACAATCGATCGAAATCAGCGGGTCTCTCTACTGCAACGGACAGCCGCTGAATGACGTCTACATGAAGCTAATCGATGAAGATGGCAAGTTAATTTGATTTATTTGCGTCAAATTTTTGGCTTCTTGGACTAGCTACCCTCAAGTTGCGTCTTACCTTTTCTAAAAGTTACTCCCCCTTTCTGGAAAATAGTATGGGAAGAGAAAAAGGAAGACAACTCCTACAAAAGGGTAAGACATAACTTGAGGATAACTAGTGCAGAAGCCCGAATTCTTGGACACCAATGAGAAACTTTACCACGAAAATTTTTGCTCACCAAATTTTGGCGCCACAAGATCATCTTTGCCACATTATTTCTTATCACAATAAATCATTTTGCCGCAAGAGTTTTTTCATAAAAATAGACTTTTATAGGCAAAATGATCATTTTATCAGTCTGAAACAATTCAGAGAATGATCAAATTAAGCTGACTATTTTAAGCCTATTTTTCCGACGAAATGGCCAAATCGCTGACGTCCCGGACAGGGTTTTTCATGCTCCAAGGGAAGGCGAGCGATGATGATGGTCATATTGACCCTATTCTAACATTCGATCATGAATGCATCGTCAACAAGAAGCCTAGGGTAACAGTTTTGATTCATCGCAACATTAAAAATACGGGAGGATTTTAGATGCTATGCCATCTACGGACCCGCGTCCGTCTTCATCCACATTTATACGTCGACAAAGGACTTGTGGATATCGGCATTTTCGAAATCGCCGACTATCCGGCTGCCACCCAGGAAACCTGCTCTTGGATGCGCTGGTTTTTGCCAGATTAGCGCATATAGATTAGTACTTATTGAATTTCCTCCAACGTCATTTACTAAAGGCACACCTTAGAATCGGAGCAATATTATTATAGCTGTAAATGGCGTTGATTTACTTGAAATTTATCGCTACATACGGGGCTATTCGAGTTGATATCCCATATATAAGCATTTATTCAGTCTTCAAATTACAAAGAAAATATTTATACAATTCGAGGATACAGGTGACAAAATACGTATTTTATTCACATAAAATGCCATAATAATAAATACATTTTATTATATCGGTCCTTGATTGAAAGTCTTGTGCGACCTATCCAGAATGACAAGCATCGTGAAGAGTAGAGTGATTGAGGCTACAATAAGCAGAATGAACGCGTAGAATTTATTTAGATAAACTCCTCGGTCAAGCAAATCATAGTTAATTTCGGCCAGCATTGTGGAGAACCTAAGAACATTTCACAATAGTTTAAAACTAGACTTGTCTCACCTAGTTCTCCTCGTGTAGTATTCCCGATCAAAATATTCGCCATAGCCTCCGAGAGTGAAGATGAATTGTTCGAGTTCGGTTTCGTTCAGATTCGGCTCGGGAATATCTTCTTTAATCATTTTAGCTGATAAAGTGAAGGGTATACTTTAACGGTTGGTTACCTAGCCTACGGAAGGGCTGCGGCGAAAACCCGAAATTAAGGCTGGAAGGGCACCACCACGAGCGTGGCCTACTAACATCCCTAACATCATCATTAAGCATATTTGACATTATAATACATGTATTTGATCGATAGATTTTTAAGCAATAATAAATAAAATTCAAAGTCGGTTGCTAAGAGGAATGTTAGTATGCGAGGAATAGCGGAAGTCGCTACACATTGTGTTCAAAGCTTTATTTTCGAATTTAATTTCCTAAAACTTTTGTTTTCTAACTATCGGTGATCATTCTCGTTTCCTCCGTCGGATCTTCGTCAATATGCACTTTATCCAAATTTACGCCCTTCGTCTCGACCTGAAATTATTGGCGTCATTTTGAATAGTGGCGTTTGGAAAAATACCAGGAACAGATATGATATAACCAAGATGCCGGTTCCCATAACCACTACAAACGCGTAGACGAGTGGGGGCCAGATGTATGCCAAATGCGCTAACTAAATGTCGGCTATTTTAAATTAGCATTGGAGCAGATTTTTACGAATGGAGCGAGAATTCCCCCGACTCGAGCAATTAGCGAGCAAGAGCCTGTAGCACTAGATCTACAGGAAGTCTCCATAGACTCTATGACGCACAACTGATTAGCGTCCCAAGCCAGTTCCATGAACACCGTTCCAAGGAGGTTAAATGTTAGGAATACTACGCCCTAAATTAAAAAAAAAAGATACTGAAAACCTATTATTATTATTTAAAGAAAAACTACCGAATAATCGCTAATTTTCATGATAGTCAGTCCTAGGAATAGCATGATGACGATTATCCACGAGCCCTGATGCAAAGTTCGCCTTTTGAAGTTCGGGAATATCGTGTCGACTACCAATAGGACCTATTTCATATTTAATAATCTTTCTCCATTTAGCGTATCTATTTTACGTATTTTTCACATCTATCGCTTGGAAATACTGTATGCGTTGGGATTCTAATTTATTTTTATCAATTTGTCTGGTCATAAATTTATTCTTTTCATGACAACCGTCTGTCATATTCACAAAATTTCTTAGCCAAATTTTCCATGTTTCAAAATTCCCTATTTATCTGTGAATTTATTTATTTAGTTGTGATACTGTTGTAAATATTCTTTTTGGAAATAAAATGAAATTTAAAAACTAGAACTTCCTCGCTCGTCGTTCTAGTTATAGATTTTAAAGAGATACGTACCTTCTTAGAAACGATGATGAAAATCGCGAATAGGATCTGATTTACGTATAAATCCCCGGAAATAGTGTTCGAGTAGAAATCCGTTGCGTAACTGCAAAATGACGAGACGAACCACATGCACCAGAGGACTGCTAATCGTCGAAATAATCCTCTCGTTCGAATCACTTGGCAAAGAGTCTATGATTTAGCATCATAATATACTACTTTTAGAAAGTGCGCCAATTTTGAACCTTAGAATGCTCCAACTCATTGCGTTTTGTGGGCACATACTCCACACCCCCGATTTTCGCCATGTACCTCTCGGTTGCCTCCATTTCTCTCAGTTTTCCCTGAAAATCCTCAATGTTTCCAAATTTCAGGTCAGAATTCTTGCCTTGCTGTGGAGCCAAGTAGGACTTTCTGGAAATACGAAGAGGACGATGAAGATTGAAGGCATGGCTACAAGCGTGCAGACGAGAACGGATTGACGCCAATCGGGGAACCACATGCAGATTAGGGTGAGGAGTAATCGGCCATATCCCTGAAAATCCCGAAAAGAAATTAATTCTTTTCTAACTAAATTTACTCTCAATATGATATTTAAAGAAAAAAAGCAGATTGAAAAGCATCTAAATTGATCATTTTTCGAATAAAAGAATATTTGTAGGTAGACTTGCAAATAAACTCCCGCGGGTGTGATTTTTTTTCGAAATTTTTGGAAAAGGTACGAGTACGCGGGTCTAAAACCTAGAAAAGATGCGGGTGTCAAAATGTCGGAAAGCGTTGCAAGTCTGTTCGTAAGTTTTGTGTGCGTGTGTTTTCTCGATTATATTCTAATTATATTTAATTCGTGCCCAGTTAAACAATGTCCTCAAAGGCATTCTTTGATGGGGCAGCAACATTTCCATGACTAATGTAAATCCAGCCACAATGGCGCCTCCGATTCCGAATCCGACGATACATCGAATAAATATCAAAAGTAGGGGTTTAGGAGGGGCGAAACCTGAAAATATATGAAATCTACTCGGAATTTGTTTCAATTTTTAATTAGGGTTATAAAATGTTTAGTACGCGCACGCGCACGTGTCTAAACACTTACAGCCCTGGTTTTAATACCGATGTAAAGATTAGCACTCATGGATATGGTTAATGAGGCTATTGTGGCAGGCTTTCTACCGATCAGATCACCAATTGTGCCCCAGGTAATAGTGCCTGAAAAAATCAAATTTTTAAGGTAGAAAAGCAAACTGTGGTACCGAAAAATACGCCCACAAAAATGATCGAAGAAAACATGGAAGCGTATTTGCTGTTTGGAGGACATAACCAATTCATTTCCTAAAATCTTTTTTATTAATTCGATTTTTTAACATTGAAGTTTAGATGTTAATAAGTGCAATATTTGTAACGCGCTGTTAATGTTTAATTTTGATTTATCAACATAAATAATGAATCTAACCTGACGCATAGAATAGAATTGATTATTCACAAATGTTAGATTGCCCTTGCAGTTCTTTAAAACGTCGCAATTTGAAGATATCGGTCCATCATCTAAGAATTAAATTCATAAAACGCAACTATTCCAATATACCAACCACACTGCCACTTAGGCGTATAGTTTGAGAAAATAGTAAATATCATTTGAGTTCCGTAAAATATAATTAAAAGCCATGTTAGCATAACTATCATATGGAAGCGGTTAGTATCGAATAGCATGTTTATTTTGATTTAGAATTAATATTTTAATCAATAGAATAGAATTACTTAGATAAAATAGTTGAGAACACGCATCAAATTGGGCGTTTGATTTTGGAATTCTCAGAGATAGTAGACGGCACATGAATTTAATCTAGAACCTGTCAGTGTCATTATCATCACTATCGATTTCCAGTTATAACTGATTAGTATCAATTGCGCAACATCGCAAAATCAAATAATTTCAAAAATAAACGTCATTTAAGAATACATTTATTTATTCTTCAAATATAAATAATCACAATAGATTTGTTTGATTCGAACATTATTGTATGTTTTCTTAATTTGTATTCTGAGGTAATAATCGACTATGGCTTCAATCAGATTATCACATTTGGCTGAATTAACTATTGAGCACACGTATATTTTATGGCCTATTATTGCCGAAATACTTTTGGTAGAGTGGTGAAAATTGCAAGGATGATTGACGGAACCTAAAATATGTATGAGTTTACTTAAATTGAAAAATGATATTTTAAACTCACAGCATAGGCGAACTAATTAAATCGCATAGTGAATCCCTGGGGTAGCAAATAGTTGCAGCTTGTACCGTTGTAGGTTCTTCGAATATAATCTAAAAATAATAATTTAAATTATAAAATGGCTAAAAATATGATGTTATCTATTGTTGATGCCGAAATCTGGGAGGCGTGCAAAGCGGTGCACAGTGATTTTGAGTGGATGGAAAATCAAGAAATAGCACGCAAAAAGGAGAGAGAGACTGGCTTAAAACCGCTTCTTTCTCCCTCCTCATTTGCCACCTCCCAGATTTGAGTATCAACAATTCTGACCTGAGTAGGCCTTGTAAGCTCAGGCTGCTGATTCGTATCTTGAGTTATTTGATTCGTTGCCTGATTTTGAACGATCGATTTCTGATCTTCATTTATCTTTGCAACATTTTGAAACTGTGATTGAAATCCGTTCAAATTCGATGTTCCTTCACCGTTATCGGGAGAAAAGGTCGCTGAAACAGATATCATACATTTCACATCCGAAACCACTACAATTTAGGAATACTTCCTCTTCCCTATATTTAATTTATCTATTACTCATTTCGAACGATAAAGAAGTTTCTCTTTAAATTTATTGTCACTACCTCCGCAAAATTTCGGGAAGTAACATGGCTTTGTACTCACAAATAGAAAAATTTTAAATTGATAAGGATAGAAATACTACTTCCACTACTTCCTTTTCAAGTCAAAATTGTAAACTGAGCGCTTACAAGTAGACGCATTAGACAGCACGCTGCAAATCGATTCTTCAAAAGTAGTGCTTCCCGGCGTGTTCTGCCAATCCAGACTATCATTGAAAGATCGAATTTGAGGATTCGAAATATCCTGATTTAGTGGGGTTGATAACGCTTGAGCCTGAGCCTGAATCTGGGCTTGTATCTGAAATAATATTCATACATGACCTAACCTTAGAAATTTAAACATTTTTTGTCATAATATGATATCATAGGGTGATTTCATGTCTCCCCTTAACCATACTATATGATATAACGAAATTTCTAATGTTGTGAGTTGTGTTATGTGTTAGAGTACCATTCACGCATTCTTCTATGTTTCCCTTTGTTATGCTTATTCTTAACCATGCTTTGACATTAACGAAGTTAAAAATATCAATACAAGTTCGAAACAGAAAATTTTACTTGAGCCTGAGCCAACGCTTGCGCCAATTCAGATGCTGAAGTAACAGTGGGTTGTGGGGCCGTGCTTTGCTGCGAAGTAGTCTGAGAGAAGGACAACGCAACGGGGATCGACCTGTAGGCCATCGCGATGTCTAACATCCTTTGGAGTTCCGTAACTCGCTCGGAAGAAATCTTGAGTTCGGTCTTAAGTTGGAGAATTTCTTTCTCTTGCTGCTCGCAAAGCTGAAAATCGAATATTTTTATTTTCAACTATTAAAAATGGACATTTATCTTTAGAGCAGAATTTTAGGTAGATCACTAATGCAAATTTTACCGATTTATAGTCCTGAATCTGGGTTTTCTGCTTGTTTCGGAACCTCGCCGCAGCCAGACGGTTCTTTTCCTTCTTCGAAAAACTCGAATCGTTATCCGGTGAGGATGAATCCCTTGAATACACAGGTCGTCCCATCATAGGAAAAGTCGAAAATTGAATATTTCTGAAGAATTAATCGATCTTAGTGATTATCATGTGAGCTTGAATAAAATTATGCGAGAGATTTTTCATAATAACTAGGAAAATGTAAATTTGAAGATGTTATAAAAAACATATTTTGTGGATAAGCCACATGACCATCTTGAATGATTTTCTTCTTAGGTTTGACGGAAAAAAGACCAGACTGATTAGTTGAATGCATCTCATAGATTTTGCAAGAATGATGGGGGATAATCGATAAATGGAAATGGAAGGAAAAGTAGCGATTTTGACGTTATCACTCAGCTAATGAGTTAATGAGATTTGGCGCAATTTTGTAGAAATAGATGAAAATGGTGATCTTTGTGGCCAGACATTTCACTTGGATTATGAAAATGAATTAAATCACCCCTTCAATAATGTTGCGGAAGCTTGGAGAAGATAGATTATTATTATTATTATTATTAGGTTTGCTGAAGACATTGAACTATCGTTTAATATCGTAACAAAATGGACAGCAACCTTGAATAAGCGTTTCGTGAAGATCGATATTTTCCGTAGTTGCAGATGAGAAAAGTACCCTAAAACAGCGCCCTCTCTATCAAACGTTTTATAGAAAGACGAAATTAGTAATTTTGTGAAAAACGGAATCTTTAATCGGAATGATTCTCACACATGTACGCAGTGCAGATATTCAGACGGCTAGGGTCGCAATTATTAAAATATAGAACACAGACGCAGAGGAGGAGAGAATTACATGAAGGAAATCAACGAAGAAGGGAATGATGAGATAAAAAAGGTGATAGTGAGATAGTTAGGTTCTTTGAAGAGGAGAAAAGCGGTTCGAGAAAAACGCCGCTCTCTTGAGATAGACGAAGGTTCCTTGAAGAGAAATGAAGAAGTTAGAAAATGGAGAAACAGTTCGCTGTCCGATAGAGTTGAAGAAAAATATCGCTATTTCGCGAATAATGTGTGTAAGAAGGGGAAAATTTACGCGACATTTATCGATGGGTGTTTGGGGAACTTCTTCAAAGGAGAGAATTCATGCTGCGATAATAATAGAAATTACACATCCATATATGAAAAATAGGAACGAAGTTTCACGAAATGACGCTAGTTGAACGGTTTCGGTGTGTGTGTGTCATGCGAAGCATCACCCAATGTGATCTTCATTCTCTGAAGTGATTCCCGAACATAAGTAATCTTACAAATCATTAGGTTATGATTGACGTCGACCCAGAATTCCGAAAGTCCGATTCATCTTTTTGGAATTCCGTCCAATTCAAAGACCGATCAGAACAGTAATGAAGTAGAGTTCGAACGGCCTCTTGTACTCCACACCCACTTTTTTCCTACCTTACTCTCCTCAAAGTGAGTATGGATTACAAAAGGTCGTTCGAACTCCATCTTAATTCAGCTCAAATCACCAACCTAGAAGAGTAATAACGAAGATGAAAAAGTAATGCATGAAATCGCATTGAAATGAAGAGTATTGAAGGTATTGTCAATGACCGATTATTTAAGACGAAGTAAATGAAATGACCTTTTGATACATGAGAATTAGGGTGCTGTGTTGCAGCAGACTTTACGCTATTACATCTCATGCTCAAAGAATGAGGTTGACGACCATTTATAAATACGCAATGCACACATTTTGCACATTCGAATTTGTGCACTGTTTATTCTGTCTCAAGTTATCGGTCATTAGCAATAGTATGCCTACTTTTGCAAAAATTACTTTAATGTGTAGGTTAGCCATAGCAGTCGATGATACTTTTCCAGATCCCCTCAAACTCTGATTTCGAAATTCCTAGCACAATTGACCATGATATACTCTAGCTGTACAGTAATTCTTATGAGACATTCTTTTACATTAAGAATTTCTAATTTAATCTCAGAAGTCATCAAATCAGCGTGTTTATTTTGTCTAGTAATCGTCATTTCATAATGCGCACGATTATGATTATACTTTCAAAATGCGTAATTTTATGATTTTCCGACGAAAAGTGTTTGTAGAACCACGTTATCAGGCTGTCAAGTAGTGCTCAATCAATATTCCATGTCATTTTGCGAGTCCGAATTCGAAGCTTCTGACTCATTCCCGCATCGATAAAAATGCGATAAGGTAGTAAGCCTCAAACAGCACTGAAAATTTTGTTGATAAATGAGGAACATTTTCGGTCAGACGTTTGAGTGTCGTACTTACTTATTCCCATCGGGAAGTTGCATATATTTTATCATTAATTTTCCAAATTTATTGATGAATAATGGCGAATTTTTATCAAGTTTCTCCATTCTTATTCGAAAAGCGCCTCACTCGGAAAATTATGTCACATCTTCCTCAACGAAGTTGATTGACTTTTTTCTTGTGATTTTTCCCGATTCTTACCATTACCATATTATATATAAAATTTCAGGAAATTCCAAAATGGCGAATCAACCCCAGCTGGAAAATCCCATGTACAATAAGAAAGCTGGAAATAATTGGGCGCTGGATGCAGGTATTTTTAAAAATGCAGCTTAACTACTGTATCGGTTAAACGAAATGACATCGTATGTTGAAAAATAGGGAGAAGAGGCGAGAGAGACAGAGGAAATTACATACCCACTCTTTTCATTGTCCCTTGCTGACTCTTCTTTCTCTACACTCTAGCCTCTCTCTGCGCGCATAGTCGTGACGCGCATTTCTCGCAAGGTACTTTTTAGCACACGAACTATCACTTCATTTGATCGACACAATATATTTATCGGGTATTTTCACCTAATTTCATCTAACATGATCGCGAAACATTGATTCCCATCTAGGTGATCAGTTAAAATTTCGAATTTTCCCAAAGTATTATTGATTAGGGAGAACGTCGATATTCAAAAACTGCATCGCTCGTTTCGTTTCTCTTCTACGCAACTCACTATTTCGCTTCTCCAACTTCGATTTCTAATTGCTGCATGTGAATGTCGACTTTGCTCTCCAATCAGCGATAAACTCTTGCCTAAAGTACTCAATTTTCGTTGAAAGAAATATATAAATTAAGGAAATGTCGCAGTTCACTCAGCGTCTTACGGTCAACCTGGGAATTCGAATATCTACGACTCACCCCCAGCCTATGATAATCCTCCTACTTCAAACGTCTATAATTCCGCTCCACAGCCACAACTCGCAGCCACAACTCCACAAAATGTGACTAATGTCGAGGCAGGTGGACCCAAGAAGAATCTTGTATTTACGTAAGATGAGCTAAAAATAAAGTATTTGAACAAAAATTTCAGAGACCGATCGCTCAGACATGCCTTCATCAGGAAAGTTTTCCTGCTGGTCACAATCATGGTAATTCATTTTGATTGAAAATATTCAATTTATATAAGAGCACGCTCATACTCCGTGCTATTTCTTTTCTGCTCGCGTGAGCATGAACGGAGTATGAACGCGTCCCACTGTTTTCAGTTAATAATAATAGCGATAATGTGCTCCATCCCATTCTACACTGAAGGGCTGAGAAACTTCGCTCAAACGAACATACCGTTTTTGGTGGTTCCAATGTAAACAGACAAAATTCAATTTAAACGAATCGCGCGAAATTTTCAGATGTGTATATTTGGTGACGGCAATTTTACTATCTTGCGTTCAGCCCTTACGCAGAACGTACCCTATAAATCTAATCATGTTGTTAATTTTTGTAAGTCCAAAAATACCAATCCTTCCTAAAACAATGTTAACTTTTAGACAGTAGCTACAGGATGTATGCTAATGAGCATTTGTTCTTGTTACAATGTCGTGTCCGTCTTGATCTGCATGATCGCAACCTTGGGGGTCTCTGCAGCGATATTCCTATTTGCTACCCAGACCAAATGGGACTTTACCTCGTATAAGATTAAACATTAAGGACTCAAATTTGCTGATTATCAAGTTCCAGGTTAATCGGAATCGCCTATCTGTTGGGAATTTCTTTGCTGATGTTTGGACTAAATGCGATTCTGTTCGCGGTCGTCTTCGATTTTGGATGGCTTTTGACCATATATGGTTGGCTCTCAAGCATACTAATTATCTTCTATATGATGATCGATATACAGGTGAGATAGTTAGCCGGCTTTATGTATTTACTGACGTATGACAAACACAGACGGCTGTATTTACAGACGGGTAGGGAGGATAGAGAATGTAGGAAAAGCGGAGAAATAAGAAAAGAGCTGTCTGTATTTGTCATTCGTTCGTAAATACATGGACCTAATTAGCCCAATTAATTTTTCCAATCACTTAATTGCAGCTAATTATGGGTGGACGACGCTTCGAGTTGTCTGAGGAAGAGTACGTCTTGGCAGCTCTGATGCTGTTCCTGGACATAGTCAACATCTTCCTGACGTTGCTCAGGATTTTCGGAAGAAAATGAAACTCTTAACACCTTTGATTTTGAAAACTTATTTATTTGTTTCTGTAAATTTCATTGTGTTGAATACAAATTTGCATATACATTTTTTATGAAAATGGTTAAGAATTAAATCCTGTTGAGCACTATCAAGTAAGCGGAAGTTAGTTGCGTGTAGGCGTGCGTCTCTCGAAGATTACCTCAAACTTGGGTAATTAAACCTTTTATTTAATTTAAAAGAAAAATCAATAAAAAAGTATACAGGGAAATGTGTTGAGGAGTAGGCAAGCTGCCCTTTATTTCTCGGCAGAAAGTGCGAGCAAGAGGCAAGCAGAAAAGAAAACATTTTTGGATAGAGTATGGATTCAAAAGGTCGCAATTCGCGACATTTTATGGTTCTCTGTAGTTGTCACTCAGTTTTAGAATGATTATCCTAAGAACTGAATGACAACTGCAAATGAGAGGCGGAGGCAAGTGAGTGATAATTATAAGGGGCTTTTATCTACAAGAAAAATGATAAGTAAAACAGCGATTGTGATGGAAAACATTGATTTTCCAAATTTGTTCGATAATTTCGTGGTTGACGGCATTGAAGAAGCTGTGGTAGCTTGCGAAGTCGTTTTTGCCTGTTGGGTAGTCACCGTCGAAGATGATTTTGGAGGTGGACCGTTGTCATGGAAACAAATTGAGAACATTGAAACTGAAAATAAAACGTTGATGAATACAAAAGGCCAAAATTGCACACCCACAAACCTAGGGAGGACGATCGTCAGAAACCATTTGTGACCTACCCCTATATATTTTCTTAGAAAATTTCTATCTTCATACTTTAATTAGCCAAAGTTTTTACCAGTGCGACCTGAGGTATCACTGCTATAAAATCGCTTGTGCAACCTCTACCAGAGCTGAGACGAAATTGAAATTTCGCCTCAGCTCTGACCTCTGCCCCTATAGTTTATTTTCGTCTGACGGGTATGCTCTCTAGGTCTGCGCACACCTAGAATATTTCCGATTTGCTGCACAACAGGGATATCGTCAGTAACGTTGCGGATTTTGAAGATGTAGTTCGGTCCAGTGGCGAGAGACGAAAAATCGCCATCCGAGTCGACGGACACCGTGATGATGAGCGTGTTGGTGTTGCGCAGCAATTGTGCGGTCCTTTTCGCTTCACCCACTGTTGAATCGCTGAATTTACTCAGGTAACGTCGTAGAATGAATACGCGGTTTCATCAAACTTGTTAGCCACTAGAATAACGACTCTGGGCAGGAAGCTTCCAGCGGCGTTCCGGCTTTGGTTTAGATTGTAGAGCACGTAAGAAAGACCACTAAATGAGTTTTCTTCAAAACGCTAAAGTGCTGCAACGTACTTGTCGATGCTCATCGTATCATTGTCTGGCGGGTATGATGAGCTGTAGCTCCCCAACATGTCGACGAAGTCGTCATTCGACCTGTACACAGTTTGAAAAAATGAATTTTTGAGGTCTTACAAAGGCTCTCCATAAACAGCCGGAACTCCAACGTAATAATATGCTCCTGGATAGGGGATGGGAGCTACTTTAGACGCTCTGAGTCCATTCAAATCAAAGCCCATAGCGTACGGGTTACCAGGGTAATTAAAAAGATCGTCTCGGATAATTGAGGTAATTATCTGAAAAAGGTCGACTATTTAAAATCCATCCCTCGTTACCTTTGTCATATGATCTAAGGGTTCTTTTAACTCATAGACAACAGCAATATCGGCCCACACCTTCAAGTGACTGTAATAATTGTCACACGTTATATTCGGCGGAGGACAAAATGCGTTATTTTGGTCGCCGAAAGACATAATTTTTTTAAAAATCAATGCTAAATTTTATGACTCACTGTAGTTTTCGACATATGAAAATCCAATTTGAATAAAATAGAAAAATATCGATATCTTGAGCATTTTCTTCAGTGTGACGAGAAACTTTTTGATAGTGGCAAAATTTTGATTTCATTAGTTAATGTCATTATGGCACATAAGCCCTGCTAATACCCTATTACAAGCATGCAAATAATTAAATGCGTATCGATTTATTGATTAATCATATGTGAAATTGCATGGTGAGATTATTTTCCCCAGCCTAAAGTCGTAGTGCCGATGTTATATTGTCCAGTGACGCCATTCGCGCTAATATTATTAGGTTCAAGTAGATTGTTCTGCGTAAATTTAAATTTGCTTACCTTGGACAGCGTGGAGAATTTGGGTACTGCGAACAGTAAATGTACCAGTATTGTTGGTTAGCATAGCCGCCGTTACTGAGAGAACTACCATCTTAGTTTTACGATTCACTTGACTATCACTCACTTTTGGCATCGGTAGTCGTTAGGGTAATTCTGGCAGAATGTCTGTTGCAGTTGGCTGTATTGTTGGCTGTAGATAAACATGCATCATTTTCAAATATGATAAAACATCATAGATTAGAAATGTCCTTACTTTTGACAACCCTGAATATTGGGATACAATTGGCAATACCACTGCCAATAGTTATTGTACTGGCCGTTGCCCATATCTTGTTGCTGATTATCAAAGCACTGCCATAGGTTCTAAAATATCAAATCTTCAAGTATCATCAATGCGCAAAAAGAGGGTTATTCGCGCATAGAGAGGGCAAACAGACGCTAGCGATCCTATTACGAAATAATGGGTTCAATGATGACGTTAGAGAAATCCCTCTGCATGCTCTAGCCTCCCAATGATAGTTGTTTTTCCGCGCCACTAATATGAAAAGTTGTCAAAAATATACCTGGCCATTGTAATTCACAAGACAGCAGGTACGACCGTTGGGTAGCTGAGTCCATTGCTGACAATTTCCATATCCAGTATTTGCAATGCTTCCAGTAGCACTCTGCCAACCAATATTCGCTGAGCTTGACCATAAGTTTCATATTAAAAATCATCGATAATAATTCTTACCAAACGACGGAAAAACTAAGAAGCAAAACAATGGCGGTTTTCATCTCCAAAGCCTAGTTCGAAAGTCATTTCTTCTAACAATTTTCGTCTTTTATACTTCTCAAAATTTATTTGTGCAATTTAAAAATAGGTTAAAACAGATTCCGCATTGTATGATACAATTTCTTTTGACAGTCAAACTTTTCCTCTATTTATCATAGGATGCATTTATTAGTCATACACAGCGACAACCACATAGGCATTTTTTCGATCACAAAAGGCCTTTGCGGCGGCGATATGGAGCAGGTCGTCCTGGAAAAGAAAGGTAGCAAAAAATTATCATCTATTATTGCTATCTGGCTACTTTGCGTTGAAAATAAACGTGAGGTGGGAGAAAGACACGGAGTTATCGCATTGGTGAGACAGCGTTCGTTACCCTATGAGAAATCGCACACAATGCACTCTGTTCGTCTATTAAAATCAACGACAACAATCAAATGTATGCAATGTGTCGCCGGGTAACGAATATTGCCTCACCAATGTGAGAATTGCGCGTCTTTCTCCCGTTTCAGTTCATTTTCAATGTCAAGTAGTCCGGATTTCAATAATATCTTTTTTGGCCTCTTGTATTCCACACCCACCTTTATTCTTTTTCCTTATCGCTCTCCTCAAAAGCGGGTGTGTACTACAAAAGGCTACCTTTTCTTCCTTAAAAATGACTACCTGTTTGAAGTAGTTTGAGCTGGAGTAGATTTCCGACTCCTGCCACCAGGTGTCGGCGATCGAAGGGGTGACGACCGGGCCCATCCACACGTTCATCGGGTACTCCTCGTCCAGTCTCGAAATGTTTTCAAATATTAAACTAGTTTTTAAAGACGCTAAAGAAAATACCTCATTTGTCCGGTTCTCGCGATCCGCTCAGCCCACTCACCAGCGATTCTGGCCAGTTTGGGCGAGTGAAGAAGCTCTCGGCGTCCAGCACTCCGTCTGAGATAGTTGATCCTGGCAACGAGAGCGTTCATCGACGTCACGTAGGGAGACTCGGGATTTTCTTCATATAAATGCGGATTCCTAAAATTATTCTGCAAAAATAGCATTTGAAAATTACTGTAGTAAAAAAGGGGCTCCCCTTTCTCACGAGTTCATTAGACGGATAGACAACTCTCCTCCTAACCTTGTCTCGCATATAAACTCCTACTATAAGATAATATGGGGGAGATGGACTAGATCTCAAGACCTGTCTGCTACGACAGGTGTACGCTAAGGTTGGCACTCGTAAGAGGCCCACCCCTTTAGCTATGTCTCTCTATGTATTTAGTACTTTGATAATAAAGTCTCGGTGCCCTATACCTTATCTTATGCACGCTAGCAAATAACATAAGGTTTACTTTACTTACTTGACAATGGTGGACTGCTTGACGACGGAGTCCGTGCGCCTCCAGTCGTCATACGGCGTGGACGTCGAGTCGTGGATTGTCAGCGGATCGAAGTTCTAGAATTTGTATTTTATTTTAAAAAAGCATCTATCAATATAAACATCGGAACATCGTTGTTGTCGCTCAACGGATATCGGGTGATTGATTTCGACGCGCTTCCTCGGACTGTAACGCCTTTCCTCGTAAGAGACCGAGTCTGGGCTGTAATAGCTGGAGGAAAATTCTCTGAAACGAAATGAAAGAAACCAAATCTTTGAGAAATGGAAATACAACAAACCTCTGAGCATAAAAGTCGTCGTATCTGGATCTTCGCTCCTCTCTGATTGGTGGAGGCGGTGAGTATTGTCGCGGCCTGGTGTCATCAAAGCGCCTGGTCCTCATGTCCGTCACAGAGATCAAACGTCCACCGGGTGATCGTCGTTCCATTCGCTTTGTCGTAATGAGCTCTTTTCGATCGGTGAAGTCATCGTCGTGGTGGTACTGGCTCCGACTGCGTCCTTTCGGCAGTTCGAAAGTACGAATAACGCCCCGAGCGAACTCCTCGACAATACTTCGCTGCATACACTTAACAAAGCAGACTTCTCAAAACGTGACCCGCCAAAATCCGTAAATTGCTCCGCAGAAAAAGTAGTGCACTTTTCCGAGAAAGATGAAGAAGACACGCTCCTTTTCTCTCTCGATATGACACACTATTTTTCTGCGGGTCGGGTTTTGAGAAGTCTGTAACATAATCGATATTAGAGAAGTTAAGGAAGAGAAATTTTGACTCACACACGCACAAACTAGGCAGAATACCGAATTGCGTTTATCGCATTTGTGAATAGTAAACGTATGAATCGGCTGAATTGAATGAATGTTGGTTGAATGATTGGTGCTGGTTTTTTATGTGCGAGTTTTGTGAAGAATGGGTGCGGGCGCAGTCGGCATCAAAGAATAGTATTGGCAAATAAATGCGCTTCTTCAGAGACGAAATCGAATTTCCAAATTCCTTTATTCATATACACAATATAGGAGAAATGTGATAACTATTCAATATCTTAATTTCCAGAAAGAGATTTTGTAAAGCCCGAAGCACATCGTTAGTTTAGTCGAAGACGAGATTCAGTGATTGCTGGTTTTGACCTTCGGCGTTCTTGACGATGCACTTGTACTTGGCTTCGTCCTCCTTCTGTGGGCCGTAGATTTCGAGCAAAAATTGGTAGCCCTCGGAGTCTTTGTCGTCCTTCTTCACCACCTGCTTGACTCGGTCATTGAATTTCACTGGCTTGTCATCCTGAGGTAAGATATATTTGAAAGAAAGTTAAATTCCGGAAGCTACTATTGCCGGGCTCTTTCTTTTTGGCGATCTTGAAAGGTAACAATAGCTGCATCGTCGTTGTATGCAAAATAGTAAAAAAAAAATCGAATATTTCCCCTAACAAACCCTATACTATTTCGCATGGACAACGATGAGACAACTTGTTCAAACTGCCTTCTGTTCCCACGCTATTTCTTCTTACTCGCTTTTCTCCTCAGTTTTTACCTATAGGATCTGTCGTTCGTCGCTTACTAGCTGCTTTAAATTTTACCTTGAACCACTCTGCCTTCATCTCCAGATGCGATTTGGCTCGGACTTTGATCACGATGACATTGCCGTTATCTCGCTGAACAATATGGGGCTTGTCGTGGAAGTCGGGGGCGTCTAAAATTCTCATTTTGAAAGAAAAATCTTCGAAAAAATTCCCACTTCCTGCAGTAACTGTGAATTTGGCATGATTGGATCCATCAGCGGAGTGCATAACGCATTTGTACTCTCCTGCCAGGGGTTTGTCAAAGTCCTTAAAATTATCGATTTTTTCCTTTTCAAAACAGAAAATTGCGAGTTTTTGTTAGCACAGATACATTCGTCAGCAGACCAAAATGTCAAATAGATCAACCCTTGAATGGAATTCATTCTCGAAGATTGGTTTCGTTCATAGCTACTTGGTTTTTAGTGGGATAATATAGTCAGCTTCACAAAAGGCCTAAAACTCAGCCCTTACTCGGATTTCACAGACGAATTTCCGTCGGTTGCCGCCCTCATCGGCGTTCGAGAATTTGACGGTTTCATTTTCATCGAGCTCCTTGTCGCCGTAGAACCATTGCGTCTTCTTGGGATCGGCGCCCGTAGCTGTGACCTCGAGGAAAACAGTGCCGTCCTTGTTGTTGATTTTCGGCTCACCGTAGATGGCTGGAGGTGCCATGGCGAATGTACCTGAGAAGATCAATTTTCAGCGCAAATATACGGCAGAAAGCACGAAGCAGGAAAAAGACGATGTGTACAAATCAAATCAATACGGAAAATTACGAAATCTCAGAATTTGACGAATCCACAAAAATCCATTTGCGCGGGTATCAACTTGCAGAGTGGGAATGAAGAGGAAGAAATTGTGAAATGCAGTGATTTTTGCCGTGCGAGTGTGGCTCGATTTGAAAGAAGGTGCTTTTCGTCGTGCTGTAATAATGGGACTTTGGCGATGAGCCTGGCGGCGGATGCCAAGTGTATCGGCAGTGTGGATTGGACACAAAATCACCTGCAGAGTCAAAGCAGAAACAGCAACATCTGGGGGGTGATTGCAGAGCCAATAAAGTGTGTAAAATCTTTGAAATTCATGAAATTCCGCCAAACTCTTGAGATTGACAGTGTCATCTCGAAGGTTCAATGATTTGTCAACAACGTAATGTGTAAGTGATACGAGTTGAGAGGTTGGGTCAACGAATTCGCTGGCGGACAAGTGGAAGAGTAGAAAAGAGCGACGAAATTTCCCGAGAGTGATCCGTGCAAAAATCTACGCGATTCGCTCTCGGAGTGGTTTGAGTTGCTCCCGCAGTGCCTCGGCTCGCTTGCTTGGGGGCGGCAGCGGACGTTTTTTGCCGTCTCGAACTCTCTTATCGTTTTTTGTCCCGGGATATCTCTCGACAGCCCGTCGTTTTCTCTGCTCTCGCAAAGTATCCTCATGTATTCGGCGCTTTTCAGTCGTCTTTATGCTTTACAACAGGCGGTGCGCGCGCACACGTCTGAAAGAAAACACGCATAGGAGAAACTCGGCTGCCTACGAGTTTTAGGTTGGCAACCACACTCTGTGTCTGTTACTCGTCCTAATGGTTTTGGATGGGCTAGTGTGACAGAGTCAGGAACTCCCCTGCAAACGGCCTGTCATAGCTTTGACTCAGCAGCAGTCAGGGAGAGAAAGGAAATTTCAAAAATAGCCTAAGATCTCTCAATCACAGTCGCAATTTCGCAAATTGAAACAGTCAGTGCGTCTCGTGTGTGTTTGTTTTGTTTTGAAATTTTGAAAAATTGCTGCAAATGCTTAACCTAATCAAGGTTAAAATTAATTTTTATTCAGTTTCTTCGCCGATTTTCAAGAAGCATTATTTTGACATACTGATTATAAGCATAATAATGCTATTGACATTATTAGCACTTCAAACACTCATTGATTGTTTCCTACAAGAATGTGACAAAGCTTCCTGTTGCAAGGCTGCAAACGTGAATAAGAAGAAGAAGAAAAAGGATGGGGGTTGCTAAGCGTAAGTTTGGAATGACAAAGCCATTTATGGTCTCTACCACACTCGAACGCCACTTGAAATACCTCTTCTGGCAAGAGTTATCATAAAACCTGCATGAATAAAAGTTGCGGAATCGTCTGTCTTTCAAACTATATTCTATGACTTTCGATGATCATTTTTCTGGATCTTCTTTTTCTAAATATAATTTTTGGAGCAGAAATTCCTGAGGTAAAAATTAGTTTGTTTCCTTTCTTTAACTCTGAAAACAGATTTGTCCAAGCTTAATTCGTGCCAGAAAAGTGAATCTAGGACAAGTCTGTCTAAAACTATTGCACTATTCCTAAAATCACCAATGTTTGTGCACTATTTCATTGAAGTGTGTGGTGCGAACCTCGAGGAATGTTCTTGCCGATAGGCGATAAATCTCGTTCGCTAATGATCAATATCTGCCAAAACTGCAGGCTGGCTCTGCCCGGGCAGCGGATATTTTGATAAGCGTGAAAACAACGGGCGGATATCACCGGTCACGCGTCGGCGAGGCCGTGGACACATGGCTCGCGGATGCCGAAACCAGAAAACTGCCGGTGGGCAAGATTTGTTGACAAATTATGACTGCACAGACGATGATGAATGGTTTTTCACAAATTAAAAAAAAATGCTGATCTAAAATATTATCAGAAAGATATGATTGATTAGAGAGAATGTCGATATTCAAAAACTGCATCACTCGTTTCGTTTCTCTTCTACGTGGCTCACTATTTCGCTCCAACTTCGATTTCTAATTTGAAGAATAAATATCGACTTTGCTCTTCAATTAATGATATATCATATCTAGAATTAAAAAAATATATATATATATTTGAAAGTTTTCTGTAATTTGAAACAACGCGTTTGAAGGTCTACCATTTCACCGACGCATATGATGACCAACTGAATTATACCCTAGACGGAAACCTGAAAATGACAAAGTGCGATGTGGGACATGGGAGGTTAAAAATTTAACTCTATAAAATTAAAAAAAAATATATATATATTAAAATTTAGAAATGAATTATGCTGCAAAATGCAGAAGATATTAGAGTTTTCGATTATTAAGAACAAAAGGTTTGAAAAAACGCATACATTAATTTGAAAATATATTGATTCAGCTGGTCATGCATAGTCGATGATGATACATTTGTGAACATAGAAAATCTAATGCAAATTTTGAAAAGATATAATTTAAATTTGCCCTATTATCTGGGCAAACCTTCACTTGATAGACCTATTCTACTATCTAATAGACGGGTAATTAATAAAAATAACAACGATTTACCTAAAAATCAAAATAGGTAAACTCCGAATTCTGGTTCGCTACAGGCGGGGCTGGTGTTTGTCTTTCGAATCGACTTATCAGATTATTAAGCGAACTATTCAATAAAACCAACGGTATTATTGATTGGAGAGAACGCGTCGATATTCAAAAATTACGGTATTCATCTCGTTTCTCTTCTACGCAACTCACTATTTCGCTTCTCCAAATTCGATTTCTAATTGCTGCATGTGAATGTCGACTTTGATCTCCAACCAACAATATGATCTAATTTATATTTCTATATGTGTATGTTCAAAGCATTTTCAGATTTCACAAGTTATTGTGATGCCACAAGATTGCCTGATGACGTCACTCTGGGATACGTCATATCATCATTATTGAATGTTAAGCTAATCCAAATAGCTCAATTCCACTCGCATCTAGAGCCATTATTCAAGATGCAGATAAATGAAATTCCAAAGCAGGTTAGATTTTTGTTCTAAATAATTGAAAACTCACAAATTTAGGCGACTTTGAGTGGTTCTGTAGCAGCTGATTATTCAAACCGATTAAGACTTGATCCAATTATTAGTGATGACTTTGACCCCCTTAGATTTCGTGCCATTTCTAATTTAATCCATCGAGATACAAATTGAAAATATTTATTATTATTATTATTATTAAATTTAAAATATTCGATAAATACCAATGTTTTATAGGATTTTTGTGACACAGACAATCAGTGCACAAGACACCTTATATTTGCAATTTTTGATATAAAGAAAATTTTTTTTTTTAAAAACCACTTGAACCTGTTTCAAATTCACAATGTCTTGCTTTAAAATAATAATAAAAGCTAATAATATTTGATTATCATCAATCAATTTGTTAAAATGTTTTCTGAGCTTCCACTAACCTTATATATATTTTACCGGACTAAACAACCACTTCTGTACACATTTTATTTTTGATCCTCATATCACATGCTTAAATAGAAATGATCGTCTAGACAAATATTTAAGAAATTAAATTAATCTTAAAACTCACTAGAGTATTATTGATTGGAGAGAACGTCGATATTCAAAAATTGCATCACTCGTCTCGTTTCTTTTCTACGCGACTCACTATTTCGCTCTTCCGAATTCGATTTCTAATTGCTGCATGCGAATGTCGACTTTGCTCTCCAATCAGCGATAAAATTTTACACGATACCAGCATCTCTGGCCATCGCATAGAACAGAGAATTTTTGTCCGATAGGAGATTCTGCGGTGCGTCGAATTCGACTGCCTTGCCGTGGTCCATCACCAACATTCTGTCACTGTCCATGACGGTGTTCAGCCTGTGAGCGATCGTCAGAACCGTGCAATGCTTGAAACTCTCCCTGAAAGTGTTGATTTTAAAAGAAAAAGTCCGTAAATTGGCGCACCTGATCGTCTTCTGCAGAAGCGCATCAGTCTCAACGTCCACTGCAGCTGCAGCTTCGTCCAGGATTAGGATCTACAAGACGAATGAAACTTGTGTTTACAATAAATACCTTCCAACACACCTGTGTTTTCCTCTTCAACAACGCTCTCGCCAGACAGAGCAGCTGCCTTTGACCGACACTCAGATTTTCGCCTCCCTCCGAAATCGCGTAGTTCAGTTCGTCCTGGAGAGACGAAACGAAGGACGACAAGTGCGAATTCTCAAGAGCCGTCCAGATTTCTTTGTCCGAGAACTGGTCGAAGGGGTCGAGGTTCATCCGGAGCGTTCCGGTGAAGAGCACTGGGTCCTGGGGCACGATCGTCAGCTTTGAACGGAGCTCGGAGAGTTCGATGGTGGAAACATCCTCCTGAAACGCCAAAGTTGTTGAGATTTTAGGAAAAACGTCTAGCGCCCGGATCCACGAAACTCTTGGAACCCCCTTCACTTTGGGAGATCTTATAGCAAGGGTTCGGAGAGTTATGTGAATCCGAGCACAGGAAAGAACCTGGTCAATCTCGATGTTTCCTCCGGAGAGTTCGACTATCCTGAAAAGTGCCAGAGTAAGGGAGCTCTTTCCAGCTCCAGTCCTGCCGACGATGCCGATCTTCTCTTTTGGTTTGATGTGAGCGTTCAGGTCTCTAAGTACCAGATCAAGACCGTCGCGATATCTAGATGAACGTCTTCACATTCGCTACTAACTGGAGACTACCTCAGAGAAGCGCAATTGATTTTTATGTCTCCTTGACTTGGCCAGCTCTCTGGAGGCACTCGGTGACTTTTCTGACCCTCGACGGGCAGCTCCGCGTACTCTTTGATTCTCTCAACAGCCACAATGTTGGTTTCCAATTCGGACGTCATTCTCACTGCCCAGTTCAGAGTTTGAGTGATCTAAACCTTATTTGATTGCCCTTTACCTAAAAACGAAATTCCCTTACATTCAAAGCGTACGACACGGATAACCCCACAAGACCAGCTGAGAGACTGCCATAGTCGCGCATGATCGCAGCAAAGAGAGCGGCGAAGAAAACTATCAAATTGCCGACGAACTCGAGACGTACCGCAAGCCATCTAAAGTTGTGTCGTTTGAATGATGATTTTTTAGAGACATTTCCTACCTATTCGCCACCAGACTTGGATAGTAAGTCGACAGATTTTCATCAACTCGATTCTGTGACTCTTGGATGAAAAGGTCCGCAACTCTATAAGCCCTGATTGACGAGGCGCCTTGGATGGATTCCTAGGATTCAAAAATCGTTTCGAGTCGAAAGTTTAAGCCTTTCTTGTTCTACCTGGAAATGTGAGTAAATAGGTGATCTGGACGCCGATTCCAGTCTCTTCAACTGTCTTGAGGTGGCGACGTAGTATTTCTAAATTTGTAATCTTATCTCTTCAACTTTCATAAGTTGTCTTTAGTGCAACATAAAAAGCACATAGAAGATTTTTTCGTTATGTTATCTGTGCCACTGAAAGAAAGCGATTCGTTTCTTTTCTTCTTCTTCTTCACAAACCAGAACGTATGTGTAGAATCCAGTCAGCGGAACGAGGATTATAAGGAAGAACGGTGTCGCCCAGATGATCGCGAAGATGATCTCCAATGAGGAAAGCAATGTCCTCGTGAACTGCATGACCGAACGAGGCAAGGCTGCATCAACTGTGTCGATGTCCTGTATTGCAATTTAGACATAGAGGATGAATATTTATTTTCGATTTTTATAGTAGTCTCATGCCATTAAATTCAAACACCTCAAAATATTAGACACACACACACACACAAAGAATAAAAAGATGTACTTCATTACATCGAAATTCCAGGGCTGTAAATGGTTAAACGCGCATGTCTAAGCATTTACAGCTCTGCGAAATTCCACAACCTGCAAGACGAACATGCGAAAGTGCCGAAAAAGCAAGGATGAACAAGCTACAAGTGTAGAGATAAGTTTCCGGAAAAGTCGTCTCGTAGTCGCAACCACTAGAAATAGCAGGGACTGAGGTAGGGTAGGGTAGGGTAAGATCTGATAGGATTTCTACTATTTAGCAACAAAAATCCCCATTGGCATCGGACGATGCCGGGCGCGGTAAAATTTGGCCGCTAATTGCTGGCCTCGACTTTGAGCGGCAAAAGCGTGCTGTATCCGGCATTGAGTGATGCCGACGGAAATTTTTTTGCTGAGTACTTGACGACTTTTCCAAGCTCTTAAAAAATGCCCGAATGTCCATACGCAAAGGTAGTAGTAGAGCATGAGTGTCGGCACAATGAAGAAGAGTATCGGCGGAGTGACGTAGATCGGGATGAACATGATCATCAGCGACTGCAGAAACGAGCCGAAGAAGTTGATGATGAAGGAGGGAAGTCGAGAATCGATGTCCGATACGTCCTAGCAATTGGAAGAAGAAGAATCAAATTAAAAATAACCTATTCAAAATCTATCAATTCACACCATTGCAATATATAAAGGCAAACTGCTATCCTCAAATCATCCAATAAAAAGTGATAGAAATCAACAACTTGGAAGCCTCAAGCCCTGAAGCCATGCGAACTAGGGTGAGGAATGGTAGGGAAAACGATTCTTTTCTCACACTATTTCGCATGGCTTGAGGTTTCCAAATAGCCGTAAAAGTCCATCAATTCATACCACAGCACTCCAAAAAGAATCAATCCGATCAGTCAGATGTCAAGAAAAATGCTACTATTATTCATTTTGAAAATATGCTTAAAACCTACCTTAGAAAATCGGTTGATGATTCTGCCCAGAGGCGTGACGTCGAAGAACTGCATCGGGGAGTGCAGTACATTTTTCAAGATTCCCGTGTGCAGATACTTACTCGCTCTGACCATGCCAAGGGTCATTACGATTGAAGCCAAACATATTGTGGTGGCTTAAAAGATGTTGACCATTTTTATTTCAAAATTTCATCAACAATATTGTTGATGCTCAAATCTGGGAGGTCGAAAATGAGGAGAGAAAGAAGCGGTTTTAGATGCCAGTCTCTCTCTCTCTCCTTCGCGTTCTATTTCTCCATTTTCTAATCAGCAAAAATAACTGCGCCATTTTGCACGCCTCCCAGAGTCCGGCATCAACAAAATACCTTGAGCCATTCCCAGTGCTGAGTAAGTGCCCAACTTGACGTATGTCTCATGGCCAGACGGGTCTTCGTCCACAATCCTCTTGGCGTCATCCGACCACCAGGCCAGGTAGAGATTGCCAAACACCTAAAAACGCCTATTTTTCTAAAGAAACTCGTCAATAGCTATACTCCAGCTATACTGCTAGCGATGTAAATGAGCACGAAAGCCAAAGTGATCGGCACTCCGATAGCCTTGAAGTACGCCAGATACACGGCCCAGTCAACCTAAAATTATCCGAATATTCCTAGAGTTTGTTTTTTCCCCAATTCTTTTACCTTTCCAGTCTGAATTGTCTCCTTCTCGATGATCTTGGACTTGTTCGGGACGGGCTTAGCGGGTCCTACAAAACTCATAAACTCTCATCTTTCCGACAAAAATAAAAACCTGATTCAAGCAACGCCTGTTTTTCTTCGTTCTTCAAGGGTACCGCATTCTGGGGTTCGTTGTTGCCTTCAGCCACGGCTCCGTTGATCGCGGCAGCAGCAGCTTTCTTTACGTCCGTCATCGGAATCGACTCGCCTTTCGGGCTCTGAAAATAAACTTTTAAATCAGTCTCTTTAGATCGACTATCTTAAGTTTACAATCTTAAGCCAGCCATCTTAAAGTATTTCAAATAAACCATCATATTCAATATCAAGCTCAACAAAAATTACCGCTGGCGTCGGAGAAACGTTGCTTGACCTTCTCTGGTTAGTGATCTCTTGACTGATCTGGCTCTCCAGCGCCTTTCTCTTGTTCGGGTTCACCTTATCGATGTGATCGAGGATTTCGGTAACGTCTTTGGCTGAAATAATATAACGCCAATCATCAACATTCTTGCAAAATATCCACTTTGAATAAAATATAGCATCTGCAAGACCGTTAGTTCTTTAAATATGGCAACTCATAAAAGTAATATGAAAAAACGAACGAAATTACTTATGAATTCCTAAAAAGCGCAAATTTTGTTAGTTTTGCCGTACTGCTTTTATTAATTTCCCTTTAAAATGAGTCATTTTTCGACGTTCACAATACGCTAGTATGCGAACTGTAAATAAAATCTCATACCATCCTCTCCAAAACTGACACTCCTTCCCCTTCCCTTCGCTTCTTCGATCAAAAACTCCTCGATCAGGTCGCTGAAAGCGCCTTGCTGGGACAACAACTCGTTGTAGCCTCCAGATTCACAGATCTTGCCGTCTGAAGTATCATTCATAGCAAAAAAAGTTTTATTTGTGTGGATCCTGGGGGATTGATTAAAACATTTTTTTTACAAAATTCTCAGCGTTTTCTTATAAAATTGCCCTACTATTGTCTATAAATCTTCCAAGTCCTCAATTCACCTTTCATCACGATAATCTGATCACAATGCTTCAAGAATGCCAGGCCATGGGTAACAAATATTCGCGTCTTGTCCTTCAGCATACCGGTCTTGGAGGCTGAAACACAACAATTATACGCAAAATCAAGAGTTTAAGTTAACACGTTGTGTGTTTAACGATCTTAAATGCCAATTTGGAAACCGCGAGATCGCGAGATCACGAGACACGAGACATTGAGCAATAGTGTGGGAAAAGAGAGTCTATCATCCTCCATACCCTACCCTAAACTCTGTACTATTTCGCTCTATGTCTCGTGGTCTCACGGTTTCCAAATAGCCTCTTGTAAATTCTGCGTGATTATCCTGAACTCACAGATGACATTCTCGAATATGTGCTTCCCGACGTGCGCGTCCACCGCCGACAGAGGGTCATCCAATAAAATAATGTCTGTGTTGGCGTACACGGCTCGGGCCAGAGAGATTCGCTGCTTCTGGCCGCCGGAGAGGTTGATGCCCTGGAATAAAAACAATTATAATCATTTTCCCTCATCTTCATTCATATTTTCATGCGAAGAACATTTCTTCGAAAGCAGACTTCTCACAACTCAACCCGCAGAAATAATAGAACAACTTGGGAACCGCGAAACCATGAGACATTGGGAAATAGTGTGGAAAAAGAAAGCCTATCATCCCCATACCCTACTAACCCCTATACTATTGATACTATTTCGCGCTATGTCTCGTGTCCCACGGTTTCCAAATAGCCCTCTCAGTCAATTTCACTTAGAATGTGTTTCTCCGCATATTTCTTAGGTATTTTTCCTTTGTGAATATAAACTAATGGTATGCAGTTCATACATTGACCACCACAAAATTAATGATTGAAAATCACTGTTATTATTGTTGTTTGTATATAATTTTGAATAAATAATTTCTATTCACTTTCTTTCCATTTATAAATCGAAAGAAATAACGAGAAGTAAAGGGATTGGTCAATACACACACACGCCCTCTGCTCGCATTGACTCTCTTTCTCTAGCCCTCAGCACTCCTCCTCTGCGTGTCTTGTTATATTGCAGGGTCTAGGGGCGTCGCCCTAGGAGGAATGGCCGAGCTTGGTCCATGGCGGTAGATTTAAGTCCCAGCGACTTGAGAGAAAAGCCTCTACTACTCGAAAGGGTGCGCGAGTTCAAATCTCGCTTCCTCCATAACTTTTGCAAAAAATAAGCTATTTACCGACATAATTTTCGCTAATTTCTGTTCAGGATGAACCTAGATATGAAGAATGCCAAAAAATGAGCATTTTAGTCTTGAAAATGAATGTAAAAGTATTTAAAACACTTCAATAATGATTGTAGAAAATATCCTTATCCTCCGGGAGGCACGCTAATGGCGGAAATCATTAGAATCTTTCTTTGGATTGCGCAATGGTTAATGAGTAGGATGAGCCCATATATAATTGACATTAAAATGACAATGTTTGAATCTTAAAATGATATCTGCTAGTGTCTAAGATTTTTTTTATTTCGTCCCCAGTTATTGGTCATTGACAATAAGTAGGAACTTACTCATATCACCCAGCCACGCCAAGAGCAAAAATAGAGTGATTGTTCTGCGAGTTGCGCAATAGTGGAGAAGAGAGAACGAAAATGGCGCGTGTCTTTTGTCTTGGGCAACTTGGAAACCGCGTGACACGTGACATTTTGGATTTTCTTACCTTCTCGCCGATCTCGGTCTGGTCACCGCCGGGCAGATGTGCGATGTCCGGAGGTAACGCGCACGCATCGATGACCAACTCGTAGAAGTCGCGTTCCATCGGTTTGTTGAAAAGGATATTCTGTCGAAGCGTCTGGTTTCGGATCCACGTCTGCTGTGGTACGTACGCAGCCGATCCGCTGACAAGCCGTTCCCCGGAAATTCGGTTCATTTCGCCTGAAATCGGATGTTTTTTGTTTTAGAAAATATTGAATTTGGGTATTTGTCATAGTGCATTGATGATGAAATTCATAGTTTTGAGATATGAAATTGGGCATAGGGCATGCCAGAGCAGTTTGTAAGTGGCGTAATAACGAAATGCTTCCTTTTCTGCACGAATCTTGTCAATTTTCATTACGCTCAATCATTTTTACGTTTCGTCATTTCGCGTTACGCCATGCCAGTTTTGACATGGAATTTTTTTTTAATTCGAGGCTTTGTAATATTCTGAACAGAGCATAAAAAAGAACGTTTCCGCCTTTTCTTTCAGAATAGCTCCCCTGCATGCCTTACGTTGATTTGTCTTACCCAATATAGCCTGAAGCAGACTGCTCTTGCCCGATCCAACCCGTCCGACAATGGCGACGAGCTGTCCTCTTTTCGCTGTGAAGTCGACGTCGTTCAGAGTCGGGTTGAGCTCCTTTGCGCCCCAGGCAAACGTAGCTTCTTTTAGTCGGACAGCATCGGCTTTCGATGACTCCAGGCGTCCTAGCTCTTCCGGTTTGATTTCTTCCTCGGCGAAGAACTCATTGAGACGATTGACGCTGACCTTCGTGTTCACCACCTGAAATTTCATTTTGTAAATCTATCCTTAAGGTTCTTTGGATAATTGAACTTTTGTAGATTTAATTGTGAAACTGTTTAGGATGTTCACATCAAGGTGGTCGGCAGAGTTAAACCTACTTTCTGAGAAGATAGTAGGGGAGGGAGGTAGGGAAAGAGAAGACAGTGGGTGTTGATCACAAGTGGATGTGGGTGTAGGATACAAGAGGCGATTATCCTCCTACCTGCGGAATGACGATACCCAGCGCTGCTAGAGGGAATCGGAGGATGTTGAAGAGAGCGAGGGAGACGAATGTGACTTGAGGCGTTAGGACGTTCTTTTCCGGGTCAATGAGGACGTAGATGCCGAAGGTGAGAACTGCTACCAGAAATGGAGCAATAGCCCAGGAGAGTGTCGTTGCAGCATTGAGATAAGCCAGCTTCCGCAGAGTGATCAGTTCCTTCTTTCTGATGTCGTCGACCTGAAAATCGTTTTTTGCAGATTTTTATGTTTTTTGTTCGAAAATGAGAATTTCTGAGGAGAAGAAATATTCTTTCCCCTTACCATGCTCATCATCTTCTTCTCCCAGGCATAGAGCTTGACGACTTTGATGCCGTTGAGGATCTCCTGCATGATTTTGATTCTTTGATCTTTCAGCTTCATCTGCTCGTCCTACAATAATTTAATCGTTATCTTATTAGTTTTCGTTCTTTCTTTGTTTATTCACATTTCTATCTTCTTTTCAAGAAATTCACTGCGCGATTAATGCAAAGTGCACTTTTTCACCCTGGATTTACTCTTCCCTCTTTTCTTTTATCAACGGAAAAAAAAACAAAAGAAAGGAGAGAGGAGAGGAGACGTAAAGTCAGAATGAAAAAGGACATTCGGCATTAATCGCGTAGTGAATTTCTTGAAAAGAGTGACTATTTTTGCACCTGTATATTCTTGACGAAGGTGGAAATGAAATAGTTGACTATAAGCATAATGACTAGAACGGCTAGACCAGCGAACACTGCCACGCCCAGTTCTCTGTACAAAAAGAAGACTGCGATGATGATTTGCTGGGGTGAAGACCATAAAAGCATAACGAAGCTCGTCACATCTTGGAGTCTCTAGACATTGTCTCTTTTGAATATGAGTTTGCAATTTCTTCATACCTGTATGTCCACAGCCATGATGTTGACGATTGCGCCGATGGATCGGTTCTTCCTTGCGTCGTTTGACAGGTTCAGTGCCTTAAATGGCATTTATTGCGATTTTTAAAAGTATTATTGATTGGAAGAGAGAACGTCGATATCCAAAAATTACGCTATTCGCCCCGTTTCTCTTCCACGCGACTCACTATATTTCGCTCCACATTCGATTTCTAATTTCTGCATGAATATATCGACTTTCTTTCCAATTAACGATAATTATTTTTGTTTTTAAGCCAATGGTATTGTTGTTAGTGAAAAATTGAGAATTTCCAAATACTTGAAATTGTACCTTTCGATAAACAGCCCCTGTGAGGACTGATCGAATATTCATGCCCATGCGGAACATGATATGAAAATACTGATGGAGCACCATCGATTGGATGTAGGCTGAGATGAGCATCGCCGCTGCGATGGCGATACCATAGCTGATGGGCTTGGATCTGTCCTAGAATTTTTTCATTTGGATTACCACCAGCTTTCCTTCGTAAATTTTGAAGAATTTTTTAGAATGCTAATGAGTTTTCTGTCTTTGGCAGACTTGGGAAACACTTTCGTCAAACGAAAATAAACTATAGGGGGTAGGTCGCAAAGGATTTCTGGCGGTTGCCCTCCCTAGGTCTGGGTTTTGGACAGTTTATATTTTTCACTATGAGCTATCCATAAAAAATAATTACCTCCATAAACTTGATGAGAAGTTTGAGGAGCATCGGTGAAACGAATTGCATTAGATCGAAGCAGAGTTTGAGGAAAAATGCTCCAAGCAAAGATAACTTGAAAGTCTTCCCGATTGGACCGAGGATGGATGGCAGGTTCTTGGCGGCAAGTTCTGGGCGGTATTCCTTGAGCTTTTGATGCTCTGGAAGACAAATTTGGGAAAAACACTCATTTTTTTATATCGTTAATGCCGAAATCTGGGAAGTTCAAAGTGGTGTACAGCTATTTTTAGTAGTTAGAAAGTCGAGAAATAGCACGCGAAGAGGAGAGAGACTGGTCTAAAATCGTTCTTCTTTCTCCCTCCTCATTTTCGACCTCCGAGATTTCGACCACCAACAATAGAAATTCCTACTTTCGATGCTGGGTATAAGGTACTTCAGAAACTGAGGGATGAGCATTTCCGATCGATCTCTGTCATTCAGGTCCCACAAATCTTCCTTCTCCAGAGACTTCTTGTTGCCCAGTCTAGTTAGCGTTCCGAACCAACTGAAGGTGATTTGGGACAAGAAAGACGAATAGAGCTCGGGGCAGGCCTTCTCCTGAAATCATCGAAATTTGTGTGAAAATTTTGTTGACGGATTCGTCTGATTACATCCACATAAGACTGAGATGGCGTGTCCGCTATACTGGATAGAAGCAATTGTATGGCCGAGGCGACGAATGACACGCATTGGGTGATGAAATGGAGATTATGATAGTATTTTAAGCCCTGAAATGATTCATTTTAACTAAAATACTTTCCGTTCTCCCCGAGATGAACCTTGCATACGCCACTCTGCATCTGTAATCTGCTAGTCTTAACTATATTATTGTCTTTTTGCACTCTGTTCCATCTTATTCTTCCCTAGTCACTCTATTCGCGCGTCTCGCAGGTTATAGGCGCAGAGCGGCATATGCAAGGCTCATCTCAGCGACAACGAGAAGTAATCGAAAATCGAAAGTTTACCTGATCTGATAGATCTTTCCTCAAGAAATTGACATCAATTCCTATCGCTAGAACTCTGAGAAGCCAGAAATTGAATAGCACTCCCGACGTAACGATCCCTCGGTTCCTACAGGCTATCAAGAGCATTAGCGCTAGACCGACGCCTGAAATTCGTATAAATTTAAAACATTCTTAAAATACTCTCCATTGTCCTCGAGATGAGCCTTGTCATATGGGGCACTCTGCGTCTATAACCTGCGAGCGCGACGCGTCGAGACTAGAGGGAAATAAGAGGGGGCAGAGGAAGAGCAAAAACGAGCAAGCACATAGCTAAGGCTCGCAGGCACCCCTTGCCCCCTTTCTTTGCAAAGATTCATCTAGGAGACGGTGGAGAGTATTGAGTTATTTACGTACCGATCAATTGGCCCGCATCCTGTATTGCGTAGGTTCGATAAGGCAAATCGAATTGCTCATCAAAAAACAACTTGAGACAATAGCACAATGATATGCAAAGATCGATTATGATAAGGAAGCAGATTAGCTGAAATTGTTGGAATAATAAATATCTAAAAAAAAAAGTCGGTAAGAATAAAATAACCCCTATCAACTTCTATTCCTAGCCCTAGCTTTATCATTATATCGTTACACAAAGAAGAATAAAATTGAATCTTCTCAAAGTTAAAATCAATTCGACTTACAATTCGGATATTAACTGGACTACTACTCCGCAAGTGCGCGTTCGAAGATTTGTAGAGATCATAGAAGGTTAGGGGGCAGAATAGGATTAAAAATATTGTCGGCAAAATATTCCCATCTCCTATCGGCAGGCAAAAGGGCCGATCTGGTGGTGGGCCGATGGATACCGATTCTAGTCGGGTGGAATTTGGATAGCTCTGAATTTTCTGATAAATAACATAATTTCGTCGTGATTCGGCTATTTGGAAACCGCGAGACTACGAGACATGGACGAAATAGTGTAGAGTTTAGAGTAGGGTATGGGGGATGATAGGCTTTCTTTTCCCGCACTATTGCTCAATGTCTCGTGGTTTCCAAGTTGCCCGTGATTTTAATTGATGTTCTATCAAATTAGAGCTTCTTTTAAATAGTTGCACATCCTGTAAGTGACGCACAAATATTAGTCTTTTGAAGAAATGATAAAATTGGAATATTTTGGCAAAGTAAATCAAATGAAAAGATTTTCGCTTTATCTTATGTTCTTCTTCAAAATTCCTATTGTTAATGACCGATGGCTTTAGACGAAATAAATAATACACAAAATCGTATATGAAAAGTGTGCATTGCGTATGCACAAATAGTCGTTGCATTCATTCAACGAATATGATATAATAGCGTAAAGTCTGCTGCAAACAACGAGCTAATGTTCGCACATAAAAATTGTTTTATTTATTTCATCTCAAGTAATCGGTCATTGACCAAACCTGATCTTGCGAAAACTCGCATATCCAGTCCATATTTGTGCAGAATTTCTAGCCTTTCAGGCCTCAGATAAAGTGGAAGGAAGTTCGACTCGCGGAGTTGGGATTATGTGAACATTTTCACTGAAATTGGCAAATCCGGACAATTTTTAAAAAATATCTTTATCGCTAATTGGCGAGAAAGTCGATATATTCATGCAGAAATAAGAATTCGAATGTGGAGCGAAATAGAGTGAGTCGCGTAGAAGAGAAACGGGGCGAATAGCGTAATTTTTGGATATCGACGCGTTCTCTCTCAATCAACTATATATAACATTAAGTGAAAATCCACGTATTGTTAGTTATAATAAGATATCGAAGACTCGGGATAAAGTTAGACATGTATGAATATAGACTGAGATGGTGACAGAGACGCAGAGAAGTATGACAGAGTAAAGCCACGCAGTATCGTGCATAAGGACGAACGTGCTAATATTAATGCATTATAAATCTGAAATTAAAAGTGACGACAAGGAAAACACACCGGATGATAATGAATCGCACATTTTCGAGTAACAAATTCCGATAGTCCGGCTAGTTTAATCGAACTACGTTGAGACCTCAAGTATTCTTCAAATTTAAAAGAATTTCTGTCGAATTGAAAACCCAAAATTTCGAAATAGAGTCGGTTAAAGTCAAAGTTAACTACCGAGACAAGGTAACTCTCAATTTCATAACGTTTTAGGCACCTAGGCAAAAGAGAAAGTTCAAGGTTAAGTTTTGAGACCTCAAACAACTCGCTCAATAGATAGAATGAAAATTTTGAAATTTAAATAGAAAATATAAGATAAAAACACGCAACTTGCAAATATTGCTGGTTAATCAACAAATTTGGAGACGTTTGCAAAACTAAAAAAAGAAGATGGGAAGGGACGCCGAGTATTATTGAAAGAGAAAAATCATACTCCAGACGAAAAGCCGAAATTCTCAGATTTCAAAGGAATCTTGGCGATAAAAATACGCATATAAAATCAAAAATATCAATGGTTGAAAGTTTTTGCGAGCATAGTTTATATCATGTATTCCCTGTCGACATTTAAAATGTAATGTCTGTCTGCCCACTCGGAAGATAAATATAATATCACGCTCCGGCGCTAAAAGCTGCCCTAATGCTAAAAGTGCTAAAAGTAAAAGTCGTATATACATAGGCGCGTAATATGACTGCAGATATAACACTTTCGCTCAATAATACTCCTCCCCCCGCTCTAACTCTTTCTCGCCATTTAGTGATAACATCTTTCCTAAGGACGAAATGGGGGTAAGTAGTCGATAAATTTTCAAAATATCATATTGAATTTTTTTGTCGTTATTATGTTTTAGCGAGGAGATTCTAGTCATCATATAGTAAATAGATATTGCTGCTGGTCGGAGTGGATTTTGGATATCATGAGTCAAAATGTTTAAATTTTAGAACATCTCAGAAAAATAATTATGTTTTGAAAATTAAAATTTAATAAAACAGAAATTGAAAAATGTCATTAAATTGCCATATTGTGAAGAGGGTGTATGAAAAACTAGCATAAATCTTGGGCAGTTTATTAATTGAGAGTTGACAAGTTGTTGTAGAATATAAAAAGTCATATAAAATGATGGAAAATTTAAACATATCTAAAAAATTACATATTACGAAAAAGATATATGAAAATTAAGCTATTTTTTGACAGAATTTGTTCAAAGATAATAACGTTTGTAGAGTATATAAAATAAAAAAGTGTCTTATGTCTAGCGGTTTTAGGCGGCATTGCATTCGACCGCGCTCTTTTTCTCCGTACGCATATTTCTTTTGCCCTCTCCTTCTTTTCAACGATCTCTCGCCGCCTCGAATCAATTCGAGTACTTTCTCTCGTTTCAGAACGAAAAAGATGCAGAAATGCCGAGAGAGATGCGGGAAAAATAGAAAGTAAACATACAGCTTTGCACCAACAGAACTCGAAGAAAATCGACAATTTCTGCCATTCAATTTGATTTTTTTAGAAAATGTGGTCATTTCTCATTTTTGACACTGAAATTTGGAGCTAAATTGTGATTTGAAATCCAACGTACTTTAAAATTTGAAATGACATATGCAAAATATGCTAAAAAAACTCCTAAGGATATTGAAGTTTTATTCCCTGCGAAATCATAGTCATATTCTAAATTATATGCTGAAATTCGATGCTAAAATTTGATGTTAAAATTTCAATGTTCTGTAAAATTGCAAATAGATATGAACAATATTATATTTAGATATTGAACCTTGAACTCGAACTTAATGCAATTGAAATTGAGGAGCAATATATTTTCGAATATTTGCGAAGTTCATCGAATTTGATGATAAATATGAGCAATGCTGCATTTAGAAGCATAGAAAATGCTGACAATATACGCCAAGTCAGACCAATGCTAAAAGCGCTGAAATTGAAGCTGAATCAATTGGAAAATGTCTTATTCGCAATATGTACACGTGAAAATAGCATTAGTCGCTCTGTGAAATTTCGAACTTATTACAATTAAATATACGACAAATTTCGTAGTCTATCATTTCTTCGTGAGAAAAGAATTTCATTCATCTCATCTTTCTCAATATTTGACTTTGATCGCTGATGATAAGAATGAGATATACTTCAAATAAAAATGATAAGAGACGATAAAGGTTCAACTTTCGAAAATCTCTGATAAAATATCGAATTGCAAGTGTAAACAAATTTTGCTCTGAACAAGTTATTTTCGTCCAAAATTCCAGCGATTTTCGCCGCGTTCGTCAGAATCCGGCCCCCGCGAAATGCCCAGCAGGCTGTGGTTTGTCGTTTACGTCATTCCGAGTTGAACTTATCACAGATATTCGATAACACGAGGCGAGTAGCACCCGTGTAGCAGTTGCAAAAATCTTTGTAAAACAATAAATTTATTAAAGTCGAGCACGAAAGCCTTGGATTCGTGGCACTTTCGTTCGTTGGTTTATTTCGACCCTTTTGGCCGTCGTCAACCTCGGACAACCCAAGGATCGGATGCAAGCAGAACGTTGATCGGAAATTTCTTTTCTCACCCCCTGATCACTTCCACTCTCACAGAACAAACACGCTTGATTTGGATTATTTTCAGACCTAGGAAAAACGAGACAAATAGTGTAATTTTTGAATATCGACGTGTTCTCTCTTTCAATCAATAATAATTCGATGCACATGATACAGGCAACTCTCGAAGACATCCAAAGGTGATGAGGGATAATTGTGGCTGAAATAAATACTCTTTAAAATATTTTATTTAAAAGTTCTGTAACCAAATCCAATATTTATTTTATAGCAATTTCAATCCATCAGTGAAATTTAAAATATATAGCAAAAATAGTTAATCGATTCCTTGTGAACAGTTGTTGAACGTATTCAAAACATAATATTGTTCGTCAGCAGCATCAATGCTAACTATCGCAGTCTGTGCGATCTTTTACATTATGATCTCTAACAATTGATCCCAAGTAGGCCCCAGACTTGACAGGTTTATGACATTCCTGTCTTTGACAATTAAGCCTTACCTGGCGTTTCTAGAATGCATCTTATCATCCCCTTCCGTGGCATGACTGCCAGTATATAAAGCACCTCGATTTATCTTCGTGGTTCCTTTTAGCATTCTTATTGTGATTTATCCAATAAAGAGCTTTCTAACGAACTCACAGCGTTCAAGCAATCAACCATCTCAACACTAACGATTGTATATTTACGGTTTCCTCAACAGGCGTTCACAAGAACTGTAATAAAAGGGCCGGATTTTCCAACTCTCAACTGTGTATTTGTGTTTCTTGATTTGTGTCAATTCATAGACGGAGTGATTGTTTTTCCAGCCTTTATTGGCGTCGACAGGAGAAGTAATAAATAATGAAAGATCATTTTGTGGAGAATGGGGAATAGGAATGCAACACATGCAAATGTTCAATATATGTGCATTGCATTTGGTTGTCATGGCAGTTTTATGTGCACTAATTATCATATGCATTTCTTTAATAGTTGATTTCTTATCTACATAAAATATATTTGAATGAATCAGTATATATCGATTTTTCTGTATGATTCCTCAGCACCAATCAGTGTGTATACGTCCACTTTCGAAACAACCACCCCTCACTCCTCTTTGCGTGTCTGCTGTCTCTGCATACTCAATAGTCCCTAACATATCGATCGTTCTGTTCTGCATCTCTATGCCAACAGCACAATTCGCCCATTCATTCCATCTTCCTTTTTCGACACCCACTCAGTTAAGGAATTAGTCCTAATATGTTTTGGATCTGATAATCGATCGAATTCTTCTATTTCCAAATATGGATTATTCGAGCTTCATCTAAGAAGCACGATAAAGATGTGAGGACTATTCTCTATATAGATGGACGAAGCTTATTAGAAGAATGCTAGAAGTCTAATAAATGGATGATGAATGACGTTCTCTAAAGAAGAAGCTAATTATAAAAGTGGAAGAAAGTTATTAGGCGAAAATGGAAGGCTGTTCATCATATGATGAATGATTTAGGATGAGGTTATTTGTGGATAGGGGTAAGTTTAGAAATTTTCCTCATTTTTGAAATTCGACCATTTTAGGATATGAGTGGGGTGGGTGATAAGACCTGAGTGAGGACAATTCGAGGAGAAAAGTTGGGTGAACCCTTATGAGAGGGTTCAATCCAATCGTGAAATTGGACCTCGAGAGGGTGAGTTATTTAAAACATAAGTTTTTAAGGATCATTACATCGTTGGATGCTATTTTTTTTAGATTTTAATCAGACTTGAGACTTTTCTACCACAAAAATTCGTCATTATCTCTCGTCCCATTATTGAGGGATACTAATTCAAAAAAGTTGACTGGAATAATTCACCGCATAAGCAGACTTGGAGGTCGGATCGAAAAATCCGATCGGGCTAAAAGCTCCAAGTTTGATCAAAAATTAGGAAAAATCTAGAAAAAGTAGTGATGAAATATCGAACTAAGAAACTACGCGAAAACGCGTTAGTAACGAACACTTATTGCATATCGACTTTCTTTATTTTTCATTTTTCAAATCCGAATCTGATTGGGTTGGACTAAAATTTTCAAGTCTGCGCATAAGGGATGTTTGCGGTGGAAAGTCCCAAGTCTGATTTTAATAGGGAAGAATCTCTTTCTATGCTATCTCACATGTTATACTGTAACCACTGTACCCAATTTCTTAAATTTCTCTTGAAATATTGAAGGTTTAAATAATTAGCATATTTTAGGTGACAATCCAATCAGGTTAGAGTTTGTCAATCTGATTAGATGGATTGAAAAAATGGATGAGCCGTGGATCCTTATAGGAGGAATGACAGGCCGACAAATCTGGCCGCTGACTCTCATAGGAGAGCAGACGGACCGAAAGAAGACCTTCAAAAGAGAAGACACAAAAAGTTAGAAGAAGAAGACGACCAAATTGCTGCATTCAACGTGGAGCAGAACGAATCTACTAAATAGAAGATTTTTTTTCTAAATATAGATCTAGAAAAACTGAAGAATCACCTTAGGATTTATGCATGTCCTTGAATTAACAAGTACCATGTCTCCAGCAGGTCCTGGACAACGCTTTGTCTTTGTTTTCGAGGGTTTTGGAGACTTTGATTTTGTGAATAAATTTTTTTAAACTTTATCTTTGACTTTGATTTTAGGGTCCGGGAAAATTGAATCTTTATCTCTCATATGTTCATAATACCAAATTCAGCTTGAGATTTAAAAATATCTAAAATTTATTCAGTCTCAAGAAGAACATCAAAATCTTCAACATTCAATTCAGTTCCACCCCCGCCTAGCTCAATTTCTGGAAGGAAGGTTTGATACTGTGTATGAGCGGCCAAGGCAAACTGTTGGTGAACCAAATCGTACCAGTTCTTCTGCGCGTTTTCATCCAATTGCTGTTTCAAGTCGCTGAATTTCAAAAATAATTGTTTGTTTGTTTGTTTTTTACTCTCAGATTTAGAGAGGACTATCCATCGACGAAGATAAATTATATGGAGTTGATCGCTCAAGCCAAGTTTCCTATGACACCACGTAGCAATAATGAAATTGTTGCATAATAGAAGGAAAGAAGAGAATTGGCAAAGAAGATATATTAGGTATAAGTCTCGCAAAGGATTTCTGACGATCGTCCTCCCATATATGATTTTTGCTATAATTTTTACATAATTCCATGCGCAGTTTTCCGCTTCATTGTGTCAAACGTGAAGTACGGCTTTGAAGTCTGGTAGAAAATCAGCGTCTCTGTCGGCTTCATTTTGTGAATTATCGCTCTCTCCTTTGAATAGTTGTGTGTCTCGGTCTTCGCGTTGTAGTTGTAGCTGTCGTTTGTCTAAGTTCATTCACTCACATTTTCGATTTGAGCAAATTTCTCATTCTCGCACCATTTTCTCGTATCTGCACGTTGTTTTCTCGCAGTTGTCCAATTCAACCATAGCATCGTCGTGGAGTTCGATGGAAATTGCCTCCAGCAGAAGTCCGACTTTGTCAGGTTGGGTGATCATCACCCTTGTCCTGATCTGGAAAAAATGGCTTTCGGAAAGATGTTTCGAGCTCGTACCGGAACAGCCAGTGTGTTGTACGTGTGGACTCGGCTATCGCTGGAAGGGGTGTGGTTGAGCATCGGTCCGACCAGCGCTCGTATCTCCTTGTAGGCGATGTCGGTAAGCTTCGCGAATGGGCCTGGAAATTTCGAATTTAATGACGCTGTTCGATTTTTGCTTTTTGTGTACTTCGATCGTTTAAAAGCGGAACTTTTTTCTTTTTTTTAAATAAACTGGAAGAAATTTTGAGCCTCTTGCACTAGTTGTCCCCAAATTACTTTTATTCTTTTGTAAAAGCCATCCCTTTTTTGAAAAATAGTATGGGAAAGGGTAATTTTTACAAAAGAGTAAAAGTAACTCGAAGGTAACTAGTGCAAAAGGCCGACATTTTGCAATGAGCGGCGGTTAAACGAACTTATTTTACAGTGATCTTATATTTTCCAGTCGACCTTTCTCCTTGACGTTCCTCTCTTTCGGTCTGGGCGTCGTCCTCTCGTTCTCAATTTCAATATCCAGCGCCGTATCTGCAGAATCACAAAATTGAACGACGAAATCGTCGATGATTCTCTGGGCGTCTCTGGTGACGATCGCTCGTCCTGTCGTGGCCCAATATCTTTGAAATATCAATCAAGATTTCGCACTTTACCAAGTTTACTTGTTCTGTCTCTTCAGATAGACCTGCTTCAATCTGAAGCGCGTTCGGTAGAATGCCATTCCGAAGATCCACAGGTCAGTGCGAACCTGGGCGCAGGAAAACTTCATGATATTCATCCAGCCATACAGGCCTTTGTCGTACTTAATTTCAAAATGGTTTCTTTCCACATTTCGATTTTTGAACCTTGAAATCATGGTCGGATACGGATCCGTACTTGACGAATAAACAATTCGCGATTTCTTCTTTGATCTGCTGCAGAGGTAGCCAGGGTTTGTTCTTCAGCGTGCCAAGGACCTCCTGCATGTTTATCGCCGTGTAGTTTTCCAGGGTCTCTTTCGAAATTCTGCAAGCAAGCAAAAACTAATACAATTTGTCAACAATCCACCCACAAAAGAACGTATTTGTAAGAGCAAGAAAAGTTCAAGTAATCCAGCAAATATGCGAGTAAATAAAAACCCACGTTCCGATCTTGAAGTAGCTATCGTTTGAAGTGTCCTGGAACGGGATAATCTTCGGGGTAGTATAATTAAATTTCTCCAGAAATGTCGAGTAGTCGAATTCTTTCCGATAGAAAATCTCTGAAAATCCTAAATCCTCAACTTTTCTATGAGACAATTATTGAATGACGGAGCCGTATAGTTCGAGATAAACGAGAAAATGAAACTTGAAAGAAATAGTGTGGAAAAAGTACACACATATTCCGCCATATAGTAATTGCCTTTCTATGATTTGCTTACCATACGCAGATTTTTCATTGTAAGCTGCCTTGATTTGAAGTAGTTTCATAAATAGCAACAATTTAACAAATTTGAAATATTTGTACATTTGAAATGATGGCTGATTTCTGGCAAGAAAAATGACGATTCCTTATATAGGAAAAGTGGACCAAGGGTGCGATTGAACGGCCGACTCATCGCAAAAGCCTATGTGTCAATATATCAAGGAAAAATGACCATTTGAAGCAAAATATCTGAATTTTAGCATGAAATGGCGAAATTTCCATTCTCCAATGATAAAACGATTAAACTTGTATTGCAGTCAGCGTAGTATCTAGCTGGTATGGATAAAATCAGCGATTCTTTTCTCGTTCCTTGACAGACTTTTCCAAACTTCTCTGACCATTCTGTTCTTATTTGGACTCACTTCCAATACACAAAACGGTTATTTGGAAACTACGCGAGACCACGAAACACGAGACAGCGCGAAGTAGTATAGAGTTAAGGTAGGGTATGGGGGATGATAGGCTTTCTTTTCCTACACTATTTCTCAATGTCTCGGTTTCCAGGTTGCCAGGATAACTCGCTAATTTCATATCGCTACATGTTGCATCGCGTTATGGTTCCCTTCTAACTTTCCAAAGTTACTTGAGATTCTCAGAAAAATGACTTTTCAGTCACTATAGAGATCTAAGCTAAAACAAATAAACAGACAAGCTCGACAAAACTACTATCACTTTAGATTTCTATTGTCTTGACATCATTCGGCGTCATTTTACTGATAAAACAATCAACGATTGCATCATCTCTCACTCAAGTATATGGCTATTGTGCAATGCAGAGACCACAGTATAAAGACCATTATTTCTAGACAGAAACTGCCAAAGAAGTGGCGATTTTATCATACTTCGTCGATTTTTGCTCGATCACATCCGGGGAAGCCTCTTGCGTGTTGTTTCATGCTGCCACTCATCTTGATCGCGTTTTTCGTCTCTTTCGCCTGCCGCCGCCGACCTTCGAAAGACTGATTGCGTTGGTTCATCGCCAGTGAGACTGCTGTTGTCGTTTAAACTGCGAAAAACCCCTCACTGACAAGGGTTAGGAGGTGAAAAATGAATGAGCGAGCAGCTGAGTGAAATCACCCCCCTCTGCCGAAGCCTTTTCTTCCGGCCTCGCCGACCCATTGTACAAAACGTGCCAAGCCAAGCGGCCACAATTCCATCGACGTAATGATGCTCTGATAGGCGAATCATCACCAAATCAACCCGGTGTTTTATTGTTGTTTTGATGCGATCTGCTCTAAAACCTAGAAATGACGAGGCTGTACTTGTTCATAGCTTCTCATTCTACTCATGCCTCCCTAACCTATAACCTGGCTGCTGTTCTCTTATTTCCAATAATACGATATAATTTAACACATCCTCGATTTTTCTGACGACGTTTCCTTTCACTTCATTGAATCATTCTTACGTGTCCTGAGTCATTCACATTTTTCTCGTGAAACTCTGGTGATGACGGTTTTTCGAGAAATTTCGCGAGCATTCGAAATAAAAAAGTGGCGACTGAATTGAATTGAATTTTTCTGTGAGATGGATGATAAACGATAACAAATTCTTATGCTTATTGCGCCGAATTGCGTATTCATTAATTCCCGGAATCGTCGCGAAAATAGAGCAACAACGCGAGACGTTTTCTTGAGGCGGAAGTTTCCCTATCTTATTCGAGATGAAATTGACTGGCTCGTGTGTCAGGCGAGGGTGAATTAGCGTTCCTAGACATTTACCTCTTTTCCTTTCATCAGACGGGGGTATTTTGGAGCGCCATTTGAAAGTGGCCTGGAGGAACAAGGCATTAAACACATACCACAATGGCTTGATGAGCAGACTATGGAGCACGCTCTTATATCGGGGGCAATCATCATTTGGGGTGGGATGAAACTTGAAAACTGGTATTTCAGCAAAATGTTCTCAAAATATCACCCCTTATCGTACACCCTCGTTCCACCCCTATTCATCTCATGTTCCGAAAAATTTCGTATGTTTCCATATCAGAACGCGTCACACCTCTGCTGTCCCCACCCAAAGCATGCTGTTTCCTCTCTATCCATCTATCTGTTCGCCCTCCTCCTCCTCCCGTTTTGGTTAATAGGAAATGAGCCCCTTAGAACCTCGGCCGCTGAGAAGCTTTCGCCTTCCCCTTTCTCTGCAAAAAAGACCCTCATCGGTATGCACAAGCTGCCTCTAGCGATGTTTTGCTCCATCTACTCTCTGCCCGCACTATTTCCTCGAATTTTTCAGCTTTTCCGCTCTCTTCTGCTCTATTCACTATTTCGCATTTCGCTCTTTATACGCGAGACGCAGTCGCTGAGTTTCCCAATAGGTTCGCGTGCGGCGTCTCGCACGACCACGCCGCGTCGGGATTTCGACGCACGCGTTGTCGTGTTTTTCTCTGCGTCTCTCCTCCCTCTATGCACATTTTCTTCTCATTCTCAGTTTTCGTTCAGCATTCAGCAGCAGCAACAGCAGGAGTATGTGAGAGGCTTCGTCACTTTTCCGATCGCCGAGATATTTTTCTCCCCAATTGTTCCTCCTTCTTTCCCATTTCTTCCCCACTTTTCAATTTACGATCTACTATTTCATGGTAATTGCGTCATTTCGTAGTGCCGAATTTCGTCTACACGTGCTAGTTCCACTCCAAACATGGGAATTTGGCAAACTCCCATATAATTCCCATATTTCTAAGCCGCTCATCAAATATGCTCAGAGCCTCTCGATATTTATTTTCATATATGCATAGACTCCTATTCTATTTATCATCTATCTTATCGCTTCCTGCATTTGTAACTTCTTTACATAATCCCGGTCTGCTTATCTTATCCGATTTGTGTGTATTTACGTCCCACGATAGTATAGATTATGCGACAATTCGCATATTTTATCTCTCACACATCGCATTTTCCTACTATCGACGTTCCAATTCAATTTTTTAGAGAGAAATTGCCTTTTTCTATTGATACTGATAACCTGTTCATCTCTGTTTGATGCAAAGTCCACTATTATTGACTCTTTGTAATTTCCACCCTCTTTTTTTTCTTTTCTCGTGCTATTTTTCGAGAAAAGCGGGTGGGAACTACAAAGGGCCTTATTATTCGCATTGTGGTCACGGCAAAATGTGTTATTCGAAATTCGAAAAAGAAAAAACTCGTTTGATTTATGACTTTTCAAGTGACATTCTAAATTCAATTAGTTTTGCAGAAACAGCAGAAAAGGCTATGTTGGCTCCGATCGTCACGAAGGACATGAAGCTGTTTCCAAGCACCAAGATCCCACCGAGTGTGAGGAACGTTCGCAGTCGCGCTCAATCCCTCGATCACATCCAGCAGCTGCAAAATAGCGGCAGGTGAGTTATTTTTCCCCAACTCCTTCGAATTGCTTACCAACATTTATTTTTGTTGTTAATTATTCATTCAGCAATAGCGATTCTCTCTTATTCCCTCGCTCTCGCCTCCAATCTCAGACGTGCTAACGATTTCTGGCGCAATATCTCTCTCTCCATTCCTTATCATCACAGAAAAGATATTGAATATACAATTTCTTTTCAAGCGTCCAAAATGGCTTGAAACTCAAAGTGTTGGTTTAATTGCCGGCTCTTTCGCTTCCATTTCACACGAAAGTTTTCGGCTTCGAATTGCAGTTGCCCCTTTAACTGCTCCACTTCCACACACCCCACGTGCCTTCTGTGTATATTTGAGCATAGACGAAGTTTGAAAATAGTGGGAGAGGGCGCTTTGCAAACGATGAAATAGAACAATTAGAGAATTAGAAAAGCAAGCAAACAGATTCGATGAGATAGGTTTTGAGCAAATGAAAATGGTTGGGCTGGAAAAAGGGTCAGTGGGCTGGTGGCGCCAGAGCGGTTTGTTTTTTTTTTGCTTGGCGCAAGAAAATGAGAACGCAAAATTTTCCGATGCCTGCAATCATCATAGAGCGTTCACGCTAAATTCATTCAACAAACTAATTACCTTAATTAGCGATGGGAATTTCCAAAGAGGAACCTCAACTTTCTCTTGAAAGGGGGCTGATTGGGTTAGGCCCCGCGCGCTGAATCAAAAGAGTAAGGGGCGGGGGGCAAAAAAGCCCTTTGCGGGGGAATTGCAAATTGAAGGAAGAGGACACTCTCGGCTGCTGCAGCTCCTTTCCTTGCGCTTTGTTTGGATTGCTAACGGCCCCACACACACACAGACACCATCACACACAAGCATATAAAAAAAGAAGCGCGCGTTTCCAATTTAAAAGTTTTTGTTTCCTTTCGAGAGAAGAATTGATAGAATTTTCTTGGCTTAAGCCAAACCATCCAGCTAATTTTTCGGTCAATAAGCAAACCGCGCCGCGCGAGTTTCGACCGATTGCCGATCTCAAACTGCTTGCGCAATATCAGCAAAGTTCCCGAGAGATCATATTTGCGCGCTCTCAATAAAAAATCGCCTGCGCTGCAATAAACTTAGCCCAACTAATGCGCGCGAGTTTTTTGGTTCATAAATTCTGACGATTATGAAATGTCTTCTTCAAATTGCATAAGATGAAGTAGTGCTATTTAACGCTATTTTCTGACTTTTTGGCGCTTTCGACTCTCGTGCTCTGTAATTATCATTATCACAGGCAGAATTTATGAAATAGGCACCTGCCTAAACTATCAATTATCACTTCGGCGCCTTATCACCGACTATACCTTCAAAAATGCGCTTCACTTTCATTTTATGCTTAGAAAATTCAGTAGCGTCAGCGATTCCATTTACAGCCCTAGATTTTAGTCCGATTTTTATCAGCGTTGCACGAAAAATCGGCTGATTGGCAACTTTTAAACTCTTCCCTACGAGCACTTTCGCTGATTTTGCAGAAAAACGTAGCGAATAAACAGCACCGATAATTTTTAGAACGTTTACAGCGAATTTTCGCTTATCAAGCATTGTAATCTAATGGAGAAGGTCCTAGAAGCTGATGGGTTGATTTTTTCTGTCTGAAAAGGATCTTTTATAAATCGTCTCGACGCAGATATTTTGATGATCGTATCTGTGTCCGAGAAAAAATCCCAAAGGTCGCGCCGCTCGCGCACCAAAACGCACCATAGAACGTGAGATTTTGAACCCAAGCAACAAATTTCATCTCCAATTATGCAGAAGAAATATCTTGACTAAAACATTTTTCTGGTAGCAAACATTTATTGCGATAACGCATTGTCACATGGCACCTATTTCTAGAACACGTCGCTCAATCAAATTGTTATCAAAAACAAAAAAGCAATTGCAAAAACTGATATCAAAATTGTTACGAAACAAATTTTTATGCTCGTAAACATCAACAACATTGCTGATTTTTGAATATACGGGTATTAGTGAGGAGCTTAATATTACGCACGATATATTTTATATGACTAAGCGGCTCATTTTTAGACCCTTGGGAAGGGGCATTCCTTTGTCTTTCAATGTGCCAATAAGGCTTATCATTATATGATTTTTTCATTTCTCCTCTCATGACAACTACAACATTTCATGAGATGTCGTGTTTGTACTGATAAGCAAGAACTTTATCAAACAATTCTAGGCGTCTATTTTCAGAGCCACAACATCCATGCTTCTAAATTCGAAGTCTGTACCGGAAATTACCGTTATTTCGAATCTGAAATGTTGAGCGCTCAAAACAAAATCATGATTTTAGAAGTTGCTATTTTCAGAATTCGAGTTAAGACTTCATTTCCAAGGCTATAAATGTTTAGATACGCGCGGGTCCACACACCTTTTATTACTAGTGCCTGAGGCTGATGTAATATTGCGCATGTATTAATCGACTATATGTGTATAGAGAATTTTTGAAAAACGCACATAATTAAACTCAACACAGTCTTCCCAATGCAAAAAATAACCTTCTTCGGATATTTATCGGGTCTGCAATATTCTTTAGCCTGCCTATTCAAGCGGACTATAATCTGAATACCAAGCTACAAAAATTCGTGCGTCGAATATTTTGCAATACTTGCCGCTGTAAACTATGGTGTCTTCGGAGCACTTTTGGCGATCGGAATTCGTATGCAAAATTTTTTCGAGAGGAAGAAAAAATCCGCAAGTAGGGAGAATCGCAGAACAGGCTTTGATTGTTGGGGAAGGTGAAACGCGACGCGCTTGGCGCTACGAGAGAGTTTGTAAGCTGAGATGTCGGGAAAAAAACTTATTTAGAGGAATTTTGAGATTTTCGAAGATGCGCTTAGTTTTCCTCCCGGAATGATGCAAATGTTCTTGCCGAGGCCATTCACGCACACGTGACACTAGGAGAGCCGCCTGCAATGTTCCTCTAAAACTGCGCTTCCTCAAGGCGATGAAAATCCAAATTACAAATAAACAGCCGAGCATCCAGTTCCTCACACATCATTCCTATTCCTCTTTGTTCTCTCCAAAAAATAACTTGATGAATGAAAAAAACTGTTGACCCTGAAACAACCATCTGTTTGATCATTAAAATCGACGTTAATGATAGATTTTGCAACACTTCCTTGATTCCTCCCAGTCAGCTGCTGAGGGGATCAATGTTAATATGTGCATTGTGTTTGGGCTTGTGAAATATTGCGGCAAAATATTTAGTCAACAAGCAGTAATCGGATGATCTGATGAAATTCAACAAAACAACAAAACAAAATAACAATGCGATAAATTTTCAGCACCCGAGGCCGCATCATCACGTCTCGTCCTCGAGTGAGCCAGTCCACCGGGAATCTCCCGTCCGTGGCCAAATCCCCGCCCAAATCGTCGACAGTCCGGAAGACCACCCTGACCGCCATCCAGGAGGGCGTCGAGTACAGCGAGTCCTCGTCAAGTAGCCAGCATAATAACGCCGGCCACAAAGAGCGACTCAAAGTCAGTCTGAGGTGAGGAATTTTTCATGATTCACTTACCCTGCGCCCCCTCGCTGTTGTGCGCGCGGTCTTTATGCTTGCATGTTGGGGGACCCCGGCAGACGCCCACATTAATTCCGCATTCATGAGCGCAATTTTGCTGAATGAAATGCTCGCCCAGCTGGGCTTGAGAAAATCCGGGCTGAGATTTTGAATTTTAGTCAGAATTCGCCATCCTCGTCCTCAACCTCGAAAGGGATCGCGATACGGAAGAAAGCGGCTACGCTGGCCAATATGAGGGACTCCAAATCGACTGAAGACATGGACGTGGAGAACTCGAATCTGGAATTAGGTCATTTTTAATACCTATTGAAATTTTAACCTTGTAAATCGCGTAACATCATGACTTGATCAATAGGACAATTATAAATGGTGGAGTTCTATGGCTAGTGATAAACAAGAGATGAAGTTTGAAAGAAACAGTATGGAAAAGACATACACACTCCGCCACGTAGTAATTGCCGATCAATAGACAAATTAGCGTGTAGGATACGAAACATTTTCTCATAATATATTCTTAGTCTTTCGTCATGATGGCCTATGATTGTTTATCATTTAAATTTCAAGATATGTTTTTTTTTCCTTTAGAACCCCCATCCAGTAGCCCGTCCCCGACGTCGTCCTCTGGAGGCAAGAAAGGCTCCATAATTAAATGGTTCTCCTCGGTACTTCGGAAAAGCTCCAAAGAGAACAGGGATAAAGACAACATTTCCACCAACTCTTCCTAGTTGGTAAGCCTTAAAATTCATTTAGGTTTATTTAAGCTTGATACTTCAGATAAGTGAACCATCGAGAGGCTATATATATATTTATATTAATGGTCTAGTTGTAGTGATCAGATGTTATTTTATCAGGTATGCTTTAAAAGGCAGTTACTATATGACGGAGGAAGGAGTCTATAGCTAGGGATCGAGAGGGAGAAGTAACGTTTGGAAAACATCCTCCGTCAAATAGTAGTTCCGCCTTAAAATCATCATATCCGTTCTTCAAATCGAAACTTTCAGATGAACGAAAATTCCAAGTCTAAATATGCTCGCAATTTCTCTACATGTATGGATATTTAATCGGCTACTAAGTTTTCTGCGATATGGTCTTCGTTTTCATCATTTGTTTTGAGGGCTGCAACCTTTTGACACGATTCGTGTCAAGTCGTATCAAAAAGCTGCAGCCCGATCTTTTTCCTTCTAACCATGCTCCCCACACAGGTGACGTAGCTTACACCCTCCGCAGGTGAAGTCTAGCTTTCCGAAAAAGTTTGATGTCTATTTTTAAAACCCATCAAAGTTTGCAATATTATCAAACTCTTTCACATCTTTAACGTCTTCAATTCAATAATAATGGGTCAATCACCGAGTTTTACACATCCCTTTCACACGGTCATATATACAAAAATTATGGTTTTAAGACTATCCATGACTTGCTTTAGACTTGATATTTAATATTCGAGATTTCGTTTGGCAAAAAAGCCTGCAAAAATGGTAAATATTTTTGGTCGTTTTTTTCTGTCACACGGACTCTTGTGTTATTGCACACACAGGCCTTTTTTCGAAAAGCGAAACTTGAGAAAACAAAGCATTTTCGGCGCTTTTATAAAAAAAAATCATCGACAAATACAATCATCATGAAAATATAAAACATGCACTTTTCGGAAAAAAAAACGCTCCAATTGACACTCCCGCAAGTGAAATGTTCTTTAATCGCTGCAATGTACTTATAAATCTCAACATCTGATATATCGATATGTTTACATTGTACTTTCAGAGTTCCGGTATAATAACAGTATTTAGGATTATTTCACTGTGTTCTGCTTCTTAGCGGCAGAAAAATCGTTTCCTTCTTCATTTCACTCGTGCTATTATTTTCTTTTAGAAAAATAGCATGGAACAATGTTGAAGAAGAAAGATTTTCTACTGTTAGAGAGCAGGGCGGTGTGTTTTAATTTATACCGGAATTTAAACCAATATGAGTGAAAATGAGTTGTGCTCAGTGATGATCATTTCGTTGCAATTCCGTCGAAACTTTATCAATCCGTTAATCTCCCAAATCAATGCGTGATTTTCTTATAATTCAAAATTTATTCAGGACTTAAACTACTTTGTTTTTTTACTTTTTGGATAAATCTTGGATCTTTTTTTTCCAAAATCGGTATGCACGAGCCTCTCGGTGACGCTTTTTCTTTTCTTTTAAAATCCTTTAATTATTCTATTTTTAAGCACACTCGTTACTATGCCCTTATTTTGTTGTACGATATGTATGGTTGAATAAATGCAAATTAAAAAGAATAAATATTTTTAAATTCTAAGATCGACCAATCAATACCGGTTTTACTCTGAAACGTCATACTTGAAGTAGCTATGTGATAATATTTAGAGTGTTTGAAATTAGAGATGAAAAAGAAGTCGAAAATGATAAACAGCGATAAATTCTCAAGAAACAACTGCTCTCATTACACGTGGGCGCCTTTTGCATCATCAAGCTCGAATTCTTCGTATTACTTCTCATTTGTCTCTAATTTCGCCGTACTCTTTCACTTTTCTGATCCCTATCGACTTTTCAATCGGACGACTTTCAAAATATTTGACTTGCTCTTCCTCTGGCTGCAGCAAACTTTTGAACTCCTGCAAAAATACGACCGCGTTTTTATAATAGAAAACAGATGTGCCGTGGTCCGTGAGAATACTCGATCAGCCGAAAAAAACAAAAAGCTTGCAAAATCTACGATATATCAGATAGACACACAAGTTAAAAATACCTACAGTTGCATTTACTTACAACAAAGATCACTAGTTGAGATAATGAAACTCTTTGTTTTTCGGCCAACGCCGTTTACTCGGCTACACCGAGTCCAACTTGATATTTATTCATCATATCGCATTTATCAGCATTTTCGTTGTGAAATTTGATTTCTAATCATTTTTCTCGAATCAACTTTGATAATTCATCTCATTTCATTTTATTATTCAGCCTTTTCATTTCTTCAGAAATGGACGGCACCTTCTTTCGCGTGCCGAAATGGTACTGGTGGGTGATTATTCCATTTGGATTGTGGATCAACTTCGTAAGTGAGAAAAACAAGTCATTTTCTTTAAATATGTGTTTAAAATAATTTTAACAGTTTGCCAAGATTACTCATTAAAATAAATAAAAAAAACTTTCAGATGGCCTGGTGGAATCCAATGTTCCTGAAGACGAGCCCCTGTTTACCTGTGATCGGGAAAACTGCTGCGTGGATCGCTGAGACTTTTCCTATGGTCAATTTTCCCTTATTTTTTTTTTTTAGATAAAATTGATTAGTTCAGTTTGTCATTTTCGCCAATATCATCGCTGTGGTTTTGCACGTTGGTGAAGCTGCGTACGCTTACAAGTTGGCTGAAGACGCGGGATTAAAGTAATATTTATCCATTTTTATTTATTCGGTTTATTGATATTTTCAGCGACGATACCAGAAAGAAATGGACCCTGCAGACGTTTATCGTTGGATTCCCATCGCTGAAAATACTGAAGGCATACTCGGAAACCAAGCAGAAGAAATCATAATCCTTAGAAATAAGGGTTTTATTGACGAAAAAAGCTGCCATAATCTCATTTTACATATCACTTATCATTATCACTTATGCATCTGCCTTTTACAGTATTGAATTTGTACAAAATAAATGCTCATCACAATCGTATTGTTATCATTTGTTTGGTTGAGCTATAGTTACAAGTTGCATGCATTTTTGATACTGCAGTTTAATTTCGAATACAATTTTTATGGTTTTCATTTTTCTTGAAAATTCATTTTTAGCTGCTTTCAGCCGAAAAACCACCGGAAACAGCTATAGTTGTTTCTTTGCTAACTTGCTTGTGTTTTGCACTGCATTTATACGCAAAGTGGCGAAAATCGATTGGAAAATATTCGTGCACGATGCGTTTTTAACGCTAGCCGCTCTTCTTTCTGCTCCAAATTCTCAACTTTACCTTCATAATTTCAGATTCGGCTTGTGTTGGTGGCATCTGAAGCACCGTTTTGACGCTGTGATCCGGGGTAGATGTGGAATTGAGTCGGGATACTGTCAGTCGACGTGACGCGCTTGGGAATCCTTCGACGACGGGTACGACGACCAATGCGCGATGGCCTCCGGCGGCCCCGAAGACACGGCTCAGGTACCGTGTTCAAGAAGCTACAGTAATCCTGAAGATCACGAAATGCCAAGTTCCCTGGAACTTGTTGCAGATATTTGTTATTTTCTGGCCACAAATTACAAACTTGACTATTTGTTGGTTTATCAATGACGAATTCATCATTATTAATTAGTCAACTTTGAAATAATGGCTCAAGAAAAAATAACTGATGCGATATAATCAAAACTGCATAAAATGGCTTCAGGAGCATCTATATTCAACAAAATTATCCCATTTCCCAGGACATGTTTTGAAGGTAATTACTTCAGGCTGTGCTTCGCCAAGCGGTCGGCACGTTGCTGGACAACTTCAGCTTCTCCTCGACGAGCAATGAGTCGGTCGATTTGCTGACCGATTTGGCTAGGAGGTTCATGGTTGACTGCTGGAAGAAGGGCAAGACCTACGCTGAACATGGTATGTGTTATAATTCTTCTTATATGATTAAGGATAGAGTTTAAAATGGAAGTTATATGACGCAGAATATTTGATACGAACTTTTAATTCTTTCGTAATTAGGCATAGCCATGAGAAGCAAAATATCAATTCAAGTATTTTCGAGATTCAATATTTCAGCCGGGCGCACCAAATTGGTCCCAAACGACATGAATCATGCCTTCAAGAGGATGAGGTTTCCTGTAGCCGAATTGCATGACTACGTTCAGCAAAACGGGTCAGTACCAGCATTGAAACCTGTCACCGCTTTTCCAGTCAACAAGTCGCTGAATCGAGGCGTTTTTGCTCCAACGCCGAGTGAACAGGAACTTGAGGTACGTCTTAAAAAGGTTATTTGGAAACCGTAAGCCCCTCAAGCCATTGCGAAATAGTGTATGGCTAGGGGAAGGTACGGGTTTCTTTTCCCATACTATTTCGCGTGGCTTGAGGGCTCGTGGTTTAAAAGTTGTCTTTTAAAAATTATTCCACTTTTAAAGATGTTTTTGTAATTTTCGTATTATAAGAACTGAATAATCTTAATTTGAGGTTCGACCCGAATATATTCCATCCCACTTCCCAGCAACGCATCCGGAATGGACCAACGAAAACGCCGATTTTCTGACGATGTTCAAGTCTGGGGGAGCGGAGAAGAAGTACGTGACTCCTTCGAAAATTCCAATAAAAACAACACATTTCAGGCAAATAGCCGATTTCCCCGACTTTTTCTCATGTTCAGCTCAGAATTTGGGTCTGTTCCAGAGCAAGAACAGGGATCCGCCCGAGGTGGTCGAGTCGGAGCACGTTGCGGATCACGCTTCTTTGACTGGTGAACAAATTTAATTCCATTAAGCAATTTGCTCTTCCTAAGATTTGGTATTTCAAACGCGCTCAAATAGTTTATTTCTTAGTTATTTTTAACTACTATTTTCAGGAATAATGTCCTCCGCCAACATCGCTGCTGTTCGTCAGGAGAAGGCCGAAGCTGAGAAACCACCCAAGATTCCGAAGAAGAAGGGTCGACCGAGAAAACTCGTGGAATTTGCCCCTCGAGAAATGACCTCCGCGCAACCTCCGACATTTCATCCAAATTCGTTGGGAGAGGGAACATCGTCCGGCACGAGCGTAAGTGACTTTATCAGTGATAAGGAAATGCTGTCTGCATTGATAAGGATTTTTAAATGATAAGAGTTTTGTTATCGCTGATATGTACATGTGTTTCAGTCCCCACTGCCTCCCCAGCTGGAAGTGGCGTGTGCGATCAAGGAGAAAATCAAGAACAAGACGAAAGCCAACAAAGTCGACTCACCCATGCCCTCGCTGGAAAACTGCCAGAATAGGGAGGACGGAGAAGAGAGGTAAAATCATTGATAAAATGACAACAAACATTGATTCTGCCAGTTATAGTAATCAATCGACTTCGACCGACATCAGCTCTGTGCCTCCGGTTGCTAATTCACCGACAATAAATCAGAGGTTGGTGGATAGGGTTTTTTGGTCAAGTAAATTTTGCAATTACAGTACTCATCCCTCTCTCGTACCTCCCTTGAAGAGGAAGTACACAAAGAGGCATGATAAGCCGCTCAAAGTTCCCAAACTCGCAAAGAAGAGTGATACGGGAGGAGGAAGTCTTTCTGGGTTGAAACTTCCAAGTATGAGCAAGTCGTTCCTGGAGGCCCAGAAGAAACAGTTACAAATGTTCGAGCAGGTAAAATCGACTACTTCCTGAAGATTTAGTTATCGTCCAATTTTAAACCTTCAATTTTTCCAGGAGAAACTCCGAAAAGAGGCTCGTCAAGCCGCGACACAAGCAGCTGAGACTCAGAGACGTCAGCAAGCCACCGAAATCCAGAAGGCGCAGAAAGCTGCCCTGGACATGACGATCGCCTCAATGCTGATCGGCGTGAATGCAGTCAACCAGAACCTGATGTCCGGCATCGACAACAATAACGCTGCGGTTGCTGCCTTGATGCTGCACAATTTGCTAGCTGCTAATGCTCAGCAGCAGAAGAAAGGTGTTCCTTTCAGACAACTTGCGAGCCTCAGGCCATGCGAAATAGTGTGAGAAAAGAATCGTCTTTCCTGTCACCCCTCAGCCTATTTCTCATGGCTCGAGGTTTCCAAATAGCCTTCCTTTCATTATCTTCTTTCATATATGTCTACTCTATGGTTTTAGACACTCTTCATCCCCTTCTGAACAATCTGAGTAACGATGCTTCTGCCTCGGCCTCTGCCTCTGCCTCGACCTCTGTCCAGCAATCACCTGCTCAAAATAAAAATCAAGCCAAATCGAGTCTAACCACTCAGAACCAACAGCAGCCGAAACTGAAGCTGGTCTTCTCGAAATCGAACTCGAATCTGGCTGAGACATCAGGTAGCGATATTCATAAAACAACAAATAGTCTAACTTAAAATCCATCAGATTTAGAATTTTTTGCCTAAGACTATAATTACTCATTGTTCAAACAGCTACACGTATAATTTTAGTGAGATCGGTGACTGAGGAGGAGAAAACGATTCCATTCGCAGAGGAGAAAATTGCTGAAGCTGATCAACCCTCGACTTCTACTGCCAATCATCTGAGCTCTAACAACGCCGCTGCTGCAACTTCAGTTTTTGGTGCTCAGCAAGGTAAACTTAAATTAATTCTGCAGAAAATTCGACTATTCTCCCTATTTTCAGTCCCCGATGACAGTGACTCTGATACTGTTCCCTTCGTCGGTGGAACGGCTCTTTCTCCTTCAGGTATTTTCAAAAATACCCGCGAATTTTCAACACTTATCGTAATTATCAGAAAAATCCGCTTTGGTCACGACGTTCCCTGCAGATCTGAATGAGTCGGTGCCAAAATTGGAGACTCCAAAGAAGAATGACAAACCCAAGAAGATGAATGAAGAAGAAACGCCTCCAATGTTGAACTCGGTCAAGAATGTCGACAAGGAACGAACGAAGGACAAGAAGAAAAAGAGGAAGAAGGATAAGAAAAAGGTAATTATTCAAAGTTCTGCAAACATAGACCAATTTTCTTAATTTAAGGACTCGAAGGACAGTTCTGAAAAGGATCGGGATCACCATCATCGCTCGCACAAGAAGAAAAAGAAGAAGCACAAACGAGAAAGGGACCGGTCGTCAGATAAAAAAGATCGATCCAACGAAAGGGAAAAAGAGAAAAAGAAAGAGATCGAAACCAAACCCGGAAAGGAGAAGGAAAGGAAGGATGACAAGAAGAAAAACGACTCGCGACCCGGCACCTCCCAAAGCATCGTTCTTCAGATCTCCAACAAACATTCAGGTTTTATCTGTTTTCTTTGTGTTGGATCTTTTTCCTGAAATTTGATTTTCAGAAAACCCAACCTCCAAGAAAAAGGAATCTTCTTCAAATTATTCGCCTCCCGAGAAAATTCCGAAGTTGGAGCTCAATGACAAGGACAGGGAGAGTCCGAAAGGTAAATTTGAAAAAAGAAAGCAAAAACAAAACTTTGAGAAAGGTGACCATTTTCAAATTTCAGAGCCAAAACTTGTCGTGCCTTTGAAGATCAAGCTTGGCGGCGGCATCAAATCGGAGAAATCTGTCGAAGTGGCTCAGAAGGAGCCAGAAACGTTAAAAGTCGCTGAAAAGAAAGAGGAAAGGATTGTTCCCAAGCTGAAGCTGCTGACTGGGTTCGGAATTCCGGCGCAGGTCGTCACTTCGGTTTCTAATTCTAATGAGGTATGGCACATGGGTTGTGTTAAAATTGAGCTCCCTGTAGCCATCACTCACCTGCCTCCGCTTCTCATTTGTAGTTGTCACTCAGTTTTAGAATGGCCATTCTATAAACTAAGCGACAACTACAAGGGTCCTCGAAATGAATCAATTCATCACAATAAGATTTACCAAAAATATTTTTAAAAAAAGATGGGAGAAAATGCGCTGTAATTTCTGGATTATTTTTTCATATCTAAATCTTCACAAATTGTTGTTGCTGAAAGGCTCATTTTCAGAAGAAATCCGAAAAGTCTTCCAAGTCTGAACCGATTACTGTCATCGAGAAAAAGCAGCCGGCCGTCGAATTTAGCAAAGATCCGACGCCACCTCCCGTTTTGATGAAAGAAAAACGACGACCTGGACGACCCCCTGGAAAATCAGAGAAGAAATTGAAGGCCGACAAGGAGGAAGACCTAAAAAAGGAGGCTAAGAAGAAGAAATCTGAATTTGGTAATATATATTTTTTAAATAGCATTTTTATATTCCATACCCACACTAACTTTTTAAGGAGAGAGTAGAGGAAAAGAAAAAAGTGCATGTGGGTGTAGAATACAAGAGATCTAAAAATATTATTCCAGAAAATGACATTCTGAAATACGTTGACGGAGCAGAGCTGAGACGTACTTCTTCAAGTTTCGAACACGACGAAAAGTCGTCCGGGGAAGAAGAGGTAGAAAAGGAGCAGGTATGGAAACCAAAAATAGCCAAATAAGCGATTTAAAAATGCGTATTTTCAGATCTGGATTTGCCCCGCTTGTTCCATTGCGTACACAGAGGGAGCGAACATGGTGGGCTGCGATTCGTGCGACGATTGGTTTCATTGGTAAAAGACTACCATTTTGCTGGGAAAATATTGTTGATGCCGAAATCTGGGAGGTCGAAAATGAGGAGAGAAAGAACGATTTTAGGGCCAGTCTCTTTTTTCGCGTCCTATTTCTCGATTTTCTAATCACTAAAATCACTGTGCACCACTCTACACGCGCCTCCTAGATTTCGGCATCATCAATATCGAGGGAGGGAAATTTGAATCTACCGGAAAAAAATCCTGAGACGATAAAAACGATCTTATCGGAAAATCCTCTCATACATATAATTTTAGGCATTGCGTTGGTCTGCTCGTAGAGCCTCCAGAGAACATCCCCTGGTACTGCCCCAAATGCGCCAAGTCGAAGAAAGCGGTGAAACGACCGGTATCCGGCTCGGGGAAACGCCCATCGGAGTTGAGCACGGAGCGCAAGAAATCCCAGGTCATTTGAATTCAAAGAGCTGTAAATTATCAAAATGCCAACTTGGAAACTGCGGCGAAACCACGAGACATTGAGATAGTGTGGGAAAGGAAAGTCTATCATCCCTCATACCCTACCCTAATCTCCTATACTATTTCGCCTATGTCTCGTGTTTCGTGATCTCGCGCGGTTTCCAAATAGCCATCAAAATCACTCAATAATTATTTCAAAATGGATTCTCCATTCAGGGTTATCATGTAGTTTTTTCGAGCTAAGTATCACCTTTCTTTCCTTATTTATCCTCAGGGCTGTAAATGTTGAGATACGCGCGTATCTAAACATTTGCAGCCTTGTTTATCTTGGGGTCCGAGCCTTGTGAACAACCATTTGAAGATATCTAAGTCCCTCTAATTATCATTGGCGTTTATCTGATTTTCATCAAATTCGCATAGTCTAATTTGCGAAGGACACTTTTATGTAAGAAAATCTCAATACATTTACTCTGAGTAACAACTTATTTATTTTACCTTGTTAATGATTATCTTTGATAGATTTCTTGCTAATATCAAATATATGGAGGCTTTTCAATCGATAAAAAGCCTCCTTAGGTTTGATACTACCCCTCTCAACCCTGTCGCTCAAACCTCTTTTTCATCATAGTTTTATTATTATTGTATCATTGCTCTCAATCATGATTTACTCGTGACTTATCAAAATCACCGTTTAATTATTTCTCAAAACTTATGCTACTATGGGGTTTAACACTACGTTATTCTACAAGTAATTACTCTAGAACTAAGTGTAGTCTGTAAAATGGCGTAGTGAAGTATGCTTTTGTTTCTTCATATAGCAAGTGCTTTCAAATGAACGTTTGAAAAGTAGCCAGGATAGGGATTTTTACGTGTTATTACAAGTTTCGACAAATTGAGCCTGAACCTAATAATTTCAAATATACAATCATCTAGCTACTTTTCAATATCTAAAGCCAATAGATTTGGCCCTTTAACTCCTCCTATCATTTAAATTGTGATATTTGAAACAAATCCTTAGATTAAACTAGAAGGCCTCTATCATTCAATTCGAGCAATTTACAGTCATTTTATTCAAAGATGTAAAATTTGGGTAACCTTAAAATTTCGAATTAATGTTGTTTTTTGTTTTTTTTTTTAAATCCCCACGGCATTTGCATTACCATCACCATTTTATGCACATGAGATGAAAATATTCAGATTTTTATCTAATCGTACGTTTGCGAATAAATTATTATTTGACAAGTTACAGAATAGTTTAGTTAATAGAAAACGTCCGAGTGTAATAATGTGTTCAATCTCACTAAGAAAATTATTCAATTTTCGTAAAAATTCCCTCAACTATATCGGACTACCACTGGACTGTTTACCCATTTGCCATTTATCTGAAATATTCAAAGTTAAAAGGCTAACTTTATAATTCGATCCATTAGCCAACACAATAGGGCGTTTCCCCGTGCAATCTTCGCAAGGCTTTGTGTCGACAAACGCTTATAATTTCGCCGGAGGGCGTGAAATTTGGTAATCGCGTGCTTGGAAGTCTGCTACTTCCCTAATATCACGCTATTTTCCCTTAGGAACTAATTTTTGTTTTTTCCTCTCTCGCATTCCTTCATTATTTCTCGGTTTGCCTCTATTTCCCTTATATATGCGTTGAGGCGAGAGAACTGGGAGAAATAGCGCAGCCAGAACATCTTTTCGCTCTCTTGAATTTTTGCGCTATTTTTCTAGCATGTTAATCTTTTCCCTGTCTTCGTTTCTATCGCTATTTCCCTGCTCTAAATATCTCTGTAATCTCTTCAAGTGGCATGTTATCTCGCGCAAATTCGCCTTACATAGAGACGCGGCGCGTGCAAGCCCCCGATACGAGCGCTTTCTAGTCTATCTCTTAAAAATAAGCGCTATTTCGCAATTCCGCACTCTCTAATAAATAGCGCTATTTCGCTCGGCCTTTTCTTTCGGTCTCTCAATTTGATGGGTTATTTCACGCAGGCCTTTTGCATCTGCGGCCGCAAAACCGCACCCCAGTTGTGCGGCGAGTGTGTGTATGTGTACGGCCTGCGAGTCATACATTTGGCTGCGCTAATAAAATTGGTCGATAGATTTCAGTCCGCAAATTTGTACTATTTTTCACATTTTCGCCCATCAAATTATCGCTTTATCGTGTGACTTCACGCTAATTTTCTTCGTTTTAATAGGTTTTAATAAGTCAAGTAATCAATTTACCATTGACGATTGTTTTCTGAAACAACTCTTTCCGGTTTCATCATCGCCACGAGTGCGCGCGCATAACACCTGTTTAAATTCCAACTAATTCTCCTCTTAGCCTAGTTAGGGCACTAAACTTCTCCCCATCCTATTCTAGCACAGCCATCATTAGTTAGCCATTTTTACTAACAACTACTAAATCGATTTCCTTTGCGGTCTAACGCTAATTTTTTTGTGCATAGTGCTGTTGTTAATTTGCTCTGTGCTAGTACGCAAAAGCATCGGAATTAAATTTGTACTAGCGGTAAAAAATGGAAGTAGAAATTGGAGAAAGTTCTTATGACTCGTGCTCATGATATTTGCTCACCAGCCTTGTTCCAAATATTTTTTTCTCTACAGGGCTATAAACTTTAGACACGCGCGCGTGTACACGCATAATGAGATAGTGTATTTTCGCGAGCAAGAGAAAAGAGCATGCTCTACCTATGCTTTCTCGAAAATACACACTATCTCACTATGCGTGTCTAAAATTTACACTCTCGTTTCTTTAGAATTGGCAGGCAAGCTTAATTTTCTGGTCCATAAGTCTGTCCTATTGTTGGACAACTGTGCAGGCTTCTTTAGTGTAGTGGTTAACGCGCTCCTCTTTTTGGAACAACTTTAGTTCGACTCTACTCCGAGCAACTATTTTGCCAGTTTCTCTCATTTAAAGCCGAAATAATGAGTTTTGAAGGGCTTTGCGAAATTTATGAACGAATCCCCATGGAAACGGTGCTCGCTGCAGTGTCAAGAGGGGTACAATTAGGCAGACAAGCACGTATTTTGTGCTCCAATTCAATGTTTTCGGCTCGAATGCTAAAATCTCGTGTTCTGCAAATTCCCAGTACAATTTCCCCTAACGAGAATACAAAAGTTTATGAAATGCCGAAAAATTTGTTTACTTCAATTTCTTCTACTGTAATAGACCAAATTTAGATGGTATTTGTCTGGAATTTTTCCGAGATTAAAATTATTATACGTCTAAATTTGAAACATCCTATCCTAGATCTTTGTTTTTTGATCGGACTTATAAAAAACCTGAGAGAACCTTAGATTGTATGCGTGCGATAACTAAATTTGGAACGTGCAGTTTTTGCAGTCTTGATATTTTTGCATAGTTCCTCTAGAAGTCGAGAATGGATGGCTGGGCGGAATAAATCGGGGTAGATGAATTTCTGCCTCTTTGATTTTTTGAAGGTCACAGCTACGAAAATTTCGCCCATTTTCCACTTTTTTCGCGCAACATTGCAAAATCTCACAAACTCTACCTTGAATGATTCATTCGATGTTATGTAATCTATGAAATTACATGAATAATTTTCTATTCTCCTAATACTTTCATTGTTTTACTTCCCCGATTTTTGGTGTTGATTTTTCTGCTTTGTAACGCAAAAATCGTCGAGAATTTATGAAATCCCTTTGGGGCTTCGGGGGAATTTTGAGTTGAAGTGAGAAATTCCTCTCGTCTCTTGTTATTACCAGCTCGGGGATTTCTCGCGATTCTCTCGAATTTCGCACCACCCCTCCCCAAAATCTTCCCCATCCATCATAATTCTTGTCTATGTTGGAGCCTCAAACTTAACTTTACGAACATGTAACGCATGTAAACATTTCCTCGTTCTTCAACCAAGACCGAGTCAAAATAACTCAAAAATGAAGTCATTTCTGGTTCTTTCGGAAGTTGTCCGCTATTTTCGACTCCCTTGCAAACTCTTCTTTTGATATGCATGGGAGATATGGCCTAGATTTCGAGTATCGCTTCCCTCTCCCTTGTATCTCTTTTACTTATTACTCGAATCATCAAGGTGACAGATATTGATTGCTTCATTTATAATTCAATCTCATGTTTGAAAAAGTTGCCCCAGTTTATGGCGCCAAAACTTTTGTCGGTGTAGCGGAGATTCAAGGGGATTTGGTGGGATTCTAAATGGATATATGCGAATTTCATTGTACGCGTCCGTAACGTGCCCAAAACGGATTGAGGAAGCGAAATAGCGCTTAGATTTTGAGGGTAGAAAGAAAACCTAGGCTCAAAAAGGCGGCCCTAGAGAACTGGAATGAAACGCGCGCGCAGCAGCGCTCTTACGCTTGGTTGCCATATCCCATAATAGTTAGAGGTTGGGGATTGGAGAAATAGCGCTGTGCGTTACAGGTAGAGGAGAAATGCGGCATGCTGCGTTAGAGAAGACACAGAAACATAATGTGAATCACATCAGACGACTCTCGCAACCAGCCACACCTTCAAAACAACGCCGATAGCGCGTTACCACTTTTGTGATATATTGGGTTATTGATCGACAACTTTAATATTGCTAAAAAATATTATCGTTTAAATAAATTTCACCTAAAGTTAGCATTATCTAGCTAATCCAGCGCTATATTGACCTTATTTTGATGGAATTAGTTGAATTATATGCGTTTCTGATTTGTGTTAAACTTCTCGATCATACCAAATCCGCTGGACTCATCCGCTATTTATTGCTGGTTACAGTATGTCTAATCATTTCTCATAACCAGATAAACCTGGATTGTCGAAATTTATTCCGTTTTTGCTCCTTGTTTTTCCCGAACCATATGCAAGGATGCCTGGTACGAACTCGCACAACTTCTCAGGGCTCATTTAATCGCTTTGCGCAAATTTCACTTCTCGCCGCCTATTTTTGCCGAGATGTGCCCTATAAATGGCCATTATCTAGGCATTTATCTGGGGTGGATCTCGGTTTACGAAAAGCGCGCACGCCTCCGACTTCCGGATCGGGGGTAAAAATTTGAAATTCTACGGAATGGAGACTCGGCCTGTCAAATGTCAACTTTCTGTGTAATTTTGTTGGGGAGGAACCAGGCTAAAAATTTGACTGGGGATGCTGAGATGCTGAATAACTAAAGTATCCTGTGAGGGTTTTTCGAAGGTCGGCGAGAGCGCTCAGGTGCGCTCATGAAAGGTTCCTTTGTTAGGGCTGCTGCTTTCATTCCTGAGGTCGGGGACCCTGCTGCTGGGGGTGCTGGCGATAGACTATTTGCTCACTAAAAGTCGCGCGGCGAATAGGTGGAAATAGTGCGGAAAGCGGTGAAATAGCGCAGATTTTGAAGAGAAAAAAGAAATTCCCTATGCTTCTACCGGTGGAGTGCAAACAATTACGCGTGCGCAGAATGCGCTGAGAGAGCACGGTTATGGAGAGGAAAAGGATTTCTTTCTCTGCCTCTCTTTCGGAAATATCTTATGGTAAATATCGATTTTTCTCTCTCTCTCGATAGCACACGCCACTGTGCCAAAAGTAAGATTGAAAGGAGTTCCGAACTTGATTTCTCTAATAAGGATCCGTTCAAACTTAGTTGCATTGGCAACTAACGTCTGAACGGGGCTCTAAGACCAACCTCAATTTTCAATTTTCAGTCTCACCGCAATTCTGTTCACATTTTTACTTTTCTGAAATGGTTCACTTTTTCGACACTCAAATGGTTTACTTTTCTCTTTCTCTCTAGACAAATCAGTCTTCCTTTTTTTGCCAACCACGGCAAATTTACCAACGATTAAGAGCGACGACCCGGGCCAGGGCAGGGAGGAGGGGGCGAATTTCCGATTTCGACGAAACTTTCTCTGCCGAATTTTTGCGTTTCGCAGTTTTTCTCAACCTAAGGAAATTTTCGCGTGTTTCCTCTGTGCTCAATTGACCGTATTTTCTTAATTCTCTTTCTTATATGCGTGTGTTCGGTTAAGATATCGATCGATTTTTGTTCCTATCTTGTCCTCAAACTGAAACTATTTTGATCGAATGTTGAAGAGAATAGGCCGCGAAATGGCTGCGATATCTCACATCATCAAATCCCCTTGAATAGTAGCATTATTTCCAGCCTATTGATTTCACAACATCTCCCTTTTGGAGAAATGACGGTTTTCGAAACCTCTTAAATATCGATTTTTAGATTTCGTTTTTATTTCATATTTACATTCTCCCCCGTTTTTGCCAATTTTTGTTGCTCCTGTATTTGTAATCGAATTCTCAATGTTTGATGACTAATGTACGGAAAGCATTCGACCTATTTTCATCGAATTCGCCGCTATACAATTGCCCAAAATGCAGCTATATTTTGAAATCATCGCCCTATTTTTAGACCCCATCCTAAGATATTTCAGGTGTAATTAGTCTTATTTAGAATCCGGTATGTTCATAAATAGCAAATCGCTTTTAGGAATAGGCACATATATTCCTAAATAGTTTGGCTAATAATGCACGGGGGAGAGTTGTATGAAATCCTTAAGCTTCTCCGTGTGAATTTCGGAAAGAACATAGGTTTAAGCTTGTGAGCTTGTGCATATACTACTTCACTTGCTCGTTTCACCCTTAACGAATACTCGATGCATGAGAAATAACGAAAATCTAGAGAACGAAAGAAAACAAAGCGCATGAATAATTCCGAATATGGGACCGCTCAGGTAAAGACGCTGCAAAGAGAAGGAAAAGCAAAAATACTACAATTCCTATATTAAAATCCCCTTCTAGACCCTTTATTTTTCGTTTAAAATCTCCATTGGAAACGATATTTCCTATTTCCAAAATAGGTTGTGTTTTGTCGGAAATTACGGTTAAATCCGGGACGTGTTTTTGGAAAACGCGTCCTTCGCAAGACCGCGTCGCGTCGGGAACTTTCTTGAGTCACTGGAAAGGTGTGTACGGAACCTGCGCAAATGTAAATATGTTAACATAAAATTATTCTTTTGCGGCGTGATGATTAGGGTGTGGGCTAGAGACTGCACAATGTAGGGAGAGAACCAGACACGCAGAATATAAATGAACAAATTGCGTCTTGTTCGCTACAACACATGCATTAGCGACGACGATTCTTCATCTTACAATTCCACACTCTTTTTCTCTAATCTCTCTCAACTTTTCATTTATGAACCGGTTCTATTTCATCTATCTATGTGTCCGTATGACTTCTCTGTTCTCTCTGACCAGCTCCTCTATCTCTAACACTCTAACCTCGACGAATGATAATGTGATTGATTTATCGGACAAAACGGTTGTCGTCTTCTTGAAATGTCTAGGTAATTCATTTCATTCAATATTTAGATCATTCTCGACTTAAATAAGAAATATAGTGACATTTTTCACTAACTTTGAATGCTTTATTCGTATTTTAGCATACTATTTCAAAATGCTACACAACACTTTGAGCTGTTCAGCGTCATTTTTTCCAGACAAAACAAACTGTTATAACTTTCTATCTATACACTATTCTAAAAGTATTTCTTCATTGAACAACTCTTAAAATATCTCCCGACAATACACTGGTTAACAATGTTTCTTAGTTAACGTCACACGCTATTTTCTAGATTTCATTCTAGGATTCTCGATGGAACACTATGATATGCGCTATTTTCCCGCCTTTTTTGGTAAACATCATCTGAAAACCGGCGAAATCGACGCATTACTCATTCACTTTCGAAAGCGTTCCTACAAAATAAATACCATCGAGATTTTATCGACTTTTTCGGCAGTAACGTAAAAGATTTTACGAGTTTTTATATTTTTGCCATATTGTGACGTACTTTGACTTCATGATACCAAAAACCCCTAAAATCGATCGATGATTTGACTGACGTTTCGATTTCACTTCTATTCCTTGAATACCATCATTTCATTGAATCACTTGACAACCACAGAGTTTCCCCTTCGGCCACACATTTGTAACCTTGAATATTCGCTTGTTTTCAAAGAGAAAACCACTAGAATATCGATTTCACTTAATTATTTGGAAGTTAGCATATCTGTTTGAAAAATTAATATATTTCTTTAAATTTGCAAATTTAAGAAAAATGATATATTCATGCATTATTGATTGGGAGGGAACGCGTCGATATTCAAAAATTATTCCGCTATTCATCTCGTTTCTCCTCTACGCAACTTAATCTTTCGCTCCAAATTCGAGTTCTAATTGCTGTCGCATGTGAATATCGAATTTTCTCTCCAATCAACGATAAAAATGAACTTATTTCTTCTTTATCATCCAATCTTCGAAACTTGAATGACGAGGTTTCTAATTTGCATTTGTTTGGTAGCGTCTCCTCTTGCCTTACATATAATTAATGCAAGACGTGTTCAGGTCTTAGTACGGTAATTGTAGGGTTGGAAAAAATCATTCCATATTTTCAAGTTATATAGCTTTTTTCTGCCACCAGACGAACACCTAATCAACATATAAAAATTTTTAAATGTTATTTTTGCCAAGCGGTTAAATTTGACCCTAAACATTTCAAATTATGCTATTTTTCCTTAAAATGCGAATTTACCCCAAAATCCCTGCTGATGTTGATAAATGAAAGCTTGCTTAGGGCCTGGGAATGCGTGTGCGCGCTCAGTGACTTTCAACCCCAAAAATTTTCTTCTCTCATGCATTTTTTCCGCTTCCAAATTTCCCCTTTCCCTTATTTGCCGTGTTTCATCTCGGCAGCCGAAAGCCCTCGCCGCATTTTGGTATGGATTTTTGCCGCTACCTCTTCCAAAAAGAGCTTCGAAAAACGCACTTTTGTTTCTTTGCGCTATTTTTTTAGTTGATATTAAACTTTTGCAAAAACCGATATTTTCACATCAAAATATATGCCAGAAATTGCATTCTTTGATAATTTCGTTCATCTGAGGAACAGCAATATTTCTAAACCTAAATACTCTCCATTGTCTTCGAGATGAACTCTTACAAAAAGGAGGGGAAGGAGTACTCGCGCGAGCCTTAGCCTATGTGCCTGCTCTTGTTTTTACCTGATCTGAGATTAACTTGTCTTGAGGGGGTTTAGTACGGGCCTTGAAATTTCCCACAAATCATTGCCTTGTTGAACATATACATCGACTAAATTTCCTCCTTCCAATCAATATTCTTGCTTATCAAAGCATCAAAAACTTATGACTCGACCTTTTACGCCCCCAGTTTACATTATTGATAAGCCAAATGACATTATTATTATTGGACATCATTAATATGCATTTTTGCACAGCTTGAAAATAGGATATCTATACGATTTGCTATATTTGATCTAATTATTCATCCGTTATTTTTATATCGTCTGCAAAATAGCTCTGAATATTACTAATATAAGACAAATTCTAAGGGATACTACTAGTGTATGAGAGTATTTTTGTTTCAAAAGCGAAAATAGAGGCGGGAGAATACTCATAGTCAAACTTATCTCTGAGGATATACGACTTTTCTTCCTCGCCTCCTTCCATTTATCCCACACTATTTCGCCTATCCTTTATCCCCTTTTGGTTCACATTAGGGTTTTTTTCGTTCCTTCTCAATTTGTATAAGCCCTCCCCTCTTTCCATTCTCTCATTTAGGCTTCCCCCTATTTGGGTAAATTACCCTAAGCGCCGGCTCTATTGGGGCCCACAGCTGTATTATCCACGTTCGTTTTCATAAATTTTTCAAAAATGGTTCAATTATATGGCAAGCATTTTTCCAAACCCTATTCTTATCCATTATACGAGACATTTTTTCCAGCTTTCATTAGTCGAATCTCATTTTATTAACTAGCACTCTTGCTAAACTCCACACGCGCTAAATTAAATATCGTGGCCTTGACATTTCATATTTAATACCGTGTTCAGAGAAGCGTGCATTCGATTACATGTTGAAGAATAGGCCGAAACGGATTGGATATCTTAAATGTCTTAAATTTTTGTGCAAATGTTACTGAACTGCTATGCAGCAGACTAGTGGGCTATCGAGTTACCTAGGTGATAAAAATGATAAAAGAAATGCAGGATTTGTATGTTCAATAGAAAAGCGTTTTTCTCAAGGGGCGTGGCCGCTAAAATTTCAGATTTTAAATCTCCTTATCACTAAGATTTGAGATTATGGTACTCTCCTTTATCGGTTTATTCCCAAAACGGAAATTGTGTCTCGAGAAAGTCGGAAATCGCCTTCCTTTAAAAATATTTTGTACGAAATATTTAAACTTTTTGTTTCTCGGGCGAAATGCTCACTTTTTGCCGGGATGTTTGAAAAGACGGAGATTTTGCCTGTGATATTTCACTTTTGCTAGCGCGCTGAGCTGAGTTTGATTATTTGCTTAATCATGTGGTGTGCCACTGAAAAGATGACATTTTGTCTAACTCGGCAAATTTAGCCTATTGATCTTATCAAATAAAATCTATCGGCTTACCATTTCAACTTTTAGCCGCATCTCTTTTTCGAGTTTCAACTTGCTCTGTAAATTTCATTGTCTCAGAAATTCACAACTGTCCTATATTATTAAAAATAATATTATTAGCCGAATCCAATTATCCTAGTGTCAACTTCACTTTTCTTTGTAATTTTCACTGATGTTCTTAACCATAAACTATGACCCTAAAATTGCAAAATTAAAATTTTCAGCCCCACCCCCTTGTTATCCAGTTTCAAGTTGTTCGGCTTGAGCGCGCACAACCGCGAGCATTAATGCATTTAGTATTGAGCTGCTCGCTCTCACACATTTTATTGTCTGTTTTATCTGTTGTCTACGTTGGCTATCCTTTCACTTCTATATCCTAGCCAAAAGGCCCCTCCATCCCCCATTCTTCATCCAGATCCCATAGTCTATTCATTGTATTGAAAACTTCGATACAAACAATGATAGGCTGCTGGCCTATTCGAAAGAACGTTTTTCATTTCTATTTTCGTCTTACCGTATTTAGAAATCGATATTTACTTGCAACTTGGAAATCTCAAACTCTCAGGCATGCGAAATAGCATGAGGAAGAGGATCTTTTATCTAACAACAAGTCTTATACTATTTCGCATGCAACACGATGCTACGATGCAACTACTTCTCAAATTGCCCGATAGAATATTTCCTCGACCATTCCTCACCACATTTCACATAGCTTAAGATTTCCAAATAGCCTATTAATTTTCGATGTTTATCCGTCATTTTCGTAAATTGCGTTGGATTTAAATGTTTACATTTCAGACCAGCGTATGTTGGGTTTACTCCTAGCCGGGCTGCTCCTCGGGGCGGCGACGGCGACCTACATCGAGGTGAGACTCGTACCGATTTAAATTTTCTATCCCACAAATCCCGCATATAATTTCAAATTCTCGATGCGATAAATGCCACACGATAGTTTATTATTAGTCATCGAAAATTCATAGGATCACATGCAAAGGGAAAATATCTTAAAATTTCAGAAAAAAAACCGCCTAAAATTTCGTTCTCGAAGTACAACTTATTGTACTGTAGAGACCCTACGTAATAATTCAATTGTTTTCCCTGAAGACAAATTTATCCAACTCGAAAAATCGCGCATACGTATGAAATAAGGACAATGGACCTTTGAAGTTGGCGCTGAAAACAAGCAGATTTAACTTAGCACGAAAGTGGAAGTGAATTTTAGTGATAACAAAACAACTGATGCGATTTCTTTAAACCAAGAGCTCTAAACTTTAATATTTTATATCTTGCAAATTTGAGATATTTCTGCTATTAAACACTTGTTTTCAATAATCCTCTAAATAGATGTTAAATTTGAAAATTCAGTTCATGTATGTCCGAAAGATAGCTAGCGTTTATAAGTAATTTCGACATGTTTAATTCAGTCCTGAAATTTGTAAAATAATAAATTGTCTAAATCTCCCTAAGTTGAAAGACAATTACTAAATGACGGAGCGTGTTTTTTCCACACTATTTCTTTCAAGTTTCATCCTCTCGTCTATCTTTAACTATAGCACTCTGCCATTTAGTAATTGCCAAATTGAAATTATAAATTTGTCGAATTCAGGCAAGTCCATCATCGGCCAAGAAGCAGCACGAGAAGTTCGTGCCGCTGGTGGCGTTCGAATGCGGCTTCCGCAACAAGTTCATGGCTGAGGACGGCACGTGGCAGACCGACGAAACGCGATACGCCACTTGCGTCTCCGGCAAACTCGACATTCTCAAGTATTGCAAGAAGGTGAGGATCATTTTATCCAGAGCCGAAAATGTTTAGATATGCGCATGTCTAAACATTTACAGCCCTAATTTTATCACTGAAAAACACCAAGTGTACCCCTTTAGTTTGTTTTTGTTTAATATCAAATGAATTCGGAGTAGTTTCTGAAAAAAACCAAAGTTACCCTTTCAAAAAACTGCTCTGGTGCCAAATGTTAACAATATACCTGTTTATAAAGTTGCTAGGGCACCATTTTGAAGGAACTAATTGTTCTGCTTCTAAATTAGCCAATGTTCCATTATCATGCGTCATTGGATCAGATTCTTTTTAACCTAAACAAGATATAACTTTCAAATTTCTAATCCAGAGCTCCTTCATATATTCAAATCTTATGTATCTTCTGAGAATCTCAAAATCCCCCAAATCTTTCGCTCGAACGTGAGCAACTCATCCATTGCGAGCGCGCATTAGTCAGACACGAGCAAGTTTAAGAGTAAATGTCAGTAAGGACCAAAGTCGATATTTCCAGGGGTCTGTCGATTTGGCTGATTTACATATATATTGTTCAGTTTTTCACGCTGATTCTCGTGGTGCTATTCGTTTTTCATGAAAATGATCGTATGCAGGATTACGGTAACCTAAAGTTTTGACAGATCCGACCTCGGGAAAAAATTCATAACTTTCTTATTTGTGGACTAAATCGAAGGGGGTTTTCAGTATTGGATAGCCCACGAAAAACTCTACAAATAATGTAACTACGACCACTTGCTATCATCAATAACTTCCCGCCAAAAAAGTAATTTCCGAAAAAGTGACCCTGGCTGACTGCAGTTTTTCAATTTTTTACCCAGATTAGAGTCCGATACCCCGGCTGGAAACAGGTTTATTTTGTAGAGAATTCAATTCTGCATCAGAATTTGTAAAAAATTTCAGAAAATCGAATGGTCGAAACCACGAAAAATGCGTCCGAACGCGTAAAACCAGGGTGATTATTGTATAGTGTCAACTTTGATCCCTCATAACTTTCTTATTTCTGAACCAAATTTCATGATTATTTTTTTATTCGATAGCATTTAGTTTCTAGGTTATCAGACAATAAAATAAGAATTTTTGAATATCAACTCCTGCAGAAATGCGCACCTTTCGCGTCATAATTGGGTACTTTTTGGCTCGTACTATCTTTACGCTAAATGACGTTGGAAAAATTTGTACCTCCAGTATGTTGTGTAGATTGACATGGTGAACAACTTTCATTCCAGGACTGACCTCGGATTCATTATCGTTGGGGCTCCAGAATTTTTTGAAGTACGATGGCCAAACTCAGCATTATGCCTTTTTATACATTATTTTCAAAAATTCATATCTCTCTGTGTGTGCACATTCTAGAAGAAGTCCTGGAACAAAAGTTGATCAACTTGAACAGCTCTACATGATTCTATGAAAAATTCCGATGTTAACTCACATTACCATTGTAAACACAGTACGGGTACATGGGGTAATTTAGGCTAATTTTTCCTGCCAAAATTAATTTCTAAAATGTTTATTTTTATTTTTACTTTATTCTCCTATTCAAGATCTACAAAATAAAAATATAATCATTCAATTTGGCTGGGAAATAAGAAAGTTATGGGGAGTCAAAGTTGAAACTATGCAATAATCACCCTGGTTTTACGCGTTCGGACGCATTTTTCGTGGTTTCGACCATTCGATTTTCTGAAAATTTTTACATATTCAGATGCAGAATTGAATTCTCTACCAAATAAACCTGTTTCCAGCCGGGGTATCGGACTCTAATCTGGGTAAAAAATTGAAAAACTGCAGTCAGCCAGGGTCACTTTTTCGGAAATTACTTTTTTGGCGGGAAGTTATTGATGATAGCAAGTGGTCGTAGTTACATTATTTGTAGAGTTTTTCGTGGGCTATCCAATACTGAAAACCCCCTTCGATTTAGTCCACAAATAAGAAAGTTATGAATTTTTTCCCGAGGTCGGATCTGTCAAAACTTTAGGTTACCGTAATCCTGCATACGATAATTTTTATGAAAAACGAATAGCACCACGAGAATCAGCGTGAAAAACTGAACAAATGATGTGCAAATCAGCCAGATCTGAGGACCCCTGGAAACACCCCCTTTGCTAAGACTTTGGTTTTTGCTGACATTCACTCTTAAGTTGCCCTTCGAGAAACCTCGAGGGAATTCGAAGACCAGTGCTGAAATCGTAGTATAGTCTAAGAAAGCGAACCTTTTCGGTATGTGATTTAAAAATGATGCAACATTTTATGGAATATATTATTCAACACAACTTATTTATAATTATAATTTATCTGCGCAAGAATCTTACATTTTGCAATTAAAAAAAACATAAGCAAATATCTCGACCTTTGATATCTCGATCGATTTTTTATCATATAACATGATTCAACGTATTCATATAGAGCATAAAAGTAGAAATGTCAAAAGGGATTATCGGCAATGAATTGTATGTATAGGAATATATTCATTTCTCCATACATTTTGCTATTATCTGGCGATTATTCGATTTTATAGCGACAATGTAACGCGATTTGACTGAATATCGACGGATTATGTGTGTGGGGGCTGGGAATTGAATAAATCTCAGCCGGCATTTTTCGAAGGGAGACTAATCTACTGAAATTAATACCCTTAAGTTATTTTTCAGCTCGTGCTTTACTTATTCGAATTTAATCTCGAAATTTTTAAAAGGAAGACAAAAACAATTGCATTCCCAGCTATTAGAACCGTGATATCCAATAACTTTACTTTTTCAAGGAAATTATTTTCACGGGACCGAGAGAGGGATTTTTTCTCATTTATAATTCTCTTTCGTTTAAGAATTCAGCTGTTAGCGGCGCTAAAATCCCACACTTCTTAGCGATTGAGTGAACCTCGGCACACACACACACACACCCATTCCATTTCATTTCATTCCAAATAAGGGCTTTACTTTGTAAAAATAAAGGAGAAAAAGGAAGAAGGAAAGCGAGCAAAATAAAGCAATCTCCTCCTCATAAGAGACACTGCTCCTAAGGGGAATTCTCATATAGAAAATCCTCTTTCAGCGAATTTTCTTCTTTCCAGCAACACCAATTTGAACCATAAAAGCAACAAAAAATCATTTAAAAATCCTTCGATATATGAATTTTTACTTTATATTAAAGCCTCCACATTTACTCGTTCTCGCTACAGCTGCATAATTAGCTTACTATGTGGGTCTATACACACGAGGCTTTCCGCAGCACAAGCTGCTCAAGAGATTCGTATATTAGAAGGAAAATTGCATTAGAAACTAGGAGAGCTAAAGAAAGTCGGACATTCCTCTCTCTCTCGCTCTTCTCACGACTAAATTAGACATATCGGCGCAATGTGTCTTTGAATGCACACGAATACACACACAATACTCAATCCCTCTCGTTAAGCCGGTTAAAATTAGCATACGCTTCAAGGGGCTCTGGATTATAATCAAGCAAAGAGGAGCATAAGGGAAAGAATGATAAAATATAGGAATCTTCAAAACATACAAGTTAGACATTTTCAGTCGTACCCCAAACTGAACATAACGAATATCGTCGAATATTCGCATGAGGTCACCATCGACAAATGGTGCAAAGAGGAAGGATCGCCCTGCAAGTGGTCCAGGACGGTCAGACCATACCACTGCATTGGTACGTGCAATTTGTCCCGAGAAATGCAAAATTCCGAATTTCAGACGGCGAATTCCGCTCGGAGGCCCTGCAAGTGCCGCACGATTGCAAGTTCTCGCACGTAAACAGCCGCGAGATGTGCAACGATTATCCGCACTGGAAATTAGAGGCTGGCAAGCAGTGCCAAGCTAAGGTAGCCCAAACGTTTCTTGAATAACGAAACTTTTTGGAATCAAACATTCTAGCGCTTCAACGAAAAACCCATGGTGGTTCGCTCCTTCGCCGTTCTTGAGCCCTGTGCTTTGGACATGTTCACTGGAGTCGAATTTGTGTGCTGCCCGGCTGAAGGTAAATAATTGTTGTAACAGGAAGGTACAATTTCTCGCTTTTTCAGCGTCTGATGAGCTCGGCATAAAGACCAAGTCGGACGAGGATGACGACTCAGATGATGACGACTCGGACTATTACACGGAAGAAGACGAGCCCGAAGAGGGTACGACTTTCGCATTCTGCTTCCGGAGCCCAGACTAAAAGTTACATCATTTCAGATGACTCCTTCCTACAAGATCCTTACTACAAGAAGGCCGACCTGTCCCACGAGCACGAGAACTTCAAGCAGGCCGAGGAGCGTCTGGACAAGAAGCACCGAGCGAAGATTGACAAAGTCATGAAGGAGTGGTCCGAGCTGGACTCGCGCTATCAGGAAATGAAAAAGACCGACCCGAAGGGCGCCGAAGAATTCAAGACCACCATGACTAATCGATTCCAAAAGGTATCGTATCACTGACAACGAAAATCGATTCGATCAGCAAAATCGGTTTTAGACTGTCGCTTCTCTGGAGGAAGAGCACAAGAGAATGAAGAAGGAGCTGGAATCTGTTCACGAGGAGCGCGTCCAGACCAATTTGAACGCCAAGAAACGCGATGCTACTCACGACTTCAGAGAGGCTCTGGCCACTCACGTCGCCTCTTCAAACAAGCACAACGTTCTTCAGAAACTGAAGGTAAAAATAAACTTGCAAAATCCGAGCGATATTTATCATTTTCAAGGCCTGCATCCGTGCTGAGGAGAAGGATCGTATCCATACTCTGAACAGATACCGCCATCTGCTCAGGACTGACCCAGAGGAGGCGAAGAGCTTCCGACCAACTGTGCTCCGACGAATGCGCTACATCGATTTGCGGATCAACGGAACGATCGCCATTCTGCGCGACTACCCCGATTTGGAGGCCCAAGTCCGACCAATTGCCTTGGCCTACTGGGCTGACTACCGACGCGAGCACACTCCGGAGCTGTCGGACAAGGAAATCAACGAACTGGACTCGTTGAATGGAGACAAGAACGTCAAACTCATCGACGTCTACTCGGTTAGTTATCTCGTTTCCTCGGAAATGATGTTCCTCCTCATAGTCTGAGAAATAGACAAACCTGATTCGACGCGCAGCTAAGATCACCCTAATAGGATTTGAGATTTAACTCGATGGAGGAACATCGTTTTTCTCATGATTGCATCATCAGGCTTCATCCCAAATAACATGTCCAAAGACACAAATCTTTAGGAATCCTTCGAAAAGACCCATCCTAACGCCAAACTCGACGTCAAGGCTCCGCCATCATCCACAACACAAAAACCGACAGCGTCCACTGAAAAATCCCGGGTAAAAATTTGAACCAGTTTAGACGTTGTCCACTTACATTGATGCCAAAATAACTAGCTTAAAGATAACAATGTGTGAGCAGAACACTAAATTAGTCAATTAATAAAATTAAATTATATACAAGTCTAATCAGGGCAATTAGCTGGACTAGTTAAAATGATTATGTGTGGCCTTATAGCTGTTGCCGGTGAGCGACGACGACCCTGAATCGGATGAAGACGATTACTATGAGGACGAGGATGATGAGGAGGTGCGAAAGAAGGTGCTCCCAGCTGGAAAGAATCCGGCGGCGGCGGTCAAATTCGTCAACCTCAACCCGAAAAAAGAATCGGAGCCCGAGAAGCCCAAGGCAATTTATTATTCATTATTCGCTTTTTTAAATGTGAACACTAGTCATACGAAATTCTCGCTTTTCATGTACAAATTTTGACAATTATTGTGCTGACTACATATGTTAACAGAAATGCTATGTTCATGTAAACCTCACATCCATTTTTGCAAATATTACTTTTTCAAATTGAGAGAGAGAGGTTTGCATGAAGTCGAAAGAGTCAAATGGTTGAGACAAAGGTGAATATTTGATTTGCAGGAATCCCCGAAGATTATTGAAAAGCAGGTGCAGACGAACGACGATGACGATGACGATTCGGAATCTGAATCTGACGAGGATGACGACTCCGAGCCGGTCAAGGAGCTGCGCGTCGACATCGAGCCCATCATCGAAGAGACCCACTCCTACTACAAGGAGGCTAAACTCGTTCAGAGGGTATGTTGATGATTTTCCTGAGACAATTACTAAATGGCAGAGTGTCTTTCCCACAATATTTTTTTTTTCAAATTCCATTCTCTCGTCTATCCTGAACTATAGAACTCCGCCATTTAGTAATTATCTTACAGCTTTTTAAAAGGAAGAAAAATGTGCGCTATCCGTAAATACTTCGAAAAAGAAACTTATATCAATATTACCCAAAAATCCAATAAACGATTCTTTTTGCAGAAAGAAGCCGAGTCGATTTTGGCTTCGGCCAACGGTCTGCTCATCTTCCTCACGGCATGCATTATCTGCTTCGCCTTCTTCGTCATCCACACCATCCGCAAGCGGCACGCAAGGCATGGATTCATTGAGGTAAACTATTTAAATATTAACTATAAAATAAAACTTAAAATGGATACGATTCGAAAAAATGACTTAGCCTTTTTGGTGGGGGCTCTTTTCGATAAAAGTGGTCTTTTATATCGTTGACTAGAGAACAAAGTCGATATATTCATGCAGCAGCAATTAGAAATCGAATTTGGAGGAGCGAAATAGTGAGTCGCGTAGAAGAAAGACGAATAGCATGTAGTTTTTGAATATCGACGCGTTCTCTCCCAACCAATGATACAAATGTTTCCAACTATAGGTCGACGTCTACACCCCCGAGGAAAGGCACGTCGCGGGCATGCAGGTCAACGGCTACGAGAATCCGACGTATTCGTTTTTCGACGGAAAAGCGTAAATTCGCCGTGAAACTTATTTTTTACTGAAGATGTTAGGGAAATTTGACGAATCACCGTCAAATTTATTGATGTAGCCATTGATGATGATTTGATTTCTTGAAGTTTCGAAAATCAAACTTTAATTTTTGCAGAAAAACTATTTAAAAATTGATTTCCGGAAACAAATCTTCACACAAATTCGAATACGATGAATACATTTGGTTGTTGATTTCCACTGATTTCAATTATCCTTCACACTTCCATTTTAGCGTAAACCATACCCAAGAAAATTTTCTAAACGTAATCTCGAGCTTCCAAGTATGTCTCAGTCTGACTTCCTAAAATCAATAATTCTTATGGATTTTTCAAATAATTATTGATTTTACCCCGGACATGTTCATCAACATATTTTATGCATGAATCTTTCTCATTTTGACAATAATGTATTGTTATTTGTGACTTTGTTTCGTTTTTTTGGTTTTTAAGTACGAAATTCTGATATTATTGTTCTCACATCTCGTTTCAATTAATTCTCATACACATTTTCTTCTAAACGTAAGGACATTTTACAAGAAAATTTAAATACGCGGGCAGATGTCAATATGATATATGAATATGATAATGTTTATTCTAAAAATCAATACGTTTTGATTAAGAAAGTCTTAACTTCATTTTCCTGAAAGTATCATAGCAAGTCCAGTCTAATGTAAATAAAATTAAAATAGAATAGAAGTTTTAATTATATTTGCAGTTATTCGATGATAGGTTCAAATTATAGTCGATTGATAAACAATTTAAACCTACCAATTTTTCATCAGTTTCTATTTCTCATGAATTCGCGTCTAATCATACATAACACTGTTTTAGGTAAAGGCCATCCACCGTTCTCTATTTTCGCATCATATATATATTTCAGACTATCATTCAATTCTCAGCTTTTCCGTTTTATAAACAATATTTTCGGTATTTTCCTAACTCACTTGAGCCTAAGCGATGATTCTTCAAGATTAGTTTATTCATCCTAACTAACTAACGTTTCTGTAACTTACACAATTTATTTTCTTTAATAAAGAAACAAAACAAACGTGTTATGAAACTTTGTAATGCATGAAATCAGTCATAAAATGTGATCAAGGATCTTTAATTTAGAATGTGGGTAATAGTTCAAATTTCCAAGACTCGACTCTACCCTTTCATTCGACTATTTGCTCGTCAGGTTATCATCGAAAAGCAATCTCTGATTTACTTCTTTCTCAGTGACCTCTTAGATTCCTTCAATCTTTTCCGACACATTTTCATCATTCTTGGACCGAACCACAGCGCTTGTCTTTAGTATAAAAGCCTACACTAAACCGCGATGCAAACTTCGCCAACATTATCAGTTTTGTCAGCTCTGTTGACAATATCGGCACATTTCGCACATTCGCGACATTTTCTTGAGGAACCAATAGATTATTTCTATCATGGATCGATATCCCGGACCAATTGTTGATTCATCACTCCTATTTGAGCCGATCACCTTCAAAAATGGCGCTACGTTGAAGAATGCGCTGATCAAGGTATGCAAATTTCTATTTTATTAGGCAAATTGTAAACCGCACGACACTCAGGAGCGCAAGCCATGCCAAATAATGTGATAAAAGAAAGCCTATCACCAAATACTCTACCCAAACCATACACTATTTCGCATGTCCTGGGGTGTTGATGTCGTGCGGTTTCCGAATAGCCTTTTACTATTAGAAACATCAAATTTAAGGGCCCTATGTCCGAAGGAATCTGCACTTGGAGTAGCGATGTGAAAAGCCGGGGGTATCCAAACCAGGAAATTTTCAATTTATACGAACGATGGTCCAGAGGAGGCTTCAGTATGAGCATCACAGGAAACGTCATGGTTAATCCGGTACAAATCTAAGAAAAGTCCAAAATTTTCCGACATTTATGATTTCAGTACTGCCTTGAGATCCCCGGAAATGCAGTCATCTGTCAGGAAAATTGGTCGAACGAGTTGGAAAAGTTACTGAGGAAATGGGCAGACGTCTCCAAAATCGACGGATGCTTGGGGATCATGCAATTAGGACACGTAATTTTCAAATTATAGAAGAATTTGGATATATTGTTGATGCCGGAGCCTGGGAGGGGTGTGCAAAGTGGTGCACAGCTATTTTTAGTGGTTAAAAAATCGGAAAATACCACACGAAAAGGAGAGACTGGCCTAAAACCGCTACTTTCTCCCCTCTCATGTTCGACCTCTCAGATTTCGGCATCAACAATATATCTTGGTAGAGTAAATCATTTCTTCTTTAAATTTCACGATGCAAATTTTGAAATACAAAAAAGACAATTTAGTGTGGACGCCAAACCGCTGTGGACTCTTCCACAGAGTTCCACTACGACCCGATCAACGAGTTCAAATTCTACGAGTACGTCCAAATATCGCTGGAGGACATTCAGCACGAAATCATCGACCGATTCGTGTTCGCTACTCTGAAAGTCAAAGAAGCCGGTATTTTCTTTTATCAGAAGAAAATATTGGCTAATTTTAGGCTTCGAGGGGATTCAACTGAATTCGGCTTACGGCTTCCTTCTCTCGCAATTCACCAGTGCCAAGCACAACAAACGCACTGATAAATACGGAGGGCAATCGATTGAGAGTCGTGTGAAAATCATAGCTGATATTGGTAGAAGAAATTGTGCATCATTGTTTATTAAAATTATTCACTTTCAGTTAATGCAATTCGTGAGTGTATTCCGAAAGGCGACAAGTTTATCATTGGTGCGAAGATAAATCCGACTGAATACTTCTTCGAGAGTGAAAACGGTCTCCAAGACGCTGTGGAGATATCCAAATACTTTGAAGTCCTGAAAAAATCATAGAAAAAATAAAAATAAACGATTTTCAGGGTCTCTTTGACTTCGTTGAGTATTGCGGAGGGGTAACTGAACCTTTAAATATTCCAATAGAAACTCTGCCTCCGGCATTCGCGAAACGCCTGAAATTCTACGTGGATTTGCAAGATTTGGTAAAAAAAATCGCTTATTCTGCTTTAAAATTCTCGAATTAAGCTGCGTTCTGTGTACAAGGAATGCAAATTTTTTGCGACTGGGTACAGGAGTGTCGAAGGGATGGTAAATTCGATGAAGAGCGGTCGTGTGGATGGTTGTCTGATTGCAAGGGCAGCGACGTCCGAGCCTGGTTTGAAAAAATCTATTTACAATCCTGCCTATTTCAAAGACAAATTTTAGATTTGCCTTTAAAAATTATGAAAAATGAAATCACCGGTGTTCACTGGAACAAGTTTTCTCCTCTGAACTTTCACATCCAAGTTGAAGCTGCCGGCACGCAAATCCTGCACATCTCTAAAACTCATCTGAAAAATGGAATGAGGTACTGAGCTAAAAACAAAAAAATTCGAATAAGAATGACTTTTAGTCTGGCCTATGGAATACCGGAGTTCACGAATGAAGAAGCTTGCAAGAAGTATGTGGAGCAACACGAGAAATTTAAATCTACTAGAAAAAACCGTGACTGTCCCGTGCCTAATTATATGGAGTTTGTAGAATAATGAATATTCCAAAAATTGTGAAAAAATGTTAGTTTCTACAAAAGTGGAGAATAAATTTCTGAACGAACCTGACGCAATTGACGCTATGCAGAAGGGGCTTATCAATGTTTGAATAACACGAAAAACAAATGCCAAAATGTCGTTGTTTTCCGAAAAGAAATAGTGCACATTTCGTGAAAGAAGATAAACTTATACATAATTTTTAAATTAAAAATTATAATTTACCGTTTTCCCATGCCTTTTCAAATAAGGGCTAATGAAAATTTTCAAGTAAGCGAATGCTATTTTTTCAAATTCAATATTTTCAAAAAGAGCATAAAATATATAAATTTAAAAAATAAAAATCCAGTCTATGTTTGAGTAGGTTGGATTATATTTCACTTTATACTACCAAGAAGCGTGTTACTTCTTTGTTTTTCGTGGAATTCTTCTCCCGTTGAACTTTCCGCCCTGCCTTTTAACCCCTCAATCCGTTATGAGCGTCGGCATCTAACTTACAGTCATCTTTCATTTAATGCCGGGGGCAAATGCTGAGTGATTATTGAAAAATCGGAGGGTGGCAGAGAAAATAGCTTGTGAAATATTTGCATTAGGGAGCAGCGAGTTGGAGGGAAATAGTGGGTGAAAATACGAGGGTCTGGGAGGAAACGGCGCTGCTTCTCAAAATTTCCGGTCCGGTTTTCACGTGTCTTTACGTCTCTGCCCTCGAGGTAAGTAAACTGTGTGCGCGCGTATGCCGCCGTGAAAGCTTCGGGGCCAAATGCCAAATGTTCGTCTTTCTTTTCAAACAGACGACGAAATTATGATAAAGCCCTCTTTTTATCCGTATAATCAATCATTTACCCTTTTTTTATATATTTAATCTAAGTAATTTAAAATTTTGTTCTTCTTTTATGTGCTACGAATAAGAGCAGTATTATAATAAGGTAAAGGTAGAATGCTGATTAATATAGGAAAGGTATTACGGATAGTTTATGAAAATATAAATTTTCCGTAAATCATCACTAACCTTCATTAATTTTTCTACCATCCTCCTTTTACTAATTTTAAACTATTATAATATCATGTATATTCATACATATTCATTCATTACATTCATCGTTTCTTTAAAATGTGTGTGAAAAAAATCTTCGAAACTTTCTTTCATTCTCCTCCTTCCGCGTCTCTCGGAAGCACTATTGTGATTGCGTTTCCCTCCCAAACACGCCAAGAAAGTACTTGACATTGGTTGATTTCCAAGTTTCAAAGGCAGTTTTTAATTTGTAATATATGTCCATTTCCTAATTCTGTGTTAAAGTAAACATCTATTCATGATGTGTCTTTAAAATACTTATCTTACCATTCAACTTTTTTAGGATTATAATAATCATTTTCTATACTCTATCACTGCACACTAATTTTTATCCTGTTACGACAGCAATAGTTTTTCATGAAATATCTTTGAGAAGTAGGTTTATCATAACATTTGGATTATTTTTTCACATTATGCCCGTCAATATTTCCAAACTTTCGGTCGATACACAACTATTTCCCTTCCCCACTTTTTCTTCGCTACATTGCTCACGGCATACGCATGTTTGATTGTGTGTTCTTTTATAGAACTACACACAACACATGTGCTTCAAATAACAATAATAATATGTACACGTTCTTTCCACGCTCCTTTCCCTTTTCAACGTTGAAAGTTTGCATCACCACACTATTCTTAACACCCTTCCGCTCCTTTTTAGCCTTTATACTTGAATAGGAGTTAGAAAGGGTCGGTGCGCGCATACACATTTGTACGTATGAGAATATTTTGTGAATTTGAGTTTATCAAAATATCGATTTTCCAGTAATCTACCTCGACATATATGGGCCTCTCGTACTCTCGAGAGGACTACATGCTTGTCAGCATGATTGTCATACTGCTAATGATATCGCTAGTCATTTGGGTATCGTTTTGTTTCGCATTTAAAGGAGCAGCCAAGCGATTTATTGCTATGAGACGGCAACGACAGCGAGAGGTTAAATTTATGTACATCAATCTAGAAAATATAAAGTCAAATTTAGGCGCTGATTGTAGCGGCGTTAAGTCGTGCGGCTAGTAACGTTAGTCAAGTGTCATCAATTATGAGTGTAAATCAAGTAACAGCGTTTCAAAATAAATTTAGATCATACTTTTAAATTTAGGTAAATAACGACCCTTTGCCGACATACTATGAGGCCATATCGATGCGCTCTTTAGCGCCTGATTCGCATAGAGGAACTCAGAGGCAAAGGTATGGTTCACGTTTTTAAACACCAATCGATTTTTGTTCCACTTACACTGGAGTGCGGTATTTTGATTGTGTACTATTTTAGCACGACTAACCGTAGCAATGTTAGCAATCATTATGCAGTCAGCAATTATTTTGTACCACCACCCACCATCTCACAACAGCACAAACAAAAAACGTTACTCAGGTAAATATAGTCCAAATTTTAAGCTAAGAAGGGGATTTTAGGATAGCACCAGATCGATCTGGCACCACTGACACCATCACTCTGCCTCCGAGCTACGACAGCGCCACTACGGGTCAAAAATCGCCTCAATCCAATTGTCATACCGATGATTATACGCGTTACTAGTTCCTCAAATCATACTAAAGAAAAATAAATAAACATTTTATTAACTTGACTAAAATTTGATTGGAGAAATTATTGGCAGCATAAGAGAAGCAAGAGAGAGAGAGAAAGAAAGATTGTTTTTGGATTATCTTTTTAGATTTGCTGGTGGACGCGTCGAATCTAGGCAGCCACCTCTTCCGCGGGGCCTTCAGAGTCGGGGACCTGCTGCAAATTGGTTTTTTGCTTTTTTGTGGAAAAATCGAATAAAAGGCTCACCTCCTCACCGCCTTCACCTTCAGCTTCTGGCGCGGGTTCTGGCATGTCCATCTCGTCCTTTTCTGGCATCTGGAGTGGAGTGGGAGCGACTGGGGGTCGGGCGGCGTCGCCCTCTGCCTTAACCTGTTCCACGTACTTCGGCGGCTCGAGATTCTTCCTGAGCTGCTCCAGCTCCTCGTTCTGTTTCCTGCCCCATTCGGCAGGTGGTCGCGCACTTCCTCGGGCGATGCTCGGAGCCTTCTTAACGAGCGGGTTCTCGAACAGGTTGCGGCGATCCCCATATCCTCTGAAATTGGCCGTCGTTTTTGCTCGACTATTTCAAAACCGTCGCACCTTCGGTCAGTCTGCCGGTCGTGTTTGGATGCGACCGAAATCTTGGGCGGGTGCAGGGTGGCGGCAGCCTCCTCCGGGTCGAGACCCTTCTTCAGCGCCTTGTTTCTGGCCGCTTGTATTTGACGTTCGTGCAGTTCTTTGAGCTAAACCCAATCACTTTCTTCAGTCAATATAAGCATGTCCTACATCGTATTCCTGACGATCATGTCTCTTCTCCAGATCGTACTTTTCACCTTCGAGCTTGATGATCCTCTCGTGGAGCTGCTTGATCTTATCCTTGAGATCGTTGGGCATGAGGCCAGAGACGTCGCCGCCTCTGCAGACGGCATCGAGGAAGGCTCTCTTCTGGGCCTCCTGCTGCTCCTTCGAGACCTCGCCGGCTTTGGGGGCTCCCTGGAAGACCGATTGATTAATTGATTTTTTTGTGATTAGTTTTTCTTTTTTTCGAATCCTCTCTTCTACCTGAGCGAGATTCCTGAGCTTATCGCCCTGTTCGCCCTTCTGGATGGTGAAATTCTTGCCGCCGTCCCCAGTGAGCGCCGTCGTGCCGAACGATCCGGCCATCATCTGCTGTCTGCGCATCTTCTCCTCGTTCTTGCGCTGCTTCTCGGCTTCGGCCTTGACCTTGCGTTCTTCCTAAATCCCATTAGATTGACAATTCTCTTCAATGACTATAAGCTGTACCTCCTCCTGTCTCCTTCTCTCCTCATCCTGGCGACGTCTCTCGGCGAATTCGCGCTCCTCGGCATCGCGTTCCCTTCTTCTGATCTCTTGCTTTTCCTTGAGTTCGCGGAGCTCAGCCTCGATCTGCTCCTTCTCGAGAACGCGTCTCTGCTCGTAGTCGAGCAGCTTGGCAGCCTCTTCCTGCTCGTGGCGCTGCTTGGCGGCGAGCATGGCTCTCTCAGCCTCGGTCATCTCTGCCGGAGGTTTCTCTTCTTGGACCGGAGCTCTACGCAATCTGAACTCCCAGATTTTCGTCAGTGTAAATTCGCCTGGGTCCGCACTTATCTGGCGAAGCCTCCTTCTTCACTTCTCTGGATGGCTCCTGTTCCTCGGTCTCGGCCTCTCCTTCCTCTTCTTCCGCTTCGCCATCGGCGGCAGGCTCTTCAGCTCTAAAATCGTTAATTGGCCAACTAACTCAGCTCTAATTGCCATACTTGGGCTCCTCAGCGGGGGCTTCCTCTTCGACCTCCTCATCCTCCTCCTCTCCGGAGCTTAATTAGGACACAATTAACCGGCGTTGATTAGGGGGAGAAATAAACTTACACAATCTCCTCTTCATCCGACATGATTGGGTCTGAAAATAATAAGGTCAATCAAGCGAAAAAGCTCAAAACTATTATTTTAAAAATAGGTCTCTCGTCAAGTAGCTGCAACTTGTAATGAAAAGTGAAACCTTCCAGAATGAGCGCGGATGGCAATTGTTCCTTCGGCATGAGCTCTGCTCATTTTTCTCCATCTTTTTACTGTTCTATATCTCATCTTTCCGCTATTTCCTCTATGCATAGCGCTATTCTCTTACAACTCGGGGCGCGCGCTGTTGCGGGCTGTCTTGCCGTTTTTTCGCGGCAGGTAAAGTGGGGCGTGGCTTGCATAAAAGAGGGCGTGACTTTCAACTGAGACACACACGCTGTGACGGCTGTCAGTAATGGGAAACCGCAAGGCGTTTCGGGAAAAGATCGGGAAATGTTGAGAGATTTGCAAGACTTCGAAAACAGGGACCTCAAATCTTCGAATTTCACTGAGTGGGTGCCCCCCGCTGCCGATCTCCCTCTTCTACTCTCAAGTTGTGTAATACTTTTCCCTATTCTCCCTGTGGCACTTTTGCGTATAATGTCAAACGTTTTTCACGTTTTTTGGCTAGTGAAGAGGAGACACCATGGCAAGAACATTTTCGAAGTTTCGCCTGGAAAATCGTCTCGAGACAGAGTGAGCAGCGCATAGAAATCTGGAATCGTTTTTGAAAGGAGATATTAGAAGCACATGCAATGTTTTAATCTTGGCAAAGAAAGCACATTGTAAAACAAATGTTTCGATATGTTTATACTAATTTTCTAGACAAAAATTTTCGATATACCAGTCTATTAGCCTGAAGATCAAATCTACAACAAGTTTAACAATTGGAATAAATCTAGAATTTGCTTATGCTTTTTCCTGCTCTTCATTCAAAATCCATCCCCTCGTCAGAAGAGCGATGTACATTTTCTTATTGTCGTTTGACCTGAAATATCTTCTTAACTATTTGACCATATTTTGAAATAATTCAACACTTTTAAATGGACAACTAAATTAATATGACTAGTTTCAAAATTCGAATTTTACTATTTACCAAACATCCTTGTAATCGCCCTCTCCATTATGCTTGAGTGCCAGATGGTTGTTGATGATTTGGAGATGCATGTTTTTGAAGCCGCACCCACTCACTTCGCATTCGTACCTGAAAATGCCACTTTAATGGTATTTTATGAAAAATATGATAATTTTTGCTGAAAGACTATTTGGATCGGTAAAAAATAAAGAACATGATTAAAAATATACCTAGTCTTCGGAATGTGTTTTGCTGAATGGGCAAATCGGCTGAGATACTTCATCACTTTGTGGCAGACCTGAAGAAATCAAATTTTCACGACAAAACCACTTGAAAAAATGCCTTGCACTTAACGATATCGTTATCATTAAACCTCTTCTCATAGACTGCCTTAATTGGGGAGGGGCTTCTTTTCGATTCAATTTCGAGTCGGATTTTCTTGGCCACGGGTTCTTCGTCTTTGTTCGTTTCGCCATTTCCATTTTTAGGGATGCTGAAATTAGAATATTATTTCAAGCTATCTTTTTGCAATTTGAAAAGTTCCCAAGATTACTGCAAATGGCGTAGTTTTTCAGCATCGCTTTTTCGTCCATAATGTAAAAAGCTAATCTACTTTAAAGAATTTTAGAAAAAAAAAAACTAAAATTGAACCAAAAAAGTAAAATGGCAGGCATGTGTCAAAATCTCTTTACTTTTCAGTTTTACTGGAACACGGTCCACCCAAAGCTGCAATTTCAGACTTCTTCTCTTCCACCTCTCCATTAGAACTCCAATTTCCACTGATAATATCGTAGATTTCCTCTCTGGTGGAGACATATTTTAATAGAGGCTTAGGCTCTGAAATTTGTTCGAGCCTCATCTCGGGTTCTGAAAATCTATATTTTAAATTCGAAAATATAGAAAATGTTTGGTTTGCTAATGTTTATTAATAAAACTAGTAGATAAATTCATGAATGTTCAAGTGTTGTTATTTCAAGTAGTATGCTCTGTTAGAATTCTACATCTATGATAAATTGATTCTCTTTGAAATAATCCAATTAAAACTACCCTCAATTGTTCCCAGATTCTGTTCCAGCTTGAAAAGTGGCTCATCGTCTTGTATTTCGTCTTCATTCAAATCCATTCCTCCTTCGGTAATTTCCTCATTGAAAGAGGTCATAGATTTTGAACGTCGCTCTGAAAATGATCTTTTTCGAATTTGTAAGTTTTTATTATTATTCAGTCTTTTCCGAAAGATCGAGTGAAGTCGAGAAGAAAGAAATGAATTAAAAATTATTAATTTTCAAAGTTCTTACTGTGCTCTGCAATACCAGAAATCCACTCCCTCAAAGTGTACCTTCTCATTTCTTCTGCACCATTCGACATATATGCCGCGGTCAGAGGGGGCTGGAACTTGGAATTTTGAAAATAGAATTGAAGAAAAAATACAATTTACCAAATCTAAATAATTCCGGAAAAGCATTCTCATATCAGTGACATAGAGAGCGTTGAAGGGTTCTAGCTGAAATTTGAAAATTTAGAAAAAAAGCTAAAAATGAATAAATACATGCAAATTTGTTTAAAAAACAAACCACTTTCACCAAATTCATGTTCCACTCCTCATCGTCTGTAAATTCCACGTACATGAAACAAATGTCGGTATACGAAAATCGAAAGCTTCTGTTTCTCTGAAAACAGAACATTCTTTATTCTTTCCAATAAAATAAATGTTAACTTTACGTTAAGGTAACGCGACCTTACAAGACTTATTCTTTGGAGAATGAGAGGAAACATAGAAAGTGTGTAAAAACATTAAAAGAAAACAGACCTCTTTCGTAGGATAAGGCTTGTAAAGACATGGTATAAAATGTATTTTTAGTTTTATGGGAAAAGCCTACAGTAATCCTGAGTCCGGCCAACCTTAGGAGGCTTTTTCCGAGTTCTCCAAAGCTTTTGCTGATCGCTAAATGAACCACACTGGGCAGGGATTTCTGGAATTTTATTATTTTTACTCGTTTAATTTCGACTCTTTCTAACTTTTAAATTGGTTTTAATCTATTTTTTTATTTTCTGAAAATTTATTTTAATCATTACCTTTATTTTCTTTAATTTTTAGAGTATATTTTTTCGATCTTTTTAATTCTTACGATATATTTTTCGACACGCTGAGCACTCCTATCTGGAACTTCCACGTAGATTTTGTGAATTTTCTCTTCCGACATCTAAGAATTTTGTCAAGAAGGTCGAAGATAAATTTTGTTCCAGATATTCTGAACGATAACACGTTCTTGATGAAAATCTATGATAGAAATAATTTTTAAATATTTACTCTACTCATAATTTCACAGGACTCAAAATCATCATAGACAATCTGTATGTCAAATTAAAATTCAAATAAAAACTACTTGAATAGATGATCTTAGCAAATGAAAATAAGATTCCGAAATTTAAAATTACAGCAATGATGAAAATAATAAAAAAAAAAAAATAAATAAACCGTAAAAAGTGAAAATCTTGGACCGGTTTTAATGCAATCAAGATGAAACTATCCTGATCGAGTTCAAATGTTCTCCATTTTCGAATTATTCGGCCATATCGTAGCACTCGCTCATCATAGCCTCGACTTTTTGTCTGTCTTCTTCGCACCTAAAAATAAAAATAACATCTTAACAAAATTCTATTTTAAAACACTAAACTATGAATGATTCATCTTCAACTAATTATCGAAACTCGTCTTTTATATGCACGAGATAAAACAAGTCGCGCTCGAACTCAATATTACATCTTTTTAAAAAATAAAAAAGATCGAATTACCAATTATCAACGAATCCGAATTTTCGATTCCTGGCTTTGTGCGCTCGGTGGACATGGGCCTCGATGTTGGCGCGTTGCTGGCAGGAAAACGTGCATTTATCGTACTTGCAGATCCACCTGGAATATTCGAATTTTTAAACAACAAACAATTTTTTTTAGAAATAATCAAGTTTTTAGAAAATTTTAAAAATGCCCATTTTCTAAGGTATCGAATATCCTAAAGAAAATATTTGATTTAAAAATGAAAATTTCAACCTCATTTTCTCATAATGAATAGCCGTATGATTGAATCGACTATGGTATCTGACAACGCTGTTGCATTTCTGGAAAAAATTGAAAATATTATTTTTAGAAAAATGAAAAGAAATACCCTGCACTTGTACTGCATTTCTTTGAACGTTTTCTTCTCAACGCGTAGTTCAGAAGAGGTGTCACTGAAAGCAGGGGTGTAAATGTTTAAACACACGTATAGCGAGATAGTATGTATTTTCAAGAGGGAGAAAAGAGCATGGTCTCCCTATGTTCTCTCGAAAATACACGTTACCTCATCATGCATCTGATTGAAAGATTTTAAAAAATAGGATAAAAAATGTTTTTTTTTTTTAATTGCATCATTTCTTATTTTTATCGGCACAATTCCTATTCAAAGTCCATTGAAATTTCAGAGAATCGGAAAAAAATAAAATAAAAAGTTACCTATGCCTTTCATGGCCCTGATTCTGTAGGAACGGAGGTCCCTCTCTTCCTCCTGACTCCCTTCTGAAATCATATTAATCATTTTCCTAAACTTTGTCAATTTGAATTGTGTACAGAACTCTAAGTCTTTCTTTTTTATATTTTAGGCTCAAAGTGATTCTTATCATAAGCAGACATAGACAGAATGAAAATTTGTAGGGGGAGGGGATACGCAACATGATTTTGTCGGAAATTTTTGGCTTGAGAGAGTACGCAAGGGAGATCTAGCTTAAGCTCTGCCAAGGTATGTTATTTATGAATAATGTACCTGAAGAGGCTAGACAAGGAGGAATCGTCTTCTGCTTGCACCAAATCGTCCAATCCACTAACCCCAGGCTCGACTTTGACGACCTTATTGAATAGCAAATTCGGATTTTCCAGGACAGGAGCCGGACCCGCTTCTTCGTATATGTCCTGGAAAAATGGAATAGCGTTCATTTTTGGTAGGATTTGAAAAAATGGCTATTGCACTTTTCTGTAGATTTTTAAAACTGCATAGGCTAGGTTAAAAAAATAACCTTTTAAAAATCAACAAAATACTCACATCTTGAATGTAGTATTTGAAGAATTCTCCCACATTTGCTATGAAATGGACGGTGCACTCTCGGAGCTGAAGAATGGAATTTCAATTTTTACCAAGCCTCTCAAAACGTAACCCGCAGACCAAATAGTATGACGTATCGAGAGAGGAAAAGAGCATGTCTTCTTTTCCACTCTCGATAAGATATACCGTTTTTTGCGGGTCGCGTTTTGAGAAGTCTAATTTTTACCGCTTTGTATTTCCCAGTCGTGTAGTCCAATTCGCCAAGCAAATCCGCATAGACGTAAAAAGTGTCGATCTCGCCACCGTTAACTTCGTCGACTCTCTGGAAAAATCATAATTGAAAAATTTCATCCCTCCTACAAATTGAATGTTTTTGAAGAAAAGTTTTAACAGGAAGTTGATGTTTCCTTTTCAAATGTTCGGATTAAATCGATCTATCTTCCCAAAATTCCAACCTTCATTCGAAACCCGTTAATTTGGAGTAGGGTTCTGACGATTTGATTGTAGTTGAACGACATCGTCAGGTTATTGACATAGGGGTAGGTTTTCTAAAATTTAAACATACAAAACAAATAAACATCCCACGAAGTCTATGAAACAATAACTCACAAAATACTCCTCGATATGCCGGGCCACTCGAATGGGGGCCTCCACAAAAACGCCTATCATCGCAGCGGATCAAAACATGCGTAAAAATTAGGTTAATTAGCGAAAATTATAAAGAAAACGAAAATAGCAACGAATAAATTCAAATCGATGACGAGTAAACAGCGCGCAAAACAACACTACGCTCTTTAATGCGAGCTTCTTTGCGCAGCTTATTTCTCCACCTTTCGCACTTCGCGCTGTGTCTGAGAAATGCGCGAAAGGCAAATTGAACATTGCTTACGGACCTAAAGAGGCGATTGTAAAGTGACAGTCAAATTCTAACCTCATATTAAATAGGGCATAATAAATCATAAGGGAGATCGGAGGAATTGGATTGTCGTGAAATATTTGAACGAGTCAACCTTCATCGAACTTAACTTCGATATCTTTAGTAATAAAATAGAAATGTCTGGTTCTTTTTCAAATTTATCGCTTGCACTCCACAGAAATCCCTCGTTCTGATGGTTTTTGAAAGGAAGTTTCAACTCGGTGCGCATAATTTGATGATTGCGTGCTTTGACTGGATTTTTTGCGCTTCGAGAGCTTCTGGGGGCCCTCCATTTTGCGTCAGTTCTTCTCTCATTCGACTTTTTTCTCCATCTGAACAATGCGAAGAGCGCGGTTCTCTAATTGTGAAGAAGACGAAGAATCTGAAGCTCTTCGTTTGAACCAAAGAAATGACAAATCTCTGCAGAGCATAGAAGATTTTGCAAATTGCAATACAAAACAATTATTTATTCTCTTTGTCTCTATACAAAAAATAACAAAATGCATTTATTGAAATTGTTTGACTTGTGACCGTTGGATAAAATTTTATTGAAACGAAAAAGTGTTACGGCGACGAAACCGGATAATACCTCATCATCTTACTACCCATGTTTACCCAAATTCTTTAGAATTTTAGAAGATAGTAAAATGACGTTTACAACAATACAAGATTTGAGGCAATACACATGAGATGATGTCTTTTTTCGAGAACAAATTTGGGAACTTTCGAAAATAGTTATGGAGAACTCTTCTCGAACGTTTATTTTCTTCCGAATCGGATGAACTCGAATTTGTTACGCCGCTTCTCAGCCGTTATTTTATTGCCTAAATGAAGTTCGTGAGCATAATATTTACGCACTCGAAGTGTTTCAATGCTCCAGTGAGCTGCCGGCGCGCAATTTTTCAATAAATTAATTTTCCGCAGAATAGAACATTATTTATGAGGAGAGTTTCAAACACATAGCTCAATGACGGTGAGTTTTATCATGTTTGGATCAGACTGAAACAACACACTACCTTCTTGCATTTGATCTACCATCGCCAGAGCACCCAATAATTGATCGTAGACCTAAAATTTGAACAAATTCATTTGGTAAAACCACATAATGCTTTTATAGAATCATGCAATCAGATCTAGAGCGCATTTGAATCAGACTCAACAAGTGCACAGAAGGGGGCATAAATGGAGAAGTTTAAAAAATTTAAGGCTAAATAAATATAGAATTGTGAAGGAAATATCATAGGGCGTAGATCGCACGACCACCCTGACTTAATTCCTTCCTAGATTTGCATGCAATCACATTATAATTTAGTCTTAACTAATATTTTCTAGAATTCTCCTCTATCATCTAAATTTGCTATACGCGCGAAACTCGGTTATGATTTGAGAGGGTTGTCGCCGCACAACAATTTTTGCACTCCCTCAGGGATTAGACGGCTTATTTTTGTCACCCCCAAGTTTAGAGATCTGGCATCATGCTGAGTTAGACTAGAGTAATTAAATTTCTACTCACGTCGTTATCATGCTTTACATATCAGTCAGGGAAAAACTACTCTAATTCTACGTACCTTACTCAAACTTGCCTGGTTGTCGTCGTACTGGGTCACATCGACGTTGTGTTGTTCTGAAATTTTTTGCATAGTTATCCTAGAAAATGAGTGCAAGTACACACGCGTAATGAGAACCTTATTTCTAACTACAAAGTTTTACGTCACGAAGGTTAAATACTATCTAATTGGTACCTATTCATTGCTCTTGAAGTTCTTTCCTTATTCTATATTATAGATAAATTCATATATAGTAGAGGTAATATAACGCCGAACTTACGTTTCTGGGCATCTGTGATGAGAGCCAGGAGAAGTACAAGCAACAAGCCGAATACGTTGGCGTTCATTATTGGAATTTATAGACTAGATCAATGGATCGAGAAAAGTCGAAGCTTTGAGTCAGTTAAGAGACCCAGGAGATGAGCTCAGACGCGGCACAGCCTCTCAATGCCGGATCGCGCTCCAAAATGATCTCCCCGAGTTTGGACGCACTCTCTCGAAACCCGCTGCTCTCTCGGTCGAATCCCCGAATTTCAATAGCAGCAGCGATTTTGTTGAGTTCGAAGTTGGAAAAGAAGAGGGATTTAGCTTGAAAACGGGGCGGGGCCAGCCACTCTCTTCTCTATAGAGGATGAGATGTGCTGCGCTGCTCGGGAGTCACAGCCGAGGAGAAGAAGAGGGTCGTTAGAAAATTAAGAATGGGAGGAAGTGGGGAGGAGAAGCTAGGGCCTCTCTTCTAAGGGCTAATGGTAGTTTTCGTCGGACGATTCCGTTATTCCGGTTTCCGGAGTTGAGATTTCAAATGATGATTCCGGAAACAGCAAAACCAAACTCCCTCAACAATAGGCCTGATAATTCGGGCAAAGAAGATGATGGTGAAAAACCCTGCTTCTTAATATACACAATTTTGACTTTGTCTGTCGAAACTTTCTGACTTCTTGAATTCGAAATCTCTCCACCATAACAAAACGTCACTCACGGAAGTGCATGGACAAGATACGACTTCTTCTAGACGACTAACATTTTCCAAGCACGCATACACATAACATTAGCATAATTCAGGCCGTGATTTGTATAATTAGGCCGCTCCTTCCTTACATACATATTTCAGTAAAGCTCTAATAATGTAAGTGGGCGATGTTCCGTTTCTGCTGCTGCTGCAGCACATTACTTTCTCTGTTCCGCAGATATTTCTGTCTTCAAATAGGATTAAATTTTTATTATAGTCGCAAAAAACTTCTACAAAGTCTGATGTATGGAAAATGCCTGCGGTTTTGAATAAATAATCGGAGAGGGTGTACGAAAATTTTAATAACGCCTGAGTGTGTGCATAGTAAAAGCGAACGGAAGGAGGAGGTGGAGTAAGAAAATTTGAGGAAATCGGGCAGTGTCGTCGTAGTGAAATTGCATCGTCTCAACGTCGTGATTTTCTTAGCGATTCAAAGAATGCCGTAAATTTAAGCGTGCTTCGCTTGGAACTTTCTTCTGAAGTTGGGCGGGCCCGTAGCGTATCCAGACGAACTATCAGCCGAAACGGGCGTCTGAAATTTCCAATATAGATTGGAATGTCGTGCGTTTCAAAAATATAACCAGTTTTCAGTAATGATTAGATTACCCTTCATCGCATTAGACATGTTTCACTCGAGTAGAAGGAAGTTATTGCAAAATTTTCGAGTGTTTCCGGAGATTTGAATGTGCGGATTTAAAGGGGGAGGCCATTTTTTATGGAGAGCGAAATCGAGAGCGGCTATTTGGCCACTTCGCGCGCAACCTTGAAATGTCCAATCTATCAAACCGTTAAAACATCGAAAACAACATCGGATGATTTTGACAATATTTTACGTACTTTGGTCAATAATAAATGTTTAGTATCTTTGAGATGACGAAGATAAAATCGACACATATTTTCAGTTGGAAAAGTGAACGTTATACGTGTGCATTTTATATAATCTGGGGAATTTCAAGATCGGCAAGATTAGTGATATTATCTGTCTAATCAGAGATAAGTATTTCGCAAATATCTTTATATATTATTTTTAATCAAATGTCAAAATCGACATTTTCAACTTTTTCTTACCGTGGCTGCTGGCTGAGAAGAATAGCTGCTAGCGGGAGCCTAAAATAACATTTTTCTATTGTTGATGTCGAAATGTGGGAGACGTGCAAAGCGGTGCACAGTTATTTTTAGTGGTTAGAAAAGCGAAGAATAGGGAGACTGGCCTAAAATCGCTTATTTCTCCCCTCATTTTCGATCTCCCAGATTTGGACATCAACAATAGTTCGACAGGGAAAAAATTCGTTTCTTACCGGTGCTGGTGTGGGTTCAGGCTGTGCTTGAGGTGCTGATGTTTGAACGGGCTGCTGAGTGGAGCTGGGGGGCTCTTGGGTTGGCTGTGGAACGTAGCGAGGGAATGGTTTATATTGCTTATGTGGCTGAGATGGCTGAACGTAGACTGGAGCTTGTTGCTGAGAATAAGAATGGCTGGGCTGAGATGCGTAACTCGTCTGGGCAGAATACGATGGTTGGGCACTGTATGAGTAGGACGCTTGAGAGTAGCTAGGCTGAGAGTAGCTCGGTTGAGAATATGAATAAGATGGCTGGGAGTAAGATTGAGAATAGCTCGGTTGAGAGTAGCTGAAATAAGTGTTTTGCAATCTGTAGACATTGTTTTTTGTTTCTCTTACCTGTAAGACGATTGAGAGTACGATGGGTAGCTCGAATATGAAGATCCATAAGAAGGCGCAGACGAGTACGAATATGAAGACTGCGGCTGAAATTTTGTCACTTTCTGAAGGAACATTCGTCTGAAACATACGTATGAAGCTCCGTAGCTCTGCTGGCCATAAGATTGATATCCTCCGAAGGACTGTCCGAGTCCCAGGCCTAGGCCTTGGCTGCAAGGGTCGCATCCGCCACCGCTAGAGTATCCCGAAGAATAGCTTGTTGGATACGACGTTCCATAGGACCCATACGAGGTTGCTCCATAGGATGATGGATAGTACGACTGACTGTAGGAACTGCCATAGCTTGGGTACGAACTATAACCGCTAGAATAACTGCTGCTGTAACTAGGCTGTGATGCGTATGAATAGCTAGGAGACGACTGATACGAATAGCTGGGTTGAGATTGCTGTTGGTACGAGTAGCTGGGCTGAGACTGTTGTTGGTACGAATAGCTTGGAGCTGATTGATATCCACCGCTCGAGTATCCACTGGACCCACTTGAATGGCTGCTTCCACTGCCGTACCCTTGAGATGGCGGCGAGTAGGACTGGGACACTGTGGCCTGTGAGATGACGTTCTGCGAAGTGGGTTGAGAGGCTACTGGTGCAGATTGGTAAGACGATTCTGAAGACCATGGATTTTTAGTAAATCAAAATTGACTCATACGAGCTGAGAACGTTGGTGGCCCAGTCGCATAGCTCCCATGAGAAACAACCTCCCCAAGCACCGCAAGCAGGACAATCGCACACTTCATTTTCCTTGGTTACCCTGAAAATCAAATCGCCAATGAATTTAATTATGTAATTCAGCACAAAAGTAGACACTATTCGAGAGATGACCCTAATTTGGGAGTGACTCGTACTGTGTATTGAGACTCTCGAAGAGTGAACAGAAGAAGAAGGTGCGGACTAGGGCTAATCGTTTCCCTGTAAACCGACCAAACTCAATTACTTTCTGCCGGCGTTTTTATTTTTCTCGCGCCACTAGCCACGCCCAATGAATTCGCGCAATAGAATTGTATTCTGTGCTTATGTATTCACTTTTATCACCGGGAAAAGTACAGGGACGCAGAGATGTCGAACGATATCTTCCTCTCGAGAAAAATGCCATTTTTCTTTGCGCAATAGAAAAAATCCGTGCGCCGCACAAGGTCGTGCATTTTTCGGGGTGAATAGATTGGAGATAAGCGAAGTTAACACCATCAGTTCATTGATGGCATTTAGCGAGCCAAATTTCGCGAATTTTCTCTCTGCAAGTTAAACCCATCCGGCGAATTTTTCTCGTCGAAAACAGAAGAAGGGAATGGTCCACCGATTACGCCAACAATATTTGATGAATAGCATTTTTGATATGTGGTGCGGAGGGAAATAAGTGATGAAGAAATCTATTTCCAGAAAAAAATCAAATCGCACATGCAAGTTTTGCTGAAGAACATTTTATATCAGGTTCCACCTTATTTTATGTGTAGAAAAGAGTTTTATTGTTTCAAGTGCTGCACACGCTTAATTGGTAAAATTAAACTTTTTCATTGACGTTCGACATTTTGCGAATTTCGATTAAATACGGTCAAATCCTGTACGATTTTATCGGAAAACCTTTAAAAATCTTCTAATTTAATCTACTTATTTGTCGATGTGCATCCGGTGCGGTGGATTTTCTCGTCTCGGGAATTTGCTCAGGGCCTAAATTCCTCTTTCCTGGTTGAGTCTCGCGTTATTGCGTCACAGCGTCTAAAAGCGGCTTGACTTATCGGCTATATTCGTGTCGGCGAAATATCGTCTTAAATTCGGAGAGTCCAGAGATTCAAGAGATAAGATAGTGATAAAGCTGGATGAATTCTTAAGTAGGAGGCGGGTGGGAGAAATATTACTGAAATTCGAGAGAGCAGAAGTATTTAAGACCAGGGAAAATAGTGTGAAAATTTGAGAGACATAAGTCCGGAGTAAGATAAGAGCCAAAAGAACGATGCAAAGAATCCTTCTTATGTCTGGCTTCCTTCAGGTCTCGTACTTATGCGTACACTCTCTCTTACTCATCTTCCTATATATCCATATTCGCTATATCCGGTCTTTATGATTAACACCGCTCTATTCTCCGGTTTTCATCATTTGGTATCCACGCATTTACGCCCAAAATTAACATGCACTTTGCGTTATATCACAATTTCGACTTTCTTACGTCTTCATTGTTTTGACTGCAATACATTTTCACTTGTAAAGTTTGTTCCGCATACAAAAATTCCTTATCGTTTCCTGTTCGACTTGATGTATGGATGTTAAATGAAAGATTCTTCGAATTTTTCCGTTAATGAAGTATTTTGATTCCAGAATATTATATATCATGCCTCGCACTTCGTCGGTGCGAGAGCGAGTGTTGGCCATCGAGAAGGGTCAGGCCTCGGAGAACACGATCATCCGGGCCCGGTACCTGCCCGACGTCAAGGGCGTCAATCGGTATAAGCATTTCTTCACGTAAGCACACAATTAGACTATTTTCAAATATAATAGCATATACTATTGATGTCCAAGTCTGGGGGATAGAAAATGAGAGAGGAGAAAGAAGAGCGATTTTAGGCCAGTCTCCCTATTCTTCGCTTTTCTAACCACTAAAAACAGCTGTGCACCACTTTGCACGTCTCACAGGTTTCGGCATCAACAATACATAATAGAAGTTATAGCAGTTAGCACGGGGAAGATTGTGATAACTAATAATTTAGAGTATTTTAACGTTGGAACAAGTCATATAAAATTATTGATTTTAAAATATTCTTGTTGAAATTGTATTATTCATATTCACACATCTTCCAAAACTAGACTTAATCCTAATCTCATTCCTTCTTCACTATACTCTCCATATTAGCAGCTTCTTTTGGTGGAAATAAATAAGCTTCAGGGATAAAATTTGACGAAAAAGCAATATTTCTAGATTAGTCATTTTTAGCCCGAACCTGGATCAGCCGAGTGGCAGTAGCGACGATACAAAAATTAGCAATCTGCCATATTTGATTAGGCCTGGAACGTTAGTTTATAGCAGCAAAATTACCATTTAACAACGATCTTCAGAATCCACTACATAGACAATCAACAAAGTCTCCAGAATAGCGTGGAGAAGAGTTCGTTTAAAAATGCGGTTATTTTGGAAGATTTGAAAATTTAGTACGGAAAACCCCCAGAGTCCATCTGCCTCAGCTAGAGCAGAACGTCACAGTTGGTGCTACTTCTGCGTCCTCCTGCAATGGCGGGTTTGGCATCACGAAGAAGATGCGCAAAGCTATGGAAATTGTGGATCAAAGTCAATTATTCTTGCTTTACCAAAATTTTTGATAGCTGTTTTCAGTAGATCGCCAGACTTCGAGGTCGGACGAGACTTTGATGTCTTCCGATAGTTCGGACCCACACCTAAGTGGTATCGGTGTAGCGATAAAGCTCCAGAAAATGCGTAGGTTTTGATTTTTATGAAAACTCCTGTAGTTGAAATGTTGAAATAGCAATGATTTATGGGGATTAGAAAGTGGTGACTTTCAATTTCGTTTTGCAATGCTTGTATTTGATCGATTCCCTTGGGCGAGGTTCCGTGATTCTGCAGAAAAATTGAGCAGAATCGCAAAATATGCGGCTTGCGAAAATGTCTCTATCGCACACAGTTATCCTCCCCCAATATATGCACATGTTTCTGCATTTATGAATTATTCCACCATATCGTGAATCGAGCTAAATGTGTGGCATTTTTCATATATATGACTTCTTTTCTCTGCGTCTTGAACTTTTGCCATATTTGCCATATTTTAGTATATATATTTAAATATTCAAAGAAGTAGATTTATGAGGTCGAAAAAGATAACCGGAGGAAATTCGGTGACAAGAATATTTTCCTTCAAAAATATCGACGGATTTCATTGAATATTCCCGGAGAAAACGCGCGCACAACCCCTTAGATAACGACTCTCAGAAAAGAGGAAGATAAAAATTGACTTGCCTCATATTTCACTGATACATTTTAGCGAAACGGACGTTTGCTCAGTTGGGAGTGCGGCAAAATGGCGCGATTCTGAATCAGCCGCTTTCGACGCTATCCGTTGGACTTCCAAATAGGTAAATTTTGAGACACCTTACGTAGGATTGCAAATCTTGAAGGGTTTTATTATTCATGCAAAATTGAAATGATTCGTTCAAATTTTACATAATATTATAGAACTTGGAAATATTTATAATTTGATACCAAATTTGAAACAAAAAATGTTGAAAAATGTCCTATGATGTTTTAAATGTTTGGAAATTTCAGATCAATATCCGATCAGCACTTAGAGGCTAAATCTGAGGGTCAACAACTCTCCGTCCGAGAGACCATTCCAAGATCTCAATCCTCAAAGGATACCAGAGTAGTAAGAGATATGGCTACTCAAACCGTATATAATCTTAAAATATATTTTAAAAATTGCAATAAAAAGTTCAGGCTCTACCTCGAAGCACGAAAAGCGTTGAGGCTGCTGATTTACAAGGTCGGGCTACTCAGACAGATTCAGTCCCACTCGTTATAATTCCACGGAGGAAAAGCGATATGCCCATCAAAATGGATTATGTAAAATATTATATATTTAAGATTTAAGATGTTACACATATAATCAATACTTTAGATAGAAGAAAAGGAGGCTCTCTTTGGAGTGATTGAGGACGCTTTAGGAGAGACGTTTGACCGTTATTCAAGGGTCAGGATGAACCAAATCATCGCTAACAGCGCGAGGAAACAGGTAATAATTCAGGCCCCAGGCAAGACTTAAGCTAAAATGTCCTGCTAAAATATTGCCGCGAATCCCCTTATGTGTCAATTTTCTATAGGAAACATTTGTCTTGCGTACTCCCTTTCCTAAATGTTCTCATTTTGACTGAAAATCTGCTAGACCTGATAATATTTTTTAATCTTTTTTTATAAAGAAAAGCGTTAATATTAATATCTATATATTTACGCACACTCATCCATAATTCCATTACAACTCTCCTGTCATAATTCCGAGAGATTAATTTTCGAGTTTTCATATATCAATTTCTTTCCAAGCTGCACTCAGCATCTTGCGTCATTTCGTGTCATATCTTGCAAATGATGTCTTATCTATGAACTTATCTTTTGCCGTTTTTGAAATTTATAATGTCAGATATCTACGTCAGCGTGTCCATAGCCACATATAATATAGAAATGCAACATTGCAACCTTTTCAAACGTAGCATTTCAGGCAATTAATAAAAGTAGTACCACAACAATTCAGCGAATATGCATATATTTTGGGTCAATTTAAACGGTAATAGCTTGCCTATAGAGTAGGGACTTGGTAGTGGAATGGTGAAAATCAAACTCCTTCAGCTAAGAAAATTCATATGATGATATTTTTAATCTATTTTGTGGTACTACTTTTATTAATTGCTAGATTTCACAGTACTTCAACCGAGTTATTTTCAGGCTCAAATATGGCGAGATGCTAAAGACTTCATGGCGAATCAATTACTACCTCAATCTATTGTACTAGCGAATCAAAGTAAGAGTCGACATAGGACCGCTGCCGAAATCGTGGCCAACATCCGAACTTATCCCTAAAAATCATGATAGAATAAGCAACTGCTACTTGACGAGATGACGAGACGCTATCTTTTCCGCATACTATTTCGCCCTACTTTCCTCCGTTCTTCTATCTCTAACTATAGCGTCTCGTCATCTCGTCATATAGTAACTGCCGTAGAATAGCCAGTCTTAGGAATTATTCTCATAATCCAAGGAGCTCAAAAATATGATATTTTGCTACACATGTTATGTGTCATCAGTTATCAAGTTTCTAATCGATCTATATTGTCTGTGTACGAAGCGTATTATTTATATATTTGAATACTCGATATACTGTCCTAATCCTAGCGCTCATTGTAAATAATATTTCGACAAACGGGATGCTTAAATATCGATGACAAAAATGAATTGAAATAAAATTACTTTTTTATTTTCATTCAAATTCGAAAGTCATCACAAAATAAAATAAGAAAATGTGCATTTGAAGAAAGAAAATCACAAGAAAATCATGAAAAACACAATTCATTTAAGTTTGTAAGGAAGACAAAAAACGTGAAGATTCAGATCAAAATGAACAACGACAGCGGAGACAATTCACACGATATGAATGGGAAATTTGCAGAATTTCCGAAAGAAATAGGAAAGATTTCTGGAATCAAAAAGACATTTTTTAGCAAAATGGTACCTAAAATGATCCGTAACACTTGAAATGAGGAAACTTTCGGTTAAACGTTAAACATATGAAATTTGCAAGCTTGGGCTGAAAAGAGTGATTCTATAAGGGTCCGCTCAGGCGTTAGTTGTAATGGCAACCTACAACTTAGAGCCTGCAACTAACCTCTGAACGGACCCTAAACGAAATGATGATAAACCAAAACGCGGCGTTTCACGATTACATATACTTGGCGCGTTTTAAGTGCAGAACCCGACCGAATTAATCAAGTCTATATATGATAATGGTTAGGTAGATAGGTTGCTTCAAAGGAATTTTTCGCTAATATATTCTACCCTATATATAAATTAATGCATATATATAGGATGAGAATTCAAGGCTAATTTAACGTGGATGGTTCGGTTGTTTCAAGTAGAAGATGAACAAGAAAACGGTGATTCAACGAGTTTACCCGAAGCCTGATGAAAATTCCGAGTAAATAGATGGAAAATCGAGGAGAAATATACAATAAATTCGCAATGTATTAGGGAATATTCCATACATTTTAGGATCTATAAATTTATATATTTGGAACACACCCAAAAAGTTACACCAACAATAAAATACAATTGAAAAATCCTAGATAGTACCGACGTATCTTCGAAAAACGACGCGAATAAATCGAAAATCAATGAAAATTTCGGAAGTTAAAGTCAACATTTGAAAAAGAAAAGGGAGCACTGGGAGAGAAGTGGGAATTTTTGACAATCATGGAAGAAAAAATTTGAAAATCGAAAAAATGATTCTTCCAATTTTCGTCAATTTGGTTGGAAAATCCTAGAATCTGCGCTAAAATCGATGATTACCGCCACGATGACCTGCAGCTGCAGCGGCGCCAACACGAGGTGGCTGCCTTTGCGCATCGTCGCATAAAAGCATTAGTAGGCTGAAAATATATAATTAACAATAATAATTTTTAGTATGAAAATAAATATTCATGTCCAGCTAAAGAGTTACCATTTGAAAAAGGCATTCAAATGACCTCTTGTATTCCACACCCACTTTTCTTGTTTCCTAGCTTCCTCCCCTACTATCTTCTCGAAAAGTGAATGTGGAATGCAAAGGCCGATTCAAGCACAATATTGCATTAGTGTAGAGCGGTTTTTGAAAATAAGGTTTGTTAATTTTTGCTTTAAGATTGAAATAAGTGTTAAATTCCTACTCTCTAACGGCCCTCGTGCTTTGGTGGTTCACATCGGAGGCAGCATTGGTTGTAGACGTCTCGCCGTTCTGCAAACATAGAGCATTTTAATTTGAGTTTTAAAAGTTAACAACTCGGCACTGCACAACTACAAATTATATCATGCTTTTTTATGTGTACGCGCGCATTCTTGTCGTAAAATTTCTATTTTTTCGATCGTCGAAAAACGTGTATTGTTTTCAACAGCTTCACGCTGTCTCGGTGGGGCTTAGAAAGTTTTTCATCATCGTAGTAAGAAGAATTCGCTTTTTGCGCCCAAAGAAAACCTGCCCAAGAAGTATCAGAATCAAGCAGCAGCGAGTTTTTACGGCATCTTCCTTCGCATTTTCAATTTCTGTTTCTTAGCACCTCTCGCCTTGAGAGTAGTTCAAGGTCTCCGTCAATCAACACGCCGAAGACGCAAATGCTTCTTTCTTCGCTATCTAATCTATCGAAAATCGATATTTCGCAATTACATCACAGCATGTAAAATAACTAAAAATTTTCATATAGTTTTAGCCAAAACGACATCAAAACAATCACATTTACACTATTCTATACCGATTTTATACTTACAGATCGCACTCTGTAAATTTCAGGATTTAATGAGAGAAAATTAAGGCCCCTGTAATTGTCACTCACCTGCCTCTCCTCCTCTCATTTGTAGTTGGCCACTCAGTTTTTAGAGTGATCATTCCATAAATTGAGTGACAACTGCAAATGAGAGGCGGAGACAAGTGAGTGAGTGATAGCTACAAAAGGCCAAAAATTGCGAATTAAGAAATACACGTACTTTAATACATTCCAGTCAAAGACGTAATCGTAGGTGAAGCCTTGTCGGTGAAAGAGGTTGCGAAATAACGACCGTAGGTGGGAGTAGTCGGGCACCTCTTCGAAGCCCAAGCCTCGACAATATCGAAGGTAATTTGCGAACGCGTCTGCAAATTATCATTGAGGTTTAAAACATCGACACTTTCCCCCGTACCAGGATAGCCCGAGCACAATTCTTCTACGGAGGTTGAAATTTTCTTCTCGGATATTTTATCGTACTTCTGCCGCTTCGTCGCGGCTTTCAAGCCTTGCCAAGGAAGCGTGCCTCGATTGAAGTACATCAGCACGTAGCCAAGTGACTCGATGTCGTCTCGTCGAGACTGTTCTGGAATTATCTTGGTTTTCTTCGAGAACAAAACTATCTATCTTTCTAGAACACAACTATTCCTAAAGAAACTTTCAACAGTTAGTTCTTCTTCGTTTTTTCTCTAAGGAAGAAAATGACAATCACCCCTTTTGTATAATCTTCCATTTTACCGAGGTTTAGCGACAATTGTTCAGTTTCTTTTTTGATATTCTAATGGCGAAATAGTAATAGGAGCTATTTGGAAGAAAATATCGACGCTGAATTTGGGGAAGATGTCTCACCGATGCCACGGTGGGTGTTGACAGAGGCGTATCGTGCGGTGCCGGTGAGGTTCTTGTTCTCGCGGTAAGGAATGTGCTGCGTCGTTCGGCTATCACGATACTTTTTCGCAAGACCAAAATCGATTATCTGCAAAAAAAAAGATCAAAAATTTGAAAACGACGCTAATTTCCTCTTACATAGACTAAATTTCCCCGTTTTCCTAAGCCCATCAAGAAATTGTCAGGTTTGATATCACGATGTATGTAGTCGCGCATGTGAATAAATTCGATTCGGGATAGCTGAAAATATCGATTGGTTTGATGGACTTTTCATATGTATATACCATTTGATCTGCTAGTAACAATACGGTTTTCAACGAGAATTTCCGCTGACAGAAATTGAAGAGATCTTCCAGCGAGGGTCCGAGGAGTTCCATCACCATGACGTTGTATTCTCCCTCCATACCGCACCATCGAACCTATATAGACGAATGTTTTTGTTTTTAGAAATAATGAGCCGAATCGGATTTCTCAAAACTCAACCCGCAGTGAAAATAGTGCATCTTTTCGAGAGAAGAAAAGAAGACATGCTCTTTTACTCTCTCAATACGACACACTATTTTATCTCTGCGGGCTGCGTTTTAAGAAATCTGAGTCAAATGTAAGAGAAAAATTCACGCAGATATATACCTCAGGTATGCCGACGCCTCCGTTCATCACCCGATAGAGTCTGGCCTCGATATGCAGCTGAGGGTGTTTCGACTTGATGCATTCCAACTTCACCGCGACTTCTTCATTCGTTTGGATATTTTGTCCTGAAATTAGAACTTAGCCAACTTAAGGCTATTTTAAAATAAAATATACCTAAGTAGATGTCTCCAAACGAGCCGCTGCCGATCTTGCGGCCCAGTCGAAACCGGCCGCCTACCCTCAGCTCCATTTCGGCTGAAATTCCAAGGTTTAAAATTATTTTAGTTTTTCTTTTCTAAATAAAAAGAAACCTAAATATAGTCGTATATCTATCATCTCACTCAAAACACCACGCATACGCATATTTTGGGTTTAACCCTTTCGCGCAATGCGCGTGCCAAATTTTAGATTTGTTTCTCCTTTCAATGCCCTGCGAGAAGAAGAGCCCCCAGGGAAATCGGAGGCCAAGAAGAGTTTACAAAACTTAAATCGATACTCGCATTAAAATAAGGTTGAAAATGCTCATTGTGGAATAGCCGACTAAAAATTAACAGATGTGGGACTTGTCGGCCTCTTGCAGCACTAGTTACCCCAAGTTACTCTTACCCTTTTGTAGAGGCTACCCTCTTTTTCTCTTTCCCGTACTGTTTTCCAGAAAAGGGAGTAGCTTTCACGAAAGGGTAAGAGTGACTTGAGGGTAACTAGTGCAAGGGGCCGACTTTTCAGAGAGAAGGATGTACTACTCACGTGTTCTCAAAACTTACTTTGATGGCTAGGACTGATAGGCGCATGCGACAGTGAGAATAGCGCGCACGATCAATCGATTATTGTGTGAGAATTTCTGCTGAGAAAGTCTCCTGGGGTGCGTTTTCAGAGAGAAGGGAAATTTCTTTGGAGAAAGAAAAGCTGTGGTGGCCCGAGGCCGGTCATTGTGCTGCTGTTGCTGTAGGGGTGGGGGTGCGAAGAATTATAACGAGAATTTGTTTGTCTTTGCCTCAAAGGAGCCACCCCTCCACACCAAAACGGAATGTTTCGAGTCGATAGGAAATAGCTTTGAGAGAAGACGACAAAAATGTGGAAAAGACGCAGAGGAAAGAGGAAAAAGAGCTCCTTCAGAGTGCAGTGCGCGCACCGAGGAGATACAGGAGGATGGAGAAGAAGGGGGTTCTCTGGATCGCCAATCCGGTTCAGTCTCATACACTCTCCTCCTCAAAGTGCAATCCTGTGTTCCCTAACAATACAGATGGAGAAATAGTCCACAGAATGAAGAGAATCGGAAGACCGAATATGCGAACGACGACGAGAGAGTGTTTCTGGATGAGAGGATACAGAGAAGTCATACGAAAGCGCGCATTCAGTAGGATCGTCTTCATTCCATTCCCCCCGTTTCAAAGTGGTGTTTCATGTATTTCAAAATTTTCTTAGTCGATTCAGAAGGTAACTTGGAACCATAAGCTCTCAAGCCATGCAAAATAGTGTGGGAAAAGAAACTCGTACATTCCAATGCCCTCCCTTAACCATACACTACTTCGCAATGGTTTGAGGGCTTATGGTTTCCGCCAAATAGCCGACTCAGAAAACATACACAATAATGACTTCAGAATCGAGAATAACATGCAGAATATTGTCGAAAAGAACTACTCCAGCCTCATCAAAATACGATAGGGGTGAATTCCACTCGTTAAACTTTAAGGCATTGAGTCTTATTTGCGTGAAGTTTCAGTTTTCAGGAAAACGAGTTCCTCCGACAGTAAAAAGTGACTGTTAATAGGCAAAATTGAGGAGTACTCTCATTTGAACCCAAAAACTAACGCAAAATCTATCGATTTTTCTAAAATTGACAAAAAATGTGAAGGTGGAATGAGACCTTTTCTTTATCAGCGTAGATTTTGGAGTCAGCAAAAATTGAACACCTGTCCACACTTATCAGCTCCTTTACGTAGTAAGACAAAAGCGTATTTCCCTGTACGATGACAAATGCACCGAGAAAAACCCGCTGGTGAAAATTCGCCACGACAGAAGCACTCTTGGGTCTAATCGCACAGACAATTTTACGATAAAATGTCGCACACTTTCTGCTGATTCACAGCAAAGGGGGAAAATGGATGTTGTGAAAGGCGAATATGAAAAGTTCAATCTCTTCAGAGTGTCGGGACGGAAGCATTGTTTCGAAAAGAATAATAAAATGTGAAAAACGCATGACGCTATGCTTTCATATGATAATGAAAATTAGCATAGAAGGAGAATTAATCTTATGCTTTATCAGCAAATGAAAGGCCGCGCATTTCCGCTAATGGTCATGTGGGGACGGTGATTTGCAAAATCGTCATCCCATCTGAACAAAGGGAAGGAAGATCGATAAAATTGAATCCACTCTATGACGATGCGCGCCTGTGAATTATGTGAAGCTGCTAACGGCGCGGCGCGCAGCAGCAGCATCGCAGACAAAACCTGAAGAGCGTGCGGAGACGACGGCTAATTGGCGAGAGAACATGGAAAATGATGACTCCCAAAGAAGTGGCAGAACTGGTTGATGCGCTGAGAGACTGTGGGCATTGAAGAGGCCTTAGGGATGGATATATTAGATTGATTAGGAAAGGCATCAGAACACAACGAAATAGTGTATGGAAAGACAAAACGCGAACGGGGAAATTAGCTCTGTGGTGCTAGGGGCGCGCAAATGCATCTCTTTCTGCACGGAGAGAGAGAGAGAGACGGAGCGATAGCAGTGTATCGATTCATCGACGAGAGAGTACGGCAATCGGAGAGGCCGAAAAGAAGCCAGCACGGCGAGAAAGAACTGAGAAGGGCGAGAAAGAATGAGAATATGCAAATCGAAGAGAGTGGCAGAGAAAGGGATGAGTACAGGGAAACAATAGCATAGAAACACAAACAAACATACGCGCACAGACACACACAACATAGAGGCGCGTGCAGGATCTAGTACACAAGAGATGGGGAAAATAGCATTTGATCAAAGATGCACAGAAAATAAGAGATTGATATTTCTATGGAGAATTTGGGGAGAGACAGACTGTGTATGTGTGTGTCACTAATGCATTTCATGAATGTATCGTGAGAATCTATATGCAATTGCAATACATACAAAGGCGCTTTGAATATCTATTGCTGTTGCTGAAAATGAAAATCCCAAAAGATCAATAGTAGAGAATTTAAGAGTGGAGATATAGAAAAAAAAGTTGGAGAGAGAATGAAATCTGAAGAGGGTGGAGATGGAGAAGAAGGCAGTCAGTCAGTCATTCGCATTCGCACGCAGCATTGTATGCAGTGAATATGTGTGTGGCGCTTGTCACCGAGGACGTTCATTCTCTTCGTTCCCAAAGAAAGACTCTTACAAGGATGAAAGGACACGCAGGCGAAGAAAGAAAGATGATCAATGAATTCCAGGCAAAGAGACTTTGTTAAGTAACTCTGTTCCTTATGGCTCCTCAGGTTTTCACATATTCGAATTTTGAAATCCATTGCGGTTTCAGGTTTTTCATCATACTGGGTTCATTCCCTCAGACACTACAGTCCTCTCTTTCTGTATGGAAAGGCGTTGTAAGAGCAGACGAGAGACAATGGACTAGAGAATCAGGAATTAGGAAATAGTGTGATGGAAAAGGGGAGTGCGAGAGAAAGGAGAAAACGGGGTAATAGTGAGGAGTGGTGAAGGAATAGAGAAGCAGAAGACCGGTTGGTGAAGCGAAGCGGCGTGCGCGCGTTGTACGCGTGCTTCTGCTGCTGTCTGATGAAATCGAAAACGCGCGCGAGCGCACTTTCGTTAAATCTCTGCTTCTTTCCCCTCACACACTCTCCACTTCCTCTACATCTCTCAACCACACTCTCTCTATTTATTTTCCCTTTCCCCTAGGCCCCAGAGACTGTGTGTGACGATCTCCTTCAGAAAAAATCGCTCCCTCTCTCTCTCTCTCTTCTATGGTGAAAAAATTAGATCACAGTCATGCGAGGAACGTTCAGTCCAAAAATCAATACGAGAAAATCTCTCGAAAAACACATGTATGCAATTCGAAACTTACATTTTCGATGAACCTGTGGTGTATGATTTGTCAGAAAATGAGATAGAAGCATAGGGTCCAAAGCTAGCGCCAAAGACGCTAACTGCTGTTGTTGTTGCTGTTGAGCGGCGGTCGACGTTCCGGCAGCAGCTAGTTGAGAATGATTCGCTTGGTCGGACTGAGGAGCCGTCCTTGGTGGCCAGATGGCTTCAGGCGGCAGAGAAACAGCCGGAGTAGGAGCAACTGAGGAGGGTAGACTGCCACCAGATTGGGCCAGAGGGTGTTGCGTTGATGTGGACCCCAGTGGCGTATTTGGAGTGGCGCTCTGAGCTACAGCTGCTTGGGTATTGGTCGTCGTGGCTGACAGGGACGCGATCAACAAGCGATGGAGATTGGCGGAAGAAGCTGGCACTGCTGCTGTTGAGGTGCTTGGTTGTTGCTGGTTGAGCTGAGCAAGTTGACGAAGCGAGACGATCGCTTCAGCGTAATGATTGGGAGTGGCTGCTGCAGCGGCAGCGAGCAGCGGCCATAGACTTTCGATTGGTGGTGTCGTCTGGGCGGCCAGCGTGCCGGATGAGGTTGGCGGCGGCGGATCTGCCACGGTTGGTCGGATGATCGGAGTGATCACGGGAGGAGTGATAGGTGCAGGCTCGGGCTCGGCCGGCGTCGCACTGCTCTCATTGGCTTGGATGAGGCAGCGCAGGGCGCAATCAGGACAGACCCCACCCTCACCCTCCAGCTTAAAATGGCGGTGGGGCGCGTGGCGGGTGCAGGCCGCGCGTCGCACTGAAATTTTGCTTGGTTGATTGCTGATTGGTGGAGTGATCTTGATAAGCGATAACGAGACGAACAATGGATTCACGACGAGAGAAAAGCGTTGTCGATCGATAACGATTTGGGAAGGATTATACGTTGGGAGTTGGAAGATCAAGAGGAATTTTGGGTGCGTGTAAAAGCTTTACGACCGCGGCGTCTGAAAAAGCGCCTTTCGAGCAATGCAAAGAAGATGCGAAAGCTATCATCACACGGCCCGAGGAGAGGAACTATGAATAGGCACGTACGTTTATTTCAACGTCAAGCTGTGCAAATAAAGAGAATTTTTGGGGAGATGCTAAAAATACAAAAATAGCACGAAATCGCGGAGCTGAACGGCAAAATGGAGAATTTCACAGAAGCAGCTGAAGAACGAAGACTTACAATGGAAATCGAGTGAAAAAACGGGCCGAAATGTGAAATTGAGAAAGAAAGAAAGAGAAATCTGAAAGGAAAAGAGAAAGTCGGAGAGAGGGAAGGGGCGCAGAGAAAAGGGAAAGTGGTGAGAGAGAAAGGGAGAGTCTGTTAGAGGCTGCTGAGATGTTGCTGAACCGTCAGAAACGACGACTTTCGTTTTCTGTCGATGCGTCCTTCTCCCCTCTCTCCCACTCTCCCATATCTCCTCCAAGCACTATTTCTGCGTCTCTTCAACGAATACAGCGCCTGAGGCGCACGCAACGCGGACCGCGACGTATGCGCGCCGCAGTGACGCATCGCACTCCTCGCGGAAAGCGGAACAAACCGGTCTTTTTTCACTGGAATCTCTCGATTTCTCCGCGTCCCTCCGACGACGTCCGCGCAAGCGGAAAAACCGTTGACGGAAAGGAAGAGACCGGAGAATCGGAATCGCAGAGACGAGTCTATAAAGAGTCACACACGATGACGCAATAGGCACAGCAGAAGTGAAGAGCGCATGAAAAAGTGCACTGAGAACAGGTGAAACACGAAAATATCGTCCTCGGAATATCTGAAGCAGAAAATCAAAAGAACCATGATGATGCAATAGATAAAGGGGGAAATCTAAAGGCCAAATCCAAGTGAAAATTAAATACCACACCCAGACTAGAGGTACAAAATTTTGTACTCTGGAGGAAATTAAATAGAGGGCAAAAAGCGATATCCTTCTGAAAGATATGGTAGTGAATACTGCCAAAAGAAGACGCGAGGGAGGGGGAAGCTTCAGCATAACATGCATGCGTCTGTCTGTGTATGAACAACATGTATTAGAAAGTGAAAATAAAGGGAAAGCAAGGGAAAGTCGAAGAGAGTGCGGCGAAGAGATGGAGAAGTATGAGGGAAAGAGGGAGAAAGCAGCGCCAAAACTGGCTGGATGGAGGGCGCGTGGCGATGCCGCAGACAGAGGAGGAGAAGGAGAAAGCACGTATGCCATCGAAGCAATGGCAGTGGGAAGACGGAAGAGGAAGTGTGGATCTGGAGATGAGGGACGGAACAGTACCGGATACGATTCTTTGGGGTCCTGTGAAACACCCGACGACATTGCTCATGTCAGATCGGACACATTGATATCGACCGGCCTCCTGTATTCCACACTCACGTCCGCTTTTTTTCTTGTCCCCTACCTCTCTCCCTACTATCTCCTCAAAAAGTGAGTGTGGAATACGAAGGGGCCATATCAGCCTGCCGAATTGGCGCCCTTCCGCCTTTCTCAAGATCATCAACTTTTATTCCCGAGTCCAATCCCCCACCTAAGTCTTTGTTCTTCTTCGATCACTTTACAGCAAAATTACGTGAACGCAGTAGACGGATGGACTTTGACGTTACAAAAAATTCGGTCAGATGAGATGAAAGGCAATTTTCTTTGTAGGGGCATTGAGATTACGACGTCTTGCGAAATTCTACTGTACGAAAATGAAGGATTAGTAATTTTAACGGATCAATTTGAATGTCATGACTATTGCATCATGTTTTATTTGACGCCCCTTTTAGAGATCGGTTCACGCATGACGCAATGTTCGAGGCTTTTTGTGTGTTAGTGTTACTATTTCGATCCGCGTCGTTTCGCGACACTCCCCTCCCATTTAGGCAATGATAATAAAAATGAAAATCAAGAGCAGAAATATAGAAACGGGGGAAATAGCACATGGAAATAATAGATAGCAGGGAAATAGTAACAAAGAGAATGCCAGACGAGACTGGTTGACAGTCGTTTGGTGAATGGCATTGTCGACGGAGACAGCGTTGTGAATCAAGAGAGCGGAAAGGAGCCAGAAATTGCCCGAGGCCAAAATAGCAGACTCTCGCGCCATACTATTTCCCCCTCTCTAACGTCGACTTTTCAATTCGACCTGATATTTCTCGACTCGGCCGTCTACGTCTTTGTTTGAGTGCAACTATTTCGGGCCCTACCACCTTGGGGAGAGGCAACAGGCAGGTAATAGAGTAACTTGTCTGTATGTTTATTCATATCACCAGCCGCGGGCAGAAACTAGCTCACTCAAAACTCGTCGTAGGAATTATTTTCAGGTTAAGTGAGACTATTTTTGTACGTTCCCGCATAAAAAGTAGTCATCAGGGTGTAATCTTTGAAACAAAATTCGTATTACTCGGACGAAAGGTTGCTTTATAAAAGTGCAAGAAAAGAAAAAAGATCATCACATCTGGGAAATAGCATTAGAGATAGAGAAATCACACAAAAGTAGCGAAAGCACACCGTTCAAGGGCACATCGCTTTCGTAGCGCCGGATTTTTTGCCTATAGGCATAGAGTGGAGAGGAGAGAAGCGACTTTCGGTTTTTCCTTTCGTAATCTGGTCTGTGCGACGGAGATAGCGAGGCGGGCAATGTTGAGGCTGTGGAGATGAGAACGCCTAGGGGTGGGGGTAGAGGATGAAGGAAAAAGGGATATATCGATATATCCACCCCCATAGACGGCGTGCGTCTGTTCTGCAGACAGTCAGAGAGGAAGCATCTCGCCTAATTTATGTGAGATGACACCTGTACACACCGACTTCGCTGCTGCTGCATCTCTTCATCGCAGTTTTTATACGCAAATCGCGGCGCCAAACGCGGAAGATTCAAAATTTGAAAGGCTATAGTAAATCGGAGAAATTCAATAACATGAAAATAACGTAATATTGCTGATGGTTGAAATCTGGTAGGCTGAAAATGGGGTGGGAGAAAGAATGGATTTTAGATCCAGTCTCTCCCCCTTTCGCATGCTATTTCTCGCCCTTCTAACCACTAAAAACAACTGTGCACCACTTTGCACGCCTCCCAGATTTCGACATCAACAATACATGAAAATCAACACATACTTAATCCTTTTCCAGCGACGAAGAGCATGTAACTGAACTCGTGGGAGAGCTTCACCGGCTGGGACTTGAGCTGATCCAGGACGTCGAAGGGGGACGTGTCCTCGCAGAACGAAAGGCGATGCTGCTGATGCGCAGCTAACAGTGCTCCAGCTGCATCTGGCAGAGACCTCAGCCGAGCACCGGATGTGGACGGCTGCGTCAGAGGATTCTGCTGATGGACTGGAACGAAGGGCGCGAGTTGACTGGACGACGAGTGCTCAGGCTCCACGACAGCACTCAGCTGAGGAGTGCATGCCGCTGGCGATGGTAGCATTCCCAAAAATGGGCGCGGAATAAACGATCGGGGTGTTAGAGAATTAACGAGGCAATTCTGCGTTGGACGCTGCTACCAGAAATGGTAGTTTCTCGAGGCCGAATCGGCACGACGGACGAAAATGGTAAGTAATGCGGCTATTTTTGGGCAACCACGAGAGGTCGAGCCTTTCGAAGGGGGCAGAGGGTGGAAAGCGAAAGTGAATGTGTAGCCGCCTTTGCCTGCCTTGGCTGGTGGCTGATGATGGCAGCAGCAGCGCTGCCAGCCGACTGGTGGCAGAGACTGTGTTGTGTCTGCGCGTCTGCACTCTCTTCGGCGTCTCTATACTCTCTTGCCACTACGTGCCTCTGTGGCAGGTACAATAGAAAAAAATGCTGATGCGAAATAGCGCACGATCGTACGAGGTAACAAAGAAAAAGCGCTGTGTTCACGTACGTCGAGAAAGAGGCAGAAAGAGAGAGAGAGAGAGGGGCGCACGGCAAACCGGCTTTCGAGAGTGGAAGAGAGGGGGGAGAGAAAGATGCAAAGACGATCGAGATACGGCACCGCAGGTAGGCGTGACGGGGTGCGCAAGAGCGACTAGACTAGGGGATACGACGCACACGTGAGCACGTGTGCGGACCAGTCCCGTGTAGTGAGAAAGAAGTGCGTGTGGGGAGGGAAATGAAAAACGAGGATCCACTGATAAGATTTGAAGAAAGAAAAGAGGGCACTGATATATTGATGATAAGGAGCGATATTGTTCAGTTCTTTTGTTTCATTTGAAATAGTTTGGTCTGCTGCAAGGCGGTCTGCAGAACAACAGAACATGTCTTCTCAAATTCGGGTTTGACGAATAGTGATTGAAACTAATTCCCGGGAACACATTTTGAAAAACTCGTACATTTTCTCCGATATTTTGAGTGAGATGGTAGACCACTTCTAACGAAAACAAATTGATGAAAAGGACGTGCCTGTGAGGGACGTGTTCAGGATCTGCTTGATTGCGGCCGTTTTGTCGATCGTTTCCTCAGATAATTGCTGCTGCCCAATCCAATTATAGAGAAGCGGCGATGAATATACGATAGACACAGCCGAGGCGAGGACGAATCAATAAATATTGCCTAAATATACAAGTTTATTTTAAAAAATTTTTAAATAGAAAAAAAAACCAATAATCTTGGAGAGCATATGCGGATGTGCATATATACTGCAGGCAATGACTAATCGCTTAGCTCTGAATCATGAAATATGGGGTGCCAAGACGCGCTCAAAGATAATTGTATTTGCTCAGAGTTTATGGCTGTGAAAGACGGGAAGATTGCCACTGATATAAAATGGAACGAACTATAACTTGCACTTTCGGCTACAATAATTTAAAAACATGATTTCGCGAAGTTTCAGGATGAATGAAATGACAACTCGTATTTGTCGCGATGACATGACCTACTTTTCCCACACTATTTCTTCTTACCTTCACCCTTGCCCTATTATCTATAGCTCACGTTATCGCGATAAATACAAGTTGTCCCGAATGAAACCCTTGATGCTCTAGCTTTAAAATGAGGTGGAAAGTGTTAGCAACTTTGCAAATATCTAATGAAACGTCGCTCTCTTTCTATTCTAAATTTAGAAGATTTGAAATATGCAAACTAGGCACTAGCGACGCTGTATTCTGGCCTTTATGAAAGTGAGTGCATAGTGCACTAGGCCAGCCAAGTCAGCTGTGCTAAAAATCGATAAAGTGGGAGGCGGGACGGGACGGGACAGGACGGGACGGGACGCGGGATGAAGGGGAAGGCTGAGGGTGCCCCGGCCGAGAAAGGAGCGCCCTAGGCGAAGGAAGGCTGGAAAAGAAGACACGACTAGCGCTAAGGGGAACAGATAAGCCATCCAGATTGTAGGGGCTTTGCTGAAGAATATGGCCGGGATTTAACCGGATTCGCCTCGAAAACATAACAATTTGCATAAAAGCGCATTAATTAAAGTGGAAAACACATGATTTTCGAGCAGAAACTTGCAGAGAAGAATCTGAGAGACGAATTTCGAGACTCCCAAATAAAGAATACGAAATTTCTGCTGCACCGTATGTGAGGGAGTATATGGCTTTCATATATTCGTACTGGTCGCACGCGGGCGAAGGCGAGGAGCGGGGATGAGAGAAATATGATTGAGACGAGGAAAAGAAGCAGAGAAACGGCGAAATATAATAGGAATTTGAGAGCGCGCGCAGCGTTATTCTCTTTGCAGAAAGCAGCGGCGGAAAGGAGTCGAGCGTTCGATCCTTTTCTCCTCAACAGAGGGTGAGAAAGAAAGAAGTAAAGGGAGAGAAAGAATGAAAGAAAGAGAGAGACCCCATTATTCCCTTCACCAATTCACCCCCGTCTGCTTCTCTATCGTCTCACCAATCGCCACACTATCTCACCATCCACCCGCTCTCTGATTCACTAAATCTCAACGCTATCTCGTCAACCTTTCATTGAGAACATTTGCAGGAGAAAATCCAATATTCAAAATCTCTAGAAGGCGAAAATCTATGACAAAGCGATAGCAGCTGAGATTCCAGCGTCTGATTAGAATAGGTTAAATAGCGATGGTGATTGCCTGCATTTTTTCGACATTACTGTTTACCCAAAAATGTAAGAACATAAAAATCTATTAGTATATCTGGAAGAGCATTAAATTCAGCATAAAATGAGAAATTTCACTAAAATTTACTGTGAATTTGTGGATGGGACTAGGGTATTTGCTAAATTTTATGCATTTATTTGAATTGAACTTTATTGATAAATCTCTGAATTAGCAACAATAACAGACAACAACTCTCAACAATGTGCGATACGCTGACAATGGCGATTCATCGTCAGTCAGTTTTGTCTATTCCAAGTCTCCATCTTCATCATCCTGCTCTGCAGCCTCTGCAGCTGCCTTCTCTATGTCTGCCAACTGTGCCTTCTTCCTCTTCGTCACCTTCTTTTCTCCACTGAAATTTTGTTTTCTATTATTTCATACAATCTAAGATATAGCTTATAAATTCACGTAATTTCGTTTTTCTGCAATATTTTGAAGTAGTCATGGTAGTTATCGAATTGTTTTTGCTTGATTGAATCAATTTAAAGGGCGGATTTTTTCTTCTATAGAGACGGACGAAATTTCATTTTTGATTCAAGCATTTTGATATCTATCTTCGTCTATCCCTGACTAGCAATAAAACATAGGATAGGTCGAAAAATTTAACAACGATAAAATGGAATAGTGATTTTCATTTTATAATTCCTGCTATTAAGTTTGTCCTCTCGAATAAAAATTTGGAAGGTAATGTTTTTCTTAAAGAAATGCAAAATAAGTCTTACATGAATTTGGACGCGGTTTTCTCCCTCAAATCATTGAGATCCTCTTCGCCTTTTGCCCATTCGAGCACGAGTCGTCTGCCGTATCTGAAAGTGATATTAATTATCAAGTTGTCAGGAAAACAGCTGATGCGAACATTGAAGTTGCACCCAAGATAGAAAGAATTATCATCAAATTGGCATAGATTTCAACAAACGTCCATGTAAACTAATGAGAAAAGAAAGAATAGTTTTGTAAGTTTATCTACGCGTTTTTGTACGTTTTCTGAACAATATTTTTCCCCCAATAAATCACGCAATTTTACTGTCAATGTCTATTTGAAGTCTAACTCACAAATGAGTGGAATGAGAGAGTGCCTCGAAGGCTCGTTTCGCCTCTCCAATCGACATGAAATCCACAAAGCCGAAACCACGATGCTCGTTCTTCTTTCCAACCTGAAATTAAAAAAAAATATATTATCGTAAAAAACTTTTTCTTCCAAAATAAAAATAGCTGAGTAGAAACAAAGTAAAAGAAATTCTAGATCATGGTTGGGGATTTTGAGTCTTTTTTACCAAAAAATGCGACGATATTCTAATCATTCTAGCACAAATAGTCATGAACTCAAAATCAATAATTTCCAAATATTCCAAAATGAATTGTCTACCTTTCTAGGAATGCGAATGGTTCGAATTTCTCCGAAAGTAGAGAACAGATTGGTGACTTCTTTGATGGAGGCCTGTAATAGTCGGTTCAGATTTTCAATGATCAGGAATAAATATCCAACCTCGAATGGTATATTCCTGACGAGCACTTTGGTGCACTTGCCCTGTTTGGTCCTTTCGACTGCTTTCCTTTTGCCTGCCTTCGGGTCCACAACTGCTCTGTTGGACTGCTTTAGTTCGATCGAGTGACCGTCCAGTAATTCACCCTGAATCATTGTTTTTAGAAGAAAAAATAAAAATAAAATTAGTAAGTGGGCTTTTCTGATAAATAAGTTGTTTTTCTTTGATCTTCTGAAACCGCTATGGGTGTAATTTTGGAAACTAATGACATCAGATCGTGTGAAATAAAATAGAAAAATAAGATGATTCAGAGAAAAATTTCTGTCTTATTTTATGACATGAAAATGAATGGGGAGGAGGGATACAATTTTTAAGTTTCCAAAATCAGAATCCTGCATTTGATTCTTGTCACAATATCGTGATATTTTCAGATTTCCTTTTCGAATCGAATCAAATACCCTTAAAAGTGATTACCTGCATTTCCTTGATAGCTCGTTTAGCCTCAGCCTCCGTGTAGAACTGCACGAATCCGAAGCCCATCGAGAGGCTCTTCGTGGGATCTGCCGGGTTCAGTTTCTTTGCGATTTGAGCAGATTGGATCCGATAATTCTTGCTGAAAACGTGCTCTTTTTTCTCCCAAGTTATTCGTTAAATAGTTTTTTTCAGGAATAACCATTGTTAGCTATTTGAAAATCAGAACGTGTTAAGGTAGTGAACGCATGTATAATGATTTCGAAGAATAAAATTAGAAAAATAAATTGAAGATTCGGGATCACCAATAAATATTTTTGAAAACTATCTTCAAAATTTCTTAAATGAAAACGAAGCGAACTTTTCTAAGTCTCATCACGGCTCATTTCTTATCAAGTAATTTGTCATTAAGAGGAGTCTTGTATTCTTCAGATTTGATATGAAATTTAATTTGATTATAAATGAAAAATTTCCAACCTGAAGAGTTTCTGCAGCGCCTCATCCGTGGTGTCGAAAGCGAGATTCTTCACGAACACAGCAGCGCCTTCTTCCACATCATCCTGCTCTTCTCTCTCTGCTTCATTCTGGTCCTCCACCTCTTTTCCTGTCGATTCCACATCATTATCTTCTTCATTCTTCATTTCATTATCAGCATTCATTTCTTCTTCATTCTCAATTGGTTGTGATTCCTGAAATTAAAGGGGAAATTGAAGTTTAGGAGGAAATGTTTTTTTCCCTTCAACAAATCAAAATTGGAAGAAAAAGAAGGGAAACTATTTTGGTCAAATTTTTATTTGAAACCTTGATCCAGATAGGGAAAAACATACCGCATTTGGATTCGACTGTTCCTTCTTCTTTCTCTTTTTCTCCATTTTCTCCTCATACGTCATTTCCTTGTTTCTCTTCTTTGGAGGTTCTTCAATTTCTGTCGTTTCAGCGGATTGCTGCTTCTTTCGTTTTCCCTGAATCATGATAAAATAGAAATTGGAAATTTGAATACTGTGAATGTGAATTCGAATCATTTCGTGTTGGTTTGATTACGAAACTTGAGTGAAAATTCGAAAGAAACGTTTTTAAAATTTTTATAATTCTATCAATTTGAGCAGTAAGTCCATAAAAAATTGATGAGATTTCACAAGATATCAAGAAGCTACATTATCTATCTGTTATTCATTTTTCCTGAATTATAAATGAGATTGTGATCTTCGAATTCTATTTTGAGAAATTCCTTTTTTCAGCTCACTTCATTCTTGTGCTTATCATTGAAAGTGTCAATCGGGGCCCATTCCAAATAGAGCGGTTGTGTGTGGAATCGGCTGTAGGCCAGGGCAGTGAAGGCCTTCTTCGCATCGACCTCGTTCGACATCGCGACTAGGGCGCTCACTCCGTCTCAAATTCAAACATAAAAGCTCAGAAATGAAAACTGCAAGGCTTTGTCAATAACAGTAAGATTGTTTTTTAGTGGTTGTCCTTCGAGAATTAAAAATTGAGTTTTTACTTATCCACGATCTGGATAACGATAGAAACAGTTCTTACTTGGAGGCAGCAGGAGTTTCTCGATTGTGCCATGTCTTTCGAACAGCCTTCTCAACTCCTCCTCTTCTGTCTTCGCCGGCAGATTCTTCACGACTATCACGGTTTTACTGAAAATTGAACCCTTGTGCCTGATTAGCAGGATTTTGGATTTGAGATGATTTCGTGAAAGAAAACGTACATTGGAGACACGAATAAGCAAGATTAGAACCCTAAGATCTGCGATGATCACTTTTGCAGCAGAAGAAAAATATCTCCGTGTTCCAAAGTTAATCAAAATTTCACTTTTTGTTATATGATGACCAGATTTATGCTTTCAGATAATAACCTTCTGACGATAATGAAAACTGATGCATACCTCCGTTGTGTGCTCGGCTTGGAGAATACATCCAATTTGACTCCGTTTTCCAGCAGAAAGTCGCGAGTTTCTCGCACAAGGCGAGTTTCTGCCAGAGCGAGACGGACACCGGCGCTAAAAATGAGTTAAATAATTAATTATGAAAAAGAATCAGACAACTTGCATGTACTTTTTAATTAGGACTAAAAATAAAACTTTCCATCTTGATTCTTGTTCAGATATTCATGAGAGCTTTATTGTTTCGTTTGATAACGGATCCGAAATTTGTGCGAAAATCTATTTTATTAGAAAGACATGATTGAAACATTTGAGTAAACATGAAATAATAAGTTCCAATGTTCATAATTATGTAAAAAAAACTTGAAAGCAAATGTGAACTTACGATTCTCCACTCTTCTCTCCCAGAAGAATGTCAGCTTTCGTGACTCCCAGTTTGTCGGCTATCGTCTCTGCAACTGCATTTGCGCCGAGAAACAGCGTGTTCCAGGAATGCGCCTGAATTATTTCAACTTTGATAATGTTTCTGCAAACTGTAGAAACTGCATAGTTAAAGTTATGGAAATGAAAATATTTTAACGAGAATAGCCAAAACTCGTGAAAAGACCTCATTTTTTAGTCGTTCTATGAGGACTTCTCTAAATTTCCTACCTTCTGCATGGCAGTCGATTTTAAAGCTTCCTCTCTCTGTTGTTTGAAGTTCTTTGAATCAGGCTGAATTTCATTAGGTTAGTTTTTTCAGAAGAGAATCAAACGTAACCTTGTCCTTCTGCTCTCCTCCTTGCGGTCTCTTCTCAGCCCCGCTGAGAATATGCAGCATCCTGCCCTTGAACACTTTCCCATCCCAGGCCCCATAGGCAGCCACAGCGGACTCGGGAAACATGAACTCCACAATCGCGTAGCCCTTGCAACGGCCTGTCTTCTTGTCGATTATCACCTGAGAATTTCGAGTTCTTAGATTAGATTTTTTGGTATTTCTATCTGAATCATAAAGTAGGCTTTACTTTCAAAACATTTCTATCAAATTAAAAAAAAATGAAAATTTGAATTTGAATTTATTCTTAGTGTTCCATAAGATTTTGGACAATGACACGGCTTTACAAGCCTTATTATTTGAAAGCGTCTTGCGTTTAGCTTAATTGTGCGCAGAAAAAGATTTAACTGTTTCTTCTAGTTTTCATATACTATTTCATTCTTCCTTCACATTTTCCAAAGGATAAAGTTTGTAAGGCTGTGGTTGGAAAAATAGAGATAGACACAGTGAGTTCATTTTAAAATACATGCATTGCATGTGAAAATATATATTTTTTTAAATGTAGAATTATCGTTTTGAAGAAAAGATTTGCACCTACCTGAACATCGGTAATTTCGCCGAACTGTTTGAATGCGAATCGAATGTCCTCTTCCTTCACTTCGAAAGGCAGATTTCTGAGGAACAAACGGCCCGTGTCCAGGATTTCTTCGCGAATTCGAGCCTCGAATGTAAAATCTCGAATAGAATAATGAAAATCCCTTCTTACTTCTTCAGTTTCAGCAGCAGCCTTTTTGTCGATTGTCTTATCGTCCTCTTCATTGTCTCTGTCACTGTCACCGTTTTGAGAAGGAACCTGAAAATTTAAATTTAAAAAAGTCATTTCTATTCATCTTATCGATAGACTTGAAAATGTTCGTATTCATACAGAAATGGTAATGTTTTAGGAAAAGGCCATTTACTTTTCTTTCGTAAAAACCCCTTTACGGCTTTATGCGAGCTGCATTTATTTGAAATGTTGAAAATATGTTCGTTGAAATCACTCACTATTCAGTAGATATATTTTGATAAAGCCGACCTTCTGAATGCTGACTTTGTATCCGCCGATGAATTGGCCGTCCCTCTGCTGAGCGCGACGCGCATCCGCACTGCGGCTGAACGACACAAACGCTGCTGCACTCGAAGTGTTGCGGGCAATCTGAAAAGTGGAGAGATTGAATAATTTTAAAATATATTAAAATTGAAATAAAATATAAGAGAAAGCTGGTTAATAAAGATAAAAATATGCAAATAAGATTGAAACACCAAATCGCACTTGAAAGAACAGAGCAGGAATTATATTTTTGAAGACTTAGTTTCGAGACAAGAATCTGGCCCGAATTTATAAACATTTTTTTCGAATCCGATGCAGAATTATATCGCTTCTTATTATGTCACTCAAATGACTTTTAATTCAAATCGAAATGATATGGCTTTCATCAAAAATGCCTAACCTTGGCAGCTTTCATCCTGACAGGCATGAGCCATTCCTTGATACTCTTCTGCTTGATGGAGGTTGGCAATCCAGTGAAAATCAGGGACAAATTCGTGTCACCTGGAATTATCGTTTTTCTTTAAAGAACATAAGTTCAAATCCTGACCGACAATTCCTTCGAGTAATTCATTCAGCAGAGTTACATCCGATTTGTTCACTTCGGGCGGAGATTCTGGTTCGGCTTCCTGAAAGTTAAAATAAAAGCTAGTGCGTTAAAAAATTATAGGGCTTATAGCTGAGAAAAAAATTAGTAGACTTCTCAAAACTCGACCCACAAAAAACTCACCTTTCTGAGAGGAAAAGAAGACATGCTCTCTTTTCCTCTCTCGATAAGGCACCCTATTTTTGCGGGTTGAATTTTAACGAGTCTGGAAATTAGAGAAATTAAAATTTTCTAAAATTCGACTGGCTCTGAATCTCCCGACGAAAAAGGAGGGGAGGAAGATGAGTGTGAGGAAAAAAAAAAGTATTAGCTGGTGAAAATCTTCACCGAAATTCAGCGACAGTCCACAATTCCCAATTCAGGGACAAATTTATTAAATTCAAACCCCACCTCGTTCTTCTTGATCCCTTTGACCTCGAGGAACTTCTCCAATTTCTTGTTCGTTTTGCCCTTCTGCTTGGCAGATTCATCCTCCTTTTGTGCAGCTTTCGCGGTGCTTTGTGATGGACCTTCAGAATCTGGGTGCTCCTTCATGTAAGCACTGAAATCAAGCCTTTTTCGTGAATAATCGAATCTACTATGTCATTCCTTAAAATTGGCCTGTTTTAAAATGAAATGCAATCTCATACTTTTTCTGGTAAGTTGAAACTTGAAGAGAAAAACCAACCTGCTGTCCTTGGAATATCTGCTCCAAGATCGAGGCTTATTGGCATCACCGAAAGGCAGACATTCTTCTACCTGAAATAAATGAATTATGCTCTTCAGAAATTAATTTAAAATGCGAGAAAATAAAAAATAATAATGAAAATTCGATAAGTTCTTCATACAGATTCATAAGAGCGTACCGTAATTCTAGCAGTGCCGATGAACGAGTTGTGCATTTGCTGTCTGGCCTGTACGGCAGTCTCCTCATTCAGAAATCCCACGAACGCGAATTTGCGAAACTTGCCCTCCTTGGTGTACTTGAGGGAGACATCCGAGAGACTCCCGAATTTGTTGAAGGCCTTTCGCAGAGAGGCCTCCGTGGTGTTGGAAGGCAGGTTCTTCACGATCAAGCGGGACGACATCTGAATCGAAGAGAATAACTAGGGATCGCAGACTTCGCCCTTTGCATTTTTCGTTTTTGCTTAGAAAATGGTCATTTGAAACTTAAAAAATGGGAAGCAAGTACTTTTCAAAGTGGGTAGGTATAAATCGGCATAATCACATTCAATGAACCACTCATAGAAATAAAGTTAAGTAAAAAAATTATATTAGAAAGTGCGCGTACACTCAAGATAATTACCGGCGTAGAAGTACAAAATTTTATGCGTTTAATTGATCAGTTTTGGCTAATTTACTCGAACAAAAATGAGTTTTTTTTTCTAGTTTCTTCACGAATGTCCTAGTTACGCCGAATTCGATTATTTTGAGTAGAAAATTCCCGAAAATTATAGATTTTGCAAAACCATTTGTGGCTCCTAAAAATAATAAATGAAATTGGAAGTCGAGAAATTTAAAAGAAGAAACGAAAGAACGAAGCCGCATTGCAAATGTGGACCAACGCAAATCTCCACTTTGCCTTTGAACATACCTCATTTTCCACTTTCCATTTTCGGATTTCGTGATTTCTTGCCTATTTTGTTTTTCAAATGTCGTGTGTAGGTCGTGAACTCTGAAGTGATTTTACCTCCAGACAAGAAAATTATTGTCATTAGGCATTGGAGTGTCAGCAATTTTAGGAATTTGCATCTACAAACTCGATTTTTAAAACTTCTTTTTTGATTAACACTCAAAATTTCGTAAATCACCTACTAACTTGGGACTTCTCAACCCCAACTACGGTTGTACTGCTGTTCTGTTGTCATTTTTACGATGCGGTTCGATTTCGGTTGAGAACATTTTGAAACGATGTGGTGCGGTTGCAAATTTTGGAAAAGATCTTAGTCTGATCATCCACAGAATAAATGGATTTTTGATATTTTGATGCTGCGCACATTAAAATTTTAAATTTAGGTGATAGATAGCAGGTCATAAATTAGGCAAAACCTTGCAGCTGCACACTTGGTATTCTTTTCAGTTCGAAAGAAGATTATCGAAAAATTTTTAATTTTTTCCGATATCTGTTTTCATTTTTCGCTAACGATATCCTCTTTTTCATTATTTTTAGCAGTATTTAAAAAAAAATTTCATCGGTATCTGCTGCAAAATTTTACTCATTATTTAGGTCTGTTCACAAAACATTTCGCCTCAAAATTCAGTCGATTTCCTTTTTTTTTCAAAAAATCTATTGTGGGTGCATTGTGAGTTAGTCAGGTCACGGGGTCGCTTTGATTATCTGTCGACTTTCGCAATAACAATTTCCTTCCCTTTTTGTAGTTTGATCGTTTCATCCAAATAGTACGACTGGCGTAGTTTCTCTAGCCTCAGACACACAAACACATGGCGATTCTTTCCTTTTCATTTTTATCTGTGATCGTTGGGTTTCAAAACATCATGATGCAATCTCTTACTTATTCTCAAGAGGTTTATAAGGTCTGTCCCAAGACGAAATTCAACGATCAAAATAATCTGTTGATTGACTCGAAAGTTCATCCCGTCTGCACTTCTCTAGAACAAACTCACTATTCAATACGTATCAATATCAATTTCACTATCAACTATCAAAAATTCAAGCGGTTAGAGGATTACAATCTCTGAATTGGAATTGACTATGGAAGTTCTCATAAATAGGTAGGTTTCGCCTAGTGTAAAATACCAACCTACAAACTTGTCGTTGAAATGGACTTTCCTAGATATCATGGCGAATGTTCCTCTTTGCATGCCACGCTCTTACGTGTTCGTGAACTTTCGCGCGTGATATTTCATCGAAATGATTATTGTTGCCTTGGTGCTTTCATTTCTAGGTAATCACTATCTACGTTTCTTATGCTCTAAACTTTGCTTTTCACTTCTCTTGCCGTCTATATTGTAAAACTTCGGCTAATATTGATTTGGTAAACATTCTTATGTCAAAACTTAGTATCTAAAATTTCATGACCTGTGAATTTTCGCACGAAAATCTCGGAAATGGTCCATTTTCAGATCAAATAAGCGGAAAAGCACTGTCTCACCTTCGAAATGACTTGCTTTCCTGTTTTCTTCTCTGGTCATAATCAACTCGTCTCGAGCATTGCAGTCTTCGTTCTTTATCTAATCATATCACAGGACTGCTCCTCTCTCTCCCCTCCTCTCATGCCTTGACAGAAAGGTAGGCAGAGAGGCAGACGGCTCGTACAAAGTTCACTAAATAGAAGTTTGCTTTTTGTCTTCCTTCTTTTCCCCTTTCTCTCTCTCTTCTAACTGATCGTTTTCTAATTTCTCTCCCTTCTAATTCAACAATCTTCACGTTTGCATCCACCTGCTCGAGTCTACCCTCTGCCTCCAGCCTTCCAACCTCCTTCTTTCGAAACTATTTCTGATTTCCGACATGACAACTTCCCATTTTGCATCATTGTCACGAAATCGTCAGCTTTTGCTTTGCCTCATTTTCTAGTCTTTTCCATTATCAAGCCACCCTTCCTCCCATTCATTCATTTTTGCCAGTTTTATTACTGCTAGACTACTTTGTTTTATCGATTCTCTAATTATCTATCTCCAATCTTTATTCCTGGTTCACAAAATCAGAATTTTTCTTTAGTTTTTTATCTTGGAATACTGATTAGATTGATCAAGTTTTGAATTCTTGGATGCTAGAATATGGTCAGCCAATTTTACTGGTTTTTGATGATTTTATCGAAATATTCCCTTTCGAATAATAATTTATTTTTTCGAGTAGAAAAAAGTACCACTTCAAAATGCTTCTAAAACGAGAGGCTGGAAGATCAAAGTCCTTGACCTACAACCGGATGCAAACGCATATCTGCATATCTCGTTGTCCAAAACGCGAAATGAAATTCGATCCCTCGCTCCATTTTTCTCGAATCTTTTCCGACTGCTTTCCACTCGATATGAATCGATAAAACTTGTCAATTTTCTGTTAAGGTGCCATGAAAAAATGACACATTATGTCTTCCCTTTACGTGATTTTGCATCGTGGCAGAATTGTGATGTTCTCTTTCCAAGTTTTAATTCGCTGTTTCCTTCTTGGTTTTAGGACCCGTTCAGACGTTAGTTGCAATGCAACTCGCTCGAAATAGCATAGAAAATGAAGAGAGAGCGTATCAAATTGCATCATTTCTTGTGCTCTCTTGATTTCCAATACTATTTCGAGCGAGTTGCAAGTTCCATTGGTAACTAACGTCTAAACGAGCCATTAGATTAATTTTTCTCGTTTTCGATCGTCCTCAGCCCTGCTCAACACCTCGAGTCGAATGGTGGCGATTCTGGGCTTCGAGGCAGACTTCACGGACGCAGTCACTGCCGTCGTCGCAATCGTGGCCATCGGATTCTACTTCTGGTACTATCGCAGCAAACCTGATGATCGGTATGTCATCTTTTTTTTTATCTTGTAAGCAGACTTAGCTGGAAAATTTTTCCTGCTATTATAATCTCGCGAATTTCCCGAGATCATCTCATACAGTATTTTGGCGAGTGGAAAAAATACTATGCACTATTTCGTCGAGCTTTTTCTCTAACGAATTCGTGCATATCCCTGCTAAAATCTAGAAATTAAAAAAAAAAAAAAAGAATTTTTGATTTTCATCACTTTTCAGATACGCCCCTCGATTAGCCTCGGTGTCGACGTCTGCAGCGAAGAAGGATGAATCGCTAATATCTCGGATGAAAAATGAAAACCGGCAGGTAAAACTAGTGAATTTGTCCTACTGAGAGAGTGACGTCTTTCATGAATGAATTCCTACTAAATTTCTAGCTTTTCACCTAACTTACTCTATAAAATGACTTCTGAGAAGCGAATGATTGGAAGAGAATTTGGTTGTTGCAGGTGCTGATAGTGTATGGCTCGCAAACAGGCACGGCAGAGGAGCTGTCGGGTCGATTGGCGAAGGACTTCGCTCGCTACTCCAAAAAGGCCATCATCATCGACCCCGAAATGCTCGATATGGATGAATTCGCCAAAATCAATGGTTTGCTTTCAAAGATTCAAGAAAAATTTGAGCAGATTTATCGCGTTTTCCATTATCTTTTCCAAGCAGAGTTAATAATAGCTCATTTTTCTTTATCTAAACGTGATTTTCGGATATTCATTTTGATTGTTCTGCAGAAGTGGAGAACACTCTGGTCGTGTTTTGCATGGCGACTTACGGAGAGGGCGACCCGCCCGACAACGCAGCGCTGCTCTGCGAGTTCCTCAGAGACGAGCAGCCTAACTTCAGTGGAGTCTGGTTTACTGTAAGTTGAAATTTCCTTATCTCAAGTTTTTTCATCGTAAGCTTGTCTATAAAAACCCATTTTGGAAATTGAAAATGTGAGACGACGAAAAAGGGTTTCTAGAAAAGAAAAATGAGTGCTTTTCACATTTTTCGATGAAATCTGAAAAGTTTAATGATTTCAAAAATGATAATTGCCGTATTTCCTCTAATTAAAGAGTATGCCCTCCTTTTTATTTTTCAGTTCCTTAGTTTTCGAAAAATTGAAATTTTCAAACCACCATAACTCACCATCTAATGATCGTAATCACTTCAAACCAGAGTAAATCTACTCTATAAGGCCTAAATAGCATTATAAAATACTTCCCAAGATGAGTTTAGTTGGGTAACGGGTAGTTCTGGCATTTTAAAGTGCCCTTCAATTAAAGAGAATACGAGATAACTTTTCTGTTTAAATTATCACATTTGCAGGTATTCGGCCTGGGCAACAAGACGTACGAGCATTTCAACGAGACCGCGAAGATGGTGGACAAGCGAATGGAGGAGCTCGGAGCTGAGAGGATATTCCCTATGGGACTTGGCGATGACGACGCAAATCTCGAGGAGGATTTCATGAGGTAAAAACCAATTTTATCAGATATTTTGATTATCAGCTGAGAGTAACGAGATGAATTGTCGCGAGGCTCGAGTTTTTTTTCTCAGAAGCTTGAAAATAATTCTATGACAGTGATATGCCTTTCAGTCGAGTGAAAAAGCAATATTAAACTCAAATTTTTAATCTTCCTAAAAGTAGACTTGCTGTTTCGAGACTGGAATTGAAATACTAGAAAGAATGTGTCAAAATAGTGAAAAGTCGAGTTCCGACAATTAGGAGAGATTTCAAATCAAAGCTAAACGAATTGCAATTTTTAGCAGAATTGAGATTTTTTACCTTTCAAATTTAAAACTCGTTCTGCATCTTTATCACATTGCGCACTTATGATTGACATTGCAGATGGCGAGAGGCCTTCCTGCCGAAAGTGACCGGGCAGTTTGGCTGGGAACTGAATACGGATGCAGAGGGCAGCAGACAGTACAGACTCGAGTGGGTCGAGGAGGGCAGGCCTTACTTCAAGGTATTTTTCGAAAAAAAAAACTATTTTCAATTTAGAAATGATTTATACAATGCATATATGAGCTTGATTTCGTAAAATTTATGCCGAGAAAATTCTTCTCTGAAACGCGACAAAACTCGATGAATGAGATGATTGTTCATCTAGCCAAGATAGTTTTTGTTTTCAAAGTTCAATACTCTCTAATATTTTGCTCCAACTAGTACTATGCATATATGATTTTACAATCAAAAATCAATCACAAACTACGCTATAAACGTTTTGTTATCAGTCAGAGAAATAGAAAGAAAGGGAATTGAGAGTGAAACAACTCGACAGTGTATGGAATGGAACACAATGACACGTCATATAAGTGATAGATAGGGATACCCTCTCGTCCTTACACAGGAAGGGACTATTGATGATTTTTTAATCATAAAAAGACTGACAATCAAAATTTTCTGAGAAAGATATTGGAATTCGTTAGTATACATTTGCAGAAATTCAAAAATTGAATATTTCTGCCCATTGAAAAAGAACAAAATTTGTGGGAGAAACAAATTGATCAGGAAAAGTAGTCGAATGAAAATTAAGATTTACTGCAAAAAATTGAACCCGAAATAGATTTCCAAAACAAAACCAAATCGCTTTGTCTCCGGATAACAAAAGATCGTTTTAGAAGACTGATAAATTTCGAATTTTCAGGGTGAATTCGGTCGTCTGACTGCCTATGAGCGGCCACGAGCCCCGTTCGACGTGAAGAATCCCTATCTGTCGACTGTCGCCGAGAACAGAGAGCTGCATGGCGACGAGAGTCAACGCTCCTGCAAACACATCGAGTTCGACGTTTCTAGTAAGATTTTGCATTTCTGCCAGCGACCTAAATTCACAACATAGACGAATTTTGAACCGCATTTTCATAATGAAAAACACCAATATATAACTTGTTTAGTAGATGAAGTGGTGCAATGTCTTAATCTCAATAGTTTCAAAGATTCAGTTTAGCAGTTTGGTATTCTCGTTTCATTTTTTCACACTTGCAGAGGCTCGTATTCGATACGACACTGGCGATCACCTTGGAGTCTACCCGACGAACGATTCCGCGCTCGTCGAGGCCATCATCCAGCTGCTCGACTTCAATCCCGATAATGTTCGTGCTTGACTGGTATCGCTCTATGATAGATTCCCCCTTTGCAGGTCTTCCGTCTGATCAACGTCGACGAGGACGCGACGAAGAGGAATCCCTTCCCCTGTCCGACCACGGCCCGCATGGCTCTCACTCATTACGTCGACATCTGTGCGCCCGTCAAAAGCCATGTTCTCAGGGTATATTTTGATTACTTATACAAATTTTATGATTCGACTACTTCCCCAATGAGATATTCTCATGAGTTTTGTCCTTTCATTGGCAAATCGTTTTTCCTGATTTTGACGAAAATTCTCTCTTGATCTCGTCTAGCTAGGCACGGTGAAAGAGGAGATATTGTTTTGGAATTGTTTCGACTATTAAATTTCATGGGTTTATGAAGGATTATTTCAGGGAATCAGTGAATACACCTCAGATGAAAAGGAGAAGGCTCACTTGCAGCTGCTCTCCACGGCCTCTGAGGAAGGATTGGTGCGTTTATTGAATTACTGTATCTCCTTCAATTTGTATTTCTAATTCAGGCCCTCTACAACACGTACATCCAGAAAGAGCGTCGTTCGATTGTGGACATACTGAAGGAGCATCCGAGCTGCAAACCTGACATCGACCATTTGCTGGAACTGCTTCCGAGGCTGCAGGTACTTGTGCAAATTTACAATATCGAGGAAGGCAGACAATTTTATAAGAATTTCTTTCACGTTAGGCAACATTTCTTAATTTATTCGTTTTTCGTTGATAAGATTTTGATATTCGAAAAAATTGAAATGAAAGCCAGAAATCCCATGACTGATTTGTTCATACTATCTTGTTTCCCACTTTATTACACCTTGATGAAGTATTTGCCGTAAGCTTGCGCGAATTGAGGTAGTTTCTTCTGAAAGAAAGATAAAGAGATCCTATATGTTTTGCAAACATTCTCCATGAATTTGAATACATTTGCGCATCGATGTGTAAATTGCAGGCCCGTTACTATTCGATTGCTTCTTCGCCCAACAAGCAGCCCGAAAAGATCGGCATCTGCGCAGTCATCACCGAGTACGACATCGGCAGTCGACACATCAAGGGTGTCTGCACCAACTTCCTCAGGGATAAGGTTAGATTCAATTATTCAACGATTCTTTTATTATTGTTGGATTGGAAAATCTTGGAATACGAAAATGCAGCACATCATCAATTTTGTTCGATACAATTTGAGAGAATTTTACACTAAAAGGCACACACAGTCTCATGGTCATTAACACTCAGTATAGATAAAATCAACCTATGCAAGGGGGAAAGAGCCAAAAATCGATAACCGTAATCCTCAGCAGATATGTTTTATTTGAATTTTTCAAAATTTAATTATCATTTTCATTAGCATTAAATTGCGGTTATTGATGACATTTTAACGTCGTGCAAACGAGTGTTCAAGCTAATGACATTGTTTTCTATTGTTAATGAGCATGATATTATACGCAGGTACATCTTTCCAATTTCCAATGTTTAGATTTTTCAAACATTATTTTACAGTGACGATATTTTGTTTCAGTCCGTCGAATCAAACGTGCCCATATTCGTGCGCAAATCTCAGATGCGGCTGCCGACCCGACCGAATGTACCCGTGATCATGATCGGGCCTGGAACGGGATTCGCTCCCTTTAGAGGATTCCTCCAGGAGAGACAACATTTCAAAGAACTCGGTAGGTTTATTTTCCCTTCGGAGAAATTGTTGTTCAATTTGGAATAAGGCTGATCAGATACCGTAAAATCTAAAATAGAAATCCACCGACTTCTATTTTAGATTTTACAGTATGTCGGAGCTATGAAAAAGTGTGAAATTTATCAAGTACTACGGATTTTATTTCTGCGAGAAATATTGATGACAACAGTCTATAAAAAAAAAGCTGAAGAAATATCATTGTAGAGGAAAAAATTCACTAGATCATGCTGTATTTGCAAAACTTCTTGTTTTCTCGCAGATTTATTACAGCAATTTCATACATTTTCTCAAAATGAAGTTCATGTTCTTTCCTTCACAATCTATATTTTCAGGAAAAGATGTCGGCGCGATGCATCTGTACTACGGCTGTCGTCACCCTGACCACGACTATATCTACAAGGACGAGCTGGAAGCCTTCGTGAATGCAGGAGTGCTCACGCATCTCGAATGCGCCTTCTCCAGGGCACAGGCCGAGAAAGTCTATGTTCAGGTTCGTAGACTAAACGTCCTCCAAGATACAAAATGAATTTTCAGAACAAGTTATGGCAAACAAAGGAACGGATCTGGGACGCTCTGATGCAGGGCGCTCACATTTACGTGTGCGGGTAAGTTATTTATTTATTGCTTTTCCTATCAGTTAGAATAGTGTATAGAAAATATCGTAGTTTTTAACGTCGTAAACATGTGCGTTTTGCATTATGATGAAATGCATGATATATTTTTTGCGTTATTGAGCAAACTTCTTTCCGATTCCGTGACACACCTGAAAATTCTTTTATTCAGTATTTCTGCTGATTTCGAACGAAACGAAGAATTCTTGATCCTTTAATTCTAACTCTAAATTAGCGAATTATTTCCAGTGATGCTCGAAACATGGCGCGCGACGTGCAGAACACGCTGCTGCGAATCATCCGGGAAGTTGGCGGGAAGAGCGAAGACGAGGCAGTTAATTACTTCAAGGAACTCGAGAAGCACAAGAGATATCAAGCTGATGTTTGGTCATAAAATAAACAAGGACAAGTTAGGTGGGAAGGGTATGGATTTTATGATTTATGAAATTTTTCTCCTTATTTTTTTCTTGATGAAAGCATGATTTTATTTTGAAAACATTAACAAGATTTCTTGAAAAGTAGCATATTTTCTTTACCTTTCATGCACATGCCAGTTCTGACTATGAATTATGTAATCAGTTTTCGAAACAGTTCCATTGAGCAGTGCTAATGATGTTTTATTCTATCGGGAAGCAACATTTAGTACGTTTCGAAATTCTGTACTTTCTGTGTTTTGAATGACTCCTATCACACTGATTAAATTGACGCGACATTTGGTCAAAATAATGCATGGGAAATATCTGTAGAAGTTGGAAAGTGAAAAGACGACTTATAAAAATGAGAGCATGCGCCAAAACGAAAAATTTACTCTGATTTGATATTTGAATTTGAGAATCTGAATTTCAACACTTTGAACGATATAAGTTAACAAAATAATGATACTGATTTAAAAATGTCGAAATTAAAATCAAATAGTACATCAACGAATTTCGCGTTAATGGGCATACGGAGTATGCAGCGTTCAGTGTACTTTTATCCATATTATGATTTTTTAGAAAAATGTTCACTATTTCTATTTTACCTTAACTTTTCAATTAAATCTGTGTTATTTCGTGATACAAATGGGTCAGAATTTTTCCTTAGCTATTTTTCTCAAATTTTGTGAATTTTAGGATTCTGTGAATTTCAATGCATTAATTTAGTTTTATTCAAAGTAACTGATTCAAAAGGTTTTAAAGAAATACTTATGACTTATTATTATATCAATAATCGGTTAAAATGCTGCATATCTCAGATTATTATTGCACCAGATTTCATAATTTAATTTTCTAAGAAAAACTTATAAAAATCTGTCAATGGAAGATCAAACTGGACTTAATTTTATGTTTGAAGATTATTTGCAAAATAGGTTTATTCATAAAAATCATCTAAATTATCTTTCATTTTCAAATCATTTACGCTCCCTATATTTCTTGCATATCATTTGATTTTATGGAATTTTTAGCGATGTTATAGAAAATTATTTCATAGTAGGTATATTTTTATTTTAAAATAGATTTTTAATTTCGTATCAAGCATCATAAGCGATGGCAGAACTGTATTAAATTGTTGTCTAAATTTATCTTTGTATATCACTTTTCAATGGAAAATTTAATACAGTATTTCCTTTGTATAATGATGCACAAATTCTTCAGAAGTCATGATTTGGCTTTCTAAAATACATCACTGAAGATAAAATGTCTTATTTATTCAGATAAATAGTATTAAAGCATGAGTGTTTTAGATAATTTTAATTTTCACTGCATACACTAGCACATCATAATAATAAAAAATGGTCTTGTTCAGACAAATCTGCACTTTAACTGAAATAAATAAATATTGCCGAGTCCATAATTTTGGGAAGTCGAATAAGAGGAAATGCTATCTTAAGCCAGTCTTTTCTATTTCTCCTTTCCGAAACAATCGTGCAGCACTTTACACCTCAGAGATTTTGGATCTAATAATAATGAGAGGATTATTTCGTTTTTTTCAGAAATGTATGATTATCGCAATTTACAAGGTGGAAAACGGGTCAATCGGACAAATATTTAAATTGGTTGGACAAAAATTTTCTGAATTTCGAATGCCACCCAAAATGTCATCTCGCATTCAAATGCAACATGCTCGGAAGAGAGAGAAAGAAGTTTTAATTTTAATAAACATTAAAGAAATATCTATTTCAATTACAATTTTCCCTCATCACTTTTGAACGTCTTTGAGAGTTGTCTGTATCATGTGCATTGAAATTATATTACTATTTCACATTTTATTGAATAAAATTTCTATATGACATCTGAGATTGCTATAATCAAGCTTTATTTTATGTTAATTTCTCCAACTTTATGCCATTCATTCGTTTGTGGGTCGTATTCCTCGGTTGAATTGCAAAAATTTGCATTTAGCTTTTGAAATCTAAGTTAACAAATATTTCGTATAAAGATGTGCAAAACCTCAGCTCACCCTCCGATTGCATACAATTTTCCATTCGCAGCAACAAGCGAATGAAACTGTCTTGAATAATTCATATCAGCGATCTGAGAAATTCGACTGTCAACTGGGGCTGAGGGGTCGAAACACAGACAGGATTTGAATACATCATCATTACTAAATAATAATGATACATTATTTATCATACAAAATTAACGACTTAAATCCTCCAGTTATGTAAATTCTTCCATTCAGCGATGCAACTCCGAAATCCCTTCGTTCTTCTGGAATCTCTCCTATTTCAATCCATTCTCGTTCATCGTCTGATAATCGATATATTTTTTTATCACGGTTCTCAATAACTGAATATCCATAGTTACAATAATGAATATGCTATAATGTGACCGTATAAAATTTCATCGCATATTATTGTTTGCGCACGATAAGTTGGAAGAGGAAAAGCAGGTCCTGCTTCCCATTTCCTATCTATTAAAACCTGAATAAATTATTGCATGGACTTTCATTCGATCTTCTTACATCAACTCGATTCGTATCTTCCCCTGTTTTAGGATCCTCTCCACCAAAATAATAAAATTTATCTTTGAAATAAGCGATAAATGTAACACCACGCCATTCAGGAGGATCTTGGCCTGTAAAATTCTTTGAATTGATCACTCATGGATTTGTTGAGCAGACCATTTAAAATTTGTCGGGTATTCAAGTCATATATTTCAAATGCTTTATTTAAGCTGTTAACTCCAAAAATCTGAATTCTGAAAAATTATTCAAAATAACGAGCATAAGAATTTACCTTATTCTGTGTAGTTATTACTTCATGTGGCGCATAATAATTGTTGAATTTTGCAATCACTTCGACTGAGCAAGTATGTGAATTGAACAAGCCTATTCTTTCTTCACGTTTATCATTATCGATCAAGCCTATTCTTCTTTTATTTTTACCATTATTTAGATAATAAACTAAATTATTGTGAATCATTTCAAAATCTCTTATTTTATTTTCAATATAGTTTCTTACGATAAAATAAGATTTCATGCGAATTATTGAATGAATTGTCTCCACCAATTTGCAAGTTATTAATATTCCAGGATAATTCAACCATTGTATTGTTAATCAGTGAAATTTGCTTTTTCTTCTAGAATATTGTTTAAATATTCGCAATATAATAACTTCTACTTCAATAGCATCAGCCAAAATAGCTGCCCCAAATACGACGGCTTCATCGGGGTTGATATTGAATTTTAATTTCTTCTGTCCAAATTTAATTTCCAAAATATTCCTTATCGCAGGAATTCTTGTTGACCCACCGACCAATATCTGAATAAATAATTTAAGGGAAATATTTTCGGTCAAAATGTAAGGGTTTTCGTGATTATTTACCACGTGATCGATGTCATTTATTTGAAGCTCTTTCATATTTAATGTATCATCAATTAGCCTGGATGTTCTTGTGTAAAGCTCCTCGCATAATTCATTAAACTTTAGCTTTGTTAATTGTACATTTAAATCCAAATTCGGTCCAATATCGATATCCAACTAAATTCAGAATATAGTCTTTAGAGTATTTTATGGATTACATGAATGTTAACAGCAGTAGTTGTGAAGGAGAGCGATTCCTTTGCTAATCTACACTCGGTCCTTAGCCGTTTAATCAAACGCTTATTTCCAACGATATTATAAGCCGATTTTCTCATATATTCTTGTAGTACATAGTTCATAATTATTCCATCGAAATCCTGGCCACCTATAAAATTAAAAGCTAATATACGCACTTCTTTATAGTGATTATGCCTAAATGCTGGTCTCCTTTAACGACCTTTATCGTAATACTCCCGTCTTTTATTTCGCAAATGTTAATGTCAAGTGTGCCTGAAAGTTCATTAATACAACTGTTCTGTTGTTTTTTTTTCCGAATGATGATCATGCACTTGCCTCCGCCGAAGTCGAATATCATTATATTTGAATCCTCTAGCATCTGGGCATCATTATAAGCAATAGCAGCAGCTGTTGGTTCATCGATTAGCATCTTTAACTTGAGTCCAGCCATTTGAATAGCTCGTTTTGTAGCCTCTATTTGATCTGCCTGAAAGAAGGCTGGAATCGCGACAACAGCCCCTGTTATTGGTTCTCCCATGTACTTCTAAGAGATAAATGCTAAATAGGTATTATTTAAATATCGAACTTCAGCGATTAATTTAAGTTGTCGTAGAATATCAGCTGACACTTCTTCCGGTGAAATAAATCGCTCTTTCTCCGTGCCTTTATTCAGAACGTAGCCTATTGATTCCTAAAATACTATATTTTTGCTACAATGAAAAATAAATGCAGCACATTTTTTGTATCCAAATCGAATATCCATAGTGAGCGATTCTCGGCAATCGGTAGACGATACATAAATTTCCACCCGAGAAGTCTTTTTGAATCTACAAAATCAATTCAAAAAATGAGGTAGCATTTTGAATATTATTGAATCTGATATCTGGGAGGTCGAAAATGGGGAGAAAAAAATGAGTTTAGGCCAGTCTCTTCTTTTCGAACGCTATTTCACTTTTTAACATAAAATAGGGTGGTTAGTAAAGGACGGAATGACGGAGTAATTTTTTGCCAAATTATTGAGTGTTTCTCATATTTTCGATAGAAGCACCGAGTTTCTTGATAAAAATCACTCCGTCATTGCACACTACGTCAAATACTAGTTATCAAAAAATAGTCGTGCTCCACTTTTCGCCTCCCAGATCACGGATTAAAGAATACAAACCGTATAAAACTTGTGAGAGATCAGGGTAGTTGAGTGCATGATTACCAACCAATATTTCGTTATTATCCCCATATGACACAATCGATGGTATAAAATGTTTTCCTGAACATAGATTACAATGAAAAGAATATCTAGGGATTTCATAATTGATTTACCTTCTTCATTGTAAATGAGTCTAGGCCTTCCGTTTTCAATAATAGCAACACATGAATAAGTCGTTCCCAAATCAATGCCGATATAAACCATAGCTGTGACAACTAAAATGCATTTGTAAAAAAAACTTTCTATTTTATGGCAATTCTTACATTAGTCAATATGCTCTTAATCAATATTAATGATGAACAGATAAGAGAATAATTCGAATATTCAATATCAATTAAAAGAAGAAATTCTAAATACTTAGCGATAATAAAATCGATTTTCGATTTTAAAAATGTCATTTGAGTCATTAAATGGCATAGCGATAATCAGAGCTGTTAAATATGAACTTTGAGCTTGTTGGAAATTCAGTTCAGTTCAAGTTCGACCTCGAATATTTTTCAGTTCAAGCTCTATAGCTAGAGATCATGTCGATTTTTGTCAAAGATCGCCGAATATCAAATGCTATATTTTCTGAAAAGCCCGTGTTTTTCAAATTCTAAATCATTTAAAACTTTTCAAAATAGTTCATTCTACGCAAAGTTATGCTCATCTAAAATGAATTTACCTTGTCCCTTTCTCCTTTCCTATTCCATTGTCGAGCTATTCCTCTCGTTCTTTCCAAGTTTTTATAAAGGCGATTTTTACAATTTTGAGTTTCGCAAAGAAAATCTATTTCTTCGTACAGTTTTCATTAGAAATGGGTTGAAGAGCATGAAACAAATGATATTGATAGGTTAAAATTGAAAATCGAACGTAATTACAGTAAAAATACCGATTTTTCCGGTGAAACTTTGATGCAAAAATCGAAGCTATTCGAAAGAGGTTTTTGATTTTTGTTTTCATTAAAATAGGTTTTCAAATAGACTCTACAAAATTCGACCTTTTCAAGAGCTGTACAAAACTCGATAACGGTAATACTGTATCGTTCTGCGTTTGCTATGCAAACTTCGCTAGATGAATTTATAATGAAAATATGTCTCGACAAAAGAAACAACTTTGGTAAATAGTTTTCTATGAAAAAATCTTTTTTGATAAAATCGCTTCTTAGAAGTTTTGCGTTAGCTCGACGCCTTTTTGTTTCCTTTTCCCGAGGCAAAAGTGAATGCAATTTGTGGTCTCTACATATTGATTATATAGACTGTTTTCTTCAAATGAGGTTGTAAATTAAAATTTACGTTTATTTAAACATTTTTGCATTGGTATTTCGAATTAAGAAGAACGAAAATTAATAGTGGCAGTACGATAAAATAATCTTAACAAATACTGAAAGATATTGAACTGAAACTAAATGGGTTGATGCTATGAAAATGATAGAGAAAATGCCTCTTCATCAAACAGGCAGTGAAAAAGAGAGTGACTGAGAAGAGAAAGTAAGAATAATACGCTAACATTGATGCTGCTGACGAATAATATTATGTTTCGAATACGTTTAACAACTGTTCACAAGAAATCGATTAACTATTTCTTCTATATATTTTGAAAATTAATTTGAAATCATCAATGGATTGAAATTAATATAAAACATATTGGATTTGGTTACAGAATTTTGAAATTAAATATCTTAGAGAATATTTATTTCAGTTACAACTATCCCTCATCACTTTTGGATACCTTCGAGAGTTGCCTGTATCATGTGCATTGAAATAAATTATTAGTCACATTTTATTGAATAAAATTTCTATATGAAATTTGAGATTATTATAATCAGGCTCTATTCTATGTCAACTTTTCCGACTTCATGCCACTTATTCGTTTGTGGATCGTATTCCTCGATTGAATTGCAAAAATCTGTATGCCCATTTTCTTGATATCTAAGTTAACAAATATTTCGTATAAAATGCAAAATCTCAACTCACCCTCCGATTGCATACAATTTCCCGTCAGTAACAATGAGTGAATGGCCCAATCTATCATAATTCATATCAGCGATTCGAGAAATTCGACTGTCAACTGGGGCTGAGGGGTCGAAACACAGACAGGATTTGAATACATCACACCAACTAAATATATAATGATAAATTATTTATCATAAAAAAAATTAACGACTTCCATCCTCCAGTTATGTAAATTTTTCCATTTAACGACGCAACTCCGAATAAACTTCGTACTTCTAGAATCTTTCCAGTTTCAATCCATTCCCATTCATTATCTGATAGTCGATATATTTTTTTATTCAAGTTCTCAATAACTGAATGTCCATAATTACAAAAATGAATATGCTATAATGTGACCGTATAAAATTCCATCGCATGTTATTGTTTGAACAAATTCAATCGGAAGAGGAAAAGCAGGTCCTAGTTGCCATTGTCCATTTATTAAAACCTGAATAAATCATTTCATGGACTTTCATTCGATCTTCTTACATAAACTTGATTACTCATCCTTGCTACAAAGTCCATTCCACCCAAATAATAAAATTTGTCTTTAAAATAAGCGATTGATGCACCAGTACGCCATTCAGGAGGATTTGGGCCTGTAAAATCCTTTGAGTCGATTATTCATGAATTTGTTGATAACACCTTTTGAAATTTTTCCAGTATTCAAGTCATATATTTCAAATGCTTTATTTAAGCTGTGAATTCCAAAAATCTGAATTCGGAAAAATTATTCAAAATAACGAGCATAAGAATTTACCTTATTCTGTGTAGTTATTACTTCATGTGGCTCATAATAATTGTCAAATTTTGCACTCACTTCTACTGAGCAAGTAAATGAATTGAAGAAGCCTATTCTTCCTTCATTTATACCATTATTTTGATAATGAACTAAATTATTACGAATCGTTTCAAAGTCTCTTGCTTAACTTCGACATAATTTCTTACGATAAAATAGCATTTTATGCAAATTAATCTTTCCGACATCTCGCCATTCATTCGTTTGTGGATCGTATTCCTCGATTGAATTTAACAAATCTTCATTAAAACTAAAATCCAAGTTAACAAACATTTCGTATAAAGATATGCAAAATCTCAACTCACTCTCCGATTGCATACAATTTCCCATTAGTGGCAATGAGAGAATGACAATATCTTGCATAATTCATATCAGCGATCTGAGAAATTCGACTGTCAACTGGAGCTGAGGGGTCGAAACACAGGCAGGATTTTAATGCCTGCAAGTACTTTGTTCCCAAAGATGTTTTAATCAACAAAAAGGCTAGTAAATTATGCTAAATCATCATTTAACACTATACAGCTTCGATATTATCAGTATTTAGAACTTTTATGACGATATTTGGATGAGTAGACAACGGTGTTCATTTATGACATGTTCTTCGTAAAAATTGAGTTCTTTTATAAAGGGGAGTGGTATCCAAGAAGTTGGCCTCCAAATTTCGAGCTGATATTCTGTCCCTGGGAGTTTTCGACCACGCTGATTACGAATCTGATGGTTAAAGCCCGATCCGACCACTTGTTCCGCATGTTCCGGAAGGTCCGCATCCGGTAGTTTCGAAAAATTCTATTTTCGTTATTCGGCATGGGAAAAATTCAAATTTGGTATCAAAATGATCGCAGAGACCAGCTGAACACGATTCTGAAAAGATCTCGTCGGAATGACACCGAATAAAGAAGTTATGGTGCAAGTAGTAGAACACGTGGAAAATAGCATATCGATTTCCATCGAATGGCTAATAACGAACACCGTTATCTATTTGCTCAAATAACCTAAAAAAGGTTTGAAATATCGGTAATATCGATGCTGTATAGTGTTAAATGATGATTTGGCATAATTTACCAGCTTTTTTGTTGATCAAAACGTCTTTGGGAACAAAGTACTCACTTTTGGTAACAAAGTACTCACTCGTGGGAACAAAGTACTCGCAGCCGATTTTAATACATCAAGACCACTAAATATATAATGATACGTTATTTATCATACAAGATTAAACTACCTCATCCCTCCAGTTATGTAAATTTTTCCATTTAACGATGCAACTCCAAAAGAATCGCGTTCTTCTGGAATCTCTCCAATTTCAATCCATTCCCGTTCATCGCCTGATAATCGATATATCTTTCTACTTTCATAACCATCAATAACTGAATATCCATAATTACACTAATGAATATGCTACAATGTGACCGTATAAATTTTCATCGCACTTAATTGCTTGAGCATAATTAATTGGAAGAGGAAAAGCAGGTCCTGCTCGCCATTTTTCATTTATTAAAACCTGAATAAATCATTTTATGGATTTTCATTCGATCTTCTTACATAAACTTGATTAATCGCCCATCCTAGAAGGTCCATTCCACCCAAATAATAACATTTGTCTTTAAAATAAGCGATTGATGCACCAATGTGCCATTTAGGAAGATTTGGACCTGTAAAATCCTTTGAGTCGATTATTCATGAATTTGTTGATAACACCTTTTGAAATTTTTCCAGTATTCAAGTCATATATTTCAAATGCTTTATTTAAGCTGTGAATTCCAAAAATCTGAATTCGGAAAAATTATTCAAAATAACGAGCATAAGAATTTACCTTATTCTGTGTAGTTATTACTTCATGTGGCTTATAACAATGGTCAAATTTTGCAATCTCTCCGACTGAGCAAGTAAATGAATTGAACAAACCTATTCTTCCTTCACAGTTAAAAATATCATTTCCATAATGAACTAAATTATTGCGAATCATTTCAAAATCTCTTATTTTATTTTCAATATAATTTCTTACGATAAAATAAGATTTCATGCGAATTATCGAATGAATTGTCTCCACCAAGTTGTAAATTATTGATATTCTGGTCTAATTCAACCATTGTACTATTAATCAATGGAATTTGCTTTTTCTTCTAAAATATTGTTTAAATATTCGCAATATAATAACTTCTACTTCAATAGCATCAGCCAAAATGGCTGCCCCAAATACGACGGCTTCATCGGGGTGGATATTGGATTTTAATTTCTTCTGCCCAAACTTCCTTTCCAAAATAGACCTTATCGCAGGAACCCTTGTTGACCCACCGACCAATATCTGAATAAGTAATTTAAGGGAAATATTTTCGATCAGAATGGAAGGGTTTTTGTGGTTATTTACTACGTGATCGATGTTATCTGTCCTAAGTTTAGCCATTTTAAGCGTATCGTCAACTAGGTCGAATGTTCTTGTGTAAAGTTCCTTGCATAATTCATTAAACTTTATCTTCGTTAATTCTACATGTAAATCCAAATGGTCATCTGAACCGATATCCAACTGAATTTTATAATTTGCTACTTCGATTATTTTTAATAATGCTAACATGAATATCATAAGAAGAAGTATCGAAGGAGAGTGCTTCTTTTGCCAATCTGCACTCGACCCTTAGTCGTTTAATCAAACGTTTATTTCCAAGAATATCATAAGTCGATGTTCTCATGTATTCTTGTAATGCATAGTTCATAATTATTCCATCGAAATCCTGTCCACCTATTAAAATATAAATTCAAGCATATTATAAAAAGAATATTAAATATGACTTTACCTAAATGCTCATCTCCATGAACCGCTCTTATAGCGAGTTTTCCGTTTTTAATTTCACAAATGTTAATGTCAAGTGTGCCTGAAAGTTCATTGATGCAGTTATTTCATTGTTTATTCTCAAATGATAATTATGTACCCACCTCCGCCGAAATCGAATATCATTATATTTGAATCCTCTAGCATCTGGGCATCATTATAAGCAATAGCAGCAGCTGTTGGTTCATCAATTAGCATCTTTAACTCGAGTCCAGCCATTTGAATGGCTCTTTTCGTAGCCTCTATTTGGTCTGCCTGAAAGAATGCAGGAATCGCGACAACAGCTCCAGTCACTTCGTTACCAGTGTATTTCTAAGTTTCGTCTTATTGAGATTTCATAGATTTCACTCTTTCCAAACCTCAGCTATTTCTTTAATCTTCTTTAAAATTTCCGTGGACACTTCCTCTGGCGTTATAAATATTTCATTCGAGGTGTCATTATCGTACTTAATAACGTATCCAACTTTATCCTAAATAATGGATAAGATAATCGCATTTCAACTGAAAGCACGTATTCAAAATGCGAAACTAACATTTCGTGTATCCAAATTGAACGTCCAAAGTTGACGATTTTTCGCAATTGGGAGGTTATGCATAAATCTCCGTCCGATCAGTCGCTTCGAATCTACAAAATCAATTCGAAGAATAAGATAGCATTTTGAATATTATTGAGTCCGAAATTTGGAAGGTCGAAAATGAGAAGGGAAATAATGGTTCTAGGTCAGTCTCTCTTTTTCGGATGCTATTTCACTTTTTAACACATAAAATAGGTTTGTTAGTAAAGAAAGGAATGACGAAATGCTTTCTTTTAAATGACGTAGTGATTTTCTGTCAAATTATTGAATATCTCTCATATTTTCGATAGAAATACTAAGTTTCTTGACAAAATCACTCCGTCAAATATTAATTGCCAAAAATAACCGTGCACTACTTTTCGCCTCCCGGATTACGGACTAAAGAATACAAACCGTATAAAACTCGTGAGAGATCAGGATAGTTGAGTGCATGATTACCAACTAATATTTCGTTATTGTCCCCATATGACACAATCGACGGTGTAAAATTTCCGCCTGAGCATAAATTACAATGAGAAGAATAGGTAGGGAGATTTCATAATTGGTTTACCTTCTTCATTGAAAATGATTCTAGGCCTTCCATTTTCAACGATAGCAACACATGAATAAGTCGTTCCCAAATCAATTCCGATGTACACCATTTCTTAATTTTTTTTATCTATAAATTAAAGTTATTTTACGATACATTTCAAGTATTCATGCTTAAATGAATAAAGAATTATAATTCATTAGAATCAGACTTCATATTGATTATATAGACTGTTCCTTCAAATGAGGTTGTAAATTAAAATTTATTTTTATTAAATAAAAATATATTTTGCATTAATATTTAGAATTAGAAAGAACGAAAATTAATAGTGGCAGTACGATAAAATAATCTTAACAAATACTGAAAGATATTGAACTGAAACTAAATGGGTTGATGCTATGAAAATGATAGAGAAAATGCCTCTTCATCAAACAGGCAGTGAAAAAGAGAGTGACTGAGAAGAGAAAATAAGAAAAATACGCTAACATTAATGCTGCTGACGAATAATATTATGTTTTGAATGCGTTTAACAACTGTTCACAAGAAATCGATTAACTATTTCTACTATATATTTTGAAGAAAAATTTACTTTGAAATTCATTAATGGATTGAAATTACTATGAAATAAATATTGGATTTGGCTACAGAATTTTGAAATTAAATATCTTAGAGAATATTCATTGCAGTTGCATTTTCCCTTATCACCAGGGCTGTACGGACTCGAACTCGCTGCGAGCTCGAGTCCGTACATCCCTAGTGCCACCTCGATTAGATTTGCTACGGGTGGCTATTTTATGCAAATTCATGCCTCATAGTCAGGATTCGAATCTGACTCCTCATCTCTGCGGGATACGCTGCTCTATCACCACACTATGTGAGCATAGTTGCCTAGCTGGAAGTTAGCCTACATGTTCAACTAATTTTTTTTATATTAAAAATTTATGCTGATTTAGGAAATAAATAAATAAATACTGCATTCATGCATAAATAAATATATTTTTTTTAAAACCAAGTCATTTGGAGCAAGAAAGGAAGCTTTTACATTGAATGAAAACTGATAAAAGGATAGTAGTGCCAAATATTTAACGAGAAAAAATCTTATCGTCAGATTTAGAAGTTTCTCGATCCAATATAAAATTCATCACACTATCTAATGTTCTCTTATCTATAATGATGAATAGTGAATTGAAAGTAGACTACGATATTTCTCAACAAGATTCAAATATCGGATCGAAAACTTTTAAGTCTGCTTATCATAAAACTAATAATTTTGACGAATAATTAGGAATTAGAAATAAACAAATGAAGGGATTTTTAATTGGGTGAACAATAGTTTGCTCAATTCCGAATGCCATCTGGCATTCAAATGCAAAATGCTCAGGAGGAAGAGAGAATAAGAAGTTTTCATTTTAATCAATATTTTGAAGAATATTTATTTCAGTTACAATTATCCCTCGTTACTTTTGGATGTTTTCGAGAGTTGTCTGTATCATGTGCATTGAAATTAAATGGGGACGTAGTGTTATTCACCAAAATCTTTGGTGAATAACGCTCGCCCTCCAAAATCAATAATCTGATATAGAACCATGCCAAGTGCAATATGATATTCGACAATAGTCACCAAACACTTCATTCAAATAAACAAACGAAACCGTGATTTACGTTAGATACTAATGAGACTTAATGGCGTTTAGATATTCGTGTCTTTCCTTGAACTGCTCTGCGTCTTCGCCCCGATTGTGGGCCTCCCACTTTGGGTTGGTACGGAAGAGTCGGATCGCAACAATGTGTTCCTGGAATTTTAGAAATTACCCAAAAAGAAAGTTTTTTTTTTTTTAATTTAATTGATGCGCACATTTAAATCCGGTGTAAATCTGTGATAGATGCCTGGTGGAAGATAAACGAAATCGCCTCGCTTCACTGGAATTCGAACCCATCGGTCATCGACACTGCGGACGTCAAAATATCCTGAATCCTCTCAAGTCTTTTGCGTTAAGGAAGATTTTAAAATACCAGAGCCCTCTCTCACCACTCGCAATTCCGCGTCACAGTGCATGTGCTCTTGGAAGAAGATTTCGAGCTGAATAATAAAATACAATACTCGTTGAAAATAGGGGCTCCCTGTAGTTGCCACTCAGTTTTTAGAGCGATCATTCTATAAATTGAATGACAACTGTAAATGAGAGGCGGAGACAAGTGAGTGACAACTACAAGGGGACTAAAATAGGTGAAATCCCACCTTCTTCTGGTAGTCCGGCATTTTCTGGGGGTTGATCGTGACCTCGTCTCTGTGGTTCATGTCGAATTTGGTGGCAATCGACTCAAGCTGCTCTTCCCAGCTTGGACTGTCGAAATCGACCTGAAAGTTTCAATTTTTTTTAATAAAATAAATAGCCTACATGGATAAGTTGAACCAAAATTTTGTTCAAGTCTTCCTGGGTTGCTTCTTCATTGGACTCCATCCTGCACTGCTGCCGTTGATCCTCCACATGTTCCGGCATAAAATAGGGCATTTTCAAGAAAAAGCGAAAATCAATGTTCCGACCACTATGCGAAAATAGACAATAACAAGGAATGATATGTCCGTATAATCGATAATTGTGGCATGTCGAATAAGATAAGAGGGAAGGGGTGTTGTTCTTCTTTGAGGCTGAAAGACAAGTGCCAAAGTGCGCGAAAATCGAAAGTAACACAAATTTGTAAATAATTCAGAAAAAAAAACCCTTCCCAAAAACCTATAAAGTAAAAGCGAGAGGTATTCTATGAAAGCTTGAGAAGGCAGTTTTGGAAAAAAAAAGATTCAAACTGAATAAAACCCCCAGTAGTGTATTTCTCAAGCTTGCCAAGTAAAGCCCAGGATATTGCATGAATGCTTGAGAAAAGAGTTCTTGTGAGGGAGATTTGTTGGGGGAAGGAAAAACACATCGAAGCCCTGTATGGAACAACCGCGAGGAACTCGTTTGGCTGAGGCGATTGTGTAAGGCCTCTGGTTTCGGCTTCGGCTGCAAGCCATCGCAGACATCGACAATGTTGCCTTTTTTCTCCTCGAAGCGGAGATATCGTTTGCTTCGCCAAATCTGCCTCATCGATTATTTCTGCTGATTGCTGACGGCGGTTTATTTTGGCAATGAATCTACCATTCCTTATTATATCTGCTATTTTGATTCCTCTTATAGGAGGCCAGTGAGTGTTTCCTGAGACTAGTATTTTCTTTTGAATTTTCTTGTTTTAGATCCGAATATGAATTCCAGCGAATGCTCACCCACTTCTTCAGGATGACGTCGAAGTATAAATTGACTGACAGACCACAGTCTAACTATGCTCAAGTAGCTAAATTTTGCATGTTGAATTTAAAAGAGAAAAACAAATTTTAGCCTCTATCATATCGTTTGGTAGACCGAACTGAGTATCGCTTGAATCGTCGGATTCTGAGGAAGGTGTTTGAGAGCGACATGGTGCTGACGAAGCCTCAGATGGACGATGTGATTGAGAATTTCCGGGCGAGGGTCACTGGTACTGGAGTTTTCGATCCTTCATCAAATCAAACAAACGCCTTCTTCGTTCAGGACGAAAACGAGGCAAGCGAAACGCCGCGATTGAAGGCAAGGAGTTCCGATGGCCTCGAGCAATCGTTCCCTATGATTTCAAGGAGAATGATACAGAATGGCAGAACACGATCTTGCACGGAATGAGCAAATGGATGAAGGAGACGTGCATTCGCTTTCGAAGACGGACGACTGAAAGAGACTACGTCACGTTCTTCCGGGGTGGCGGATGTTATTCAAGCGTCGGTCGTGTCGGGGGCCGCCAATACGCCTCAATAGGTCATGGCTGTGAGGCGCCGGGGATCGTTAGGTAAAGATTTGCTCGTTTACGTCAAAGAACTTGAAGATGCACGGTCTTTAGTCACGAAATCGGTCATGCTTTGGGCAACTGGCACGAACAGTCGAGACCCGACCGCGACAAGTACATCAACATCCACGAAACGCATATTCTGAGGGGATCTCAGGTACATATGCTTTTCATATTTTGAAATCAAGGCCCCTTTTTGATTCAGGGAAATTTCGAAGTCCGAAGCGATTTGGAGGAAACTGATATTCCCTACGATCTGGGCTCGAGTATGTTCGGTTTTTTGCTATATAGGTTGAAAAATTGACGAATTTTATTCATGCACTACGGACCGCAAGCGTTCACGAGTGACTGGAAATTCGTCACCATCGAAACTAGGGTGTGAGATTATACATTTTTCACCTTTACGGATATTATTTCAGGACCACCGATTCCAACATACGATAGGTCAAAGGGGCGAATTATCATTCATCGATATAAAGCATGCCAATAGGCTATATTGTAGCCGTACGTTCGAAATTTCCTTAGAAATGCGTCAAGATTTGGCAATTTAGACATCTGCAAGCGAAATCTAAATTGTGAGAACGGCGGGTATGAAAATCCGAAGAATTGCAGAAGTTGCAAGTGTCCTCAGGTTACATTTAAAAACAAAAAAACGACAAACTTTACAAGTTCAGGGCTTCGGCGGGAAAAGATGCGAAAGGATTGCTCAATCTACTCGTATTTTTTCAATTTTATAAGTTTAGGCGTTTAAAGCATTGCATTTTAGCCGGCTGCGGCGGAGAGTTCTTTGCGATGAATTACTGGCAAACGCTGTCTTCCACTGTCGTTGGGGAGTGTCATTGGCGCTTGCTCGTAATTTTCCCCCATTTTGGCCTTTTTTCAAAGGGAGTCTTAAATCAGGCGCCATCCGGCAAGATCACGTTCGAAGTGATCGAAACCAAATACGAATGCGATTCGTCTTGCGCCGAAAATTACCTGATGATCAAGCACACCGCTAGGATGGAACAGACCGGGTTCAGGTAGGAGGAAGTCATTAAAGTTTCTTAAGCAATATGACACTTAGGCAATGCTGCAACCCCGTGCCAGGAAGGATTGTGTCTGAAGGCAGTCAGGTCATCGTTTCCAGTGTTTCTAACGATGCACCGGCGAATTTCACGATTCGATACATTTTGGGTAGGCTCGACACTTTTCTGGATGGACAACCTCAAGGTATTTCAGAATCCGCCTCAAACGTGGCCCCACCCCCAGCGGAATGGGGCGGTCATGGGGGCCTAACTGGACTCCTCGGGGCTAATGAAATCGGCATCGACAACACCCTGGAAAACGTTGTGTTGAAGGATCTTCCGAGGGCTTTACAGTTAGTCTTTCAAAACAGTTTCAGCCAAAGAAACTGATGCTCTTTTTTTTGCAGAAGTAGCCGAGGTGCCCCAATAGGATCTATTTTCTCATTATTGGACTCATTTTTGAAGAATAGTCAGGGATAATGTATATAAATAAATTATTTTAAAAAGTTAAAATTTGGACTTTAAACTTTCAATTTCGAGTCTGAACGAGAGAGAGAGAGAGAAAACACATCGACTAAGCGCGTCAAAAGTCTTGCTGCAAAGGCAACTGTCACATGCCAACTCGATTTACAGTGTCAAGTAATACAATGATGATATTTAATGATAAGTAATATGTGGTTTTGATCTCAAGGACTTTATCGATAGTTTCGTCGTTCTTTGAGTTCTAACTCAAAATGTATCGTCTGCAAGAAAAAGTTCATAGCATTTCCCTTTAAAGTTACGATTTGGCCACATTGAATATGTCCAATATATCGAAATTCAGCATCAAAATGGGTCAAAAGTGATAAGTTATGATATGATAAGATAAACGGTAATCTCGAATAATCATATCATCATATCGCTGTGATAGGCGCGATTTGCTCTCTTAGTAAGTCTCGCCAAGAGGTGCCTGATCAATCATCTGGGGCAAACGCGTCTTGACAGTCCGCCGCTCGCTCGCCTTTTATCAATATCAATTATCATTTTATCAACATCGCCTATATGTATGTGTTTTCCTACATCTCTGTCCGCGTCGACACCATTAATTACTACCTACAATTTATTGCTACATTCGCGGCAATTATTCGAAATTCTTAGCGCAGAAAAATGGCGAAACGTCGCCACATTTTGCGCTTCTTCTCGGACTACCGGAGTTCCATTGTGACTTTGATCACCCCCTTACTTCTACTACCATTTCTGCTCTATTTTCCTGACCACAAGGTATTTCTTCTTTTGAGTTGTTTTCGAAGGTATTGTTGATTGGAGAGCAAAGTCCGATATTCATGCAGCAATTGGAAATCTAATTTGAAGGAGCGAAATAGTGAGTCACGTCGAAGAGAAACGAGAGACGAGTAGCGTAATTTTGAATATCGACGCGTCCTCTTTCCCAATCAATAATAGTAATTTTTCAGCCCCAAGGCAGATGTGCATTCGTCGTTGGGTTGATGGGAACCTATTGGGTGTTCGAGACCATGCCTCTGGCTATCACCGCTCTGATTCCGATGGTTCTCTACCCGATTTTCGGGATTATGAAATCGGAGGACGTCGCCAAGGCCTATCTCCCGGTACTTTCAAGCGAAATTTCAAATATATAGGCAACTTTAGGATACTTCGTTTTTGTTCATCGGTGGACTAATGGTCGCTGTAGCCGTCGAAAAGTCCAATCTTCACACCAGAATCGCCCTCTTCGTGCTGAAGATTGTCGGATCGCAACCCGCCTTGTAAAGTTTTGGTTTTTCTTTTCAATTTTAAAGAGTGTTCCAGTATCATGGCAGGATTCATGGCTGTCACCGGGTTTTTGTCTATGTGGATTTCAAACACGGCAACTGCAGCGCTGATGGTTCCAATTGTGCAATCGGTCATCCATGAATTGGTGTCTAACCACCGGTAAGTTCTCAGAACTATCATGAGTCCATACTAAACTCCAATTCGAGTTAACTTGACTTCAAGTCTCCAAGTCAAGTTAACTCGTCTACTCTCATAAAATGCAGAGAAGATCTAGTTATTGTTGATGCCTAAATCTGGGAGGAGCGTGCAAAGTGGTGCACAGTTGTTTTTAGTGGTTAGAAAGGTGAGAAATAGCACGCGAAAAGGAGAGAGACCGACCTAAAATCATTCTTTATCCCCCATTTTCGACCTCCTAGATTTCGCGGACATCAACAATATCTAGATAAGTTAACCTAAGGTCAAGTTTGGAAAGCTCTGCACGCGCTCTAAAAGTTTGGAATTTCAGTCTCTACGAGGCCTTAGCCCTGAACGAGAATGCAGCCATGTCTCAGAAGCGGTTATCGGTTGAAATGAGACGATTATCCCTGCCAAGGGAAAGTCAGACTCATCCTCACCCCAATAGGTAAAATGTTGATTTTTCCAAAAAAAAACCTCCAACATTCAGGGAAATGGAACACATTTTCTCGCCGGCAGAGCTCAAGATGGCTAAAGGCCTTCTCATCTCCGTGTGCTTTGCAGCCAACATTGGAGGTTCCGCGACGATCACTGGAACAGCTTCGAATCTCGTGCTAATTGGCCAATTAGAAGAGTGATTGACTTTTAATTTATACAGAAAAATTGGACAACTAGGGGCTATTTGGAAACCGCGAAACCACGAGACATAAGCAAGATAGCATAGGGTTTAGGGCAGAGCACGGGAATTATAGGCTTTCTTTTCCCACATTATTGCTCAATGTCTCGTGTGTCTTGCGACTTTGTGGTTTCCAAGTTGTCACAATTAAGATTGTTCCCCAACGCCGATACAGGCATCAATTTCTTGTCATGGATCTTATTCGCTTGCCCTATGATGGTTCTATGCCTGTTTTATACTTGGTAGATTTTAAGCAACATTTTCAAAACAAACTGTCCAAATTTAAGGTGTGTTTTATGCTTCATTTTCTTGAGAAGAGCCCCGAAGGGTTCCGCGATAGTGTCCAGTAAGCTGGCGGAGAAATACCATCGACTACCCAGGATTAGTTTTGCTGAGGTATAAAATATGTTCTTTGAGTTTAAAATTTCCATTTTATAGGTCGCAGTAAGTATCACCTTCCTAATAATGCTCTTGCTCTGGTGTCTCCGTGAAAACTTTATCGAACCGTATTTCATGCCTGGGTAAAAAACTGATCGAAAATCATCAGAGTTTCTGATTCAGACACCTTTCCGACGCTACTAGCGCCATAATGATGGTCATCATACTATTTATATTGCCTGATAGGATGCCTGCATGCTTTTTAGGAAGTAGGATTGGCCTCTTGTATTCCACACCCATTTTTTTCTTTTCCCCTACCTCCCTCCTCAAAAAGTGAGCGTGTGTGTGGAATACGAAAAGCCAGCAGGATTCAATTTTTTTGTTGTCTTGGAAAATTGAAAAATTAAGCGCAAAGAGGTCATTTCATCATGCGGGACTCTTTGCTGGATTGGGAAACGATTCAAGCGAGATTTCCTTGGAGTATCGTTTTATTGCTAGGAGGCGGCTTCGCGTTAGCTGCTGGCGTTAAGGTACGCTAATTTGTTTGCATTCTTAAACTGAAGTGTTGAATTTTAGGAGTCCAAGTTATCGTACGAGATCGGCAATTTCATGATGCTGATGAAGGATCTTCCAATCACTTCAATCATGCTCATTTGCATTATAATCACCATCGTGTTGACGAATATTTGCTCAAACACAGTGATAGCGTCGATATTCGTGCCTATCGTAGCGGAATTAGCCAGGTGATAATGTAAATTTGTAATATTTTTTAAACTACTATTTCCCAGATCCCTCCATTACAACCCATTATGGCTAATGCTACCTGTAACTCTATCGGCTTCCTTCGCATTTTTGCTACCTGTGGCTACACCCCCAAATGCCATTTGTGAGCATAGCTTAAAGTATTTAATTTTTTAAATTTATCTTAGGTTTTTCCGCTGGAATCATCAAGGTCAAAGATATGGTATGTGATTTTTAAATGGCTTTTTCCGAAAAAGCTACTAATAAAGATAGTACGGACACCGAACTAAATAATTTGAGAATTCCGAAGATAAATTTCACTAACTTTCGATATACTATCTTTATTAGCTACCTTGAAAATAGGCTAGTATTTGGTCCATAATCTGGGAGGCGTTCAAAGAGGTGCACGGCTATTTTTAGCTATTAGAAAACCGAGAAACAGCACGCGAAAGGGGGAGACTTGCCTAAAATCGTTTCTTTCTCTCCCAATTTTCGAGTTCCCAGATTTCATACGTTCATAGTCAAAGTTTAGGTAATTTCGGGATTTTTCGTTTCCGTCGGCTGCATGATTCTGAACATTCTGACGATGCTCTTCTGGGGCAGTTACGTGTTTAAGCTGAACGAATATCCGCTATGGGCCTATAATGATATGTATCCGGTAAACAGGACAATGATAGATCAGTTGCTCAAAAATAGTTCACTTCCTGATGCGTGAAAATTCAATAAGGTTGGCGCAGGACGTTTTGTACAGAGATGAGAAGTTTTGTAACAAGGTTAATGAGAGAGCTACTTACTTCACTTTGCTAAAAATATCTTACTTCCGTATAAAACGAGCTTCATCCCTACAATGATAACTCTCGTAAATAAACAAAACTGAAACTTTGCTCGAATTCTAAATGCTAAAATAGTAATTTAGAAAAAAAGAAGCTACATCGTTACATACGAAATAGCATAAAGAACGGCAATGCAAATATTCGCTTCCTATACTATTTTATATGTAACGTATGTAACTACTTTTCCAGGTTGCCGTTAAAAATGGCCATCAAACTAAAATAGAAGCAAAATTTAGATTTCTCTAAATTTGCCAATTATTTGATATTTTATGAATTTATGAATAGTTTCATTCATATACAATGTACACTCAGGCTTTAATTTCAATATTTTATTCTTTTAATTGAAAAAATAAGTTAAAGCTTTTCACAAGTGCCATACACTCTCAACGGCCTCCTGTATTCCACACCCACACCCACTTTTTCTTTTCCCCTACCTCTCTCCACTACTCTCTCCTCAAAAAGTAGGTGTGGAATACAAAAGGTCCCTCTCAACGATAAAAAAAACAACATTTACAAAAACGCAATTTACGTCTAAAATCTACGGATTTCCTCAAATTTCAATTGTCAGCCGTCCGAAATCGTTATTTCATTTCCGAACCAGGGCCTAGGCTCGTACGTTTTTACTTGGTCGATATTTTGTACGCTTTGTAAGCTGAATTTTGAAAAAAATTTCAATAAAATTTCGTATCTGTTAACACACATACCGTCGTTTTAAATCCTCGTAGAAAGGCATAACATTATCAGTGATAAATTCGATCGCTACATCTCGAAAATAAACATCATTCATCGATTTTCTGAAAAGGTAAAATAGAAACTTAATTAGATATATGGAGTACTTTAAATTAGCCATATTTTTATTAAGCTGAATGATAGTTCGATTGTAAGCGCCCCCAACCGCATCGATATAATATGGATTGCTCGCATTTAGCTTCATATGGGAATTGCGTAACCAGCCGAATTCGCTAAAATATTCCAATAATAAAATAAAATTTTAATTGAATAAAAACAACCGATTATGAATCCACGACGAGTTATCGAAGAAGGCCTTTATTGTGATAAATTGCTTCACTGCGTCCCTTACTTTGTAGCCTAAGTTTCGAAATTATTGATTTTTTTTGTTGTATTTTCGAAATTTACCTGGAAAATGACAATTATCGGTATTCGAAATCAGATTCTTTAAAGTTGTGGTTCCCGGGCATTGGAGGACCTTTAAGATCAATAGTTCATCCGCTTCTAAAAGTGTTTTTTACAAAAAAAAATTCGAGTGATCAAATATTGAACCTGATAATATAAAATTGTTGACAATTTTGATGTTCAATGCCAGTGAAGTAATGGATGTCGGCCATAATTCGCAAAGTCCCGCAAAATGGTCGTATCTTTGAAATCTTCAAGTTTTTAAATTGTTCAACAAAAACGAAAACACCTTTGCCACCCGGTGAGGATGATTCCATGAAAGTCGGTGAAATATTCCGAGTATTTGAGGTATTGCATGAACCTAAATCGATAAAATTAGCGTATTTTAAAGATCATCGTCTAAACTTATATTTAAACAAACTTTCTTGAAAATCTTAGCTTAAATGCTGCAAGAGTTGATTTTCATGTTCATTTATAGCCGAAATAGCATTTCTGTTCATTTTTCTCCTCATTTATGATCACAATCATATTTTTCGCCCATTTTTCTTAAACTTTGAATCGAAATCGTTTGCATTTTTCTTCGATTTATGATTTATTACATGCCGAAGAACGTCTTCTAGACGTCGTATTGCGCGCGTCCTTTCATTTTCACTCTCAATTGTCCCCCTCTTGCCTTCCCAACAAAATGTCCGCATTTTGCTTTGTTTTTAGAGTGGTCAAAACATGACGCACAGCCATTCACGCAATTCATTCACGCTTAGAAGTGCACTTTTTCGAATTCACGTTAAAATGCCCTCTCGGAACGTTACAAATTTGACTACTGAGAAGGAAAAACTAACGCGAACACTGATTAGTATGCCTTAAATAAGATGATAACTATCGATTAACACTCGATTCAACTCGAAAAAGCTAATTATGCTTATTTTATCTTCAAACTAATGCGATCTACTCGACGAGTACGTTGTAAGCATCATACAATACTTCAAAATCAACTTGCAAGAGTGCGCTGTACTTGTGCTATTTTTAAAAATGTTTTATTAAAGATAATAATCGACTAACCATTCTTTGTTGTTCTGAAGATAGGGCTTGATTCGGTTCCAAATTTGGTTCGAGCCGTCGGCCCCTTATTTCAACAAAAATTAACCACCTTTATTCTCTCCGAGATGTTACCTTTGAACGCGCTTCCACCCCACACCTCTGGGAACGAACGCGATAAATCAATCCACATTTTTCTGGGCAAATACTGAATTTTCCATAATCAATATATAAATTGTAAAAACGAGTCATTCAGAAAAAGTAAATTTTGTGGAAAATTTGAACGAATAAATTTGTGGGGTGTCTTCAATTTTCTTCTAATCAAACTCCATATTTTCCCTACCGGATCCAATTCTGGTGTGTATTTCCAGACCACAGGAATTATGAGCTTTCCGAGATCGAAAGACTGGATCAACTCCGAATCGACACCTTTAAAGAGATCGAACCAGGCTAGAACCTGAACAAAATGATTTCTAACCACCAAGATTTAGGATTATTTTAATCGGCACCTTGTAGTTACCACCCTTGTTTCGCTTCTCCATACTATTTCTCAGAAAAGAGAACGATAACTACTGTGAGCCTTTTAATCCACAAAAAATTGATTTTTAAACCCACAAAATCAATAATTTTTTAGATTCATAAAAAAACAACGAAATTGTGTTAATAGCTATGACTCAAGAAACCTTGGTATTCCCGTATTTCATCGTAACGTTGATCGCGACGTTTTTTAAATGATCGAACATCATTTTTTTCGTGTCATTTCCATATTTTATCGGCAAAATGTACTTATCTGCTTCACACACGCCGATCTAGAAAATCTACTTGAAAATAACACACAAAAAGGACTCGTCCAGACGCTATAGTTGCATTGCAACTAACGTTAACGAGGCCCAAAATGACTTGATATTTCGAACCTGGAAGACCTCATCCGCACCAATATGAACGTAAGGCATGGGAAACTTGGAGTGGAGTTCAAGCACCTGGAAAAATCAATATTTTTGAAAACTGAAATATTTCAGAAGCAACCTGAAAAGGTGGCAACTGTAGCAACGCAATAACGCATTAGTGTGAAAACAAATATGTGTTAACCTAGTATTTGCATTAATTTAGTTACTAGATTATTGTCGTTGCTACTTTTCTAAATTACATATTTCGTACTTGATTCAACGAGTCCAAGATCAGCTCTACGGCTTCAGCATTCCCTATGCAAGTTACCTAAAACGATCCATTGTTTTGCAATACTTTACAAATTTGAATTTTACCATTGGATATCTCGAGTCTTCGCGAAACCTCGAAAATTTCTGGGTCTTCAAAATCCACTCCATATGCCCGAGTGTTTGAACCAGTGGTATCGCAGTTAGGCCCAAAGTGTTGGCGCTAAAATTATCTCTCATGCACAGGACTGTAAATGTTTAGACGCGCACGCGTGTACACGCACAACGAGATAATGTCTTTTCGAGAGAGCATGCTCTTGAAAATATACACTATCTCATTATGTGAGTATATTCGCGCGTGTGTCTAAACGCTTATATCACTTTTCATATATCGATTTGTTACATATTTTGTTTTCGTGGATTTCTGGGGAATACATGACAACAACAACACATATGCGAATCGTGTAAAATAGGATCGGGGAAGATTTATTGCAAATTGATGTCTCTTGTTATTTTCAGAATGCCATATCGCTATTAGTACAACTAGTATTGCACGAGTTAAAGAAATTTGTGTATTTGGAAAATTATTAAACATTCCAGTACTATTTTATGTTAATTGTTTAATATATGATTTGTACGAAAATCGAAATTAACTTACTGACTTAGGATCTCTAAGACGTCATTTTTGCTGTAGGCAAAACCGTTGCGCACATCCGCTAGTTGACCTTCGAAAGGAAACATGTCCTAAAATCATATATCATGAAAAAGCGATGTATTAAAAACTATATATATAAAAGAAGTTATATGAAAAATCAAGTGTCTACTATACCTCCCACTCGAAAAGCGCCCCTGTCGCTCCCAAGTCTCGTATCAACTCCAGTAGTTGCTTGAAGTATGGAACCTTGACTGGAGCGCCTAAAATCTAATTCAAAAGGTTAAAATATTTAAACACACCTTTCATATCAAAATGGACGATGGTACTCTTAAATGTAGCATCTATAGAATAAAATAACAAGAATAATAGCAAAAATATCCTATTAAAATTGGAACTAGCCATGATTAAAGTAGGTCTTTGATTATGGCGAAAAATCGGTTTAAAGAATGGCGCCCCGTCGAAATTAGGTGGGGGAAAAAGTTAGGTTGATAATTTGATAAGGTTGATGATAGTGTTCTCCCTATCTAACCGAGTCCACACTCTACCTTGAAACGGCGAACTACGAAAACTTGGTCGTTGTATGAAATGCGAGGAATCGCTGAAATAGCACTTAAATCGAAGAGATCTAGAGACGTTGCTATAAGACGCGAAATAACGCTAAGGAAAGGAGAATTTAAGAGCTAAAAGTGAAAAATCACTACGTTAGGGAACGACTTTCTATCCATTCTATAAAACTGAACAAGTGTGAAGAATTTTGCGAAGAAATATGATGAAAAATATTGGCAGAATAAATGAAACTTTCGATTCACCACCGCCTAAACACTTGATATCAAGAATTTTGAAGAATCACCACTTTTTCTTTTAGCCTATGAAAGTGACGCGGTATTTTCGAATCTTCATAAGAAAATTCGCGAAAATTCAGAGATTTCTCATATCAAATATATATATGAAAGCTTGCGTGGAATTTAAAATGATCTCAGATTATTTGATCTTAAGATATGAGCCACTTAATACTTATATTCTTTATATAAATAGCATTATATACTGGACACACCATATGGTTCATGATATAGAAATGTGAGTGTCCATTCTTTTTTCTTACATTCAAATGATAAAATGGCTGCTACTTAGTCGTGGGTCTTTGTGTAATGGGCAAGGCAAATAAACCGCACATGGATTTGATTTTTATCGAGGCAATAAAAATTTTAATCCGATTGCTTCTGAAAGTTTGAACTAATATATTGAAAAATAATAATATATAAAACATAGTTCATGCAAATATTGAATTTTATAGAAATAACGTTTTCCCTAAATTAGGCATGCAATATAATATGAGAATGAAATTTCAAAATACTGAAGGTTCATGAAGTTCAAGAGAACAAACTAAAATGATATTTCTGACTTCCATTCCAACCTTTTAAAGTCGAATGTCTGCCATAAAAACGAGAGACGAACATTGTGAGTTTTTACGTGCCCTGAACACGCTGAAATTTACGATTAATCGCATATTTTGACTCTGCCAAAGTTTAGCAAATAAAGGCGCAAATGTTGCGGTGAAAGTGTGTCAATCAAATGCAGAATGCAAAGCTGATAGTGCACAGTTCAAACATTTTCGAATATGAAAAAACATATATTTATAAAATATTTGAAAGGTTCCTGAAATATTTACTTATCATCCTTATCAACTATCTTCATTTAAAATAAACTTTACTTGCAATGAAGCAATACTTTGAATACCCGTAAATTTTTGCTAATAAATAATAGAAAGTTTAGTGAAATGAGCTATTTGGAAGCCACGAGACATAGCGCGAAATAATAATAGTATAGGGCTAGGGTAGAGCACGGAGAATGATAGGCTTTCTTTTCTCACACTATTTCTTAATGTCTCGTGTTTCGTGGTTTTGCGATTTCCAAGTTGCCTAATGAAGTTACTCATGCAAACCCGTCGAGCGTAGATTTTCACTAACGATATGCGAAATTGCGGAGCCAAAAACCTAAAATTTTAATTTAAGATCGAAAAGGTTGAAGAAATTTACGTATTCAATATTCTTCGTGTCGGTAGCCGTGGTGGCGAAATGATAGAACTTGGTCTTGTCCTTTATGCACCTTTCGAACTGCCGTTCCACGAATTTTCTCGCATTCTCCTCGCTATTGTCACCTATATTCTCAAAATGTGTCGAGAAAAACTCAGGTTTCCTCAAAATCAAATGACTTGGAAAAGTAGTTACACATCGCTGCATACGAAATAGTGTGCAAGAAGATTTAGATTTCTATCCAATGCAAGTGTTTTCTGGTTTTATTTGATTTTCTTGCTCTAAATGTTTCCATTCTAATGAAACTCGATCATTATTACATGATACTATCCCATTTTACATGTAACAGCGATAATTGTATAACTACTTTTCAAAATCAATACAATTCACATACCAGCATAACTCTTCCAGCATTTCGACAGCGGTGATGAATGCAGCTTTTCCTTGAATATATCATACTTGTTCAGGAACAGCACTATCGAGGCATGACGGAAAATGTCGCTTTGAACGACGGCTTTAAATATTTCGTAATTTTGTTTCAGACGATTCTAAAAAAAATGGTCTAAAATTGAAATAAACCAGATTTTATTGACAGGTTTTACAAATTTCGGGTCTTCTGGGTCTAGTTGGTCATAGTCAGAAACCGCGACGATGAATAGGATCATGTCAATGCCTTCGAAACAACGAATCCATTTCCCTCTCTCGTTCCTTTGGCCCCCAACGTCGACCATTCGAAAATGGTGAAATTATTATTATTATTTCTTTCTTCCTAGCCTTATTATTCCCCACTAGGTGGGGGTCGGCTAGAAACGGTAAAATTATTATTGACAAAAATATCGACGTTTTCGTAATATTTATGCGCTAATTTTACTGATATACTAACCTAAAGTCCACCTTCTTGTGGGTAAAAGTAATCTCTGTAATGCCAGTTGTTCGAAATCGACACTGCAAAATGTCTTGCGTCGTCGGTACATAGTTATCCTCTATTAAGCGATTTAGATCGTCAAGAAAGCTGCAAATTTTAATGACTTTGTATCCCACACCCACTTTTTGGGAGGATAGTAGGGAAGGAAGGTAAGAGAAACGAAAAAAGTGGGTGCGGAATTCAAGAGGCTAATTCTAACTTTGGTAGGAAGACATATTTGAACCTACTATTTCGCGGAATCCAATAATTGAAACTCGAATCGCCTCATATAAACTTGTTGCAAAGAAGGACTTCCCCAAATACGTCCCATAGCCCTTCCAATATTCAAAGGTATCAGTACGGTTTCAATATCGGTGATCTCCGATTTAAACTTATCGAACCGAATGATATCTTCCTGAAGATCGATATCTTTTATATTTTTTTTTATTATAGTTCATATATAAGGTAATTGAAATACCTTGACAGATATATCATGCCCAAAATCATACAGCGTACAAGCTTCGATAAGTTGGCTTAGAGCTTCAATCGAGTTCGAATGAACCACGGAAATATAGGCCAAGGAATCGTCCTTGGAAAACCCGTTCAGGTGGAGAATTCGCATTTGCTTAAATATCGTCGTTTTCCCACACCCGCTTCCACCTAAATTAAATTAAACGAAAACAAATAACAAAATAACGCATTTTATAGACCCAGTAGCAAGATCTTGAACTTCTTCATGTTCTCTTGAGCTTCCTTAGACAGAGCGCGATCGATAGCTTTTGATTTACTACTCGAGGCTCGTTCCTGAAAACTTTTATTTTGGTCGAAAATAACGACTTTAAAAATTAAAAAAGAAAAAAAACTCACACCAGGCGAAGTTTTTGCACTTCTCAGACCACCAGCACCCATGCTCCATGAAATTTGCCGAGAAAATTATTGCAATTCTTGGATCAACTTCAAAAATCGGTCATTTTTAGGACACTGTTCTCGAGAAATCGTGCTGAAAGACAAGCGGGAGGAGCTGTTTGCGTGCCAAATATGAGCGGCTGAAAATTGCAAGAGTCGGGCGCGAAAAATCAAGGAATAGCTATTCGGATGAAATTGTAGGTGTGTGTGTGTGTGTGGGGCTACAAAGTGGTTATCGAAAGATAAGGAAATATCGCAGAAAATTCGAGAGCACCGAGAGAATTGGAGATTTGTGCACTGGCATATAAGGAAATTGTGCTGCCTCGAGAAGGATAAGCGCGGAAAATGCTACATCGTGAAGAAATGCGATAGGAAATAAAAGGAGTTGCTAGAAATCACACATAAAGATACAGACTAATAGACGGGGTTTTCTTCGTCTATCTTTGAATTTCACAATATTCTCCCTCTCCGCACCCCAACACCTTTCCATCTGCCCCGACTTCAGAAAAATCTTTTCCGCCTCTGCAAAAGCCCCGCTATTTCCCTCCAATCTAATTACGCAATAATCAGCGGCAAATAATCACCTGTCTCGAGACAGAGAGAAAACTGCCTGGCCTACAAAGCACAACGAGGGTGGATTCAAGAGCACTACTGGCGCAAAATTTCGGCCGAAGAAAAAACAAACGAGCAATCTTTGAATTTGTTTTTTTCTAGCACAGCAAACTATTTCGCCGTTTTCTGCACGTGCCTTCAACTTTTCCAGGATTTTTCTGTAGACGAGGATAAATGAGAGCAATAAATCTTGAAATTTTGAAATCGCATCAAAAGTCGAAAGATGGGAGGCGGGTTGCCTGGCGAATTGCCTGGATACCGGTATTCGAATAATATGAATCTCAGAAATCCAACATAAATCCGAACTGACAAAAAGCGAAAATTCAAAACCCACTCTATTCATTTTGGGTGGCTCTTTAATGGCAATGGGACTTCCATTGGCTCTTTGGCTCCTTCACTTGGGGCTGAATGGAGGTAATTAGCTCGATTAACTTGATTAATTAACAGAAGAGATAATTGTAGTGGTATCGGAGTGCCCTTGCTATGGAGTCTCCCTGATGAGCACATCCGATAGCACGTTGCATTGTTTTCAAATCGTTACTCCCATGGCATCCAGCTGGGTGGACGCTGACGAAGCGTGCCAAGAGTACGGGGGTCACATCGCTCACCCAGAAACTGTCGAGGATTTATCGACGTTGAAGGATTATATCGAATCCGTAAGCAGCTATTTTGTTTTTAAATTTTGGAGACATTTGCTTCAGACCACCTCCGACCCAGTCCTGACTGGAATCGTCGCTGCGAACGCTGACACTGGTAGGTATGCAGTGATGTGCCCCGATAACTCCTTCTATGGTCTCCTGGATCCTTCTGCAAGCTTCATCAAAATGGCCAATGTAAAGTGTATTCAATTTTCGTTGAAATATCAACAAAAGAATTAGAACGCAACCGTAAATATGACTTGTGCCTTCCTGGAAACATCCACAAATGACATAGAATACATCTTCGACTCGTGCCTGCTGTCCTCGAAGACGTTATGTGACATTCGTAAGATTTTGTTTTCTCTTCTTCAAACATTATTATTATTTCAGCTCTTCAACAACCGGACTACTGCAACTCTTTAGCGACTTGCACGTCATCTGCTCTTTCGACAACGATCATTTCATCGACGTCGCTGATGACAGACGTATCATCTTCGAGCTCTGACAATTCAATCTCAACTGGATCCACATCTACTATCAACTTCGAGATGACGTCAAGCGAAACCACAATAACCACAATTTCAAATCCAAATGTCACAAACACGCAATCGTCTCAGTCTGCTGAAACGGGATCCACAATTACTCAAAACGATCAGCCTGCTACTGGAACTACTAGTCCCACCTCTGGATCTACGAACTCTTCTGAAACAACAGATACAACAGCTGATAGCAAAAACCCTAATCCAGACCCCAACCCGGGTCCCAACCCAGGAGATGGCTCCTCGGGCAATGGTAGCTCTATCACTGCAGATTTGTCGACTGATCCTGATCAACCCCTATCTTCAATCGCCCTAACGATCTCCACATCAGTACAGAACCCTGCTGGAACGACCACTGCTCCATGTCCAGCGAGAACCGACTGTTTAGAACATCAATGGAGCATCTTTGGAATGTGTGTGGATTGGAGAGCCTTGCTTGCGTGCTTGCTGCTCTTCTTGGGTATCGAATAATTGTTCTATTTTCCAAAAGAAATCGCTTCAGGACTCCTTCTGCTGTGCTGCTGCTGTCATTGTTGCTTGCACCGGTGCATGTTCTGTAGACCGAAGGAACAGGCAAAGAAGGACGCTGAGAAACGACCTATCCGAATGCCACAAGTTCACCCGATTCCTCCTGTGGTTCCAATTCCGATGGACAAAAATCATCGTCCTATCGCTCCTCCGAGGGTTGAGAGCAAAACGATTGACAGGACCATCATTGATGAAGAACCAAAACATAACATTGAGATGAAAGAGATTAAAAGTATCGTTTCAGATCTTATATGTGAAATCAGAGTATATTGTAGAAGACGTTTTGTACCGCCCTGAATCAAGAGGCCTGGCTTTGGTGCCTCCGGCTCCAGCAGTGTCCGCAGCTGTGCCATCGGTGGCAGATCCACTGATAATCACGGTACCTAAGAAGTCGGAGAAGGTCTATGGCTTCCACACTAAAGAAATTCGAGTCATTGAGGCGGCCCAGCCTATTAAGCCCGAGACGAGAGACGTTGGTATGAAAATAATCTTTTTAAAAGTTACGAAACTTGAAATTTCATGATGCCAAACTGATGAGTCGTCCTTTCACGATGTGTCAAAGAGATTCAAGAAACAACTACCGAAACAAGTATATAGAATTTGAAAGTTTCTTGAAAGACATAATATTTCAGAAGAGAATAACTATCAAGCCCATGCCTCTTGCAAAGATTCGTCAACAAGGGAATCCCATACCTGAAGACGACGATATCGCAGACGAGATTTCGTTGAGGGAGATGTCGAAGAGCCCGGATGTAGAGTCCGTAGCTCCTCTTGGCGATTTCCATGCTGAACTCATTGCTCCAGTGATCGCGTCTACTCCATACGTCTTCGTCCACAATCCGAAGCCGGAAATGCCTGAGATTCCACCAGTGCATCATCATCGAAGAGCCCCACCGGTGCAGAAAAGTCCAGCTAATGTGATCACGGCAATCGGCAGTCCACCAAGAGATCCTCAATCCATCAGCTCACCGCCGCCTGTAAGCAGAAGACCAGCTAGAGAGGTTCGACCAAGGAGCTCTGACCAACCAAGAAGAAGTGCGTTGGCCCCAACCGAGGCCGTCAGACCTAATAAACGAGCAAGAAGTGTTTCGTAAGAATTATTGAATAACTTTGTGTTTCATAATTGTTGAAATTAGTCCTCTTCCTGCAAGCACTCCTCCACAAAAGGCATCTAGACCAGCAAGGAACGATCAACCCATCATTGTTCAGCCGATGGTTCCTGCGTCCAGATCTGAGAAATCGCAAGTTCGGTAATTTGTTCTCAAAGTGGAACACATCTTTTTAAAACATTGAAGATCAGCGCCCCCATCCTCCAAGGCTCAACCATCATCTGAAAGCTTGTTCAAGGAGCCTTCCAAGCCTAGTGGAGGTCTGATGAGAAGTCCGAATCCTGACGTCTCGATGAGAGCTCCAAGAGGAAGATTGGGAGGAGTAAGACGTTTATGAAAGTCGATGTTGTTGATGCCTAAATCTGGGAGAGGCGCACAGTGGTGCACGATTATTTTTAGTGGTTAGAAAAGCGAAGAGTAGAGACTGGCCTTAAAATCGCTTCTATCTCTCCTCATTTTCGACCTCCCAGATTTCGGCATCAACGATATTTCTTGACATGAAAGTTCTTCAGGTAGTGAAAGCCGGTGGCGGAGACCATGATGGTCCAACTCCAATCGGATGGAAGCCCTGGACAAAGGGGGCAAGTGCCCTAGGAAAGAAACGTCCTGGTCCAGCTGATCTCTGAAAAACTTTATTACAAAAGCAACTTGAAAGTTCAAGCTTAGTTGGAATTTGTCTGGATTTGTTGAATTTTCGCTGCCCGTCTATGTCAACAAAGGCTATGCCCGATGTGCTTGGCTGTAAAATTTGTCCGCAATATAACGGGGATGTGTTAGAACCAAAAAGGGCTTGATAAAAACAATGCATAGCTTCTGCTGGCCTGAAATGGGAAGCCATTTGTCACGTTCGGCCTAATGATCGACAATTTTTCTCGCACCCGCCCGAAATTTGTTTTCTCTTCACGTCTCTAGCTTACCTCATACACACACGCCGCATAACGCGTCACTTGAGTCAAATTGAACGATATCAACCTTTACGCTTATTTTGTGCAAATGTGTTTAGTCCTACGGTCAGCTCATCTTTTTTGTATACCAATTTTTAGTCGAATCTCGATTTTTCTATTTCAAATAAAGCCCTTTCTGTGAATGATCTCTATGTAACAAGTATGCTATAAAGATATTAAAGGAAGATTTTTAATCCTCTCAGAAGAATTAGATATCCATGAATCCCGTCATGAGAATACAAGTTCAGAGACGGAAGCCTTTGAATTAACTCTTTTGTGAAGTTTTCTCGCCGAGCATCCAACAATTGTTAATAAATCCTCTGTCTTGTTCAAACGTAGAAAATTTTCCCACATCATTCGCCAATTTTCGCTATTCCAAATGTAAATACTACTGCTTCAGTCATTTGACCGTATTTGCCGAAAACAAAATGCAAATTTTCGTAGGCGAGAATTGCGCGTGTACCACCAATTCACTACGACGATATAATGGGGATCTGCGTTTTTATGGGACGTTCATTTTACGCTGGCATAAGCTATTGTCTCGCTCTTTACACTTTGAGTTCTTCCATAAAAAATGCGACAGCGCGTATTCGCTATTTATGCAACATTTGTGTATTGCGTATGCTCGCGAGCGTACCGTATGAATATTTCAGGATATTAGCTCTCGGGGAATGGATGGCGTATTTTCTCGAATAAAACCTCAGAAAAATTGAGAACCTATCTTGACGAACGCTTTTTCCAAGCGTTTGAACTCATTTTCTGCTACAAATTTGAAAATCAATTGTTGTTTTGACGTTTCTCCAGACCTAGCAGCACTTCGTCAGACGAAAATAAACGATAGGGGATAGGCCGTACGAGCGAGTTCGTCGTTATGATACCAAGTCGCACTGGTAAAGGTTTTGGCTAATAACAGGCCAAAGAGATAAACTTGTCAATGAAGTAGTGGGGGTAGGTCGCAAGGGGTTTCTGACGATCGTCCTCCCTAGGATTGCGTTTAGGATCTTCTGGGCGCACGCAAACTTTGGAGGCTATTCTCTTAGAAACTTACATCATAAAACACACGTCACTTGACATAATTCAGCTAATTTCTGGATGTCCTACTGCAAAATATTAGTTTTGGGTGTCGAGGGATTATTGCTTTTTTTCTCCTGCTTATCAGCGATTTATCAGCCCATACCACTCCTTATCACTCTCTCTGCGCTTCGCTTATCACTCTAAAACATTTGCTCCCGCGCACTTCCGCCATCGGCGGATTTTCAAATGCTTCTGTCAGATTATCGCTTTGGGTTTGTCCAAGTCGCACTCTCGATCCTATAACTTTAAAGATTTCGAAATGCGCGTTCTATTTTCTACTTTTACGTCGTAGATCTTGATCCTTCGCTTTATTCTTTAATGTTTAAATTCTTGAATATTTTTAATTTTCAGAACTTTGGGCAAAATCAGCTACAAATCCACACACAAGCCAGAAATGTTGTACAGGCAAATTATGGAGGTCCTGACGCAATTCGTCCTGTTGCTCGTCATCACCATCCCTTTCATCTCTTCCACACAGCCCATGATTTTGGTGATCATTTTAAAAATTCTGCTCATATGAAGTGCTCTTTATAGCTAAATTTTAACAAGATCTTCTTCCATCTGCTCTATTAGAAAAGGGAAGGACGCTAAAAATGTAGTACTTAGTATATTTTATATGAGCGTGATATTTTTCCAATTTTATTCATTGCGATAATTTCAGCGATCTAAAAAAGCGATAAACCCTTTTCTGGACTCGATGGGCAAGCGAGCGGTCAACCCCTTCATCGACTCGATTGGAAAAAGGGCGTATCGAGGGTAGGTTCTCGGAAAATTGAATATTGGGAGAAGCAGTAACGTTGTAACCTATAAAATAGTATAGGGCAGAGGCAATGATATGATCACTACCTTCGTCCTGACTTCGATATTATTTCTTGTTGCAACATTACTGTTGCTACTTTTTCAGGTTGCTGAATAATTTCTTGTTATTTTTCGAGTTTCAGATATTTCGACGCTTTGGCAGGTCAATCGTTGGGCAAGCGCGCTGTGGAGACGCCGGAATTCGCTGAAGTGCCGTACTTTTGAATAATCACGCTGGGAGAAAATACCACGGAGTGTTCCGTTCCTCATTTTATTATCTGATTTTTTTGTTGTAAAATACACGGGACATATTCCATTTTTAATGTTTTCAATGTAATAACTCTTTAAAACCTATGAACTCTAGTAATTACTACAGTAATCCTGAATTTGTCTTGTTTTGGTGTAAAAATTTTTCCCGGAATTTCGAATTAGCATTTTCGTCGGCCGGAAGTTGGTCCGGAAATGGGACGCTCGTCTCTCCCCCCGTAGTCTTATCTGTTTGAATTCACAGAATAATCGGGAATTCGTTAATTCTCCAACCGCAATTTGTAGCACCAACGCACCCCGTTTTCTATTTTTTCGCTTATAAAATAAATGTTTGTGAATAAACATCTTCCTCACATAGATTTATTTCGAGACATTAAAAATTTAGCTATCGAGATAAATGGGGCTTCACAAATTGCTACAAAACCAGTTTTAAAGAAGAAGAAATCGGCTTTACATAAGGAAAAGGTCGGTCGACTAAATATCAGAACATTGTACACGACGGATATAACAGCTGGCTAATAGGGCTGTTCTTGAAATAAGTTTATATTTCAAAAACAGCTCAAATGTGTTCAGACTATATGAAATTATAAAACATTTAACATTTTTAAAAATTGCGTAAATAGGTATGTTCTTTCACAGATAAAGTAATGAAGAATGCTTGCAAAGAGTGTTTAAGAATACATCATAAAGACAAATAGTTGAGTCACAATCATGTCTACTCTATGGCTTCATTTTTGCATATATATACAAAACTTGTCCGCAAAAAATATAATCGTATCAGAACACACGAATAAAATTTCTATCATCTAAGTATTATAAATAGTTTTTAAACGAATGCTTTCCTGAAATGCGCATGAGAAACACTTAAAGAAAAAGGCAATTTGAAAAGATAGTTAGATCGTTTCATACCAAATAGTTTAGTACTAGATTAGGAAAGGTTCTTCTTCCTCTATGCTATTTAATATGCGGCGATTTTAGCTATTTTACAAATTGTCAAAGAAACTGCTCCGCAGCAGACGTTGCAACGTATTTTCGAACCGAGCGCGGTTAACCTCGTATGGAACGAGACGGTGTGCCTTATCGAGAGACGAAGGAGAGCATACCTTCTTTTCCTCTCTCGAAAATATTCACTATCTCGTTTCATGAAGTTAACTGCGCGCGCAGTTCGAAAACGTTGGGCAACGTCTGTTTCGCAGTTCATAAATCTCAAGTTTCCAATTAGTTGGACGGTACAGGTGGCATGGAGGGTTGTTGGCCGGTTACCGACAATCTACGAGGGCGGTCAGCTTCTTCCATCGAGCTGAATTTTGCAAATAATAATCATGTTTTGAAGAAATGCTTGGTGTCATTCATTTTGTTGGTTCTTTTTCTTGTGTATCAGTATTCAGTATTTTTATAAAAGGATAAACTGTAATGATAATTTCTATGATGGTTCTGATATCAAAATTAGCAAACAATCGCCTCCAAATCTATTACCCATACCTCGAAAGCGTTCTCTGTCTTTCCATGCCCGGAATGGCAACTCCTGAGAGCAATCCGCATCCCTTGCACAGCAGAATCAAGGATCGCGCCAATTTGTCGGGCTTAATTTTTCATTTTTAGACTATTTAAAGGAGAAAATGAATAATTACCGCCTCCTGCATGACATCCGAAACATTGTCGACCACGAGCAGGGTAGTCTTCTTCTTGTTCATCGATTTGTGGGTTGTGTACACCGTGTGAAGATGCTGCGCCTTGGATCCAGACACGAGCAGGGCATCGACACTGAAATTTTGTTTAAAAATCAATCATTTCAGAATACTTTACAGCCTGTAAATTTTGGTATATTTGTGTTGAAAAATATACTTTCATTCAGAACTGCAAGTGTTTTTAGATACGCACACGTGTCCGAACATTTACAGCTCTGATTTCATTATTCAATGCTTGAACTTCTTCATTCTGCATCACAAATTGCATCGAGGGATTTTCAAATGGTTGATAAAATTCGTACTTTTCCAATTTCGTTCCGATAGTCGAGCTCAGATCCGTTCTCTTGGTAAAGGCCAGAAGATACTTGCTGAGGTTCTTCGGGTTCAGACTCGTCTTCATTTCCTCCAGATAGCTCGATTTGTGGGCTGCATCCCCCTAAATCGGAAAATTCTCATCTCCGGAAAGAATTGCTGTTATACAATAATTCCTTTCTAAACGTGATCTGCCGAGTTCTAAGGGATTTTTTTAAACTTCTATTTTATGTTAGAGATATGGTCGTTTGATTAGTACTGTGTTGAGTTAGAACTCCGCAAAATTCAACTATCTATCTCTATGAACTCGTTCTCGATTCTTCACGATATTTTGACATGCCGAAGATCATTTGAATCACAGCAAATTTGACTATTTCCTACATATCGAAAGCCAACCACCAAATATGTCCTACTTCAACACTGATATCTCTCTTTCAATGATTTTGGAGGACAAAAATTAGCCAAGTTTGATTCTCAACAAGCCTTCCCAATCGCTTCATATCGGCGGTGTTTATTGTTTGATGAAAAAATTAAACCAACGAGGATCAACCGATATCAATAGATTGTTTTGCTCTTTGAGCTCAAGAGAGAATTCAGTCGAATAATTTAATATCACCACGATTAATGTGCATTAATTCGAGTAGTGCATGACAAACTCACGTCGGATGATGACTGAAGAACTATTTAATTATTAGCAAAAAATCTTATTCCTTGGGTTGTTTTTCAAGACCCTAAAATAGAAATTTCACTTACTCCTCCGAATTTATGGGCCAGCAGGTAGTCCCACGCTCCGTCAGACATGATGCCATTTTCCAATCGGAGATTCATCACCTAATTAAATCTTTAATTAGCCCCCAATTATCTCGACTTGGTTACCTTCTCTTTGCAGTACTCGATAATACCCGCAGTAGTCGAGGTGCAGTGCACCAGAATGATGCCCAGGATACGGTTCGGGTAGTTCATCTTAATTAGGGTAATTAAGCAAAAATTAGGTCCGACTTAATTACCGCGAATCGACAGACGATATTCGCGCCGACGCCTTCTCCAAAGGCAATGCATGCCTAAATGGGTTGGTAATTGGAAGAGCATTCGAGTACTCATCCTCACCTTGATTTCGAATTTATCCAGAACCGCAGCCAAATCTTCGCCTATTTGTTCCAAAGTCGGAAAGCTGAACGTTTGATCGATCTTCAACCTTTTTTCTTTAAAATGTTAAGCCCAGTAAACAAGCCAGGGATCGCTTGAAAATGCGGCAATTTCGAAAGAGTGACAACAAAATAATCAGCTTATCCTAACGACCACACGAAAGACCTTGTATATTAGCTTTTGCTCTAAGCATTGTTTGCAAAATATTCGCCTTCTTTTGCGGCGATTTGATCAATTATTAACGAATTTGACACGAATTGACGCGCATCGATAGCATATGCATGGAAATGCCAAATTCCAGAGCCACTTCATATTTCTGCAGCCTTATACACGCAATTTCTCAATATACTACAAAATTCGTTCCAATGCTAATTGCGTAAGCACTCCTTTAGCTTTTTCGAATTGGGTGTGTTATTTATAAAGTCATAAAAACCAACTTAATTGGTAAATATCATGGAATCGCCTATGCAGTTTCGAATTGAAACATATAATATATATATTTTTTTTGCCAATAAACAAATTTGTTAACTAAATGGGGTAAAATGCTTACTCTCCACTGAAATCTGAGGCGTTCTGCTCCTGTCCTGGGACGCAAACGTGCAGGAAGATGGACTTGTCTTTGACCGGGGCCATCGAAGGATCGTTCACGAAACGGATGAAGGATTTATCTTAAATTGCACAAATATTCAAAAGTCATTGATTTCTTGAGAAAAAGTATTTTAAAAAATCGTCAATTTGGAAAGTTCTATGATTTTGGAGACTGGGTAGTTTCGACAGGGCTGAAAAACGTGGCGAACATTTCAAAACTGATGGTATGCAAATTCGATGAGTTTAAAAGAGCAAGAATTTAATGGCTATTTGAAGACCTCAAGCCCTCAAGCTATGCGAAATAGGGTGAGGAATGTTAGGGAAAACGATTCTTTTCTCACACTATTTCGCATGGCTTAGGGGCTGAGGTTTCCAAATTGCCGGATTTCATACGATTAGTGCCAATATCATGAACGGTGATGAAGAACGTCTTTCCGGATTTATCCTCAATATTTCCTTGAACGTAGACGTGAAGCACGCCACAGTGCTGGGTCTGGACCGCAACCATCTGAAAATCGATTTTCAAAAGGTGAATATTAATAAAATAGAAATTAATTAAAGTAGCAAGTAAAAATAGCAACCGAACAAGTAGTTACATCGCTGCATATATGAAATAGTAGAGAAGAAATCGTTTCTCTAACAAATCCTATACTATTTCGCATGCGAAACGATGCTACAACGGTTCAACTATTTTTCGAATTGCAGTAAAAAGTCACGTAATGAGCTCATTAATGATCCTACCTAGTACTTTTATCAATTGAAAGAAATAAAATCAATACCGGAACTGCCTCTTCAGACATCTTTGAAAATTTCAGCGAATGCAACTGGTAAAGATCTGAAATTTCTCAAATTGACGATAATTTTGCATCACGATTTCAACAAAGGCGTTACGAAATGCGTGAGAATATGTCGATATTCGAGATACCAAAAGAAATGAAGAAAGAAAAAGGGGGACTTCCAAAGGATGACGGAATGATGCAAATGGTGAAATGCAATTTCGGAGGGCTTTTCTCGAGAAGGGTTGGAAATAAAGTGCTCGACTTAGAAGAAACGACTTTGTGTGTGTGGAACCCGACGAGGAAGAGTTAAAAGCATGAAATGCGAAAATTCTTAAATTAACCGCACAAAATTCAAAGCTAATTCCGAATTAAACACCCCAATTTGGTATTTTCTGCCCCCAGAAATGTCCATTGAGTAAATGAAAACTTGGAAAACGAGGGTAATGGATCGCGTTTTTATCGGTAGGAGAAAAAGATACCCCTTGGGAACAACGATGCCCAGACGCTTTTGCAGCAGGAAAATTGTTTGCCAGCGAACAGAAAATGAATTATATTATTTGCGTCGTTCGGTTCATCAAATCAATGAATGCATTAGATAAATTGGATTGTTAAGATAGGATTATCTAAAAAAATGTAAAACCTACAAGTTCTGAACCTATCAATTTAAATTATGCTTTCTATCATATCAAGAGCATGAATGAAATATTGCGATTTTTCTTACCGAAACTAAATAAAATTTAGCAAAAAAATTGACTAGAAACGAATTTCCGGGCACTAAATTCAAAGAAGCCCTCCTCGTGGTTTCGCGGCACAAAGGGAAATGGAAAATTCGAAGGAAGCGACTGCGGAAAATGCTCGAGATAAACAAAAGAGCAAACATAGGCAAGAGAAAGAAGTTGAAAAGACGCAGAGAAATTGCTAGAGACCACAGAAAATAAAGGGAGAATTGGGGAACGAGAAAGATGCCCAACTTTCTATGCTCACTTTCTCTATTTTCCCTTTGCCCCTGGAAACCGATGTTAATCGATAGCCGTTAGAAATTCGCGAGTTATAATTAGCTTCAAGCGTTTCTTAAAAATGTCATTTTTTCTACACTTTACAATATTACAAAAAGTCAAAAACATTTATGTAAACAAGCGAAAATGTTGAACCTCTTTTTCTGCGATGCATCACCACCCTTTACAAATTCCCTAGCACCCCATGATAAAATGATAATAAAAACAAATGTGCCTTCTCTCGTCTTGGGCTCGGTTTGCAAAATAAGCAAAATAAGGACATTAGTGATAAGAACTGCGGGTAAACAAGGCACCATAGATGGGAACTAAATTAGAAAAAGGGGCAAGATTGCAACAAAAAAAAACTATTTTTAAGGAAATTTTTCAAGTTTTAGAACTACGATATGATAATTTAGGTAGACAAATTAGCCATTGAATAAGTAGCGTAAAATTAGATATATTGATAACTAACAACCTTTTATGAGGCTTAAAAATTGAGAATTTTGGAAGAATTTTGCACACTACATTATTATCAGTCTAAGAAATAATCTGTTGAAATACAAATTTGATGTAGACAAGCCAAAATATAAGCTTTTTGTTGTGTAAAATGTGAACCCAATGTTTAGCCAGAAAGACCCGGGAAAGTTGTTTACTTCGAAAAGCATTGTGTGCAAAATTCACATAGAACGAGAGAGAAAAGACGTTTTCAGAAATGTTTTATTTTCCAGGGCGCTCATGAGCCATGGTTAAAATTGCATTCATCACGTGATGCCATGATTAACTTTAAACAGCATGAAAATTCAGATGTAAACTATTCAAATCAGCAATACTAGGAAAAGACATCAAACCTAATTGAATATTCAAAAATACAGCTTGAAAATGGTTGATCTATAATATTTAAACTAAAATAGAAGAAGGCTGAAAGTTTATGGGAAGAATATTTTGGCGAGCAGCTTTTTCTATGTGAGCCAAAGGGAAAGAGTGTGGCCACCCGAAAGAGCCGGCGAGATAGTGTTGGAAAATGAGAGAGCGGGGTTGGAAAACGGGAAATTGATCGCCAGTTGAAGCAAAAGACGGAGAAATAGCATGTGAAAGGCGAGAGACGCAGACATATAAAATGGAGAAATAGTTCTTAAAATAGAGAGAGGGAGAGCTGGACATTTTGACTAGAAGGCATAGAAAGACCGATTCAGAAGAAAGAGAAACGAAGATCGGAGAAATGGAATTTCATCCGTCTCTTTCTGCCCTCTCATTTGAACACAATATTTTCTTATTATCATCTTTCTCCTTTTACATAAACAACGTCCCCACTGAGCACTGAGGGTTAAGCTTCGGAAATTCGGTGAAACCTCGAAAAACCCAAAGTGAAACAGGTAAAGTGCACGTCTTCGAAAGTAAATTTGAAAATTTTATTTGAATTTTAAAAATTTGTACAGAATAAATATGACTATACGATGCTGCTTATCATTATGTGAGCACTTTTCTCCCAAAATTGGGGAACAAAAATCGAATCTGGGAGAAAAGTGCCCACATTTTGGAAAAGAAATACTCGTATCGACTGTCAATATGACAGTATTGGAACCTTGGAATTGACCGCTTGCTCGGATATTCGTGGCTGATTTGGGGGAATATGTTTTGACGAAGAAGCACTGCAATTATATCGATATTATAAATTGGAACGGCCCTTTATATTCCACATTCACTTTTTGAAGAGAGACTAGGGGAGGGAGGTAGAGGGAAAGAAAAAGTGAGTGTGGAGTACAGGAAGCCAATTGGATCTGATGTGATCTTTACGCTTCGAAAATAGAACTTTTCAGAGCGCTCAGTCATTTTGTCGTCAATTTATAGTTAAAAATTTAAATTTTGTCAAAATACCCTAGAAAAAGGTAATGCACAATTCTTTCCCATCTCAAAAATTTTCTTGAACGTTCTATTACATATAACCACGGAAAACTATCAGTTGATATAATTATTTAGACAGCGAATTTTTATTTTTATGATACTCTCCATTATCTCCGAGATGAACCCTTGCAAAGAAAGGGGGCAAGGGATACTCGTGCGAGCCTTAGCTATGTGTCTGCTCGTTTTTTTTTCTCTGCCCCCTTTTATCTCCCTCTAGTCTCGACGCGTCGCGCTCGCAAGTTATAGACGCAGAGTGTGCATATGATAAGGCTCATCTCGAGGGCAATGGAGAGTGGATGAAACAAATATTATTAGTTAGTATAAAATATTACCTAGGTAATTGAGCAGTTAAATTAGTTGCTTCAGAGTATGATGGGGGCAAATCATAGGGTCGGAAATGTCGATTATGATATGACATTTGATACGAGACACTGTCACTTTCATCGAAGGTTTGCATAGACTTCGACCACCGTTTGTGTCTTACTCGGCATCTAAAAATCGAGCTTAATTATTAGGATATCATGGACAGTATAAATGTCGTAATGACGGAATGGCGTAACGTAAAATGATGTGAAACGTTTTTTAGTATTTGGCGAAACGCTTTCTTTTTCTGCACAAATCCTGTCACCTTCTATTGCATTCAGTCATTTGTACGTTTCGCTAAATACTAAAACGCGTCTCGTCATTACCGTCATTTACAGGTTGCCGATATCATAATATTTAAAAGTTCTAAAAGTCCTTACAAATGACTATCCTCCGATCCTATAGACTGATAATCTTTATCATCTTCAGCAATAACGATGGAATTCCGTCTTAGACAAGCAATGAATCCAAGAATGGCGAATAAGATTGCCGGTGCTATGAAGCCAATCAGTAAATAGTACATGTATCGGAAATTTCTAAATTCACTCTCGTCAATAAACTCTCGCTGATAAAAATTAGCATAACGATATTTTGACCAGAAACTATGATAATATATCATTAATTTAAAAATGAATCGTATAAGAATATTTCGAAATTTTGGAAGGAGAGAAAACTTGTAAAAATATTGTTAATACCGAAATCTGGGAGGTCGAAAATGAGGAGAGATAGAAGCGATTTTAAGGCCAGTCTCTACTCTTCGCTTTTCTAACCACTAAAAATAATCGTGCACCACTTTGCACGCCCCTCCCAGATTTAGGCATCAACAATATCAAGGATGTGCCAAATTTGAGCATTTGAAATTCAAGAAGTGGCGGTCCAAAATTCGTCGCCTCAATGGGAAATTCCTGCTTCTTTTCGCGATGCTATTTCTCAAACTCTCTTTTAGCTTCTTGAGGTCTATTAGTGGTCCAAGCTTTCCGGGTTTATCCGGAAATCTTCCCATTTCTCGCCGTCTTGCTCTCAAAAATCCTCTCTAAATCTGGGAAAAATTCAATGAATTCAGTTCGAGTAGCCTGAGAGAGAGTAGTTTTTTCCTACAAAAATAAAAATGTTGACAGTTCAAAGTTAAGAAAATTAAACTTGCAATTTGCAACTCGCTCGAAATAGCATGAAAAATAAAGAGCGCAATTTCATCATTTCTTGTGTGCTCTCTTGATTTCTCATGCTATTTCAAGCGAGTTGCAATGCAACTAAGTATGAACGCTCCCTAGGATGACTCAATATTAGAATAGAGGTCAGAAAGTTATAAAATCGGATTTTAGAAAAATGAGTTGCGCAAGTTTGAAACGTCGAATAAAATGTTCATCTCGGAGGCGCTAGCCCTAAAAAGGGGTTGCGACGAATAAAATTCTAGGAGGCACAATTAAAGGGACAAAAAAATGGATGGGTGCATGCTCAAAAAATGCCCCCGGAAATTGTAGAAGAGCCCCTCGAAACTCTTCGAATTTCACGCAAATCGATGCAAAATTTCTAAAAAACTGGCAAAAAGCTAAAATTGAAAATTTTTAAGCCTGGAAAATAAGCCAAGAAGCCCCCACTCGAGTTTTTCATTTCGCATGCCGAAAATCTGCCTTCTTAACCTACGCAAATTTAGGTAAATACGCCAGAAAAATCCTGAAACAGGGTAAAAATATTGAAATTGAGATAAACTACACTGCAATCAGGGTTGTTCGAAATTCCGAATAGCTCTGAATTGAATGAATGCTGAATTTATGGTAGCTAAATAATAAGACTTTTCTAAAACTTACGACTGTTTAATGGAAAAAGCTAAGGGAAAGGATCAAAGGATCCAAATTGTTTATCAATATCCGTAAAGGAAGAGCCGAAATTTGAAGGAAAACGGGAAAAACCGAGTTATAGCTGACTATTCGATTTGAAATGCTCTCTTCTTCTCTCACTTCTCTCTCAGACTTCAGATATTTGTGAGCGCCGTATGTCAGGCATCTTTCCTTGTGCGAGAAAATTGCGTTATCAAGCTGCCGCCTTAGACTATAAACCGCAGAAAAGCAAGGATGTTCTCTGGTTAAAAAAAGCTTGAGGGAAATTCAAGCATATACTATTGTTAACAGGGATACCCGCAGATAATATGCACAGGTACAGAACGTTTTTCATGGCTATCAGACCTAGGGAGGACGATCGTCAGATAGTTCCTACGACCTACCCCCAATATATTTTCTTAGCAAAAATCTCTCTCTCTCTAACTTGTAGTTAGTTTAAATTTGGTCAGTGCGACCTACCCTCTATAGTTTCTCTTCGTCTGACGAAAGTGCTCCCTAGGTCTGTGTTACAATATATCACATGTATTTTCTAGTTTGCCATTACATGCACTTTGTTCATTTGATTCACCAAACAATAGCATTGCGCGTGAAATGTGGCGTGATATCGAAGTTCAACGCGTATTTTTGTCGTATTATGCCTAAATTAGGAAACCATTTGTTTACTACCACCCACTCGCATAGGCATTTTCGCCATTTTTACATGATTATGAACTCAAGAAAACACTTTAAGGGGTATTTAGATTGAGCCCAGGTCCTGTGTCTTATCAGTTGGGTCGGTTCCTTAGGTCTATCGAATATTGCCTCTTTCTTTTATCTTATCATTGGTATTTTTCTTCCTCGCATCATAAGCTATTCACCCCTAAACTCTGTGCATCCTCAACAATAATGCATGATTTGATAGATTTTTGAGTGTCCATCATTTTCCTGTTTATTATTTTCAAATTGTTAAGATTTTACCATCTTAAAATGTTAGCTATTTTTAACTTAAACTCTATATGTCAAAGTATATGATTTTCTAAAAAATGGCTTGAATAATTTGTTTCTAACCTAGGTTTTTGATTTGTTGATTATTTGGTCGTTAGATACGTGATCATTCAGTGCATTTCTTATCAATCCTTCGATCATCCCTCTTCATTTCCGAATATCGATTTTTCGATCAGGTGAATTTCCAGGATGCTCTACAAAATCGCGTTATTTTCGTTGCTTTATCTGATTTCCGACGAAGTCGTCGCTTTCCGAACCCAATCCGTTGCCGTCAAGGGTAAATTGCTGTGCGGAGGTGAGTTCGACGAAAACTTCTCGCACATTTACTTAATTGTAATGCTCGCCGATTCCTCGAAAAACGCAGGTTCTAAGAATAACTATGTACGTGTACTATGTCAGGGCCCAAGTAGCAGATAGTACTAAGAACTATTTATTCCTTCTAATCACAAATAAAACACCAGCTTAACAATAGGATGAGAACGGAAACAACTGCGAACTGAGATCTGGTCGAGAGGAGAGATGACTAGAGAGGCAGAGAATAAAAGCAACTCACGCTAAATCATATGTTCGCTTTATCGCTGGCGACACCACTATGTAAACCGTTTTTGCACTTTGCTGTTATAGTGCTTTTGGTGAAATTTCTAAGGAAAGGGCGCAAGGATAAGCTTCTTATCGAAAAATTTCAGGAGTCCCAGCCAGGGACGTCCACGTGAAACTGTATGATCAAGATGATGGTGGGAGTTTTAAAATTCTTTTTTTTTTTTAAAAAAAACCTCGATTCTCAGGTCCCGACCCTGATGACATGTACGATCAGATGCTGACGAACGACGATGGCGAGTTCAGCCTGAGCGGTTCGGGGGTCGAGCTGACGCCCATCGATCCAGAGGTCTGCAAAATTATCTATCGATTTACAAAAAAAAAGAATATTTTCCAGATCCGGATCTACCACAGCTGCAATAATCATGGAAATGTAAAAGCAACTTACTTCTTTTGATGTCATAAGAACCGAATTTGCTGAAAATAATAACGTCAAAAACTCTAGGCATAACTCATCTTCGTATTTAATGTTGTCTTGTAAAAACGGTTTTAATGACTAAAATGACGTCATATTAAATTATTATAATTAAAAAAAACATTCAGCCCTGCCCCCGCGAATGGGTCATTCAAATCCCTAACAAGTATATTTACTCAGGTCCCAAAGCGGCCAAAGCCATGGACGTTGGAACGCTGAATTTGGAGGTCAGAATTCGATTTTTAGAGTCGAAATTTGAACATTTGAGTCAAAACTCGCATTCTTGAGTCCAAAATTTGAGTTTCTTTGGGTTGAGATTTTCGAAAATTTTCAGGTCGAACTCGAGAACGAAGAACACGCGTGTATTAGACTGAACAAATGAGACTGAACGATATTTACTTGCTCTTTGTTGTACAAACTTTTGAACATTAAAGAATTTTCCTATTATTTATTTGATTTCAGATTATTGATCGGTTTCCCGCCGATTTATATATTTGATGATTTTAAAACGCACTTCAGATTTTTAATGTTTGAGAATCTTTAGATGATCTACCAAACTGTCATTCTTCTAATTATCTCTCAAATCGCCTACTCTATCGACATCGCGGAACAACATACAGGAAAGCAGAGCTATAAGGTTTGGGCTTAAAATTTCAACTTAGGTGAAAATTCAAATTCAGGTCCGAGGATATTTGATTTGTGGGGACAAGCCTGCAATGGATGTTGAGGTCAAACTTGTGGACGACGATTTTGGTAAAATTGATATTTTCAATTAAAAATTGTAAGAGAAGGAAAATCAGTTAAACTTCTGCTTAGTGAATTCAAATTTGATTTTTGAGGCTATTCTGAAATTCAACTATGAGAAACACTCTCCATTGTCGTCGAGATGAGCCTTTCATATGCACACTCTGCGTCTATAACTTGCGAGCGCGACGCGTCGAGACTAGAGGGAAATAAGAGGGAGCAGAGGGAGAGCGAAAACGAGCAGGCATGTAGGCTAAGGCTCGCGGGTACTCCTCTTACCCCCTTTGCAAGGATTTACATCTCGGAGACAATGGAGGGTATTTTTCCACACTATTTCGCACGGTTTGAAGTCTTGAAGGCTCAAGTTTTTTCCAAGTAGATATTTTGGCAAAAAATGATGAGCTTGCAGGACCCGACCCCGATGATGTTCTCGCGTCTAAGCACACTGATGAAAACGGCTACTTCGAGTTGGAGGGCTTCACGACTGAGCTGACCACCATCGATCCGCATCTCAAGATCTATCACGACTGCAATGATGGAATCATCGTAAGAATTCGGGATGTTTGAAAGAGGCAATTGTTGAAATGACGTGCGTTATAGTTAAGGATAGGTGAGGGAAGGAAAGTAGGGAGAAGTAGTGTGGGAAAAGATAGTTCACATTCTCACGTCATCCCCGTCATTCCTCACAATCAGTTGCCGTAAAATTACATCTCCTGTAATTGTCAAATGTGACTCTTTTGCGATAGCTTTTACTTGGAGTGTACTTTTATTGAGTCCTCTAACCCCCAAATTCTTGGAAAATCTCTCATTTTTCGTAATCACTGTTAAATTATTTCGAAATTTATTTGGTTGCTTTTAATTACCACCCAATTATCGATAATTATTATCCCAATTTTCAGCCCTGCCAACGAAGATGGGCCTTCGAGCTGCCGAATCACTACATCACAAGCGGTAATTAACGCGCGATAATTAAGCGATTATTTCAATTCTAGGACCCCGACCTGAGAAGGTTCTGGATATTGGGACGTGGAATTTAGAAATGTACATGCCTGGAGAAAGCCATGATTGTGTTCATTAAATTTTTAACTGCGAGTATTTTCTCCAAATTTTTGGAAATAAAGTAATTTTCTGGGAGAAAAGTACTCGCATCACAACTCATCATTCTTATTTGTACAAACCCCCGAATAAATATCTTACTAAAACTGCGGAACTTTTCTTGTTTTGTTTCTCTTTCCAAGATTCTGAATAATTGAATTAGGCATTTTGAGATTTGTGAGTAAGAAAATTAAGGACTTTCTGACGCGAGTGAGTAATTTCATGCATTAGATTACATTAACTCTTGTCGTAAAATGAAGAGATTTCATATCTTTGTTCTCTCTTTTTCGCGAAATTTCACGTTATTTTCTCCTATCCCCTTCGTCCCTATGACATCCAATATTGCTATCTGAAAAATTATGATTTCTCTTCTTATCCCATTTTCAGTGCTATTTTCATTGATTGTTTCTTTATTTGATAACACAATAGAGTCAAACTCGGATGTCTAATATCAATCTGAGTAAATAAAGCCATCCCCCATTCGGAGCTAGAATCTGAAACTCTATTTCTCTGAAATTTATTTGATATTTTCATTTATGGATAGACAAAATATATCAAACTGAACTTATTTTTGACACCCCCACACAATCGAAGGCATGCGCATTATTGACTAAATCAAAGCTAATCTTTATGCTTTGCTCGAAATTCCTAAATCACCATGAATCTCACGTATTTTTAGGGAGTATAAGTAAACATTGTGATCGGAGTATATAATTAAGCATAGGATAGATCATAGTTGAGATGTTTTAATAATTCATATATTGGTTGTGTGAACTCTTGACTTGACTTTAGATATAGCTTTAATTTAATATCAAAGTTTTATCACTTCGTATTTTCATATATTATTGGTAGTTTTATCAGAAGCAGAAGCTATTTTACATTCTACACATAATAGTGAAATATGCCAGTTTCCTTCAATCATCATAGATCGTGATTATTTTGGATCTACCCTATATCTTGAAACATATTTTGTTGAAAATTCGAACCAAGATGATACACTTTATTGCTTTTTCTTGGTGGTATCCTATCATTTGAAAACTTATATTTTCAAATTCCGAAACTTCAGACTTGCTTTTCCATCGGCCTGCATGGTCTCCGTAGATGGCAACCGTTATTTGGCGAGATGACGAGACCTATCTTTGCCCACACTATTTCGTCCTACTCTTCTCCCCTCCCCTATCTCTAACTATAGGTCTCGCCATATAGTAATTGCCTCCGTAGATCATGCTAAAAATCATGGGAAGTCGCCCTCTCCCCAAACCTGCCTCTACTTGTAAGTCGCTGTGCCCTACGTCAGGCATGACGAAAAGATATCCGGGATTTTCCAAGAGACGGGGCGAAAGAGGAGGGGGGTTTGGCGTGGTCGGTCACTCGTCTCTTGCCTGTAGTTTCGCGCCCGCGGGAATACCAGTCTGGTCAGAACCACTTTCACTCTCTCTCGTAGCTTTCACCGTCTTTTTCTTGGATTTTCGCTCTTTCTCCCCCTTTTTCAATTCTTTCTTTCTCCTCCTTCCTTCCTCAAATGACCTCAATTTCTAATTCGTCTATTTTCCTCAGCTACAACTTTTCCATTGCATCTCCCCTCAATTCATATGCGCTACTTTCACTGTCTTTCTTTCGCCCTCTCGAATTTATATTGTCTCTAGGTTTGTCTCTAATTCTCTTTCAGAAACCTTCATGTTGTCCTCAGGAGAAGTGAAATCTCCATCTCTTCCTCCCTCACTTTCTCTTTCTGACGGTGACCACAGAGCTCCCGAGTCATGAATAACCCAGTCTTAAGTTTAGACGATGTTTCTGATTTTGATTTTGAGCATGTTTCAGGGTGTCTTTGTATCGATGGATTTTTGTAAATTTAATTTACGAGCAAGCTCCATTCAAATATTTTCTATAAGCTTCAAGATTTCTCATCGTTATTTTGCAATATTCAGATTTTAATGAGGCGTCTTAATACAATTCACTCGTCCAAAATTTCAATTTCCACTCTGTTCCATAAAATTTTCAATCTACACAACTTTCCTTCCAAAGTTCTTCGAAGTCCGGTATCATCATTAGAAATTTTGCGTGATGATTCTTCTGGCGATTTTTTTACCTTCTAATGAGAGCCTGTGAGGGATCGTTGAAACTCGAGAGGAATCAAAGAATCAGACTATTTGATCTATTTCTTGACAAACAAACAATGCGCGAAGATGATGCCCAGTGGCAATCTGGGAAAAGATCACCTCTCTGCTTTTCTCAAAAATCCGCGCTATTTCTTCATTTTCTATCTTTTCTTAGCGCTATTTTTCAGATTTTTGATTCTTTCGAGCACGCTATTTTCTCGATTTAAACTCTTTTCATAGTACTATTTCCCCAGGTTCCATCTCTAATGATAGGCTTTACGTGAGAATTTTCTCTAACTCTCTCATAAAATCGCGCTATTTCTGGACTTTTCGCCGTTTCTCATAGGTATTTTCTCATTTTTTTGATTCTCTGCTAATGCGTCCTAGATCGTTTTCACGTGTGCGGTCACTACGTCATACGTGATTGCCGTCGGCACAGGCCGATAGCCCTGATCTGTCATTCCAGGCGCTAAGCCTAGGCTGGCCCGCCTGGCCGAGTGGATAAGAAAGTCGACTTTTTGTCAAAGTTTGTCGAGAAAGCTTGAAACTTGGTCATTTGAGTCGATTTTTCGCCACGAAACTTAGCGACTAGTCGATTTTTTTGTTTCGAATTTCATAAGTTTCAAAAATTATTCACTTTGAATCAATTTTAGAAGCGTCTTTATTCGAGAGATCTTTATTGTAAACTTGAAACTTTCCATCAGTCCGGTATATGCAATAGCTGGCATAATCTGGGAAAGTAATGGAAAATTACTTGGAACGCATTCAAAGTATTTCATGGTTTATTAATTATGAAATTTGTTTCCTTTTAGTTTTACATTTTGACATTTCATACTTATTAGTGAAAATTCATTATGCGCGTAGGCTCCTAATATTCATTCGTCTTTCTCTAAATGCGTCATAGTTTCCATTGTTGAGGAAAGTTTCACTTTTTAGGTAAGTAGAGAAATATTATGTGAATCTCAGAGATTGTAGTGAAAAAGTGACGAAATACTGCTAGGCTTAATGAGATCTAAAGATAGAGAAAACGATGAGAAGTTATGCCAATTTTATAGAGAAAAAGAAACAAATTAGGAGATAGCGCGTTATGTGTTATGGGTTGGGATAGGAAAAGATGGAAACTTATAATAATAATGAAAAGTCGATTCATATTTTACGCGCAAAGCCCGTTGTTGAAAGGCTCTCTTCGTTCCTTTTGTTGCATCATTTTGACCGCCTCCTTGCGCGTATCTTACGATTCAGCGTAGTACTACAAATTCCGTATTCGACGAAAAATGGTTGCTATTTTTGGAATTTATATGAATAACGAATTTGTTGTTTAATAGATATCATTATTTATAATTCGTTAAATATTTAATAGTGCACTGATTGTTTGAAATTCTTCGTCATATATGGTCTGGGACTGATGCAATTTTATATGAGCGAAAATTAGCTAAATTAATTGAAAGTTTAATATTTCTGATTTTTCATATAATAATTTCATGTAAACTCCACCATGTGAAATGTTTCACCTTTCATATATAATCTGATTCTTGATGTGGGTGTTTTTGCATAATAAGTTTAGTCCTTCTTTCTCTTGAACTTTAAAATAATTTTGCATTGAAAAATCTCGAACAAGATTGACATTTCGTTCAGTTTCTTGTCATTTATTCATTGATAAACACGTGGTAAAATTCGCGCTGTATCCTGTTATTAAAGTTTACAACCTCTAAGTCCAAAAAATTTGGGTTTGGGTCCGATGGGCCTAAAACCGCCCATGTAACCTTTTCTTTCACCTTGATTTACGCATTTCTTATCACTTCAAACTGGTCAAATCCGTGATTAACGTAGACTTTTTCTTAGGAAACTTGGACATTTCATCATATTACTCGAAAACATTCTTATCATGGTATTAAAGTATATGCCTCTAAAACTGTCTAGCATATTCCAGAAGCCTTATCACCATTATCAATGCCCGTTTCTCAGAAGCAAAAGTGATTCATTAATTAACAGCCCTATCATAATTGGATGGTTTTGGAGTTTACATTGTGTGGACCTAAACACAGGCCTGAGTTAATCGTTATCGGGTATTTCAAGCTGAGAGAATAGATTCCGAGTCTATAGAAACGGCCTCAACCCAGAAATAAGCCTCCTCAATATTTCCAAATCATTATAAAATCAGTTTAGCTCATGCAAAGCCTGTATTTTACTGATAAGCGCCTCTTTTATGCGCGTCTCGAGTAAAATAAATTGATAAGGCAGAATCAGAAAGGCTCCCAATCAACCAGCCATTCTCGATTCTAGATTACTGGAATATCGCCATTCTCGTCTATAAATAAGTGTCTAATATTCCAATTTCTAATTTGAAATAATCGATATGGCTACTTATTGTATGTTTTAAGTTTCAATAATATCGCATTTAACGTTGTTGTATTGGTCAATATATTTATTGTGTGATAAGAATTTAAAATATCGTGACATCATTTATACATTTCAAAATATATGAGGTTTTAGATTACCCGTACAACCAAGACCCGTACCTTCAGCATGCTCCAGACTCAGGCTATGCATATTCAGTGAGCTCATCATACGACTTGTCCCCGAAATCGGAATTCTGTAGGTTTTAAGAACCCGATACGCTTAGAATATCTTGCATAAATAATAATATTCTGATGTGATATGATGGCATATTTAAACATAAATGATGATATATTCAATTAAGCAAATGATATTTTGAGCTGGAGCTTAAATAATTGATTTTCAGCCGATATGGATGACTTTGAGTGCAACAAGCCGTTCAACTTACCATCTCTCAGCCCACCCCACTCTGCTGGAAGCATGACGATTAAAACTGTATCTCCGTTCAATGATGATTTGTTCCAATTTGAAGAGAAGGTAAGTGCCATTTTCGTGCCAAATGGGTTCTTTTGGTATAGAAGCCTTCCTAGAAACGTTAGACCTTTTCGAGCCCCTCCAGGTCTCTTCGTTTCTAATGCTCTTTCGCCTCTGATAACCAAGCGCATAACGCAAAAATGCGAGTCTCGTTTCGTGACGCTGTGGTGCAGTGGGTAGCGAGTTGTTAGATCTCTGCCCTTTCCTGAGCAACAAGGGGAACTGTTGAAAAAGGAGAACGCAAAGAAGCTCGGAAAAAGTAAAAGCTAGGGTATCAAGATATACGCATTTTTTCCTATTTCAGGACTAAAACGGTCTTTCTTGATCGATTGTTTTTCTAAAGCGGATGATACCAAGAATTACCAAAGTGGGACTTTTTCGGTACCATTAGAGCCATTTCACCGTGTCATTCTCAAGCTTCAATCTATTCCGCTTCTTCTCGTGATCTGTTTTTTCTTCTTATTGTCCAGTTACAAACCCAAACACCCTGTTTCATCTTCTTTTTCAGTTTCGGCTTAAAGCTAAAACATGATAATTTTCACTTATTTGCACTCTCGGCTACTGATATGGACAGTTGATTTGCGTCAATCGCCAGGGCAAAATCACTGATAAAATTGATAACCCGGCCGAAAAGTTGGCAATTTCGAATGCTAAACAGGACGAGCCGAGACTCGTGATAAAATGATAGATGCGACCGAGAAAATGCCGCGAGAGAAGTGATTTTACGGACGGTGAAAAACCAAGGCGAAAATTCTTACTCTCAGGCTTTGAAAATGACGTGTCCCAAAATGAACTATTACGAATTTCATGGTGACACTATCAACTACGAAACCAAATTAGTCACCGCGGATACCAAAAATTAAAGATTTTTCATGAGAATTTCTTGCCGAAGGTGGAGACCGTCTAGGTTATAATTATGCAGAAAATTTGGGGATTAAAGGTGTCATATATAAGCGACGATTTATGAATAATTAGTGACTTACATGCAGGCCGTTCCATTGATAGAGAAGTCGAAAGCCGTTCCAACTGCTAGCGCCGACGCCGCAGCCGCTTCACTCCAAACGGCCTTCTGCAGACGACCGTCCCATAGCCTAAAGGTACTGCCAATGATCGATGCCTTGAGACGCAATAAATGATGCACACAAATTCGACATATGCAAAGTGTGTATTGCGTATGCACAAGTAGCCATCAAAACTCATTCCTTGAGTATGATGTAATAACGTAAAGTCTGCTGCAAGCAATAAGCTAATTTTCGCGCATCAAATGAAAGTGTCATCTAATTCGTCTCAAGTCATCTGTCATTGACAATAAGTTCGGCAATTTTCTTTTTGGCAAAAATCTCGATTATCAAACGACTCCAAACTTTTGCAAGAAGAAAATCAAGAAAATGAATTTCAGATGAATTCCGTCCTCTCTGAACCACTACACCATCAAGATCAGCCGTTTGCGTTCTACGATGACAGCAAAACTAGCACAGGTACTGTAATTTCTCGTGTAAATTCGTCGTTTTCGTGTAGGGAAAATTCTTGCGCGTGTATCAATTACGATATTTCATAGACGTTTTTCCTTGCTTCGGGCAAAATCGAGGTCAACCAGTTTTAAGTTTCACTTTAAAAATACCGGTTTCTTTCAGGCAAGGGGAAACTTTCAATGATTTTTTATTCAATACGATAATGGTAGAGACGCAGAGAACGAGATGTCTGACTTCTTTTTCTCTCTAGGAGAATAGCGGTATTTTCACGAGATTTAATGTTTTTATCGAGGATTTAAACTGGTTTGAAATCGCTTCCTTCCCGAACGCCGAGGACATTATTCGTCCGAGCAATTGACCTGTTCACAAACCAGACGACTCTCAAAGTTTGAAAGGAGAATCGTAGAGGACTTTAGGGAGATTTTGGGAAGGTCAGACCTGCAATAAAAATCGTGGGTGCGGGTGCGGGTATCAAAATTTCGAAAAAAAAAAAAGTTGAAAGTCTTAGAAGAATAAAAATGATGTTTTTTGGGAAGAAAAACAAGTTTTAAGTAATAGGTCTGAATTATCAACAGCAAAAAAAGGGTTTTGCTATTACTGAGACCCGTCGTCGGATTATTGCATATAATCTTGAACATATGATGATGACATTTTTAGAACATACCATATTGCCCATATTGATATAAACATTTTAGGCAACAATCACCAATTCTCCGAGAACAACAACCAAGCTCAATCTGAGCAGGACGGCAATAATGACGATGCCCAGCAGATGGAGATATATCGGGATCTGATCCTTCGTCACCTGATCCAAGATATCTCGACCACCTGCTCCAAGCTTGGACTGCCTACCGGTATAATTCGTTTTGGACTTATCCATCGACTTCAATCCTGATCTCGTTATAAACGCCATGATTCTCTTATCCTCGATTTATTCGGATTTTATCCTGACTCATCAAACCCTATACCTTGGGTATAAATTGATTTCATTCTAAGACTATTTGGACACCACAAGACACGGGAAGTAGGCGAAATAGCATAGAGTTTAGGGTAGGGTATGGGGATGATAGGCTTTCTTTTCCCCACACTATTTCTCAATGTCTCGTGGTCTCGCCGCGGTTTCCAAGTTGGCCATTCTAGCTAAATTATGGTTTTATATCCGACTAATCATTGTCCTTTAGACGCGATCAACTGGTCTGAGGAACACGGTTCCCGATGGATCAACGAAATGTGCCAACAGTTCAATCTGAATCCACCCAGACGACCCTTCCTGAATGGCAGAACGCTCCTGAACATGTCAGAAACGGAATTTCGCAACCTATCCCCAGAAGGAGGGGATACGCTGTATGCTCAACTTCAACTCTGGAAAACTGGTATGTATATTCTTCTTTCCGAAATGTATGTTTATGGTGCAAAAATCAATCCGTCTTTACGCAGTCCTGGAAAGTAGAGTCAAATTATAATCATAGAATGGTGAGATTATGGGAGCAATAGATATAGATATATTCTGTTATCATTTAATCAGCAAATAAAGAACAAACTACTGAATATTTTTATTATGTATATTTTAGCCTTCGAAACCTACCACGACCAACAATGTAGCGGTCAGAGCGCTAGGATGACCGCAGCGGATAGCTCGACTTCGAAGGACTCTTCTAATTGGGTAAAAGAATAGATATACTCCAAAATAATTGAGGATTCATCCTTTCTTTCCAAATAATATTATTTTCTTTAAAGAAATCTTCTAAGATATACTCTGGATTTCTAAGATAACATTCTTTTCCCCAAATCCTTGAAAATTCCGGATTTTGTTCGTTAATTTGTTCGCTACAAATCCAAGTGCAATATGCACGTATATTGTTGACTACTTATCCAGTACAAAAGTTATGAGATTTCTAAACGGATCTCCAAATGACACATGATTAGGCGTAGTGAGCAAAATCGCGATAAAATTATCATTTTTCCTAAATCTCGAAACCCCTTGATTTGGGGATAATGCGTGTTATGGATGATCATTCAGACTTCTCAAAACTCGATCCAGAAATCGATACTCGGCAGAAAAATAATAGCGTGTCATATCGAGAGAGAGAAAGGCATGTCTTCTTTATCTCTCGAAAGGTACGTTATTATTTCTGCGAGTCACGTTTTGAGAAGTCCGTTATCATTTTTATCACAATATAGCGCGACGTATTGTGATGATCTTCCCTATGATTCGAAACGTATGACAGCCCATACAGTAATTTGCTTGCAAAATTTTAATTCAATTTCTAATTTGCGGAATGAATATCTAGACTCGCCTTTCCAATCAGCGATATATAAAGTATATGACTTCAGTCCTTCGCAAGTGGCAACAGCTCGTGCTTGACTTCACCAATCGATGATAATAGCAGCAAAAAAGGCATCTCCAATTTCCCCCGGTTCAATGGTGACAGAGCCAATGCGGGAGCGAATGGAAACCCACCGAATCTATGTTTCTATAATGGAGGTAAGAAATTCATCAAACCCATGGTAACTTACCCACCCTTTCGGTATTATTTTCGAAATATTATATATAACACTAACTTTGATTCACGATATGCCATTATAATGATACTATTTTTCCGTTGATATTATTACGCCATTAAAGCACTAATTACGCTAATTTAGCCCAATTTGCTGGTTCGCACATCGATAACAATGCTCAGAGTCCCTACTTCATGCAGCGCAACATGTCTTCCCCCTGCAATTCCGAAATGAGCAGCTCTGGAAGCATCCAAGAATGTAAGAAAAGCAATAAATCAACCATTTTATCGATTTTCCCCACTTTCAGTGCCCGAAGACGACAGCAAGGAGTTTCCGATGAACTTCTTGCACATGCAAAATGACATGCATTTCTGTCAACAGGATCCGGCTAATCTCAGCGATTATCATATGAAGTAAGTATCAAAAGTGCTCCCGGAAGTTTCAGCTTCTAAAATTTTCAATTTAGTAGTTCCCGTTCCTCCGAAGATGCGGAGCCCCGATCTCCGTTCCCAAGACACTCCGGGACCGTGCACCTTTGGCACTTCATCAGAGAGTTGCTAGACCAGCCCAAGCAATATGGCTCCTGCGTTAGATGGGTCGACAGGGAAGAAGGTGGGTACCATTGGTATCAAAAATGGGGTCTTTAGTACCAAAATGGTAACAATTGGTTTTAGGCACCTTCAAAATCGAGTCCTCCCATCATCTGGCGAGATTCTGGGGACAGCGTAAAAATCGCTCTCAGATGAACTATGATAAACTGTCGCGAAGCTTGAGACAGTATTACAAGAAAGGTAGGCATCTTGCGGGTATTATGGAATGTGAGAAGGCAGATACTGCACACACACACACTCTTTGCAACTCTCTTCTCCTAGACTCAACCTCCCGAGAAATAACATATGCTTTGAAGAAATGGAAGAGAAGGGAGAAAGAAAGTGAAAGGAAAGAGGGGATGTGGCTCGAGCAAAGGCGAGTTGCAAAGAGTACGCAATATCTACCCTCTTCATATGGTCATAATGTTTCAATTTACGTGAGGTGTTTTTTGTAGGTATCATCCAAAAGCCGGAAAAGAAGCAGCGACTGGTCTACAAATTCCTCCCGCCTTACAACTTGTAAAGTGATAAACATATTATCACGATATTTGAGAGGCAGAGCTTTATGAAACCACCAAAAATAGACGACGGAAAGGCGGAATAGTCCCAAAACTCGTTCCCCAATTTTTGTTACCCCCGAAATCGAAATTGTATTTACTTTGTTTATTCGAATCTACACAGGAATAGCTTAAAATTTTCTGATCGTTTTATCATTTCAGACCCTCAACGATTTGTATTATCGTTGATTGGAGAGAAAGTCGACATATTCATGCAGCAAATAGAAATCGAATTTAGAACGACCAGCGTAATTTTTGAATATCGGCGTTCTCTCCCAATCAGTAGTATTTCAATCCCAACAATATTTTGCTGAGCTAGTATTCTCGCTTATTTCTACTTAGACTTCAGAAATCTATTAATTTTGCTTCTAGTTTCGCTATCTCTGTACTTCTCTTATATCGTACTGGCGGTGAATCGCGCTGCAAGAAATTAATCCTGGATTTAATATACTACAGCTACGAATTAAACCGAATTCATGATAGGTTTAAGTAGTATTATTTTCAAGGAATTTGAATTTCAGATTAAATTAAACATATCAGTACGATATAAACCCCAGCCCCAAAATCTATCTTTCCGCCCTGTCCTATCCCTGCCCCGGTTGTCGATGCTTCTAAAATTTGCTCCGGGAGTTCCGGAACCAAGTTCCGGGATGCTTTCGGAGTCCGTTTGGAAATCGACTTTTCTTCCCTATATCTTCATTGATGTTCGAGATATACGTAGAGTACTGTTCGTTTTAGAACACTCACCGTCACTCGTTATATTTTCTATATTTTGGAAACTTTTGGAAACATCTAGAAATTTTTTTCTGAAGTTGCAGAGGTTTCTTTGAAAATGTATGTTGCAGTATAGTGATTTCTGATCAATTCTTATATATTGCAATATATATTTGGCTGAAATTTTGTAGTCTGAACTACGCATGAACTAATTTCTTGATTGTGAGACTTAAACCAAATCCCGATGCGTGGTTTTACGATTAATTTAACACCTTCTAAGTTGCTTACTTTTCACTATCACTTTTCTTCTAATATTGCACTCTTAATTTTCAATACCTTTTATTTGCTTAGTTTTCAAAATTTCAATATTTGTCCTTGCTTAATTCGAACACTTCTAAGATCACCAGGTTACTGTAACATTTGCAAATTGCAATATATAACGCTTGGAATTGCAATTTCGTGTATTTTTCATTGTATTCCCTTTGATAACTTGGAAACAACGTATTTTCATAATTCAATGGTGAATATGTGAAAATATAGGTTTCCAGATGTTCATTATTATTTATCATCATTTTATACCCGATATCATAATCATCTCGGTGTTATCATTATCATCATTGTGATCGATATTTATCTTTCACCTATTATATTGTATGTATTTATTCATTTGTAATCGAGTCACTTAACGTTGTGTGCAATATATTAACAATAAGTCGTGTATAATTAAGTAATTAACGCAATAAATTATGTTAGATAATTGGACAATTAAAATAATTATAATAATTACTGTTGGAAATCTTCATTGGCTCCATAGATCTGATGAATTTCCGAGTTAGACGGACCAGGCATATACATATCACCGTCAAAGGCTTGATAATAGATCTAAACTTTATTGTTGATACCGAAATCTGGGAGGTCGAAAATGGGAAGAGAAATAAACGGTTTTAGCCCAGTCTCTCCTTTTCGCATATTATTTCTCGATTTTCTAACCCACTAAAAATAACTGTGCATCACTTTGCACACTTCCAAGATTGAGCATCAACAATAACGTTGGCTTCAAAAATTTAGATTATCGTATCAAATTTTCTATTTAGCCATTTTGAAACGAGCTTCAGAAAACCAAATTACTCAATAATTGCTCTTTCTTATGTACATTGATTGCTTCCTGCTTCTAGCATAATTTAGTAATAATTACCTGATTAGGTTGTGGATGAATGATGAATAGCTTTTGTTGACTGCCATCTTCAAGAGGCATTTCGATGATGCCACTAGGCTGTACTAATTGCTCCAAATTTGATCCATCTTGGCAATACATTTCCGAGTTTTGCTCGTCTTAAATGATATTATAGCGTGGTTAATATTATTAATCATTTATAAATCTATTCAATTATTTGAAATTCAAAATATTGCTAGAGTTTAGTAATGGAGCAGATTTTAAGAGTTGCTCTATAATATATGATCAATGCGTAAACGACTTAAAAGTGGATTTAAATTTAAATCTTTCACTTCCGAGCTTCAAATCCCCAATGTCTGATTGTTCAATTTTCTCATGACAGGGGGGTAGTCTTTGTGAAGACATGCAGATCTTGAAAATGCATAATATATGGAAAAAGTGATATGTCATAGATTAAATTCTTTGATATATTAAAATCATTAAAGTCGTCGCTATATGAAATTGAAGACTTACGCTGAAGTCGGCTATCTTCAATCTGCTTCCTTCTACGAATTCTTTGGTTACCAAACCAGTTATTTACCTGAATTTCGTTTTTCTAAGTTTCAAAATATTTTTTTGTAATTCAATATATATCTTGATCTTTCCTTCTCGTTACCTTTTCAAAATATAAATATCATTCAACATTTTTCGAATATATATTAATGAAATTTATATTTTTATTTGATATGTGACTGCCTCATTCTTTTATTATCAAAATATAATGTTTTGCAAATGTTCGAATCTCGAATAGCTCAATCTAAATGGCAACTTAGAAACCACGAGACTGAGAAATAATGTGGAAAAAGAAAGTTTATCATCCTTCATACCCTACCCTAACCCTATATCATTTCGCTTGTCTCGCATCTCGTGGTTTCCAAATAGCGATCTAAATGCCGTTTCCACGACTACTTTATCAATGCTATAATTTTTAACACAGATAAATTACCTGTTGTACCGTAATCCCACATTGCTGAGCCAACATTTGTTTGTGCTCCTCGCTCGGGTATGGATGATCAAGATGCTTATCGAAATAAGCTTGAAGAATACTCGTAGTGTCTTTATCGAAGTTCTTTCTTTTCTTCCTAAAACATTTAGCTCAAATCACGAAATTAGGCAGCAGGATATGAGCCCTCTATATTAATCTATTTTCGTCATAAAGTTTTGTTCGAAATTCCTTATGCACCAAAGTTGCATATTAAAAATTGTCATGCGTACCCCCTTCCCTAAGATTTCTCGTTCAGGCATAAAATCTGCACAGTTCTAGTTCCTACAGTAATCCGAAAGTTTTTAATCTTCACTTCTAAAAATTTGCAACCTTTTCCCGAAGATCACCCGTGCTCTTAATTCGCCCCACAAAAGTCGTTTTGTTTTGATAGACGCTTTTCTGGTTTTGATGAAAATGATTATTTTAATCCTGTGATAAGAGAAAAATTACACCGGACTTGACATCCAAAAGTTATCTTTAAGAATATAGTTTCTGGTGTTGGTATTAAAATATTAAAAATGTAAAATTTAAAATTTAAAATATTCATGTTCTGAATTTCTTAGGCTTAAGTTTATCATGATACAATGAATAGTAACTCTTTTAAATGGTTTTTTTTTACATATTAACCTTAGTGTGCTATTCCATTTTATCCCATTTCATTTCGTGTTATTTTATTTTTTACTTAATTAATTTGAAATACCTGGCCTGTTCGATATTTCTTCGATGTACCAACAGGCAGTTCGCTACATATTGCTTGATTTCAAATTGAGCAGATTCATGACGTCTTCGAATGGCATCGGTAGCTCTTTGGAAGTCCTTAAATTTATATTTCTCCTAGATTGTTCTAATTCAACTTTCATTGAAACTTGAATAATTTATAATAGGATCATTGTTATTATTAATTGTGATGTAATTTATTGCATATTTGAACTACTCGATCTTTTGCAACGACTTGCAGTTTTCAAATTTCAATTAATGGATTTAAATAGCAAATCTATGATCATTTTTGAATTCATGTTTACGCTAGTTTATCTTTGTAAATGTCTTGTAGTTGTCGAATAATGCTGGCATTTTATAAGTGCTCGCTTTTAGTTCAAGGTAAAAATGATATCGTCTATTTTGAACCTTTCTGTTAAAATGCTAACATTCTTACGAAATTGAGGAAACTCAATATTAGCATTCGCAAATACAGGCATTTGCGCGATTGCACTGAGAACTAATTCGAAGGATTTTTGCAAATTCGAAAATAATCGCAAAATAAAGGGGGTGCAAAAGTATCTCTTCTTCACGGATATTTATCTTTCAAGATGTCAAAAATCAAAATGATAGAAAAACAAGGAAATTGCGCTTTTTTCAATATTCATGCGCACATTGTCTGATTACTTTTAGCCTACAGAATAGCGACATACAAAAAACGTCTGAAAGATAAGAATTTCATGAATAAGAAAGATTTCAGCCTAAAATAACGCTGAAAATATACACTTTTAGCAAGTCTAAACATGTGATAAGAAAGAATTCACGTATGTCTTAAAACGTGAATCTCCCACTCGAAATTTCGTGGCTAAAAATGTGAAACAAAAGAAATACGATAATTTTTGGGATAATCGAAAATTTCTCATTTTATCAATGGACTTGTTTCTTGTGTCGCAAACTTTGATCCATCAAAACTCACTAGATTAACACAGGCTTAAGTATGTGCAATTGCTTTTGTGATCTGAACTATCATGCACACCGCTAAAGATACAGAAAATTTAAAGGAATTCGAAGAAGAACGCTGAAATTCTTTGAGAAAAGCCAAGCTTTTGGGAGAAAAACGGTCTTTCATTTTTTGTGTCACATAGTTTAAATAAAATTTGAATGAAAACAGATTCAGACTTCATTCTGATACATTGTCTTTCAGGCTCGTATTTGAATATATACATTTTATATATCAAAAATTGGATATTTTAGATCTCTGGTGTTTCATATTTTAAAAGCTCCAAGCTTAATTTTTACATTCACTTCCGGATTTTTATGATATAAGATATTATTTGTTCGTTACAACGCCCACTTTTCCTGGTGTATTTTGATTTTTTCCTAATCCGACCAAAATTTCACGAGTTTCAAGTTAAATTTTCGACGCTAAATTAGGATATTTTCAAGATTAGGCTCAAATCAGTAATCCCTTACCTATGCGTTAATGTTTATCCCGAACATCCGGATAGAATATCAAATTATTCTCGAATTTTGCGAGAACACATTTTCGCCTATCGTAATGCAGGATTTTCGTAATAACTCTAGCTTATCAGTAGATTTTGGTATCAAAGGATTGTTTTCTTGAAATTCCTTGACATTTCAAAACTTTTAATGTGTTATTTGAACTTAAAATGATACCGAAACACCCGAAATCGTGGCTTAAAATGTTTCAAGATTAATCTAGTGGCATTTTAGCCCCAAGGCGAAAGAGAAAATTCGAAATTTCTATTTTTTCAAACAGTTTTACAATTTTGTGCAATGCAGCCAATCGGATTGAAATTGGAGCAAAAATGTAGCAAAATTGCAAAACCTTTGAAATTTTCCCGGGCAGATTTACGCACTACCCAGAATTGTTATGATATTTTGAACTCGTGATTTTAAACTTTATGCTTTGGTATTTGTTTCTAGAAGAAAGGCCAAAACAACTCCAATTGAAGCATAAGTTACAGGCATATTTCAAATTGTTGAGTCCAAAGAGGTTATAGCCATGGGAAATGTGAAATTTGCAGGTAAAATTTGCAAAAATCACGGCGATCTTATTGTGAGCTCGAATTTTTGCCAAAATTATTAAATCAGCGATCTTGCTACTAGACTAAGGCCTACCTGCTCGTCTATAGGGCGAACTCGCATTTGACTTCTCAGAACGGCGTAAATTCGCTCCGAAGCAGCTTTACTGTTCTAAAATATGTTTTTAGGGCAATTCGGAACGGCCGATTCATTGTAGCATCGTTGCATGAGAAATAAAGTAGTGTTTGATAGGGAGAAGATATATTATAATTTTGTATCTTCGCATGCAAGCGACACATAACATTTGGTATATAACTACTTAGCTATTGCAACTCATTTTTTCGGGTTGCTTTTTCAAAGTATTTTTAGTTTATACTTCCAAGGGAAAGTTTTTGAACCTTTCTAATTCAGGAATATCATTACAAAGCTAATTTCACATCCATATTTCTCATATTTCATATTTTGTCGTTACTTCACGTACACACCTCGCTCTGTTTTGACTGGATTTCATTAAGCGACGACCCCCGCACGTAGCTAATTTTCTAATTCGGGGCCTAATTTGACAGGATTTTCCGATTTGGATAATTTTTCAGCTGATAAATATCGGACAAATTAGCCAAATTAACCCAATTTCGGGATTCACGCCATTTCTCATCGTCTTATTTTTAGTTACAAATTAATAGCAACATTCGTGAATTTGGGACACAACGTTCATTAACCTTAATGACGGGTTAAACAACTGACAAACTTTAAAGTTTGGGCGGGGCCTACTTTTGAACCAAAAGATTATGATTTTTCCAAGGGATTTCTTAAGATCTTCAAGATCAAGAGTTAATTTTTACACTACACTATCTTATCTCTTATCTCCTAAGATATATGGACAAATAATGTAAACCTATTATTGATATCGAATATTTCAAGTGAACTTTCACATAAACTGAATAGGCGCTCTATAGTCAAATGGTCAGTGATTGTTCTCTTCAAAGTAGCTAGCATTTATCAACGGAGCATATTTGAATTACTTCTATATTTGAATATTGTAATTTTTAATTCCTACCTGTTCTAACTTTTTCATAGCGTCGTTAAGCTCTTTTCTAAGCTTCAATCTTTTGGCTTCGTAGCTACTTTCAAGTTTGTTCAATTCTTCATCGCCTTCAGAGCCATTATTGACTACAGTAGACTCCAAATTTAGTTCTTCCTAAATATTTCCTTATCATTTTAAAATAAATTCAAATTTATTTTTCAATTATTACTTTGCAACTTCTAAATCCGCTTCTTTCCTTTGAGATTATAACGCAATTACATGAAATTTTGCACGGACTTTAGGCTTACGTTAAACCGCCTGATTCAAAGATTTTCGAATAGGAGGGGGCTTTAATTTTTCGCTAGTATTTTGAGTGATATACTTAGCGCACTATTTCATGTAGCTAATTGATTGCAAAAATTCGAAATAAACCGGATTTTAAAATCTAAAGGTTATATCATACGCGCATATGATTTACACGAGGAAATTCAAGCACAAGAACCTAAATTTTGGTCTTAAAATCTGGAGAAATACGCTTACTCATCAAATTTTAACTCATATTTTAATATAATTCAGATCCATGCATGATGCTTCGTGCGCACTCCCTTAAGGCCTTTTGTATTCCACACCCACTTTTTGAGGAGAGTAGGGAAGAGAGGTAGGCAAAAAGAAAAAAAAGTGAGTGTGGAATACAAGAAGTCCTCTCTTAAACCAAATGTCTCGCTAAGATCGTGTTGTAGAATCTTCAATCTATCGATTTCTTTCGATAGGTTACTATTTGTTAATGAATTTCTCTCAAGTAGTTTCCTGATTTGATTGAAAATCCGCATAGGCTTGCTTTCATATTTTAAAGTGATGCATTCCGTATATTTAAATTTATTACCAATATAGCGTCAATTTCGCTTGATTGAACTTCTTTCTCGAAGAACGTAGGGTCCATATGGTTTCCTAAAATATTTATTTAATTATTATTTTTTAAATTTAAATTAGAATATTGATTACTTGCAATATCCTTTCTTTCAATTAAAGCTTCCATTATTGCGGGCCGATAGGAGTTAGTCATGAAGTTTTGTCTAAACTAATTATATTTGTATTTATTACGAGTTAGCTAATGATGATATTAATTACTTTTATATCCGCATAAATTTGACATATTTTGAAGCATACTCTATTTTCATCATTTTAATTTTGAGCAAGTTTTCATGATATTAGTATCCTCCTTATGGACTCGTTCAGACGTTAGTTGCAATGCAGCTCGCTCGAAGTAGCTTGGGAATCAAGAGAACACACATACACGAAGTGGCGCAAACGCGCTCTATGTGTTTCCCATGCTATTTCGAGCGAGTTGCAAGTTGCATTGCAACTAACGTCTGAACGGAGCCCTATTATTATTTAAAATTTGATCGTTTTGGAAACCTAAATCGTACTCTATTTCACCCCTATGATTTGCATCTAGGTCCGCCATGCTTTGAAGTTGGTTCAGTAGGGATTGCAGCGAATTATCCATTTTGCATTCACTTTTGTCTCTAAAAATTTCGCATTTGAGCGTCAACTTGGAAACCAGCGAGACCACGAGACATTGAGAAATAGTGGGGAAAAAGAAAGTCTATCATCTCCCATACCCTATCCTAAATTCTATACTATTTCGCGCTATGTCTCATGTCTCGTGGCCTCGCGATTTCCAAAAAGTTATTTGAGCAAATTTTATGATGTGTATTAAATTTTGAAAATATTGAAGTACAGCAGTTTGCGTAGTTTAGAAAATAATGATTGTTGATGGTTAGGAAATTAGGAGAAGAAGGCATTAGCACTTTAATGACGCAAACTTTTAAAATGATTAGGCCTAAACTTGCGGTTTATTCATTATTGTTGATAGAAAGGATTTCGAAAACATAAAATAAGAAAGTAAAGATTACAAAAATTAGGTCAAAAATCACGACTTTAACTATGACTGATAGATAATATCTTCAAAATCAAAATAACTGATTTAAAGTTAAAATGATTTGGTCTCAAATATACAATGTGGATAAATTGAATCGATAAACTTAAGATAAAAGAAGGTGGACCTCAATATTTACCTAAGAAATGAAGGAATGCGTTAAAGTGCCTAAATAATGACAGCTTTTAGGGGTGCGTTCTTTAGGAAATAATGATCAAAACGATCGATTTTGGAGGGAAAGTTTGATTGACAGGTCCCTTATTTGGAATGGTTTTATGCATACACCTTGGCATGTTATTTGCGACTTTTATTTGGATCAAATATTTAAATGACACATAATAGTTTGTAGAGAATTTAATGCAAAATCTTTCTATGCATGGCACTTTTAAATTTGTATTTTTATATTCGCAGTAAAAGACGATGAACAGATTACATGGTTGTTCTAGATTTTCATGTTAGACTTTCTTGCAGCCTAGGCAAATCATGAAAAAGCTTGGATTTTGCATGAATTATCACAAAAAATTTCGTGATTTTTCATTTTTTACTTACAATTTTAGGATTCGAATTTATCCGGATTAAAATAAGGCTAAAAGGAAGCAAAGGCTCTATTAAAAATGCTATTTCCTCTGCGTTCTGTTCTTTAATGGCAGAAAAATCTTTTATCTCTCCAAATTTTTAGTGTTGTTTCTGTTTTCGCTGAAGGAAATAGTGTGAAAGACGTAGAGATGAAAAGATATTTTTAGGAGCAGAACGGAAATATTTCACCTGGAAAAGAGAAGGTTTTGTTCGAATTTTCTCAAATCATGTCCCTCTAATTTTGCAAGGCAAATTGAAGCCTTAGAAAGGAGTTGTATTTATCTCAATCCACAAATATTTTATGTTGAAAAAATCTTAAGCCGATTAATTTTTTCCTACCAAATTTCCCAATTTACTGACCATATATTATAGAAAATATGGATATCGAGATCAGATTTAAAGAAAAATGTCGCGAATATTAATAAAGCATCACTTTTGTGGACTTTATACCCTATTATCAGATTTGATGATACATATAATGCTCATTTTTGAATTAATACGGATCAAATTTGGAGACATAACGGTTAAAAAATAATGGACTATTGAAAAACTTCAAGTTTGGGGCCATTTTTGAAGCTGATAAGCAAGAACGCAGCGATTTTTTGCTGATCATAAATATTATTGATTTTAAAAAAAAACTTAGTTTTTGATACCAAACCACGCGTTATTTTCGAATTGAATTGAGAGATTAGACAAAAATAACATGTGCATTGTTGTAATTGTTTTAGGGACAGGCATATATGCCGAAGTATATGGTCGTTTATTTTAGCGGATTAGTTACCGAGTCTGATCTAGTGTTGTAAATAATGTATGCATTTCCGGGTTTGTTTTGCAGTTATTAAAAATTTCGCAGGTTTTATTTATTTTGTGTAGTACAATATGTGGACTCAGGTGCAAAATATTAGCATAGGCCTATGGTGAATCATAATAGAACGCTTATTTTGAATAAATACATTTTTAAAATAGGTCACTGGGTAGAAAATACGGTTTTGAAGGCTATTCTTTATCACATGATCATTTTTTGGAAGGCTGAGTGACTTTTGTAACTTCCCATCAGATTACAAAATGAGTTTGAATCGGTTATTATCAGCCAAAATCAGCTGTAATTTTGCATAGATTATCGTTGTTTAGTTCGAAGAGCATGCACAATTCTGATGATTTGACATTTGAGGACAACTTTTCACACCTGTGCAAAATTCTTCAGGGTACAGTGTGTTTTGCGTATAAATATTCATGAACTGAGCTATTCTCAAATCAATTTATTTCGTTTTTATTTTTTAAATATTTTCAAATTACATGTCATGAATGTATTGGTTTTAAGGGGCCCAATATACCCAGTTTTTTTCTTTTTAAAATTTTTTCAAATTTGTCATGTTGATAAAAAAAACATGATGATCAGTTTATGAACAGCCACAGCAGTTGTGGATGACGTTCCAGTAACCAACGGTTCCTAAAGGAAAACTATCAGTTTAAAATTGTCCCGCATTTAATAAATACGCGAATAAAGTTCAGAATTTCGACTAGATTTTATAATATATTAGAAAGAAATCTCCAATTAGAGAAGCAGCTTTCAAATGGGGACCTAATTTATCTAATAAAGTGAGTAAAATGTTATAAAATACGGATCAGTTTTTTCACACAAGTTGTTCCGCAAATAATATGTGCAGAGCGAAGTTAAGAAATGCGCGAAACTCAGACGTTGCGACATTTTCGAACCGCATGAAACGAGGTAGTGTATATTTTCGAGAGACGAAAAGAAAGTGCTCTTTTTCGCCTCTCGATAAGGCACACTATCTTGTTTCATGCGGGGTTAACCGTGCGCGGCTTTCTGACACTCACCAGAGTTTCTGCATCCGTTAGGTCCACCGTTGTGATTTCTGGCCATGATTTGGCACGTGCCCTCACCGGTCGAAGAGCAGCCGCCCTTGTAGCGGTTGTAGTAGTTCTAAAATTTTGGATTACAGTAGTTTAATAGAAGATTCCTAGAATATAAGACCCTCTATAATATAAGGTCCTCTTTAGTAGAATATCCCTAAGTTCTTTTTCTTTTCATCATCATAACCTTTATAAACTAATTTTTTCCTAATTATAAGACGCCTATAAATAAAAAAAAAGATATAGTAGAAGTCCAGGTACTTCTATTTTATGTTTTATTGCAATTGAAATGTTGGCTCTTGTGTGTACATTTTTGTAAAGATAAAATCCATGGCCTTCATCAAAGTTGCAATTTTACATGACAAAAATGCCCGAAATGTCGACTTTTTACTATATTTAATTAGAAGGAAGCTCTTTCAAAATTTCATATGACTTTTCGAACGAGTTTTATGCATATCACGTTATTGCAAGTTCACGATTTTGCAGACTTTTTAAAATTATATGTCGCAAATTTTGCAGAAACTAAAATTCGCAACTGACGGCTTCTCTGGTATACACGTGGCGAAATATCGTTTTTATGACAATTTTAAAAACTCGAACGATATATTGTTATTCCTTTCACTTTAGATTCTCTTGAAATTTCATAATCTTTCGGTTTATTTCTATCAAAATTCTTCCTTCCTCAGGTCGCATTATTTTTTGTCGAAAAAGTTGTAATAGGAAATTAAATAGCACCATTAATCATTTTGAAAGTGGATTTTCGTCATTTCGGCTTCAAATGATAGAATGATGATTATGACCTTCATAATTATCACTGTTAATCAGCATTAGTCTTGGTTGCTCATCATAACACAGCGCTACCAATAAAACATGGTTCATTATGATAATCACTAAGTGCGTTAGATCATAATATCAAATCTCATCCCAAAACATAATCTCGAGTTTGTTCCAAATCTTCTAACATGTCTGGCTTAAATGAATGATTCATAGTGTTTTTTTCTGCTTAAAAATCAGGGAATGCAGTAACGAATCAGCACGCTAAACTAATAGAACGAACTAGAACATTCTTAGCGCTATTAGCTTATTGTTAGTTTCATAGTTTTGCATACTGTGTTCTAGAATAGCGCTTGCTTTTTGTTAACTTTGATGTCATTTTAAACTACCGTAGCTTTCTTCAAAACTGCATTTTTGGCTCGACATTTGTAAATGTCTATTTTCGAAATGTTACTATGAGGAAATGAGATATCAGTCATTAGCCTTTTGCGCACCCTTTAAAAATACTCGCGATTTTGAAATCTTCAAAATACTCATCCTACCATTAATCGTAAAAAAGTTCTGATGAAAATGCACTTTTATCTTCGAACTTTGATACGTCTGATTTCTCCCCGGGATTACGGTATTTTTCTATAATTTAAGCCTAGACGTACGTTCACGCAGGTCTGAGCACAATTGTAGTCGTCTGAAAATCGTGAATTTGGGTCAAATTTAATTTAAATTAGATATATTTTTGCTGGAATAATTCGTTCCAAACCAGGGAGAAAATTGTTCTCCAATAAATGATGCTTTCTGGGAATAATTTCTGGCAGGTTTGGAAACAAGATGTTCCCAATCAAAATTTCTACATACCTGCGCATCGTTTCCAGGCGGCATCAGTCGACTCTCCAGCATTCTTTCCAGGCTGGCCGCAATCTTAAATTCAACTACTGAAGGGCACTTCCAAGCGAAAATAGATGCCTTTCAATGAGTAATGCCTTTTAGCATCGTTAATTGGCGAGAAAGTCGATATATTCATGCAGAAATAAGAATTCGAATGTGGAGCGAAATAGAGTGAGCCGTGTAGAAGAGAAACGAGACGAATAGCGTAATTTTTCAATATCGACGCGTTCTCTCCCAATCAACGATAATTGGAATGTCTTTGAAAATATCTTTTTTCCCGATAATGTCTTTCAGTGACACTCACCTTCGTAGTAGGGAAGTTTGATCTAAAATTGCTTTTTCATCGACTCTCATTAGATGTTTACATTTTATTATGAAATTTTTCGGTGTTTGGTTTTTCACTTTATCAAGAGCTTATCAGACAATTTTATTTCTTCCAGAAGCTTTTGAGTGTAAGAGTCCTTATGAAGAATTTTAAGACATCTTTTGAAATATCACTACTTAAAATTCAAACTTAATTTTAACTTTGTGAAGTTCAAAACTAGCATCGACGTTAAGTTAGTTGAGCTTACCTGGAAATAACCGCAACTCAATGAGCCGACGTCCATTTCGCAGCCAATCGGCTTGCATCCAGACTCATGCAGACAGATGCAGTGAATGCACGTGTCCGCGAAGCTGACGTACGCTAAAGTTACTCGCGTTATTTTAGTAAAACGCATTGTTTTAATTATGACGCTATAGTTTAATTATAGTTTGAAGAAATGGAATTAACTTTGCAACTCTTTCTGCATAAAATTCAACTTTCTTAAATTTGTTGTCTGAATGAAGTTTCGGAGCATACATTTTTCGATACCGTAAACCTAGACGTCTCGACTTTCATGCGTAACTTTTTATTCTTTGTTCTCAAAATAAACTACGCTAAATTATGTTCCGGTTTTTTGAGAGACCATTTTCAATTTTGAAATTTTAAATTCCACCCCCGAAAAAGGCAACATATTCAGATATTCAGGAAATTAAAAGTCAAAACCCCTCGACTTTTAGGTTACTTGATAATTCGTTGCCGAATTTGTTCACTTTTTATCGTATTTTGCTAATTTTTTCGACTTTTTTAAGTTACAAAAATTCGGAGGCTATTATTCACAAGTACAATGCAGGATAAGTCGAATTTGTATCGAACAGCCGGGAGTAATGAATTTATTTTTTGCGATAAAAAATCGGGGTGTCGACTTCTCGGAAAATGTTTGGCAAAGGGCACATTTACAGCTATTTTTCATTAAAAAAGTGTCATGAATGTAAAGATTAACAAAAAGCGAACCCCTTAAAATACGATATATGAAAGGTTGGTGTTCGGAAACATTGTTTGCCAACAAAAATTGTCTTTAAACGTAAAAAAAACTTCGGCAAAAAATATAACAAAAATTATAGAATTTAGATTTTAAAAACTTCGAAAAAGTCAATTTATCGGTTTTGAAATTGGCCTACCGAGGGCGGAAAGGAGAAGAATCTTGTAGAGCATTTCTCGTGTCTGGCGAAACGAAACCCAGCAAAACTAAGCTCTTTCAAGTCAAGGTTTTTCCTTTTATTCGAAAATTATTCACTGATAACGGGAGTCCTTGCTTGATTCTTACGTATGCTGAATTTCCATTCGTTATCATTTACAAAACCCTAATGAATGCAGCATTTAACATTTGATAAGCTGCACCCAACTTTATTGATAAACGTAGATTAAATTTTCTGGTCTATGTTTAGGAATAGGCCAGAAAATCTGCTGTAAGTATAAGACTAAAATTTTCGATAAGATGATCGGAAGTGCTTTAGAAAATATTGCTGCGCAATCAAGGATAGGGCATGAAAAATGGTTTGGGTATTTTTTTATCATTGATTTGATAATAGTCAGGGAATATAGATCAGGTACGCTTAATGGTGGAGACGGAATAATCAGAACACGTTTCTTTGATTTTGACAAGTGGTCGAAAAATAAAATTAAGAGGATGTGGAGGCCTTGATAAAATGCTAAAGAAAAAGTCTTTTGATAAAAATTATGAAAGACGTCAATACGAATGTTTACAGACAGTTTTTTGGTATGCAGTTTGGTGGAGAGGGATTTGATAGTTTTATTGAATATCGTAGTTTAAAAATCGAATGGAATGTAATGTGTTATTCTGCAAAATAGTCGATTGATGTACTAAATTTTAAGTTTGGAATAGTTTGAAATTTTTTGCAACTATTTCAAATTTTGAAATTTCAATTGATGCGACATTTTTGGCACTGATAAAATCACGAGTGTGGACTAGATCGACTTCTGTGCAAAAATTTCACGGAGGGTTGCAATTTTTGGAGATAACGCCCCAAAAATCTAATTTTTTACCGATTATCAGTGAATCGCGTAGGAATCTTTGAATACTGCTCCGGAAAAGTTAGCACTACGCTACATCGCGATAAATCAGAAATTAGAGATCATATATGATGAAATATATGTGATCAAAAATGTCTGAAATATTTCATAACTTATTATTGACCAAATTTAGCATCAGTTCAATAATAAATTGGTGTACCTTGGACCCAAGTCACGTTTCGGCTACTAACCTCATGGCAGTTTTCATTGAGTTAGGTCTCGAGATAGTATTCATAGCAGTATTTTAGCATATTATAATCACTAAAAAGATGTAATTTTAGCACGTTTAAAATTATTTTTATTAACGTGTTAATCGTTAAAAGCCGCAATTTTAGGCTCTTAGACATTCTTATAATTATTTAGAATGCACCAGTCATAACTATATCTCACAATTTTAGTATTTATCACATAGTTTTAGTGCATTACTCATCAAAACGTCTTTTAGCTAGGAATGTTTCGAAGAATATGATTTCATCCGCGAAAATAACCGATTAGGCCAGAATTTCGGCATTTTTTAGTGCGCTTAACCTGAAGAAACGTCTCATTAAAATCAGCCTGTTTTTTAAAGTTCTTAGTTTCTGTGTACTATTAAGGCGTTTTCTGGGTTCGCGATCTAGTGACGTTTTTATCGATATAAGGCCTAAGATTCGGACTATTGTTTATTTTCATCCCAATTTTCCCCTTAATATATGACTCAAGAAATTCTCATCATTCGACTAAAGTCACACCTATATTCTCAAATTTCTAAACATTATCGTTACTTCATTAATGGGACTACTTTCCATTGCTTGTGTACTCATTATTTACTATAGTAATACAGTGATTTTTTGATAAGTTATCAGTAGATTGGCTATGATAAAAATGGAAAGGAGATTATTATTGTTATCAGTGTATCAGTTCTTTTCTTAATCCGATATAGCCTTTGGAAAGCTCATAACTGCGTTTCAAGATAAGCTAACTCGAACGATTAAATCTTGTATCTCTGAATCATACTATTTCTCGGATACCGTATTCCTGATAGAATAAGTCAATCATATCTAAGGCCATGGGACTTATAGAACCTTTAGTCAGCGCTTTTTCCTGATATCTGAATCAGGTATCAGCCATTTTTCATCCTATCTTAGTCAATACAGGATCTTATCTAGCGGATTAAGTTTTTACGTCGAAATCTTCCATTTTTATATGAAAGTAGGGTTTTTGAATTTTTGAAATTCGCCTTTTCAAAAATTTTAATGTCATGTTTCAAGATATGTTCATAGAAAATAATATCAAAGAAGTTTCAGAATTCTTTCTAAATTCAGATTTTTATTCTTATCTAGAAAAGGCTATTCGAAAACCGCACGACATCAAGACCTCAAGGTATGCGAAATAGTGTGCATGTGTGCGTGTGTATGTACGATTAGAGTAGGGTATTGGCTGATAGGATTTCTTTTCCCCCACACTATTTCGCATGTCGTGAGATTTTGAATGTCGCGAGGTGTTTACAACGTTGCTTCTCGAAAATTAGTAACGCTAATATACATGAAATATTATAGGATTGCTCATTTTTCCGCTTCATTATATTATTTAATGCATTACTACCGGTTACTACATTTCCAGTTTGCCATTTTTATGACGAGCTTACAACATATGATTCATGGAATAAGCTTTTGCAGGAAGAAAAGATTGCAAATACATGATAGTAGGAAAATTACTGTAGGTTGAAATTGCGCAAAAACATGTGTGTAACGGAAGTTGAATAATGGAGACATGTCGCGTATTTTCAAGCGTTTATTTTTTTGTACGAATGTAACGGAAATTTCCGACAGTTTGAGGCGGGGTCTAGTAGTGGGGCGTATAGCTATTATATTAACCTGCAAATTTGCATTGTGAGATTTCAGAAACTTTCCTAAAACATTCCTTATTCAACTAGTTTTTTCTGTACTATACGAAATAATATGGTTTCTTAGTGTTTTGTCTGATATCCAATTTCGACTCTAAATATGTCCAATTTTTCGTTGTTTTTGCATTTTAATCCAGTTTATGTCGTTATTTTATTAAATCTACTACTGGCCTGCGATTGAAACTATAATAGACCTATTATATTTCAATCGAATCTAAAACGTAAATATATTTATTTACTACGAAATCGAAAGACCTTATCCAGACCGACGTATATTTGCAACTAATTTGCGTAAATTACTACTTATTCGATTTATATCCAACTTTCGCGTTACTCAGTTTTTTGGCCATATAGAATTAATATTTTACGTGGGGGTTTTCTCGCAAATAACCTGTGAAAATTTATTTATAACTGTCATAAGTTGTCGGTTCCAGGGAGTTTTTGCCAGTTTGCAACTTGACCGAGACGCTTCCACGAAATTGACGGCCATTTCTAGTCTTATCTTCTTGGTTTTTGAACGTGATTATGAAATTCTAGCCCCTCACTTTTTAAGCCGAATTTCTGGTCATATAGAGGATAAATATATGATTTAGTGACACGCTGCACATAAGGTTAATCCCCTATTTGCTCAAATTACGCAAATATTTATTTATAAGTTAGAAAACATGCTATAAGAGGCTTAACGGCTCGAATATATACTGTAATGTGTAAGTGATTATTTATATGTTGAATTGCTGACATTGTTAAGCAATGTTAAGACCCCTTGCAAATTTTGGTGACAACGTGCTAATCTAAACATAAAAATGCGTCGTAAACCATATCAAGATTCACTTTTCTGAACTATTTAAAACAAATTTCATGGGCACACGAAGTTCTCGTAAAATTTAATTTCCATTTACACAAGGCGCGTTTTTGATTCGTTGACTTTTGCAAGCACAAAGTCCCGAAATTCAAAAAATTTTCCGGACTTTCGGAATTCTTACTTCCGATGTTTTAAGAAATTATTCAGGACATTTTTGGGCGGAATATTGGGGGCTAATTTTAAACGAAGCGAATTTTGAGATTATTCAGCCTTAAGCTTATTAGCTTATGATGTATCATCAATAACTCAACAAACGATGAGGGATAGTCCCGAAAAATGGATTGGATATAAGAAACTAAAAATTTAGAATGCTCTCAAAAAAGTCGGTAACTACTTTTGATCATTAGCGTAGGATATGTTTGAAAGTTTTCTTTTCCAACTTTCGTTATTTTTCCAGATGAATTTTTCACTAGAAATACGCTATTTTAATGCAAGCTTACCACTTTTTTACAATAACATAAATGTTGTTTAATATATACAAAGTAACGTAGTTTTTCGAAATTTTCATATCATATACTAATTGTGGACATATCACATGTTTCTGTAAATACACAACACACTGATAAGGTCATTCAGTCTGATATTATTTCACTGATAAGGCTAATGCTAATCAAGCTAATTTATTCGGTAGAAACGAACATTCATTCCCCGACTTTTTAGCCAGCTTGTCTTATCCCAAATATGTGCACATCATTTTGACTATATCGCGAAATCTGTATATCTTAATTTTCGACCATTCCAAATTTGTCAAAATATAAATGGCTAAAATCTGGAATCATTTAAATTGAATTTATTTACCAGATTTTTTATTAATATGATGTGAACTCATGTTTACTTTTTAAACAGTCGCAGAAACCGGAAGTTCCGAGAAAAATTCGGACCCCCCACCGGATTTTTGAAGCGTGAAAAACACTTTTCTGGCCGCGCTCGGATATGGTTTTTGTTCGGATTCCAAGATCAAATTAATGCAAAAATTTCGTGGTTTTTGGTATGAAATGACGAATTTCGCCCGTTTTCGAAAATATTTTACATGGAGATTGTCGCGATCAACTCCTTATCATCAAAATAAGGTGCCCAAAACGCCTGAATTTGCAGGTCACTCATTCTACTTACATGCCAAATAAATAGAAAACTTGTCTTCATTCGGATAATTTAGCAGTTTCAAAGAAAATTATGAATTCAAAACATGATAGTTGATATTGAAAAGAGCATTTTTAGAAATTTGCTAAAACGCCCTTTATAGCAAAAGTAATCTAATTTAAACAAATGTTGATCAGCACACATTTCAAAAGTGTGCTTTTTATGGGCAAAGATAATGAAAGTTGATCCCATGAAACTAAGCTATTTTAAAAATTGGCGCATTTATAGGCATTATTATAAATTTATATCGAGTTAAAGCGTTCCCGCCTTTTACACACTGGTTCGTTAGCATTTTCATTTAAAAGTGCGTTAATTCATGGGCCTGAATTTCATTCTTTGGCCTTAACCTATAGGGCTCTAGACATGAGAGAACTAGAAATACGCATTCCTAAAAGACCCAAATGTAGCGATTTTCGCAGGTGTATTTACATGATAGTTCAACGAGGAAAATCCCACTTTATGTAAAAAAAATACTAGGGCACCAGACGCGCATATTTTTTAAAATAATCTAAAGTACATGTGGTAAATCAAAACTTAAAGAACACTTTTTAATATATAAAATACACTTTTGACAAACAATTTTTTACAATGATCCATTATTTTTCCATAAATCATATGATAACATATTCCTTATTTCAAAAAGCATATCAAGATGATATTTATAATATGCTATCATTTGATACAAAATTTTAAAACCAGATTTTTAGAATAATTCGGAAGTCTCGTCACTTTATGAAACAGTATGTAAAGTGAACGAGCATGTCTCCTACATTTATCTATCCTCTCCTATATCCCTATATACTATTTCGCAGAGTTGCGAGAATTTTCAAATTTCTGATTTTTAGAATATGAAATTCAAAAACGCCGATTTTTATCATTTTGTGTTTCGTATTTGTTCGGTGAGTTGTCTATAAAAAAAGAAACGCTCGGCTTTTTTAAATGTAATCCTAAGATATACCTACGCGTAAAAATTCATACAAATTTTGTCGTCCCGTCCCGAGATCGGCTGATTTTGAGAGAGTATTTTCGAAAAAAAAAAGTAGCACTTTCTTCGGAAAATAGAGGGCAAAAAATCGCTGTTGGCAAATACAAAATCGAAAAAGTAGACGGCGATGATGGTTTTTACGTGGAAATTTCATGTATTCGAAAAGTTCCATGAGTCAGATCCATAATCTATGATTTTATTTCCGAGTTTTAGATTGGATCTCTGGGAAATCGAAAGTAGGGAGAGAAAGAAACGGTTTTGGGAACCTTTTGTATTCCACACCCATTTTTTGAGGCGATAGTAAAGGAGAGAGGCAGGGGAAAAGGGAAATGAGCGTGGAATACAGGAGGTCGATTTTAGGCCAGTCCCTCCCTTTCGCGTACTATTTCTCGTATTCTAACACTGAAAAATAATCGTGCATCACTTTGCACGCCTTCCAGATTGCGGACTCTCCAATATTCGATTTTATATTTTCTAAATATTCCTTTTTATTCAATCTTATGCTATTATAGTCCATTTTTATTATTCGAGCAATTATTTCATAGCTTTGTAATCATTCCAAATCACATGTTTAGCGCTATCTATTTCGTAGATTGATATCATTTCTGCAGAAATCAACATATGTGACTTTTGGCTTGAAACTTGCATTTTAAGAATTATTCGAAGCGGCTTTCGGGGCCTATGATTAATCATGTGGTTTAGAAATCAGTTATCACTTTCGGAAGTGAGCTCACACCTCTGACTATTTGATTACTCTGATTCGTGTACTTTGCCATCGAAATTTTGCAAAGAAATAATGCCACAAATATTGACAGAATTACTCACGCAAAAAGTGCGCTTTTGTTCCGAACTCTGGACCACACAATGCGCGCTGAGTGATTTTCAAACATTGGCGTAATCATACGAAATTTTGCATCATTAGCCACAATTTCGTACCTTTTCTCGCATAACTTGGGTCTGTGCAATAGAATTTGTCTTCCGGAATATTTTGACATAACTTATAGCTAAGATCAGTAGATCTGATTCTATCTAATAGGAGCATTTGTAAAAGTTTCATTTATTTGCTTGAAAATCTGAAGATCTCTATGAAAAATTTATTATCTTGCATATTTAGGCCTAATCTATGATTCTAAGATTTAAGTTCTGCACGTTTTCAGACATATATTTTATCCCGTATAGTTAAGATGAGTGTATTGTCGCAGCTCCATTAAGGCTCTTATCATAATTCCCTCATATGTCATCAGTTGTTGATCAAAGCTTCAAATCCCAGAATTAAGTTCTTAAAATTGAATAAAGATAGTGGGATTTGCATATTTTCTCATATACACTTTGATATACCAAGGTTGAATTTCTGTATTTTTAGAAGTTTAGGCAATTATTTGATTGAAAGCAAAAAACCAAAGACTTAGAACGGGGAAGTGTTTCATAAGCTGATTTTTGTTCAAAAAGCCAGCTAATAAAAGTAGTACACAAAATTTATATTTAAGAAAAAAACATATCATCATATGAATTTTCTTGGCTGTAGGAGTTTGATTTCCACCATTCCACTGCCAAATCCCTACCCTATACCCTATAGGTAAGCCATTGCCGTTTAAATTAGCCCAAAATATATGCATATTCGTTGAATTGTTATGGCACTACTTTCATTAATTAGCTTCAAAAGTTAAAGAAATTTTCTTATAGAAAAGATGAAAACAAGCTAGAATAATTAATATTTAAAAATGTTGAAGTTGAACTTCAAGATATTTTAGACCACTCCCCATATCGCCAGATTTTTAAATAAATATATATTCTTGCTCAAATTTAGTATAGCCTTTAAGCTATCGAAAGCGAAAACGTGGCGCGTCCTATTCTAATTCCGATTTCAATTTTCACCTGCTTTTTCGAACTTTTAGGATAAATGACTTTGCCAACCCACCACCCCGCTTCTTTGCCTATTCTAGTGATCTTTGTGACTAGTTTTGTAGACCCTCTATTTATTTTTAGCGTCAAAGTACAATTTTCACGAAGATACGTTGCATACTATTCATTTGTAGATAAATTTGAATTTTTAAAGGAGCTATGAATTAGAAAAGCGATATTTTACGCTATGTTTCTTGCATCATGTCGAACTTTCTAGCCCTCAAATTATAAGAAATATTCATACGATAATTATTCGGCTCATTATCTTTGCTAGAATTCTAGCTTATAATGGTCAGCGCTTACTAAACTAATACTTTATGATGTGAGTATAAAATTTGAATTTTGCACATTTTAGCTGCTATTCCATCATTCATGCAGTGGCTATTTTAATCGGTATAATTTCGAGGCTTAAAATTCATTTAATTATCAACAACGTAGTCTCACGCTAAACAATTCGCTTTGCACAAGGGCTCCTAGAAAAGACACCGGGACACCGGTTTTTCTAAGAAATAGTATGAGGAGACAAGAGAACAAAAACACCGATGTTCCGGTGTCTTTTTCTATGAGTCTGTACGAGTAATTTCAACATCTATAATTCATATACCGTGTACGCGCTCAAAATATATGGTGTAATACTACGCAACATTTAAATATACAATTAATTGATATCTTAAATCCCAGGGAATCCCCTTATTGTACTTTTAAATTTAATATATTTATCCGAAGTTTAATTGAAGCATAATTTTGTTTCCTTATCCAGAAAGAAAAACAAACCAGATTTGATGATCGGTCGAAAACCAATTTTTAGTCTAAAATGAGGGTGTTTTGATTTTACCGTAATAGTCGAAGGAAATTAATATGAAAGGTTAAAACGTCAATTCGGAAAAAAACTCTAGCTTGAAACAACAACTTTTTGGGTACATTTTTGGGTTTTTCGGTCTTATATGTATTTTTTTTCCGACGATACATTTCCTCAATTGCGAGCGATGACGTAGGAGAAAGATCATTTTTCTTCTAATTTCAGAGAATATTATATGAATGTTTGAAAACTATATAAAAGTGCTTTAAGTAACCTTACTGCTAAAACTCTCCCAGTAATTCTTGAAAATTTAGGTAATCTATTGTCTCTGGTTGATATCATATCGGAAATCTGAAAAGTCACTTTAACATTGTTTTTGTCAAAATGCGTATTTCGGAAAATATCAAAGTCACTCTATTTCCGCTTTAGGTAATCGCAACTTGTGCAATTTTATAAGTTCTCACTCCCACTAAACTTATGTTATTGGTCATTTAGGTTAGGTGCTTTTTTCAAATTAAAGTTTTTTTTCCGGTGTGCAAGGTTATCGGTCATAGATTAAATTTTTAAACAAAAAATCATCCTGGGGGTCTTTGATGAAAGTGTTCGTCATACGCGCTAGCCTTTAACATTTCACTCTTCCCTGACGATGATCATTTAATAGCGCCACGCGCGCGAGTCGCTAGCTAAAATAGCCCTCAAAACCGAGCGCGAATTTTCACCTTCTGCAGAAAGAAATTACGCAAAAATTGCACATGAACAGTTACAAAATTCGCGTCAAAGCGCTAGTTTTCATCTATAAAAATCGACCCGACGCCCAATTTTGCGTGGGCCAAAAACGCGTACAAAATTGGTATTTCCTAACGGAAAAACCATCTGCAAAACGTTTGTACCTTTTCATTCTTAGCCATGCATAGCGACTTGAACTTTGGAAAACAGCTGGAATATTGGAAGCGAGCGATTTTTTGCCTGGCAAAAAGCGTTCTTTATGAATTTTCTTTTTATATGTAAAATAAAAAGATTCACTATTTTACCACTCGGCTATTTAGCTATCACATCCCTTTCATTTATCATTCTCTTTGCATGACTCATTCATAAACTTTTCTTTTGCTCCGATATGATGAAAATTTAATTTTACTACGACATATTATAAGTTAACGAGTAATTTAATTCAACCGTTATAGAAAATTTCGTCAAGTCTCGTTAAAGTTTAATTCTAGTCCATTTTTGCTAAACTCATTTCCGGATTTGTGGGCCGCGTTTTTCCGTTAGAAATTTGCCACCAAAGTTCCAACGCTCATTTTCGAGTTACAGTAGTTAGTTTTGAAACACGTAACATTTATATTCATATATTAACGCGTTACTACGAAATACTTAGAAATGATTGTGCTTAGCTAATTTCTGAGAATGTTAATTCATTCACTAGGTACGATAACTTCCTCACATTTTACATAAAATAATTGGCCTATAAGTTTGATATATTAAGGATATATGCTCCAAAAATCGGTTGATATATAATTTGAGTGTGATTTCAATGTTTTATTTCGGGTTTCATACTATGAAGACCTATATCGCAACTTTCGAAAGATCTAATTCTGAAAGAGTTTATGGATTCTTTTAAATTGAAAAGTCACGATTTTGCGAAAGATCAGCGAATATTCTTTCAGAGAACAATCTAGAAACCACACTTTGGGAAAATAATGTTGCTAATCCACATGTTGAAAATTTATCAGAATAGTTTTGTTAAAGCGGCCGATTAGACACTAATCTAGTCTTACTAACAAAGGTTTCAGATTTTGTGTGTCATATCCCCAGCTGCTTTTTGGGGCTATCCTTTATCATGCGAAGTCTTAAAGATAAGTTTTATAAGAACTGAACGATGCATGGCTTAGAAGGTACTGATTAATTTTAATTGACCGTATTCCAGACATGTTTTGATACGTGATATACAGTGCCGTCCATGTGTCTTGGAACTTTCAGTTTTTTCGAAAAATATTCTTCTAATGAAATTTTCAAATTTTAATTTTTTTTTCAGGTGAAAGCTATTTCTATGGGCTTCAAAACGGTGTATCGGAATTGCGCGCTATTTACACTGTAGCTGCGTAAATCTTGTAAAATTAGAATCGGATCGTCCAAGAGTCTTGGAACTTTAACATGACACTATTTAAAAGGTTTATAAATAACTTAGAAACGAAATTATCATAATAAAAGCTGATAAAATAATAAAACTAGCTCAATAGCGAGTAGAAAACGCCTAGACTTGATGGCCTCTTTGCATCTGTTAGGCACTGAAGCCATCAGAAGATCGATCGTGCACTGGTCTGTCTTGTACCATTCCCGGGGCAGAATGGTGAACTTTTCGTCGGTATTTCGAGCTTGAATGCCCTTAACTCGCCTCTCCATATCGCTCCACAAATATTCTATCGGATTCAAGTCAGGAATTGCGAAAATCATGGAAGGACGTTCACTTTTTCGCCTTGAACCATTTCTGGACTATGGCAGATCTGTGCTTGTGGCCATTATCCTGCTGGAATACCCATCCAGTGGGGATTTTTTTTTCTTGGAAAAGGAAGCATGTGCTTCTCCAGTATCCCCTTGTACATATTGGCGTCCATGCATTCATAAATACGGACAAGGGGACCGACGTCAGATATACTGAAACATCCCCATACAGTGACAAATCCACAACCGTGCTTGACGGTGGGCATTTGGTATTTGGGGTCGAATCTGGTACCTACCAGACGTCGAATCCACCGTTTCTTACCATTTCCAAACATATTAAACTTGAATTCGTCGTTTCAAAGAATTTTAGACCACTGCGCCGTGACCAGTCCTTATGCGACTTCGCCCAATTTTTTCGTTCGGTCAATTATTTTTTGGAGATAAACAGCTTACGAACCCCAACTCTACCATTCAAACCCTCTTTACCCAGGCGACGTTTTATAGTGGTGACAGAAATTTTATCGTCAAGAATTGGGGAAATTTCGGTAAGAATTTGGGAAGCAGTAAGACGAGAATTGGAACGAGAGGTTCTAATAATCTTTTGTTGACGTGCCTATTGATCTTGTGGGGTCCACCGGTCTTGGGATGGTTCTGTAGGGATCGGCGGTGTTGTGTGTCATCGAATCAATGAGAAACTGACTGCTTGGAGACTTGGAAATTAGCATCTGCGTCGGCGAAACTGTGTCTGGCCTTGGCGCGCTTGACGATCCTCTCTTTCAACTCGACGGTATAATATTTGCGAAAAACCATTTAAAATCGATAAAATCTACACCGATAAATAAAAAAATTAAATAAATACGATAAAAAAATAAGATAATAACGATGAAAAGACAAAAATAGTAAAAGTTCCAAGACTCTTGGACGATCCGATTCTAATTTTACAAGATTTACGCAGCTACAGTGTAAATAGCGCGCAATTCCGATACACCGTTTTGAAGCCCATAGAAATAGCTTTCACCTGAAAAAAAAATTAAAATTTGAAAATTTCATTAGAAGAATATTTTTCGAAAAAACTGAAAGTTCCAAGACACATGGACGGCACTGTATATGAAATATAAGAATCGTTTGCAAACCTTGCACATTTTTCTTTAATATTTAATAGATAGCACTATCTTTCACTGGATGAAAGGCAGTGCTTCCCACATTTCAGTTACTAATCTTAAATCTCCAACGAATTGCTCACTTTTTAATCGTTAGTCGACTGGGTATAGGCTAGAATTTCCATATATAGTCAGTTTTGAAATGGCTTAATACCTTTGTTATTATTATGAGCATCCATGCTTGAAATGCAGGTTAATCATGTAAAATTTGATTCATAATTTAATAACTTGAGCAGAAAAATTAATATTACTTTGCAAAACTTGACTTGAAAATTTAAGAAAAAGCACATTTCGAACTTGCGATTTTTCGTCGGAATATGACATTTCGCATAATTATTTCCGCAGGTGATCAAGAATAAAAGACTAAAATTAGATTTTTAATTTCTCGAAAGGCTGCGATGAAACGAAACATAATAGTTGAGCAAGTTTTTGTGTTATGCTTTTTTGTTCTATTGATCATAGAACCATTTTTCGTTATTTTTAAACTTTTGAAATTTCACTTTTCTGGCTTATTTTCAATAATTTGCGTGCCAAGTTATATCATTTTCGAAACAAACTTCACATTTTGCTAGAGATTTAATCTTAGATGCTCGCAGGATTCTTATATATAGTACCCTTCGGCATATTGTTATGATTTATCTATTCGTGTTTCCTACGCTTGACTTAGCTAGTCTACTAAAATCACTCAACTGTTCGTAAACCTTTGTTGCGTGGGGGTAATTATCGTCGATATTGCATCATATCCAACATTAGATATTAGGGATAATGTTGATATTACATCGGGATCTCTAACAAATTAGAGTTTTCCATAACTTTTCTGAATAAACGGATGAAATGCGGAATAGTTTGATGTAAGGATTTTTCAACTTAATGAGTGACGAAAATGCACCTAATCATTACTAATTACCACATAATGAATCAGCAAAATATGGAAATTCCTCATTCTCCAACATTTGGAAAATCAAGAATTCGTTTTTTCGGTTATCGAATTTTCACATGAACTTTGACAATCTTTAACATTTGCTAACTATTTCTTCGCCAAATTTCATTTTCCTTTTCCAATTTACCTTCTAGTGTAGCAGATATCGCTAGAGATATATTTAGACTGTACATTCTAAAAATACCGCCATGTTTGTTGAATTTTGAAGTTTCACCGACTAATGTTCAGGCATTTCATCATACCTGCTGAACATTTGTGGGCACGAACGGATGAAAACAAGTAAAATGTCATCAATTTTCCCTTTGCGCAAAGAGATCAATTTAACTCTGACTCCCCTTGACCATTTCTCTGTTCAAAGAAAACGGTTCAAAGTTTTCAAAACCCTCCGAAAAATACGCTCTCGAAGCACATGGTTAACAGACTGAATAATTCGCTTTTTTCTGCAGATCTCATGTAAAATATCATAAATTTTTCAGCTCATTATATTGCATTTTTCTCGAAAAAATGTGTACTTTGAACCAATTTGCACAAACCGGAAATGCGCTTTTCCAATCCGAGTTTTATAACTCGAATAATTAGCTAAACACCCTCGTATCGCTTCCTGTTATCATGTTTTCAAGTAGAATTCGATGCATAGACTGATAATTTTCCTATCTTTTCTTGTACGGAATAGATTCTAGCTTTATTATCTCTCTAAGCTGGAGAATGAAGAAACAACGCAGACAGCGACGTCGCGTACCCACCTTGAGAGATGGGACAAAAAATCGCAGACACTTGCCAATTTCCTTGACTCTTTGCAAACAAGACGGGAGTTTTCATCGCTTCAACAACTTATTTTTCTTTCAAATTTCCTTTAACCATGCGATTTCGCAGGAAAAATCGCAGCCGGTAGGCCATTTTCGTCGTACTTTTAATCCCTACTTGGCACGGGGAGGGGGATTCTACGCACCAAATAGTCCACTTCTATGTACTACGATGAATTTCCCTGTGTGGTTTCAAAAAAGCCGGAAATGACTGGTGCGAATTTTGGCAATCCGTTCAACTGTTCTAAATTCTCGGTATTAGTCGCGTTGTTAAAACTCGCTCACGTTTTTCGTAAGCGCTCAAAATTTTGTCGAAATTTGCAGCCAAATTCTTATGGATGTTAGTCAATTTGTATTTCGACAAAAACAATGTTTGAAAAAGGCGCATTTGACTGAAAAAACGCACTGCAAATTTCCAAACAGATTTAAAGATTTACAGTATTTTTCTTCGAAGAATTTCAATGCTTTTTTTTTTTTGAAAATTTCAATATTATGAATGAAAAGATTTGAATGGAACACATGAAATAATACCATTCAAATAATATTCAAACACTAGAACTTAATCCTCAAAAATTAAGCTTCCCAGAAAGAAGCAGCTGATAAGGATCTTGATAATGGAGACTTGCGATCTTATCATTCATCATTCATAAATTTCCGAGCATAATAATAATATAGTTGCGCAGAAAATCCTCCTACTTTATTTTCGAAAATATGATTCACAGCCCACGGATTTTGGTGCACTTTTGTTGAAAATTTAGGATGTCTGATTTTTTCTCGAATTTGCTTGAGATTAGTATTTTGGGATTGCATTATTGTGTGAGCGTCTATAGTATACTTCAGTTTTTTTTTTCTGCCCATTTTGTGATCGAAAATTTGCGAAGCCGAATTTCTATAGTTAGACTAAAAGTCAAATATCATAAACACAGGTAATGTTTAAGTCTTGCGTTAAATGCTTATTTACTCGCTGCCCGAAATTATGAGTCAGAAAAAACTGGCCCTGATGACCTGAGACGTAAAATATGTCATGTTCAGACTGTTTTTGCGGATATGGTCATTATTTTTGTACGTATGAACATTATCGTTGAGGCATTTCAGAATAATATGTCATTTTAGGTCAGAAAAGACACAACGTTTCTTTGTATGACGGAGAGGATAGTCATAAAAGTCGGCATAATAATTTTTAGACATATGTCTGTTTTGAGACGATCCAGGTTCGGTCATATAATTACTTAGTAATTTTCGTTTTGGACGTATTTTGAGTTGGTCCCGAAATTCGTCAAAAACGACGCCAACATCGTGCTATCATCGTAGTCTACTTGATGCGATTATTTAAGTCTTCGAAATGTAGTGGATTTAAGTTTCATGATACTCTTATTTAATGTTATCTACAATTTGTCTGCGTTCATTATTTAATTAATCCATTTTCATTGCACGTATTCAATTTAAAAATGATGGAAAAACATCTGTATGTTTACATAATATACGCAGCCTTAATGAGCGTGTTTTTTTTTGCAGATTGTGTTTTGTTACCAGAAAAATTCAACTTTCAACTTTGATCGCTATATTTTGTCGCTTATTCGAAAACCAAGCCCCGCCTCTTTTCATAATCAACAATTCCTCGAATGCGTAGTTCCTTTATTAGTAATTTAATGTGATAAGACACGAAAATTTTCATATTTATTACCCCGCCTACTTTTGGTTTATTTTTCCTGTTGTGAAAATCGCCATATTTTGTATTCAGGTTTTTGCACCCCTAGTGAGGCAAAATTTTATGATCATTTGGAAAATAGTTGTTAAGAAGCGCGTAGTAACCAATAATACGATTATATATTATAGATGTTTAAGGAAGTGATCATACTTTTTCTACCTTAAATTTTATTGCCTTGAATCAGTCGTTTTTGACATCATCCTTTACTCAGATCTCTGATTTCATAGTAACGTGACCCATAAAAGGGTGAAACTTTTTGTAAGGGGCTGAACAAAACTGATGCGACAATTTGATGCAATTATTTCGTATTCCAAACAAGGAAACGTCGTATTTGGCAAATGAGAAAAGAGGGAAGAGATCTATGTTCGGGGTTATTTTGCTGTAGTTTTGATGTCTAAATTCATTTACTAAACAGTCATCCTGAAAGTGCATCACATAGAAAACACCATTTTATTGAAAAATTGCCTAGTGAGACGTAATTCTTCATTTTCTTTCCCATATGCACTATTTCCCCTTTCATTGTGATGCAATTTAGAGATGTCCCGAATTTGAATTGAGGGGGTTTCTTTCATTCATTAAACTCAGCTGATTCGGCGTGAATTTGATGCACGCTTGATGAAATTTCGTTTTGCTATGTTATTGCTGCTAATATTTGCTCATCTTATGACGAGGTGTAAAAATAACCACGGACAAGACTTCTTCGGCTTTTATTAGATTAGTTTAAGGTTGAACCACACAGGCTATTTAAAAATAGATCCATTTGAGGTCGATTGAAGTTAGTTTGAAGTTTATCGAGTTAATTTTAAGTTAACTAAAGCTCAATTAACTTCAAACCATAAAAAGATGTGTGTTTTGTTTTTCTTCTCTAATTTAGTGATATCACCTCAAATTTGTGTTTTATTCAATTTGACCAACGCTCAATTTGCATTTAATTGAGCTAATTTGAGATGTGCAATGGTCAATTTTACGTTTCTCACCTCGTGTATTTAAAAATCGTCAAATTAAACCGTCATTCAGAAATAGAATAGTTTTTTACATCAAATTTTCTGTGTCATATCTCAGACTCACTTTTATCCTATACCTTACCACATAGAGATTTAAAAGTTTTGTCATTTTTCAGGTTTCATCGAATTTTGACGCGAGGGTAAGACTATTCTCGGCCTTTATTCTTTGAAAACTGAGGTAGATTAAAATTTGAATAGTAGTATACGAAATCTCAACGTCAGAAAGGTATTGTTTTGGATAGGAGAACTCTTATATTTCGACCTATGGAAATTCCCAGACAAGTATTCTTGAATGGTACAAAAATTATCTTTAAAGGTATAGGATATTAAAATTGTATATCTTATCTTATTTTATATTATAAATTTAAAACTCATCATCTTTTGATATTATAAATACCAGTTATTAAATGTACCCCCAAGATTTTTTCATAGTTCATTCAACATAATGGCTATTCAAAAGGGCGTAACCTTTACAGCATATTCTCTCATATGGTCATTTTTCGAGCGATTTAAGGAAGTATTTTTCGTTTCATTTAACTCTGAAAAATAGCATATTCCACGAGCATTAACAACGGTCATTATTTCGACTAAATGGGGACATACGTGATTCGGTTAGAAATATCGCAGGGACAAGAAAAGTGAGATAATAAGTTATGCCATTTCGCGAATAGCACATAGGGCGATTTTTAGAAATGCAGAGTAACAATTTTATTAACGCTTCATCATAAAACTTTTCTTTTATTAAATTCTTTTTAGTTTTCAAAATTTCGCTACCGAAAATAGTTACTTTTCACATCTTTCTTTTTAACTCCATGTTAAACTTCGGACTTTTCTAAATCCTATTTTTTAACTTTAAAATAAAAATCCCCAACTCCATTTCACTACGATGTCGCATTGTCGCTAAACTAATGAGTGGTACGAGTGTTATTTGTATTGCATTGTTCCCCCTCTCCTAACTCCCTTTTTACCTTATCTATTTTGGTCTAAACGCGACTCGGCTCAGCCTTTCCAGGTATTTTTTAGCACTTTATCTTCCCCCATTTTATCTTCAGCTATTTTTACTCTCTCATTAGCTCGGGGACCCATCTTTTAGGGGTATTTTTGGTAAATCTGATATGTTTCAAGGTCTTTCTTTCGTATGATCATCCTAAGACGTAGCTTTCGCCAATATTCTTATTTGAACCTTCTAAAAATTAGGATATTTTCATGATTGTTTAACGAATTCTTTTAGGATTTCATTTTTCCAAGTTCCAAAATTCGGGGTATCACGTTTTCACCTTAACTTGACATATTTAACGCTCGCTACCCTAACTTCGGGAGTTTTTCATGTTTTTCCGAGCTCTCGCGCTTTTTTCCTAATGAAGCGCGCATGAACTTTTTTCTACCTCAAGTGTGTATAAATTCATCTGAATAGTTCTCCAAGTTGGATGACCTTTTAACGTATGAGCATGATTTTTATGGCCTGAGTTATAAACGGGACGCTCCAGGTCATATTAATTTTTATAGAGCTAACGTCGCCTACTCTACTCTATCTTTCATACGCTTCCCATACTATTTCGCGATTTTAAGGGTCTTTTCTCAGATCAGCCCGTAGGTGTAGTGAAATGCATAATTTGATCCATCCATATGCATGCGTATTTTGACCGTTTTGAACAAGGGAATACTCAGAAATATTTAATCATTCAGTCGCGTGTCATTTAAATATAGTAACTTCTAAAGTTGAATTTTGAAACCGCACAATTTAACTTTAAATTCGGACTTCATTAGCTTTAAATTTAAATTTAAAATCTCCCACTATAAATAGGCAACCTGGAAAACTCAAGCCCTCAAACCATGCGAAATAGTGAGAAAAGAATCGTTTTCCCTACCATCCCTCGCTCTATTTCGGATGACTTGAGGTTTTCAAATAGCTAGAAAATATCAGTTTATTATCTAATCCTTCACTCTGGTTTGATTTGTAGCGCGCTTGTATTTAAATTTCTCGAACTACACAAGTCGTTCCTGCTTGTTTTTGCGGTATTTTGACGAATGCGCAAAACATTCATAACTCATAAATTTAAAAATCAAAATTCGTTATTTTATCTATAAACATTCTTCAAATTCAAATGTTTCTAGAACACCGTTTAATCTTTGCTTTAAAAATCTATGACTCGTTTAGGTAGCTTACCCTAACTATATAAAGTGATTATGAAATTTTCGGAATTATGTTTCGCCGAAATTTCAATTAAAATCTCGCCCTGACATATACTTCCTTATATTCGATTTTACGTAATTTTCTCTGTAGCGATATCGTGATTTTTATTGTAACTTCAAACCTTCATAGCGTTCTTTTTCTCGATCATTTTCATATCGAATTTTCTATTCAATTTGTCGTCTTTTCGCGTGCTCTATTTAACTGTATTGGTTTTATTAAGGTTTAATATTTTCAGAATCACTTTATCTGGGATTCGAACACTTTGTTGCTCATCGAGACAAGTCACTAATCAGACTCCGTAACGTCTCTGGTTTCGAAGACCACAATCACTAGCTGGTTCGAGACTTTCTACTCACCAATGCGATTTACTCCAACAAAAGTATATACAATTAAATGAATTTAAAAATTATTTCAAATTTAGGCGTCGACCCTAAGCCTACTCCTATTTGTCATTTTCTCGCAAATCAACGCCAGAATAGTCGAGAAACAGGAAAAATCGGAGGTAGAGTTATTAGATTTGGAAAATAAAAAAAATAATCTCGTTTTTTAATGTTAGTCCTCCAAATTCTTGTTAATTTTTGAAAATTTAGAAATTTGTCAAACTCTCGAGAATCGTGCAAAAATTTAATGAATTAGGTGTCCGAAAAAATCTTTTTGAAATTCTTGAAATTGTAGAGCACGTTCATGTTACTTGGTTACGACAAAATATGTAAATTTTTATCGGTGTGGTTTTTGCCCGTTTAGAGCAACAAATTTTGTAGCCGGCTTATGTGACACCCTTTGACACACGTAGGAGGGTTAAGTTCTTCAAATTTTAAAATCTTACTCTATTCTCAAGAGTATCCCTAAAATTTCGCAGTTAAAAGATATCCTGTAGAATTCTAAATTCGTTATTTAAAAAAAGCCTCCATTATTCTCAACACCGGGGGTTCTGCAACGGGAATCGACAGAGAATAAGGAAAAGATGAAAAACAGATTATCCCAGATTAGGCAGGGTTAAACAAGCACGTCAAAGTATTTACAGGGTCAAAATCGCGACTACGTAATTTTGCGGGGTTTCTATTCATATACGGTTTTTTGATCAGATGAAACGCTGCGTTTTTAGCTACAATACTATCTTTAGGCATGAATTTATTTTAGGATAACTTGGTATTTTTAGCGTATTAATTTTACGCCAAAATAAGTCATTTCTAAGAAAATAATTATTTCGCGTAGAATATAGAGTCTGGAAACCGGTCGGGATGTTTTCGTTTCTTTAGAACGTTCCGGACGAAAGCCAGACGTTCCTTGAATAAAACATATGATAGAGCTAGGATTACTTAAAGTACAGTTTATAGTGAGGAGTGAATGGACTGCTCAGCAGGTTTGATAGTGCAATGGTAGTGCGCTGAACTTTTGCAGAACGGATTTTTGCAAAAATTCGCAAATTCATTTTCCTTGCATTTTCAAAATGATTATTTAGCGAACGCTTGACCGAGCGAAAAGGGTCCATTGAGTTTATTCAATTCCCTTTTTGTCAGGTTTAAAGAGCGAGTTCGCTAATGGCCTAATGAGTGTGTTCATCATCTCTTCTTTAAACCGAATAAAACCTAAGACGAAATTAAGGATTGAGAACTAATATAACCATTGAACTATTAAAGAATTCATAATGAAAAATTGAAAATTTGTAGTTTTTCAAATAATGATGACTATAAAATCAAATTTGAATAATATTCTGAACTAAAATAATGCGAATAAAACCTATATTTTCAGTTCGAAGCCTTGAAATCTGAAGATTTGCTGAATCAAGTTAGGCAGAGTAGTTACGATGGAAATAGCGACGTCCTAACGTCAAGTAGTAACGCCTATCCATTAAACAGGAATAGAAGACATAGTGGAGGGAGGCCTAGGTAAAAATTAGCATAATTTCTAACTTTTACCCTTTTATAATCATACAAATTTAATATCTTACTTGGCCATGCACAGAACTTCTAATTAACGTTAAATCTAATCTTTTCCACGTTAGCAGATACTTACGAAAATCTATAACGCTGATGAAAACCACAGTATCCTAAAGATTATCTGGATTTTCAGGAATATCCAATTGCCGAAGCCAGAAAATTTGGATGTTGACAGCTACGGAAATGTAGATCAATACCCCGAAGGCCTGAATAAATTGATAGCGCGTTAGTTTTTTCCTGACTTGTTACATTAGAACTAATCTTTCGATTCTTTTAATAACACATGTTTTTGACGATTGGATTAGAATCAATCAGAATAGTGCTTCCTTTGAAGCTAATCTAATAGAAACTCTTTCGTTATGCTAATCCTATACAAAGGCAACTTGGAAGCCCCAAGCCATGCGAATTAGGGTGACGAATGGTAGGGAAAACGACTCTTTTCTCACCCTATTTCGCATGGCTCGGGGGCTTGAGGCTTTCAAATAGTCTATACAAATAGATACAGTAGGATAATTTTGCTGACTTTCAGAAAACACCGCCGATGACGTTTGTGCGGCTAATAATACGAAGAATTCCATGAAGGGATATGTGTTTTACGTCGAATGCCCCAAATCTAGCACTGCGCCAGATGAACCACCGAAGTGCATAAAGTGAGCGTTAAACTAGCATATGTATGCAGAATAGGGTCCTGTGGTTGGCCCAAGTCAAATTTGAATACATAAACCTTCGCCTCAAATGATCTCACCTAAATTAGCTTACATCAAGTAATCGCCCAATTCTATAATCAACATTGATTTCACCCGCTCTCAAATCTTTCAACATCTCTCATAAACTTCAATTCCACACACGTGTCAATTCGTGTACATATCATACGCGTGAACTTTTTATTAGCATGTTAATTTCAGATCGAGCGATTTCTGTAACGGCGTAGCGGATTGTCCTGGCGGTACCGATGAAGCCCCAGATCGATGTCTTTGGCATAGATTGGTAAGCTTATGCTAACTTTGGAAATTTAACGCGCTTGATTGTTCATTATTAATTAAATAACAATAGCTTTATAGCACTATGCCAATTTCATGTCTCCACGCTAAGACGATGGATAAGTTTGTTCACTTGGAAATGTGTCAATGTCGCAACCTGACGAAATAGTGTGTAAGGATGAGAAAAGTGTAGGGAAACACTCTCTTGCTTTTGCCTACTATCTCGTTAAGTTGCGCGACGTTGCGACATTTTTAAATTGTCGTTAAACTTGGCATAAAAAATTGTAGCTGGTCATGGTCTCATTACACGCGAATTTTCCAACACTTCAACCTCCGAAAATTCGAATTTTTGCTCTCTTACATTTAAATTAAGAATTTTCGAGACATTACACTACTACACTTGAATAAAATTTGCATTATACTCCGCGAATACAAATTTCTCGGAAAAACGCGGCCCTCTGTTAATTGAAACACAATAGAAGTTCACTCTAGATGAATACATTTAGATTTTCGAATTTATTTCAAATTCTCGTGATTCCAAAATCCATTGTATGTTAACAAGCAGACAAAAAGCGTAGTATTTGCAAATTTTTGTAGTTAAAAATTGCGTAATTCGCTAGATCAAATTTACACCGAAAATATTTGAGACTTTGGACGAAACTGCTCGTTCTCAAACTACACAAAATATTAAAATGTACAAATGAATATTAAACTCTTTGAAAACAACGCGATTTACCAAAATTGACAGATTGAATAAAGAACTACTTTCAGGAACAAGAGCAAATGCAAGCTCTGCGTTCCGAGATCTACCAAATAATGCGCAGTCGAGAAAGGCGAAAACAAAAGTCTCATCACTACGTGAGGAAAAACTATAGCCGTGAAGATGACGATGAAAACGACGACGTCGTCGTCAGGCATAACAAGAAGAAGCATCGTCGTTCGCTCAGAAGGATTCTGAATCTCGGTGACGACAACAGTAGTTCGTTGGATTCAGAATATCGACGACGATGATTTTAATGTAAAAAGTGAGTATGGATTCTGAGAACACTTTTGACGTGGTAGAAATTCGTAAATTACTCACAATTTTGCGAAAACATTTCATTGGATTTAAATAATGCTCAGAACGAAGTTTTTCTCGATGAAAGTGCTATTCTTATTATTGATTAAGATTGCATATACTAATTTAAAATGATATATTTAAAATATATGTAATTATGTGCAAGCCTTGCTATTGTCACTCTTTATTATCCGAATTTCTTCGCGTATCGATATAATTTTTTTTTTTTAATATTTGAATTAGTCAAATAAGGAAACTGCTATTTGATAAGATGGCAAGACATATCTTTTTCGCACACTATTTTGTCTATAGGTCTCGTCATCTCATCATATAGTAGTTACCGTCAAATAGCTGCACATTTACTGTTCATTAATTTCTTGTTTGTGCCATTAGAAATTGCGTAGATTTTATTCGAAATATGTCTATTCTTTCAAGCACCCATCCGGTATTATCGACATATAGCCTATCAATGTCATTCATATTTTCTGAAATTCGAATTATTTTCTTGTTAAGTTTTGAAAATCGACCTCAGGATTCGCTTATACACTGATCTCGTGTATATACATATCATCAATTTCAAAATATATATTTGAAATTAATGATAATATATATTGAGTATTCTAATCTATGTATCTGCATATTTCTGTAAATTTTGTCCAAAATAATCACAAAACTACGGGGTATCTATCAATTTTCATTCGATTGATGAAGTATTTGCATTTAATAGACTCTGCTAGTATTATACATAATATCTTAGCTTCTATACACTAGTTTATTTATATACGTATATTGAAAAGAGACATGGTCTGAATCCCTTTTCAGGTGATTATTTCACGATGATCACTTGTCACACAAAACTCTTATATGATCTCATTTACCCACCATACCAACTTCCAAATATCCCTAACTTATCGAATAGTTCAATATGTGACTTTTTGAATATATCATATATCAAATTATATACATATTAGTTTTAAAATAATTATCATGATACCATATTATTTTTTAAGTGCTGTAAAATTGTGTCCCTGCGATTCTCTAGTCACAAAATGCTCACTTCGCAAATTTTTCATTGGATTCCAATTTTATTTATTCGAATTTTGATAAGTTATATGTCACGGCCTGTCAACACACATCATATATTGGTGCATTGTCACTGTCAAATTGAACTTTCGCCTAAGGATTTCTTTTAGTGATCATTGTTTCAAAATTCTGTCACCCATTTCTTATAACTACAGGTCTTCTATAAAAAATGGGTTCCAAAATTTTGCAAAAAATATCCGGTACGAAATCTTTAGGCGAAAACACAAAATTGCAAGGAGAAAAATAGTGTGTGTGTGTATTAGAGAAGCTAGAACATTCAGCTCTATGCACTGCTTGACAGACCGTGACGTGCGAAATTATCATTGTTTTTCTTGGAAAAGTACCACAACGGTGAATAAAATGTTTAAGTGCTATCTTTTTAATGACAAATTAAAGAATCAATTTTAAAAATGTTTCAAGGAAAAGAAAAAAAAAAACTAAACCTAATGATCCTTCCGTTTCGGATCAAATTTTTGATCCACAAGATTTTTTTGCACGCCTTAAAATTCTCAAGCTTTTCTTTTCTCCTATCGTATTCTAAATACAATAGCTAAATATGTCAGAATGAAAAATTCAGGAAAACAAGATGAATGAAAAGAATATTCTAAACTCGAGATTTCACCGTTTTCACAGGAGACTTCATTATGATTTCAAGCCATAGTAACGAAAAAATCACTCGGGTTTAAAAACTTTTAAGGAACAATTTTTAAGTGTTATATGTTTTGGACTTACGCATACGCATTTGTAGATGATCATTTCGGATTTTCTTGTTTTCTAATTTTTGAATCATAATTTTAGGTAACAAATGCTTCTATGGAGCGGAAAATTTTTGGGGATTTCGATATTTCTGTTATTTTCTATAGATAGATCTGAATCAACACAATGCAATTGCGAAGGTTCGACCGTGACTTCAGAAGGCATGCAAGAATGTGATTACACGGTAAGTGTATGCATTTATAAATAAGCTGGCATATTTTTCAAAAAAGTGATGTATTTCCGAATATCTGGAAAACGGCTATTTGAAAACCGCGAGACATAGACGAAATAGTATGAAGTTAGGATAGGGTATGGGGGATGATAGACTTTCTTTTCCCCCACACTATTTCTCGGTATCTCGTGGTTTCGTGGTCTTGTGGTTTCCAAATTGCCTGAAAAACCGCAAAACATCATGATAAATACACAGGAAGATAGTGTAGGGAGGGCGGTAGTGTGGAACGTAATTGTTGTACAACATTCTGCAATATTTCCTGTCACGATGTTACGCGGTTTCCAAGCTACGAATAAATTAATGTATTCATAAGAAAAATTTTCAATGGCAATTACTAAATGACGGAGTTCTATGGTTAGAGACAAATAAAAGGATGAAACTTGAAAGAAATAGTGTGGAAAAGGCACACATCTCGCCATATAGTAATTGCCATTGTCAATTTATACTAATTTTGTACTTAATTTTAGGAAAGCTCCGGGTCAGGGTCGGGGGATGGTGAACTGATTGTAACCGGCTGTCAGTGCGCGGAAGATGGCCAAATCATAACGGTAGATTTGAAGACTCAGGTACGGTAACTGCTATTTGACGAGATGATGAGACCTATATCTTTTCCCACACTATTGTGCCCTACTTTCCTTCGTTCCTCTATCTCTAACTATAGCGTATGTCATCTTGTCATATAGTAATTGTCCTCGGGTGCAATATTGTTAAAAGTTTAACGTTAATGTTGAACTTAACTCTCGAATGAAAATGCTAGAATGCGTCAGCATGTTGAGCCTAAGATCAAAATTTAAATGAGCTTGATTAAAGGACGCGTATTGTGTTGAAGATCAAGCTGAGGACGAACAAAATGTCACGACGACGACCAAACCGCCAGGTAAAGGGGATATATTTTTGTAAAATTTAAAGGGAATGTACTCAAAAACTACGGGGTGAGTTCAAAAATTAAACGTAGTGCACTTTAGCCACATGCACAGACGCCGATAATGACACTATCTGCGATAACGAAGAATTCGCGAAAGAGTTGAGATGCTATAATTCGACCATGAGCGATAAAAATATGAAATATTCGAAGGTTTCAATCACTTTCAAAATTTAAAGAAGACCAAATTTAGATAGCCCTATACGTTGGTTCGGTAATAGCAATAATTTCCATTTTAGTTACTATTATCATGAATATTGTCCATAAGTATGGTCTTTTTAATTTTAAATAATTGCAATATTTCGAGTTTTAGAAACTGGGGCCACCACAGAATCATCCACTTATATGAGGAAATTTTCATCATTGTGCTATTCATCTGCATGAGTTATATGAACTTCAACTATACCGACAAACAGGCACTTTTTTGCTATATAAATCGACAAAAATAAAGAAAACGCAATTTTCAGAGTACGTGTAAAATCATCGCGATTTTGAATCATTTCTTCATGTGTTTGATTGCGGCTGCGTTTCTTTTCGAGGCTTTCTTTGCGAGCTCGTAATTTTTACCTAATATATATTTTTTTACATTTTAAACTATTTCTAGATGAATTAATCGTATCTTTTCAAATATAGAGCCCCTGTATTTACAAACAGCTCTTTTTCTACATTCCCTACCCTTCCTATTCGCCTGTAAATACAGGGAGCCAGATATAGCATTCAAGTATTTAGAAATAGCGTCTTTTAAACACTCCTATTATTTATCACTTTTGAAATGCATTGTTATTTTAGGATGGTTTCGGGTTCGGCCACCAAAAACGGCACGATCCCAGCGTTTTTGAACTATATTTTGCCGATTATCGTCGCGCTCATACCGACTTTGGTATCGTACTATTTCCTGAAGGAGTATTACGGGAAATCCATGATGCAGTGAGTTTGAAAATCTTATTATTTTAGTTGAGTGATTACAGTCTAACACCATTAACACAAATATTAAAAAGTTGATGAAGTATGGATTTTTTCGAGGCTTTTTATAATGTTCCAATCTGTAACTAATGTTAATCAAAAGAAATTAAATGTAATTTTCTGGAGCTTACTTAATTTCTATGTTAATAAAATACTCTCAGTGCGTATATCAGAATTCTTATGAAGCTGATAAAAATATCTAATCTTTTGAAACGGTATTTTGTATTCCACACCCACACCCATTTTTGAGAAGATAGTAGAGAAGGGAGGTAGGGTAAAGAAAAAAGTGGGTGTGGGTGTGGAATACAAGAGGCCTTTTGAAACATACCTAAAATCATAGCTGCTTCGCCACCTCCACTAACGACATGTTGTGGGGCTTCGTGATGCCTGTCTGGCTGTTGATATTCTTCGCTTCACTCAAAGCTCAGCTCGCATGTCTTGGATGCGACCTCACCAAAGAGACCCAAGACAAGGACCAGTGCCATTGGGCCAAGTACTCATTTTCTAGTTTTTCTTCTTGAGAAAGCACTCACTTTTACAAACATTAAATACTTTTCTCTGAAATGTGATGATCTCGAGTGATTGAAATTTTCAGGCACTCCGCAAAAATGCTCTCCCCATACAGCTTCTTCCTGTTCAGCATCTGGCTTCTGATACTCTTCGCTGGGGAGCATCAGGTTGGGAGCATTTCTAGTTTCGGGAACAAAATTAGGGAACATTTCAGAAAATGTACCTTTTCTTTATCGCTGGTATTATGGCTGGGATTTTCGGACCCTTCACATTCATCGTTCATACTTATTGTCATATGAACGTCGGTTTTTTTTTTTTTTTAATTTTTGAAAAATCAATTTATCTCCAGACCTGCAAGAAGTGGGGCGGTCGCCCTTCGGGGTCGATTTATTACATCTGCGCCCCGGCGAAAACCGTCGAGGTCGTGAAGTACAGAGATGAAGATCCGGAAAAGGTAGGTGTCGATTTAGAATTAGGCAGAATTTGTGTAAGATCCAAAAATATGAAGTGGGTTGGTGAGATAACAAGGCTATGCTGACCTAAATCGTATCTAGGGGCTAATTTGATCGAAAAATCTCTTTTCAGAAGAAGAAGGAAAAAGAGTCAGAGGAAGATAAACCTGAAGGGCCCAAGAAAGATGAGGTAAGGGGGTCGAATCTAAAAAAAAACCAAGAAAAAATAAAATTAAGGGGCCCAAAAACGGGCAAAATAATTACGAACCGTCAGAGCAAAATCAGAAATCATCGGAACCAACGAGACAGCACCCGGGAGATTATTTACCGAAAGAGAATTCACCGAAGAACAGAGTTCATCCCGGATCGGAGGTGAATTTGAAATTTATTAATTCTACTTATTGTTAGTCGAGCTGTACGTCCAATGTTTCGTATACTTCAGATATTTGGAAACATTACATGAGTAATTTCACTTGTAATTTATTCCTTGGAATTTTTTAATAAAAACAAAATACACACCGTTATATCATTTTCCTCAATTCGTTCCAATATTTTGTTATATCTATAAACTTGTCATAGTATTTCTTAAAATTGATACAACTTTTGAAATGTTTAAATTTCTAAATTCAGATGTCGGGACATGCCGAGTCGACCAAGTTCTACAACTGGTTAACCGATTCTGGAGCGAGGGGAACCAGCAATGATTATTTATTCAGACCGCATGCGATCTAAGTTAACATTCACGCTACTTTTACTATTAACAAATATTTGCGTTCGTATTTTCCTCTCAATAATGTTAGCGTTAAATTCAAAATATTTGGTTGTGAATAAAGATATATGTTAATTACTACTTCTGGGGGAATAATTGATATCCTATAAATTGTCATAATTCCCTTAACATCGTTCTATATGATATCAGAAGCGACGAAGCCGGGACAATAAACCTCAGACTTCTGTAATAGTCGTGAAAAGTGAGCACGCAGTATATCAGTATATCTCCATTAGCCACATTGCCAAAAATCGCAGGATAATTACGCGTGGCCCTCCTTACATAGGTAATTACGCGGCCTTGATGATTCGACTGTCGTTCTTGAAGTGAAATTGACTTGGGCCAGTATCGTGTTCCAATGCCATTGATTATTTTGCTGATTAGACAACAATCACTTCAAATTATCTTGAATTCGATGACATAATTGGATTGTAAAAACATCTAATTTTTTGCAATTTAAAAGAAGAAAGATGCATCGTATGCGCCAGCCAGTTTTCTGCAGTTATTGCGTACAATTCTAAATTTCCAAAAATGTTATCATTTATTTTGGTTTAGAAAGTTCACTATTATTATTAAAGGTAAAAATACTGATGCTAGAATACATAAAATCATGTAAGTGCGCATTTATAGTTGTATCGTATACATAGAAGACCACGAATTAAAAATTACTAATTGTTGAACAATGAATGCGCTTTATGGATGTCATATGAACAGGCTGTCGGCGGAGAGTTTATTTCATTTTATTGGCCGCGTAATTACCTATGTAAGGAGGGCCACGCGTAATTATCCTGTGATTTTTGGCAATGTGGCTAATGGAGATATACTGCGTGCTCACTTTTCACGACTATTACAGAAGTCTGAGATTTATTGTCCCGGCTTCGTCGCTTCTGATATCATATAGAACGATGTTAAGGGAATTATGACAATTTATAGGATATCAATTATTCCCCCAGAAGTAGTAATTTGAATATTTTTCGATTTGCTGAAAGAACAATTCTGTGTATTGAAGTCATGAAAATCCTAGAAAATATCCTTTTTATACTCTCTAACTATTCTTTTTCTATTATTTTTATTCATGAGCCTACTACTTACTACTTTTATTCGTTTCCGATTTATTCTCATTTTTTTTAGAATGAAATTCTATGCTCGTTGATGCTTCTTTGTTAAAATATCATTCGCTCTTTAACGGGTCAGAAATAAGCTCTGGCTTAATTCACTGAGTATAATCCAAGCGTGATTTCTGTGTCACCGACTGCACAGCTTCTATTGTCATTTCTTATCAATTTAGCGCTTGTTTTTGTAGCGTCGTATTCTATAGCGCGTAGTGCACCATAAGATCATTAACGTATCAATCTGTTAAATGACGTATTTTAACACTTCTACTGCTAGTCAAATCAAAACTGGAGCCCTATGTACAAATTAGAAGGCGCTTTTTATCCATATTTTGACTTTTGAAGAGCACACTTTTGTTTTCGAACTTCTTATCAATGTTATGAGTGAAAAACAAGCGATATTTATAAATACAATGATCATTTATTATTTATAAGTCGAATGATTATAGTTGACTATAAGATGAGGGGATGTTTCATCTATATAAAAAAATCTTAAACAAGCCAAATACGTTTCAAATTTAACGAAACTTTCTTGAAATGTTATGAATGTTGCCTCTGTTGAGACTATTTTTAGAATAATAAATTCCACTTCAATTTATTCCCTTAAAATTTGATCCCACTTGACTCCCCCTCTCCAACTGTTTTATTTATGATCAGCAAAATTCGTGTCTTTGGAGCAGTAAAAGGCGTGATCATAGTGGCTGATTGCTGATAAGGTTCTCTCGTAGAAGCAGCTCCTTATCATTCATTCAAAAAGGCTCTTGCAGGTTGAACCGGAAGGTTCATTTTTGAGATCATGACATTTTGGCTGCTATGTCAGAAATTCGAAAGTTTAAGTCATTACTACTATTTTTAGTCATGTCTCTTATAATTTAGACCATGTCGTAATTTGTGCTTTTTTTAATCATGACTTATTAAATCTAAGTCGCGATAATTACGTTAATCATGAATATTCGATTTTCGACTCTAGCTTACAAATTTTCAGAATTAAAAAATGGCCGGGAAGCACATGCCTTCTCTACGAATGATCATCGTAGCTCTGATCACATCGCTGGGTGGATCTTTCCATTTTGGATTCCAAGTAGTTCTGACTAACTCGGCTGAAGACGCATTTCTGAATTTTCTAAACACGACCCTCGGAAGTCACTATAAAAATGGTCTAAGTGAGAGTACCTTGGAGGTAAGTGATACATTAAATCTGAAAAGTGCAAAGTTATGTATATGATTTTTTCGGTGATTAGGAAAATGAGAAATAGGCTTAAATCGCTTTTCCTTCCCACTATATTTTGGCCTTCGAAATTTTGGATACTAAAAATATTAAGCTATGATAATAAAAAATACTTAAAATGTGATAATTTAATTTCAGAATATCTGGTCCTTTGTGGTAGCAGTGTTATTTCTGGGAGCGGTGTTAGGGTCCTTAATGATCAGACCTTTGGCCGACAAGATCGGAAGAAAACGCGGACTCTACGTGTCTATCGGGGGTCAAATTGTTTCCGGTGGACTTTCTATGACGGCGAAATTTGTAGGTTGAAGATTTAAATATTATACGATCCCCGATTAAATGTTAGCCAGTGATATAATATTGAGATTATGCATAGTTAATTTCCTGAAATATATTTTTTAAAAATTGATTTGCTTTAGATACCATCATTCATTCTGTACGTCATATCAAGAATCACCATGGGCTTCTTCGTCAGTATAAGTCTCTACCTTTCGGCCCTCTACCTTTCCGAATCTAGGTATGATTTAAATTTAATCCTATTATTCAAAACCTCAACTTAAATTGACGTGAGACCTATAATTGAAGTCAGAAGGTTGAAATTTTCAACATCCTCTTGAAGAGGGGTTTCAATTGAAGGTCCTACGGTAAATACGCTTTAAGCGTAGCATAATCGTATTACCACTCGGAATCATTTTCCTTGCTTTCTCAGCTAAATTTAATAGGCTCAGTCCTACTAAGGTGATTAGAGTCAACTACTAACTTATTTTCCGCAGAATCCAAAAAATTAACGATTTGTGCAAGACGTAATCGTCTTAATGGTGCTTTATGTATCCATTTTTTTTTCGATTTCTTGCTAATAACTGTTAGAAAAACCGTGTTTTATAAGCTGAAAAAAACCAACTTGAAAAGTAATAATAAAATTACATCATAGCACATAGGAATTATATGGGAGAAATTTTTCGTACCTAACCATATATTATAAGGCATTTATCGGTATAGCAACCGCTACTAGTTTTCCAAAAAAGTCGCTAAAAATTGTTTAAATGAGCAAATTTTAGCCCTAAGGAATGCCGAGGCGCGATAGGGATGATCACCGGTGTCTGCGTCCAACTCGGCACGGTCTTCGGTTCGATCGTAGCCATGCCGGAACTTTTCGGTACCGTGAAACTCTGGTACACAATGTTTGCAAGTCCTTAAAATTAGGTGACACATTTAGGGACATGATTTACCTAGTCGAAATCTGCATGATGGTCGTCTTCTATGTTATGCTACCCTTCTTGCCGGAGTCTCCAGGGTAAAAATTTCGAGTAATTTTGAAGAAATGCTGGTTTTTTAAGATTTTTGGTTCAAAAAGGAAAGTTGGCAGAGGCTATGCAAGCGATACAGTATTTCCAGAAGTGCAGCGAAGACAAAGCGAACATCATCATGACGGAGATACAGGATGTTAGTTTGTTAGTTAATTCGGGAGCAAGTTGAATAAGATCATAAAATAATAAGATAGACTCAAAAAATTTTGAAGCGCATGATTTGATTACCTACTTGCTAGCGATACAATAAATAACAGCATTTGATGAAATTGATTGAATTGGAAAATTCTTGAAATATAAATTATTTTAGGAGCAAGAAAAGGCTACCAGGAAATACACGGTTTGGGACTGTTTGAAGAAGCGTTCCCTGAGAAAGAACGTCTTCATCGGATTAGTAGTGGTCTTCGCTATGTCATTTTCTGGAATTGCAGGTATTTGTGCTAGGTTAAACTAATTTTCGAAAATAGCTAGTTTTAGTGATTAACGCTTTCGCTTTCCAAATCCTTTGTAGTACTGGGTTGACGGTATTGGAAGCGTCGTTTGCTAACGTTGGCATAGCGCTAGTTAGTGTAGTAAGTTTCCCTAGGCTCTTACTATTTTTGCTAATTTACCAACGATTATGCTAACTTCAGCTAGCTAGCGGCCTAGCGTCTGTTATAGTCGATAGATTTGGAAGAAGGCCGCTATTATTGATATCCTTCGTCGCAATTCTGATTTGCAATTTCTTCGTATTCGGGCTCATGTACACGTTTGACACGTACCAGGTAAGAATATAGCAGAATAAACAACTTGGAAGAGTAGTAGCGCACTAATATAGTAACGTAGGAATAGTGTAGAATGGGCAATAATATTGCTATTATTTTCACTTATGTTATTTTAAGCGCAACTTCATTATTATTGTATCGGTCAAAGGAAGTGACAGTTCGTGTGTTAAAGAGCACCTTGTGAGAAATGTGCGTTTATTGCGCGTCACGACTATGCGCAAGAGGGTGGCAAAATGCCAGAAAGAGTCCGTGGGGGACAATGGAAAGAGAGTGATACGCAATTTCCTGTACCTCTCCCGCTTTTTTTCAATATTTTTTCGACACGAACTTTCGCTTAATTTGATCGATACAATAATGCTAGTAAGGATTCTAACTTATTGTCACAATTCCCAGATATTGACTATTTTCAGTATCATGTGCTGGGCTATTTACTAATCCTGGTGATTTGTCTGTTCATCATTTCGTTCGCGATCGGGCCCGGACCGCTGTGCTTCTTCATCAATGCGGAATTGGTCGGACAGGCCGCTAGAAGCGCTTCTCAATCCTGTGCTAGTTTCATGCAGATGTTTTGGTGTGTTTTAATTTAATTGATAGATAAGTTTCGCACAGGAATTATGAGTTTTCATGAAGCATATTTTTCCAAAGTTGTTTGGTTAATTTATTGTTAGTTATTTGGCTTAAGTGAAGTTCAATTATTCTTGCATTGTGACTAGATTAACTAGCTTTATTGATATATAGCTTTTGGAAAACATTGATTTTCAGTAGATTCTTGCTGGTCACTAGCTTCATGCCCATGAAAAATCAGTTGGGCGAATCATGGTCGTACCTGATTTTATTCATCGTGCCGGTATTCGTGTCGATAGTCTACCTATACTTCAATCTACCTGAAACGAAGAATAAAAATGCTGCAGAGGTATGAAAATACCTACAATCTTGATAATTTATTGGAAATTTTAGGTAGAAGAAGCTATGGCAAAACTACCATCTATCTACGCGATTTTCAAGTCCAAGAAGAAGGCCGAAGAAACAAGTTCAATTGATGAAAAATCAGCCGATTTTGATAATTACATCTAAAAACCTGGCATAGTTTCGAGTCTCAGGCTTTAAACACATAGAATGTTGATTGGGTGCTAAAATACGGTTATCTAGAAATTTTTATACAATGGTTTATTATTCAAAATCATGATTACATGACATACTAAATTGTACAAAAAGTCATTATTATGGTTAGCTGTTTTGTGTATGTATATTCAGCATAAGACATATATGCAGAGCTTTAATATGTTTTTGAATTGTTCTACTGATAGAATAAAGCCAACTAAAACAGTTTAACATGGATAGATTTACATATTTTAAAGTGTGGCTAAGACAACTTATACCGGAAAAATATGCGTGAAGTTGGTTATAGAAAACCGGACGGAAAAAACTGACGAAATTGCCCCCGATTTTTGGGAGAAAAAGATGAATTCTGGGAGCTTTTATAAGAAGAAAGAAAAGGATAATACTTATAAAAAATAAAGTATATGGGAAAGATAAATGGTGCAAAATGTGATTAGAATATTTCGTGATTATGAAAACGTGATAAAAATGTTATGAAAAGAAAATAAAACACCTATCGCAAAATGTCTAAGAAACGACGTTACAGCTTCATTCGCAAGAAAAATCTCAATGTATATTTAGGATACAGAGATAAAGCCAAACAAAAATGAGAAACACATGCAAAAATTTTGAAGTTTCTTTAAAATTGTCAAATTTGGGATTAAACTTCAAAATCTAAATAGAAAAGAAACACCAATACAGTCGAATACAATCAATAACCCAATCAGTCAAAGTTATGAAAAAATCGAAAGAGAAAAAATCAATAAATGGTGCTCTGGGGTCGCATTTTAGCGGCGGTGCGGTAGTTTTTGACGGTTTGTTGAATATCAATGTCATCTCTCTTCTTACAATACTTCGCGCCCCATAATAGGTTACCGAGTCGGAAGCTGAATATTATTATATTATTGGTTGGGAGAGAACGCGTCGATATTCAAAATTACACGCTATTCGTCTCGTTTCTCTTCTGCGCGACTCACTATCTCGCTCCTCCAAATTCGATTTCTAATTTGCGGAATGAATATTATCGATTTTGCTCTCCAGTTAACGATAATTAAAGAACCAAACTAGTGGGACAGAGAGTCAATGTCCATATAATTTAGAATTTTGAGTTGAATTTTCATGAAACATATTTTCATAACTATTTTATACAATACATTAGCCAAAATGATTGATTTTAGGTAATGCTTCAAAATCTTTCATATATCTGCAATATTTTTCTAACTTTAATGCTAGTATGCTCAAGGCTCTTATTAATTAAAAAATTTAGTATGAGCATCGTACTGCTCAGTACTCGACATTTTGCGCGGGCGCTGATTTTTAGCTACTTATTAATCTTGGAAAAGTACGGAAATTTTACCGCTCAGTACTCGGCAGTCCACGAGTGTGCAAATCCAGACAGTAGGTTGTTGAGCGTGGAATAAGAGGGCGATCGGAGGCCGGCGGTAGGTGTGACCGCGTAGGGCGACTGGTAGGGGCTGTACTGCTTGGCGACAGAGACGGGTTGGGGCTGGAAAAATTGCCGTTTTGTTTAAATAATATATGCTTAACATATTATCATATAGAGGCACGCAAAGTATGGACGATTATTGAATAATTTCGAGGTTTTAAGTGAAATGTGCTTCGGAATTGTGGATATGATGCATAACTATTGATATCCTGTTTATTAGATTATACAGGAGCACACGATATAGTCAAATTATACAAAGGTGTAGGATTGTGTTAATTTTAATTGTGTATTTAGTAACATTCATGTTTATTAAATGTGTACATATTTGGTTAGACAAAAAGATAGAAAACTCCGAAAGAAGCATACATAAAATGTTGAACTTTGAAAATGTCTCCAGGTTAATTGGAGAATGCAATTGTAGTAGATATAAAAAATCAATCTGAAGTTTTAGAATCTTAATCTTAAGCTAGAAGAAAATCGAATCTATTTCAAATGCTTAGCACTAACTATGCTAATAAGAGAACGGTCGTGTAATGAGCAATTATTAGATATCTGAAAAGTGTCAATATAAAAGGAGATTATGTCAGTATAGTCACCGGAAAATTAGATGAGAAAAGATAGTACATAAAATATGATTACCTGAGCATAATTAACGTTCAATTATGTTCAAGTAGAGAAATTTGAAAATGAAAATGAAAATGACAGTTGCTATAAAGAAAGCATACTTCAGTGTTAATGAATAGGATAAGATAGGTGATAGAAAATCGCATATCATATCATAGAACAAGTTATTCTTTTGATAAGATGAAAATAGTCGCAAAGTAACGAATCTATCGCTCCACAGAATAGTTCAGAGTCAGTATGATAGATTCATCGCCATTTCAAGAGCAAGAAGTAGTGAACCATTAGAAAGTCTAGGCTAGTTAGAATAAAGGAAGAAACTGGTACGGATCATTTAGGATCATGTGCGAATCAGTATAGGGAAATTCAGAAAATAGTAAGGATAGACTAAACTAGTTGGTAATAGGAAAATGCGGATCGAGTCCGAATTAATAGTAAGGATAGAAGTGGGTGTAGACGTTGGTGCGACCCATCGAGGGCGAGCGGGTGAGTGCCGAATAGGAGGAGCACCTGAGCAACTCCATCTGCCTCATCGCCTGATCCAACTTGGACGACAGCTGACGGTACTCGCCGCGCAACTGAACCATTCAAAGATAGGACCGCAGTGATATTGCCAATGGCCGACGACTTGAGACATTATAAACGACGCGCAAATTCGAATATGCCAAATGTGCATTGCGTATACACAAATGTCCGTCAAAGTCAATACTCGGAATCGACGAAGCGTCGTCCATTCGTTTGAAAACGACGCGCTAATTTCCATACATAAAATTTTCGTCATTTTTTATTTGGTCTCAAATAATCGGTCATTGGTAATAGTTCCAAGATGGTTTTTGAATCAGTTGAGAATCTTCTAATTTCAAAAACCATCGGAATATCAAAGAACGCAGAAATATAACAAAATGATAGGTTGAAGTATAGGAAGTAGGCGAAGAACTCATTGCTCGATGAAAATCTCAATAAAAATAAGCAACTTTCTGAAACATTTCGAAAAACGCTTATCATTTTGTCATCTAAGGTTCTTTTCTGCGGTCCCTTCTCTCAACCTACCCTGTCCTTGTTGATGAGCTCCCGGGACAGCGATCGTTCGAGATGGTTGATGCGACCCTGCAATTGAAATGACTCGTATCACAGTTGTAGACGAACAACGCGTGCAGGGCTCATGTGTGTGTTTTCGGTTAGTCGAGTTAGGCCTAGGTGGGATTTTCAGGCTTCATTTTCATCCGCTTACCTCGCACACCTCAAGAATTATCCAGGGTACTCCCTTTTAATTTATTACAAAAAGTGTATGTCAAATGGCTCAGAAATTATTTCCGAGCCAAAGTAACCGGATGAAAATGATCGTTTGCATATACGCTGATAACGTCATTTACCATTTTGATATCGATTATCAGTGATTTTTCTGTGATTTTCGTGTGTGTGTGTAGACTAGGACTAGCTACGAGGACCAAAACACACCACAAGCCAACAAAAATTGGAAGTCAAAAAGCGTCAACTCAAGTGTTGAGAGCTTTTCTCGGTTTGGTGATGTTTGCAAGATCGAAAATCAATAATTTGAAGTATTAACGTCCATTGCTTAAACTATTACATATTAGCTATTCTAATAGATGGTAAAATATACATAGAGGGTTCTAATCTAATTTGAAATAAAATCGAAACTTCAATGGGCAGTAATCAAAAAATTCAAAATATTGATTTCGGTCTCGTAAGGATCAAATTTGATAGAATGATGGCGTTTCTCTATGAAAAATAGGCTTATCATCATTCCCTCAAATTTAATAATTATATTATATTACTTGTGCTGAATAGACTTATGATGTTTAGAGAATTAAAGGCAATTTGTGCATGGTGTGTGTATCGATAAGTCTATTCATTTTGGTGAAACGTTTGCGTGGTGGCCTTACCTCATACATGCTTCTCACCATGGTCGGACTAACATCGCGCTTGTATCTCTCATACGAAGCGGTATTGTAGGGCTGAATTCAGGGCTGTAAATGTTTAGACACGCACGCAGGTATACACGCATAACGGGATAGTGTGTATTTTCGAGAGCATGGTCTTTTTTCTCTCTTGAAAATACACACTATCTCGTTATGCGGGTATACCCGCACGTGTCTAAACATTTACACCTCTGGCTGAATTTCGAAATTTTTCGAACTTAAGATTTTCGAAACTTAAAATAATTTTCAATTGCACAAAAATGTTCGTACTCGTCTAAACCATCGTTTCTGACTGAATAGGTACATTTTGGAATACTTTGAAAATCCTAGACTTGGATGAGCCCAGAATAGAATTTTAGAGCCTTGGGTGAGAAGCCTTTTTGAGGGTTGAGTTGTGTTAGAAAGCGAATATAAGCGTAGGGGTAGCTAACTCGGTGAAAAGCTTATTATTTGTCTATTTGTGAAAGCAATGTAAGCCACTCTTTCTAGCCCTTTCGAGTGGTAGAATGCAACAGTGAAAAGTAGGGGACAGATTTGAGAAAGACAGTGATAAAAGATAGAAATAAAAATGATCTCTTAAACTCGGCGAAATTCGGAGATCTTTAGACCGGGAATAGTGAAAGCCTGTCAAACGCTACGACGTGGATCAATAAGCAAAGATTTATCCAAGAATTCGGCTGGATTGGCACTTGAAGTTCAATCTTTTAGTGGACGAGGTTTGTAAATAAATTGCAACTTTTCCAAGTATTTACCGAAAAAACATAAAGTTTGGTCACTGGGGCCAAGATGAAGAATTTCAAGTGTCGACCTCCGAAAAAGTGAGATCCCTGCGGAGGTTCGTTGACTTAAAACTCACCGAGTATCCATTGATTGCCGATCGCGAGCTGGATCGGTAACGCTCGTACGTCGACGGCATCTGAAAAGGTACTACTAAATAAGCACCGAGCGATTTTGCGCATTCGTTTTAATTGTACTACTGCGGAGAAATCAGGCTTTGAACTCAACCACTTTGCCATGCTAAAGCTGGGGGTAAAGATTGGGGGGTTTTTGTTGATGTAATTTGAGTCATATGAGAGGTCAGGATGTCAAGAAAACACGTGAAAAGAAAGCGACTTATCAAAAGATATCCGCAAATTAGCTGGGCTCCCTAACATAGCGTGAGATTAGTGGCATTAGCATAGGTGATGAATTGGACCTACCTCGTATTCGTAAGGCGTATGCATGTCCTTGACGTAGCTGTCCACGCGCGACAATCTACCAGCACCCAGGTACAAATCAACGTTCGAGCGCGATCTGGAAGGGGGCAAACGATTTTTCCCTATTCCACTTTTGCAGGCCCTTACCCGCTGCGTGAAAGAGAATCGTACAGGGAAGTTCGTGATCCAGCTCGGGCGAGTTCATGGTTCTTAGAATCCGAGTACTCCAGGAAGTTGATGAACGACGTATTCCTGCTCGGCGGGCGGCTAAATAGGGTTTCTCTTTAACGAGTTTTCAAATAACAATTTGGGTTTGAAATAATTTTTCCAACTAATTTGACTTGCAACTAAACGGGTAGGTAGGTTCACGAGAAATTATTGCAAATGATCTATTCTATGCGCCGTTTGGCTTGCCTGTATGATCTGGTGGGCGGCGTCGAGTACTCGCGAGTGCGGATCGGGGCCATGAACTGAGAGGTGTATCTGCAAACGGGAAAATCATCCATGCCTGATTTAAAATTATTTCAGATTTTGTTTCCCAAGGACGTTGAGAAAGAGTGCATGGATTAACTTATAATCTATGAATAGTCTGGCGGATTGAACTGATAATGTGCTCTTGAGAATGAATGTGCGAAGTTACGTGACCGGATAGAGGGTGAGAACGTCGATTTAACCAAGTAGGGAAACGTGTTATGGCTCACTGCTGCCGCAGAAGTGCCTGCTGTTGGTACCTGTAGTAGTTGGACGAGCTGCGGTGCGACTTCATCGCCATCTTGCGCTCACGAGTGCGTGAGCGGGATCGCTCAATCAGCCGGTTGGTAGCATACAGAGCAGATGAGAAAGCGCCTAAAGTATCAAGTATAGCCAAGTGTAATGGTGTTTTACGTCATTAGCATCTCATAAAACCGTACCGGTGCTAACAATATCGTCAAAGTGGCTGGTGTAGATGTTGCTGGGGCGGTAATTGGTTGACGACGAGTATTCGGTTCTGAAAATGAATTGGTTGTGTTAAATCTTTTAAGCTTCGAATTTCGAATACTTGTACTGGCTGGATCTGTTGACGAACGGGCTGATCGGAGTGTAAGTGGACTTGTCGGCAGGGGACCAGGACGAGAAAGAAGTAGCAGTGGGCATGCGGGCCGGGGGCATTTGCTTGTAGGAGACATCCTGGAATTATCGATTTTTAATTTAAGACAAGACTATTTCCTGAGAACCTCATCATAGGTGACGTGGTCTCTGGCAGGTCGCTCTCTTGGTGCACGTTCTGGCGATGGGGACTGGACGCGTCTGCGGGTCGGCGGCGGGCTGGGAGAGGCCTTTCTCTCAGCGGGAGCAGACTCGTCAACCTCAGCCTTTGGAGCCTCCTCGCTTTCGGGTTCGAATTTATTGACCTCGACTGGCTCCTCGGTGGCCTCTGGCTCCTCAGCGGGCGGGGCTTCTTCAGTTTTCTCCTCTGGCGCTGGCTCGTCAGCAGCTGGTTCGGGTTCTGGAGTCTTGGTAGCAACGGACTCGGCCTTTGGAGTTGCGGGGGTCTCCTCCTCGAAGTTGAACTCGCTCTTCGATTTCGGGGTTCCAGTAGCGGCCGGCGTGGCCTTCGGTGTTCCGGTGGCAACGCTTCCATTGGCCATGCTCTTGGGAGTGGGTGGAACAGACGACTTGGCGGCCGATCTCGGGGTTGGTGGCACAGAGGACTTGGCAGCCGATGTAGCTAAAAAACGCTTGTCCCTCTTCATTCAAGAAAAAAGAGTAATCTTACTAGATTTCGCCGGAGATGGTGGAACCTCGTCTGCGGCCGGCTCTGGCTCTGGGGCTGCTTCCTCTTCTGCCGGAGCGTCGAGCTCATTGGGAGTGCGTGGACGCTTGCCCTCTATAATCATACTATAGTTGTTGCAAACAAAGTTAGCATTAACTCGGGGTTCGAAATGTAAACTGACCCTCGCATTTTAACTTCAAAGTTTATTTATGTCGTTCTCAATAACTGTTCTACCTGGAGGAGCCTGGAGTTCGAAGTTGTCCTCCTTGGCCTCTTCTTCCTCTGCTGGTGGTGCCTCTTCAGCCTGTAACCATATTCAGCAAATTTTTAAACTCAAAGTCAACTTTAGCCATGTGTTTCAAACTGATAATGCTTCAAGAAAACTTAACCCAGAGTTTTCAATTAATAAGTGCGATACCTGGGATTTCTCGGGCTCCTCGGCCTGCGACTTCTCGGCTTCTTCGGGAACTTCCTCCTGTGGAAGATCCTCTGCCGGCGGCTCGGTCTGCTCCTTCTCCGATTGAGGTGCCTCTGACGCTGCACCCTCGGAAACTGGAGGTGCTTCCGATCCTGCGGCCTCAGATTTGGGAGCCTCAGAGCCGGCGGCCTCGGATTTTGGCGCCTCTTCGTCCTCAGCGGCGGCAGCGTCCTCGGAAGGTGGTGCACCTATAAATGTTGCATTTATTGAATTATTCGTATTTCGCGCAACATTCTTGTACACGCGTAGTCTAGCTGTAGTCGCTATCCCTCAATCATAACTTATTTGCTCACCTTCGCTAGGTGGAGCGCCCTCAGATGGGGGTGCACCCTCGGATGGAGGTGCGCCTTCCGATGGAGCGGCTTCAGAAACTGGAGCTTCGCTGAAATTTGTACAAATATATTTTGGGCTTCGTTAATGGCCTCTTGAACCTGTGTGCCTCCGACTTAGGAGCCTCCGAGACGGCTTCGGACTTTGGTTCACCAGCCTCGCTGACCGGCTCTGGCTCTGGCTCGGCTTCAGACTTGGGAGGCTCCGATCCAGCGGCCTCAGAAACGGGGGCGGCTTCACTCACAGCCTATAAAATTAATTGGCCGTGTATTTTGGTTGGGTATTCTGAACCTCGGATTTTGGTTCTCCTGCTTCAGAAACAGGAGCAGCATCCTCCTCAGCAGGTGGAGCCTCTTCGGCTTGAGACTTCTCCTGGAAAAATTGCTTTCCAAAAATAGCCTATTTACTGTGATTCCAGTTGTCTTTCTACAAAGATGATTGATCTATGTTACTGAAGCTAGTTATAGGCGCATGCCATCTATCTAGTGTCTAGAAGCGCTGAAATGTGCAGTGAATCTACGAAACGTGAACTAATCGATAACTAATCAATATTCGAACGAAGCGAAAATGGTACAGCGCATGCTCTCATAACCAATCTCGACCTAAAAGTGCTACTACTGTCATTAGAAAGCTACTGAACGAATGGCTAGCGTTAATGGGCAAAAATAGATTTGATAAAAAATGGGAATTTGCCTGAACCTGAATACTGTCGTCCGCCTGCGCAAGGCCAGCGGATGATGCCTCCCCAGATGGGGGCTGCACCATCACGGACACGATATTCGACGGATATTCAGTCTCATCCTCCTCATATATCGTATCGCCAAACTTAAATTTGCATCAAAGTATTCCCAAAAGCATGCAAAACGATAATGTAATTCGGGAATGTTAGTCGACGATAATGAGGATCGAAAATGGTATGATTAGAGAAGCGGGAGAACTGCTCTGCGAATGGGAAGGATGGAACGTCATTTGGTACCTGAGCCTCTTCGTTGGTCGGTAGATCCTCGATGCCGTCCATGCTCGTTGTCATAGGGTCGATATTTTCCGTACCGGTGATATCGGGCACCTAGATTTGATTCGGCTTGTTTTGGGAAAAGATACGCGGATCGGAGTATTATGATCGAATGCTGTCACGATAAGAAATCCTGTGGAACGTGCATAATAAAATATTGATTAATGATAAGGAAATTGCTGACAAGATTTGAGAAAGCGAACACCTACGTTTTCGAGTTTGCTTTGTTTAATCTACTGCATCATTTTTCCGAGTGCTTTCTCTGCAGGAAAAGCGCTGCAAATCTTACGCTCGCCTCACTCCCCCACGATCCGATTTCTACTATTGACAGATGCAAAAACTCTAGTGCAAACGGAGGATATTTTGCGATGAGTATGCGATGGATCAAGATATTGAGAACGTGCGTTCTCAGACGTAAGTACGGACCAACATTGGATTGGCATTCAGAACGTTGTCTAATTCATGTGTGGATCGGTGAAAATTGCTCAATCCATGAGTGGGTGAAGAAAAATCGATAAAATTTTAGAAGTGCCGAAATTTTCGAATCGATAAAATCTCGGAGAATGAGCTGACAAGTTCAAGGGATAGGATAAGAAGGATTCGCTGTTTTGTCGAGTTCTGTCGATTCTCTAGGCATTTTTCTCGCGAATTTTATCGCTCTCTTCATTTTTCGCCTGCGGCGCTCAGCTCGGCATTACTACAAGACACAATGGTGAGGATTTGGCAAAACTCCCCGAATCTCTAGGTTTTCCGTGGTCCCTCAAAATCCCTGACTCCCTCTTGGATCTTCTTCTCCAACGCTGTTTCTCCACCTTCTGTTTCTCTCAACGACCCCTGCATGTGTTCCGTTGCTTGACGTGAAAGCAACTGATGCCTAGTGAGGACCTGTGTGTTTCTTTCACCCAAAATTTCTCGTCTCCCGCCGCTTCTGCCTTCTCAACCTTGGATTTTCCGTTGTCTCTACTTTCTCCTGCGTCTCTCGGCCCGTGTGCCACTGAGTCTTCTACACGGGTTCATCCCCAAGTCGGTGTAAAGCCAGAGAGGCGCAAAAAATTGTGTCGCAACAAATGGCAAATGGCAAAGGGAGGAGAAGCAATGTGAAATTGAGAAGGCTAGGAGGGAGGGTCGAAAAGAAAATCGATAATAAAGATAAGGAGAAGGTATCGACTGAAGAAAATGGCAAGGGATTTCAGGATTTCTTATCATAATACTGTATATAATTGGATGTGTTTCAAGGTAAAATGGGTCAAGTTTGATTTTGAATGATTTTGCCACAGAGAACATGATAGACTTTCAATTCAATAAATCAATAATGGCAGGATCAGTCTCCACCCTTGTTGCAATCCCTGCACGCGGCTCTCTTGTTCCTTACCTGGTCTTCAGTTCTGTCCTCCTCAATCGGAGCTGCACTTTTTTCCTCTTCGCCGTCAGCTGTCTCTGAACAAAAAGACGATCATCGTTGAGAAGTGAAAAACGATGAAAGGTGGGCAAGTCAGACAGCAGGCAAGAAGAAGGAGTTTGGCATGGCATACACAGAAGTTTTCAGATACATGATGGAAATTAGAGGGATCATGGCAAAAGTTTTGATGGATCGATAAATTTTAGATCTTTCGACTCAGGCTAATTTTTTTTGTAGAAATGACTTTTGCGCAATCAAAATATGACTCAACAAATCACGGACCAGATTTGATGTAGCAAGAAAATACTGATTTGAATATTTGAACATAACTAGCAGAAATAAAAAAAAAGTTAATAGAATTTGAATATTGTATCGATCAAATGAAGTGACAGTTCGTGTGTTAAAGGGCGCCTTGCGAGAAATGCGGGTGTATTGCGCGTCACGACTATGCGCAAGAGGGTGGCAAAATGCCAGAAAGAGTCAGCGGGGGACAATGGAAAAAGTGAGTGGGTACGCAAGTTCCTCTGCCTCACTCGCCTTTTCTCCCTATTTTTCAACACACGATCTCTATCACTTCATTTGACCAGAACAATAGTTCCAACCTGCAGGTGCAGCGTCGCTGGTCTCGATGACCTCGACCTTGACCTCGGCCTCAACACCGTCGCCAGCTTCAGACATTCTGCAACAAAATTCTGGTTTCCCGCAAAAATCTTCCCAATTTTCAAGCAAGCAACCTTCGATGAGCTTTCGCTGACGGACCCTGCGGCTACCACCGGCTCAGAATGCCTAAAATCAATGTTTCAGAAAAATCAATAAATATCGATTTGCCTGCGAAACGAATAAAATTGATGCAAACGCATGCGCGAGAAATTGCGAATCGATGATGATCATAAAATGTGCAGAAAGATGGGGATGAGATAGCGCGATAAAGATAAGCGATAAACGATGTGATAAGCGCGAAGGAGAAGAGGGAATTTTCGGGCTGATCGGCTCAATGCCCAATGTGCTGCCACTGGCCAAATTTCAGCTGTAAAGCTAGCAAGAAGAAGAAGACTAAGCTTGCTGCTGCCAGTTGAAATTAGCACAAAATTGAGAAAGCATGAAGATCTGAAAGAGTCTAAGCGTTGGATTTCAAAATTTTCGGTCGAAGATCGAGAGGTAGAAAGGAACTATCGAATCAAGGCCGATGTTGATAAATTGGTGCGCGTCGATCAAGAAACTACGGTGAAAAATTGGTTCAGAATGAGTCGGATCTAGGGAGGGCGATCATCAGAAAGTCATTGCGCGATCTAACCCCCGTATATTGTTTTCGCTTGACGAAAGTGCTCCGAGTCTGGAATGAAAATAATAAGATTTGAAACATATCGAATGATTGCTTATAGTATGAAGTACAAGGTCAGCATTTATATCAATGTAGGCGTAATTCGAGTATTTGAAAGTGAAGCCCCGAGTCGATCGAAATGATATAAAATCGTGAAAAGATATATCTTAATTTAAAACCTATCAGAAAAATCTACAAATTTCGATTATTCTAGCTCGCAAGTGCACGTTTGTTGGATCGCGATTTCACGGATTTCTCTTTGACAAGACAAATCCTCGGCTCATGGGGCGAAAAGTGTGGGGCTGCAAGACGACGTATCGAATTCCCCCCGTTGAAGAAGAAAGGTAAGCTTTTGCAAGACGGAGGACACAATCACGCAACTGTGCCAAAGGTAAGTCTGAAAAGACTTCTCAGAAAAATTCTCGGATTTTTTTCGTCGAAATTTGAAAACAATATAGGCAAAAAATTGTACAACTAAAAATGACGCGCTGCACTATATACGCTTTAATATTTTCCATAGAAAGAATAAGGATTTTTATGCGTGCAATTTACAATGGGGAAATTTTCGATAAATCGAAGATTTTAGAATTTTTAGAAAAAAATATCGATTTTCGGGATCATGCAAAACTTCCTTCTAGTTATGCTCTTTAACTCCATGCGTTCCTTGTCATGTGATATGATAACGATAATAATAGTTCAAGGTTAGGGGACAGATACTCGAATATCCGGTTACTTGAATAAAAATGCTAAGCGAGGGCGCAAGATCGAGAAAATGCAAGATATTCAAAAATCACTTAGAATCTAAAATTCTGCAGAGAATAAATGGTTGTTCTTGAATTGTAGTAACTTGAGAATTAGGGAAAAATCAATCAAATCGAGGGTTATCAAAGATAGAAGACTTCAGACGAAGAAATTCAAAACTGTCCGAAGTAAGTCGGTTGCAAAAAAAAACCAATCATCTTAGGATCTGAGCAAAAAAGTCGAAGGAGTTTTGGACTTTTCCTTGTCATTGACGATTTTTCTCCTCTTCTCTCATTTCCAAATTATATTTCGCCTCATCATGTCCCGATTTTTTCGGCTTTTTCTCTACTTTGAGCTAATCGCCCACTTTTCTGAATCTCTTTTGCCTCGCACTTTTCCCGGCTCTCTTCCCAAACCCTCCTCCGCACACCGATGCCGTTGTGCCTCGGGGATCCGTATTTAAGAAATAAAATCTGACATATGCCAGACGGTTTTTCTCCCCCTATGCTTTTACATAGGACGAGGGATTTTTCCTGCGGCATATCACGGCACCCTCAAGCTGCCGAAGGCCCACGTCTTATTTTTGACTTGTGTTGTAAGAGTCTGCCTCTCTCGGATTTCCATACTATTTCGCCGAAGATTTTTCTCTAACTCTATTGATTCCAAAGACTATTTCGTAATTTTCTTCATCTTTCGAAAAGATAGAAACAAGAAAACGGGGATTTTTGCCGAAGCGAAGTGATAAAGTGATAATAAATCAGCGCCGCTTCTTTTCATGGTTGGAATCATAACAAAAACCACCATGTACATATAATAGTAAAATATCGCATTTCATCAAAATCTACCGATTCAATCTTCTAACATCGGGGATTTTATTCGAATTTAAAAAGGCAGAAAATTCTAACAATTGGAGATTTATTTAAAAGAAAAAATGTTTAATTAAGCGGTCACATAAGCGGTGTCCAGCAAAAACAAGAAAAGTTCTAACGTTTATGGATGTATTTACGAAGAGCTAAAGCGGTCACAAAAGTGGCATCCCTCACTCAACGCCTTCCGAAGCCCAATGAAAACTGACTTTTCGCCGCTCGCTTCCAATAATTCGAATTGTCTTCAACAGAGGGGCTTCTGAAAACAAAAATCGATAAAAATGATTGACTTTTGGAAAATCTTGCCGCTTTCCAAAACCAAGTGAAAATTGCTGACTGGGAGCCCGCTTGCCGAATCCGAGCGAGAACTGTTTGGAGCCTCTTTTGGCCATGTAGAGCTGAAAACAAAGTTAAATTGTTACGGCTCTCTGTAGTTATCACTCACCTGCCTCCGCCTCTCATTTATAGTTGGTCATTCAGCATTTAGAGTGGTCATTCTATAAACTGAGTGACAACTGCAAATAAGAGACGGGAGCAGGTGAGTGATAGCTACAAGGGACCCTTTTTACTATGAAACAGTTATCGTACTGAATCTTCCATTATCAGATAAATTTTGGTCTTTACGAAGAAGAACTTGAAACATAGAATTTTTTATTATGAAATTTCGACTCGGATCAGTTAATGCTTGAAGATGATTTTCACTTTGATAGAACAAAGTTTGAAGCATTTTTTTAAATTAATATGTTTGGCAATAGATGAGTCAATGCATGAAAGTACTTTTCATCTTATTGAAAATTTGCGTGAAATATTATTATTCAACTCAGGCAATTTGGAAAAGCAAACAAGACATACGAAATAGCATATAGGGTAGGGTAGGGGAAAGGTCTTGTATGTGTTTTTTCAATACTATTTCGTCGTCTTGTTTTGTTTTTCCAGGTTTCCTTCAACTCACCGGCTCAGCGATACGCATATCTTCGAGCTCTTGGTCGACGGGGAGCAGGAAACTGAAAAGTCGATATTTCAGGAGAAAAAACTTCAAAAATAATATATAGGACCGGTGTGTGGCTTAGCGCGCGATACCTCGGTTGGATTCATTGCGAGTGGCTATTTATGCAAAACTCATGCTTCACAGTCAGGATTCGAACCTGACCCCTCGCCTCTCCAGGGTGCACTTCTCTATCACTACACACTATGTGAGCATGATCGCTTAGTTGGGAGTTAGCCTACATCTCCAGCTGATAAAAATTAACCTACCCATATTCAGAATTGAGGCAAAGAGACGAATGAATTAGCGACAGAATGAACAAGCAGAAAATCGTCCAGGTCAAGCACTGCATGGTATTTATTTGGATGACCGTTGGGGGAGCCCTGAAAATCGAATTTTCGGAAAAAAATCGATAAATCTTACATTTTCAAACCACGAAAATTACGAAATGAAAAATCAAAGTCCGAAAAATAATCGAAAATTGAGAAAAGCAACTCGACCATGAAAAAGTTGGAAATGAGTGAAAGTGGTTGTAAAGATGGGGGATAAATACAAGAAAGTCGCATTGAAACTAATTAACGCGGAATTAAATTTGAGATTTTTTTCTATCAACCCAGAGAATGGGGATCCCTATTTGCTATTTTCCTACTACATCACATTATGACCATTATGACTTCGAAGCGCATTATAAAGAAAATGCTCTGAAGAAGGAATGAATAAGGTTTTTCACGGGTTCATTGAAAAATCACCACAAAAAATCGGCAGAAATAAAAAGACGAGGCTCAAAATTTGAAAGACTTCTCGCGAGTCGTTATATCAAAATGTGACCAGATCCTTAAATCTCAATTTTCTGGCTTGCCTTTTTCCGATAGCTTACCTAAGACAAAGATGAATGGTAAAATTGACAGGCTTGGGGCCGAAAAAAACGAAAACACGACATTTTTCTGGTACGAAAATTCTATTTTCATACTGAGGGATAGGGTTTGAAAGATGGTTGATGATTCAGAAATCGGAAAATTTAGTGCATACCAATTTCGTTATAAGCAATTACATCAGAGCTTGAAAATCAGGGGCAGCAGCGCGTCTCGTATTCATCATTTTTGCCCGGAGATTTCAAAATGGCAGATTCCGAGGGGTCATCCAAAATTAACGCCGCCGACACAAAGGGAATTAGGTTGGCGAATTACGTAGAATATCTAAAAAGGTAAACGCAAAATGGATGGAATTATGCATGTCAGGATTTTGGGCTATACGAATGATGTCAGAAGTCTTGTCAAAGAGCAGATATATTGTTCTGGTCAAATGAAGTGATAGAGATCGTGTGTTGAAAAATAGGGAAAAAAGGCGAAGAAGGCAGAGGAACTTGCGTGCCCACTCACTTTTTCCATTATCCCCGCTGACTCTTTCTGGCATTTTTCCACCCTCTTGCGCATAGTCGTGACGCGCAATACACACGCATTTCTCGCAAGGCAACACACGAACTGTCACTTCATTTGATCGATACAATATCATAGAGCCTATATCTGGAAATCGGAAACACGTGTCCAAAATATCTTGATTGAAATGGGTTTATTCAGAATCGTCATTTGATATTTGAAACAAAAGAAAACAAAGCATCTACAGAATTTCAAGTTCGTAAACACTCAGTCATGTTAATTAAAGAACGCAAACCACGCCTTCTTTATTCCCAAAAACGTGTATCGCGAAGAAAGTATTCCAGACGGTGTGGAATTCTTCTCGCTTCCCCTTCTAAAAAAGAAAACAAAATCTTTACCTGCATTGAAGCGTAGACGCAGAATAATATATTTTGTACCGCGTGAAAAAGACAGGGTGTCAGAAATGAAGACTAAAAGGACGCCTAACATTGAAGTATGGTAATAGGCATCTGACACACTGCAAAAGCCCTCGTTAATGAACATGACTGAGTGACAAATACGAAAATGGATCAGTGAAATCGCTCCAATATGGGCTCCGGTCGAATTCGATAGTTTGGGATCCGGTGCCAAAACATGAACACGTACTTGACGAGGTAGTAGAATAACGCCAGGGTAAACACGGTCAAGAAAACGAGCAACGCTAGTCGCACGATGAAGATGTGATCAATCGGGACTTTCTTCCCCTCAGCAACTTGGATTTCGCCGTGAGTCTCTAAATTAGCATATTTTGTTTTAGTTGAGTTCTGTCCAACCCCAGAAGATTATAGGGAGGAATTGAGTACTGTGTGCGGAAGAGGAATTATAAGCGGCTGAGTTCGAAAACATTTATGAATGACATTTGGGAGGTTTACATAGAGATCCAGAGGGTGAGATATTTAGGAATAAATATGCAATTCCTTACAAATCCTCCTACTCTATCTGAATCATTCCCTAACTGGTTTCCACTTGGACACAGTAGCCAAGTAGTCATTAGACCGAAATATTGTGGGAAAATTCACTTTCTCAGATCTTCACCTACCCTAATCCTATACTATTTAGTATGGTAGCTTTTTTTGCTAATTTTACGTGTTAGAAATGTTATTATATTGGTGTTAAATGATTATTACCGACTTCTAAGGGCCATAACACTAGGCATGTAGTCAGAATAAGCCCTAATACGATCGGGGCAATACCGAGCTCTCTGAAATCTATAACTTAAACAGAAATTTAAATTTCAACTAACATTCCCTTAGCGCGGTTAGCCGCTCTACTGAGCAAGTACAACACTACCCAAATCATGATGATAATCACAACTCCTGAAATGGTCAAATTCAACAAAGTTATGGTAGGATTTAGCGTTGAAATAATTCCAGCAATGTGTAGATAAATTGTTAAAGGATTTACCAGGCCCGAGGTTGAAGACTCGGATGCTCATAATGCAACAACATACGTTGAGGGAAACGAAGTATTCTTTGAGTTTTAATAGTAGAATTAATTTAATTAAAATAGAGAATACGATTTAGAGTAGACCTTTAGTGTAAAAATTAAATTATCGGAGATGATTTGAGGGTCATTTGTCGATTTATACGGCCATACTAATCGTCGTCATGGCAACCGATTTGGATGTGTTGTATGCAGGGCACAGAAAAGAATGCATCCTGCCGGTTGTTTTCTCGGGTGCTAGCGAACGCACTATTTTCGTCCATGCGAATTGACTTGAGCCCTTAATCGAATCTTTTGAAGGACCTATTTCATTCCAGATTTTGTGGGAAAAAAACAACAGAGCAACTGTGTTCTACCCTGTCCGATAGAAAGAAGAACCAAGATTTTGGACACGGTAGATAAAAGAAGTTTGACTCTTTATTAGGGGTCAAGAAATACAACAGAAAAAGAGGCAGAATGATAAGAAAAAATTGCTGGGTCAGGCAAATCGAGCAAAAGTTTTCTGATCAGCGAAGAGATCGAAAGATCAGCACCAAAAATTCAAAGTCGATGAAAAATTGATGCGATCAGCATATGTTGTTCGGTTATGAAACAGCAGACATTGAACATATTTTGAGAAATTTGAGAAAAGGAGTATCGCTACAAATTTTAGAGAGCTACTTGAATTGATAAAATGTATCTATAACATTTATATTAATATTCTACATTGATGTCTATCAATAAAACATAAATTTGCCTTGAAGAGTATACGTTTGAATGGACACATCATTTTTTATTTCAACATACTGAATCATGCTCTGGACATGTATGAATTAAAGAAGTTTTTGATTGTGCATATTCTGCAAGAATAGTTTATAATCTAGGTATAATTCGTATATTTAGGTGAGTGTACATAGTACAGATTATCAATCTTATTCAGCAGCCCCCCTACAAACTCACTACAAAGCTGAACTTTCGATCTCCGTATGTGTTTTCATCGCAGCTAGTCATTCTCTGAGCCCTGCCTCCTCCATCGATAAATTCCCCTTTGCACACAACGTGCCCGCGGGCCCAAAGACGTGCGTATTTAGAATAAGAGTGAAAAGCACTTCCTTAAGGCAGTTACTTCTGCAAAACAGCTATTCATTCAACTCGAATCTGACGAACATGTCAGTTGTCATCGATATCTAACTTGATTTTTAAAGATAGCATATTTTGAATTAGATGAAAGATTATAATTTTCCTAAACACAAGTTTCTTTTCTAGATCTGAAAGGGTCGTTTTTCATCCTAAATTCTTTATGTAAATCTGATTTTGCCACTTCTTTTCATATGCTAAACTGAAACCACGAATGCCAGAAAAGATGTATTCAATACTTGTCGTGTTTAAAAATATGCTTCCAGCAAAATCTCGATTTGTCTGCATTGCCAGAGTCCCACTACTATTGACATAGCCCTCCCATCAAGTTTTCTGCTGAATTTTTGCAAAAGCGCGTGCTTCAATCCCAAATTTTCGCATCTGAGCGCGAACAGCGCCAACTGGAACATGAAGAAATAGGCTAGGCAAGAAAAAAACAATGCAAAAGGGAAGAATGCGAGTCCGAACGAGAGACAAGGCAGCCCATCGATTAACCAACTGAGCCACGGACGCAGAGCAAGGAGAGGGTCACGGAAAACAACTCTCACTTTCTAATAGATTTATTCTTTTTTGCAACATTTGCATGTTTTCAAATTATATCTATATAATATTTGATGTTTAACAATGGATATATAAGATGATATATTTTGATCTTTCGGAATAGAAATTAAATGTACATTTAATTCTTCGACATGTGTTGAATTAGATTGGTCTAATTCTTAACTTCTGAATATTTAGTTTGGTATTAGATATTATATACGCCAAACTCCATTAGGAATAAGTGTGTCGAGCATAGAATATATCGATCCACGACATTTCGTTAAGCCTTCCTTCATACATTTTTGACGAAATGAAACTGCATCATCAACATTAGAAAAACATTTTTGGGATTTCGAAAGAGTGATGCAATTTCCACATATATAGCTTAAATTTTATATCTATGATTATTTTTTCCTAAGTATTAAGTTGCTTCGTGTTATTTTGAAATTTTTATCCAAAATTCATTTATTGTTATTTGAGAATTTTAGTCTTCACCTTAAAACTTTAATATATGTACTTGATGTACTTGAGAGAAACTCTAGTTTATTTTGTGCCTTGATGAATTCCGACCTCTTATTTATCAACTGATGATAACGAATTTGCACACGTTCGTTATCAATCTTGTCACATTTTTCTATTTTCGTCGAAGACTATCCGGATCCGTTTTACAAGCCTATGTTTCAACGTAGGATGAAATATTATTATGGTGGTCCGAAATTTTTCAGGTAAAAAAGACGAGCCATGTGCTTCCGGCGTCTGGGTGGAGAAAATGTTCATCGTTCTACTTAAGAGAACAATCATGAATGAGAGGTGAGAGTTCAGTGATGCGGAGCGGTCGCGACACGACAACAGCTTCGCATCACTCTTCGCATCACTTTTACCAACTCTTATCAATTGTTTAACATATCTTTATGAGATCAAACTAAATATGATATTTCGAAATTGCTGAAAAAGAAACTTTTAGTTTTGAGGAATAGTGTCGTTAGATCAGAATTAGTCATTTCATGGTGAATTCTCCTTTTAACTTGGATATATTCGCGTTGATAATTTACTGCATGGTCTTCCAAAATCCGCGAATGTGATCTTCATTGTGAGATAGTAGCTTCTGAAACCAATCAATTTAAATACTGTACTTCCTTTAAACTTTTATCATCTGACTTATCTCAAACCTATCTCTGGCCTATTGTTGATTGATGCGGTCAATGATAGGTAATCAGCATTATTACGTTTTTTCTTTTATTTTTTGCTTTCCTTTAAAAAAATTGAACCGCCTATTTTCCTCTCTTAACAAGCTATCATCTTTTTGCTTATAACTCAAACTTTAACCTCAAAATATCTTCGCCTTTTCTGACTTCTTTGAGTCTCAGATTTTCAGTCTCCTCTAACCTTCTTCTTAACCCCCTCGCTACGTTCAGAGTTTGACGCGAAAAACACAACAACTGACGCTAAAATTCTTTATATAACAGCCGGAATTCCAGCTCTATCCTTAAGCATAGGTTAAAGATTTTTAGAAGCTCCAGAAGGAAATAGCTGAGGAGGAGAAATAGTTTGGTGGGGAAGGAGTTTGGAGATTAGTTAGGTGGCAAAAATCTGGAGAAATATCAAATGAAAACTGAAAGCCTGAAATGTCGAAAGATTGAAAAGTGAAGGGAATTTTGTTTTCCGACCAATCGCTTATCAGGGCTTATCATTTTTTATCTTCTTATCCCTCATTTTCTTTGAACCCTCCATTCTCTAGCCCGGTAAAAAAGCCGATCAGTTCGTGAAATTCTACCATATGCTAGGGGCTAGAAAAATCTTGATCTAGAATTGTAATCTTTTATCTTTTGGAAGAATTTTCAATTTTACCTATTACTGGGTGTATAAAAATCTGGATCCTGAAATGTTATTCTGGAATTATTCAAATTGATTTGGGATATAATTTGTACTGGTCTATCAAAGGTTAGTTTAAAGATTTTAAGTACAGTAATTCTTTGCAAGATTTACGTTGTTGTTGTTGTTTTCCTACAATAGCGTGTTTACCCTAGCCATTTAAACAAGGTTAATACATACGCGACAATTTTTTTATCCGTGATATATTCGAGGTTTCATGATAACTATCGATACGCCCCGCGCGACCGCAACGCATCAAGTTTCCTTGTGTTATTTTTGCCTATCAAAACGGTCCAAATGATACGCGCGTTTACAATGGGAAAATCGACGGAAAATCGAATCTCTCTCATAACCTTTAATGTTTTTTCGCCTTCAGTCTGTCTTATTTGAGAAAATTGTTTGTCATTTGCAGGTTTTCTCACTCATAAATGGAATGTTTTGTTCCATTTCATTCAATTTCAGAAAGTTTTATGATTGGTTTCGGATATCAATTTTCAATTTTCTTCCAGAAAAATCAATTTATTCTTTTCTCTATTAAACAAACCGTTAGAATAATACTATACTAGCTTTCTATGTAAAAAACCAATTTCTTTCCTATTCTATGCTAATTTTTCTGTAGGAAATTTCCTTAACTCAATATTTTGGCAATGTCTTCCTTTTAAAGACCGTCCAATGATGCTTCGTCTGTGATTATGGCATATTGCCTTCAGTACAAAATGAGTGCATTTGTTTCAAGAGAAATAGTAAGAGAGATAGAAAGATAACGCCTGACCCTTTGTCTGCTTCTCTAGCGCCTTTCTTTCCTAATAATCTTTTCCTCTATCCTTTCACTTCTCTCAAACTTTGTCAAGACCTCTACCCATCTATCCTGGCCTTATCATTTTCATATCAAATCATTGACAAGAATTTTCAACCCTCATTTTTGAAAACACTCACCTATCACCGTTTTTCTTTATTGTTTTAATAGGAAATTTTCAAAGATTAATTGCACATTTTTTCCATTTTGATTTTTTGCGCTTTCAACGATGAGCTAACAAAATCTATCAAGCCAAAATATCCTTTCTTAAACGTTTGCAAAAATTTTCGTGATTCACAGAAATCTCAATGCTCTTGTTTAGAAGGTATAATTTAAAATTGCACTAATAAACAAAACTCTTTCTTTCTTTCAAAAACTGATCATCCAGATCACCCCTATTGTTTTGAGAAATTTTGCAAGTCGTCAACTTTTCAAAACGAAAACAAAGGACCTTGCGATTGTTCGATCTATCGTGATTTTCACACTGAACCAGACTTAGGGAGCACTTTCGCCAGACGAAAAAAATACAGAAGGTAGGTTGCAAGGAGTCTCGGACGATCGTTTTCCCTAAGTCTGCACTGAATCGTTCAATGCTCTTTTTATGAAAGGGAGAGAAGGAATAGAGATAATAGAAAATGAAGAGATAAAAAGAAGTTAGAGGGGAGAGAAATAATTGGAAATGGAAGAGAAAGAAAGCGACAAAAATATCTGCTGATCGGAAGATTTAGCTCCTCCTCTCGCCTCTCGTAAGAGAAACCTTATGCACTTCACATGTACCAGTCGCACCTTCACGTGTAGTCCCATACACCAACCGGCAGCGTTTCTGCATGAAAATGTCTGATTCTTTCTCTTCTCTTTTTCACTTATTTTTCCTCCCCTCTAACATCACTTTTTCACTCACTTTACAATGCTATTTTCTCTTCCTAACTTCTTTCTTCACTCTTCCTTTCTAACACTATTTCTCCACTTATCACTCGATTGATATCAGTCTCGTACCCCCTCATTTTGCAGCCCTGCTACTTTTTCGCCTCCTGGATTCTTGAAACTCTCTCATTTTTGCAGGGTATCTAGTTTTCCCTCTCGGAAAAATCCATTCGTTCTTTTTTGTGTGGAAAATTCGCAAAAATATCGAACGATCCTGGCTTATGCGTTTTTCCAAAATTGTGTAAAAATTGATGGCCATTCTGACTTTGTGCGTTCTTTCATTGCATCAGCGAAGAAATTGGCAATTATTTTTCATTTTTTGCTATTCTTATTCGTTTCGTTATCACTGATAGTTGATCTTTCTAATGCTCTTATTTTGATACGTTCATTAATACTTGCTAGGTGTTTACAAGTCAGCTTTTGTTTTTCAACGCCTTCAAAAATATTGACGTCAATATTTTTCTTTTAAAAGCTTCTGGTAACTTCTCTCACTGACAATTTTATCAATGTTTATCACTCGTTCAGTAAAATGTTAGGCTAGTTTAAAATTATGAAAGTTAGCAAATCCAAGTTAATTTTTCAGAAAATTTATTGATAAAATGCATAAAAACATAGGATAATTTATCCAAATCAATACTTATCACTGCTCGTTCTTTGCGCTTTTTCTCCGGAACCTGACAAATCAAACAACCCACTCTTCTTTGTGCAAAAACACGCAAAATACGGCTGACGCCCGGACCACTTTTTCACATTTTTCCGACCCGAGGGCCCACATTTTCCTGTTGAGTTGTAAAGTCCATTTCCCCAACATCTTACTGGAAGGGACTTCCTTTGAACTTCATTACCGCTCAGTTCATCGATATTTTATCTATTTTTATCGGAAATCCTAAATTTGTGAATTTATTTCAACACTTATCGATTTTTACGTCTAAAATCGAGTTCCTATTGATTTTTCCCCGATTTTTATCGATCTTTGCAAATTTTCAGAGTGGCTCCGTTTCAAGGCTCGTCCACCGTCATGGGCCGCGTCGACGAATGGGAGACCTGCGCTGCACATTCAGGTATGGAAGACGGAAAATCGAAAAAAAACCATTTTCGTTTTTTCGGGAAAAAATCAGGTAAAATTGATTTTTTCTAAAGACTCTTCGAAAACGAAAAATCAAGAAAAAACTTCTAATTTTCTCTTTTCGAAGATAAAGATTTGCGATTTTTCAGCGCCAGCGGGCTTTCTCTCGTGTCGTCGAGCGGCCTCTTTTCCCTACTTCGGCGGTGACCATGAGATCGTGCCCACCAGCGCGCTCAAGGTGAGAACACGGAAATCCAAAGAAATAGAAATAAAATCAGGAAAATAAAGACCCTTTTTCTGTTTTCTTTCATGTAGGTAAGAAAAAAATCCAAGAAAGCAGATCTGTTTTTCTTCCATCTCTCCTTTTCTTACATGTAAATGAACCAAATGGAAATTTCACAAATCTAAAAAAAAATAAAGGTCGATTTGTTCAGATCCGTTCTCAGTCGGAGTCGGAGGGCCTGAATCGGGCCCGCCTCTGCGGGTACAGCATCGAGTCGCTCAGAAGCCTGCTCAAGGACGCCATCATCGAGAAAGGTGCGATTTTTCTAAGTCTTTGCATAACTAAATCGATTTTCTGCAAGTCTTGCGTGCCTTTCTGCAAAAGTTGAACCAAAACTCGTAAACAGGAATGAAAATGAAACACAGGCAAAGAAAGAAGTGAAGGTGAATATAAACTTTTATGGAGTTACGGTAGTTTCTGCCAAAACGTTTTGGTGCAGGGCAGATAAAAAAGCAGAATGAGCAACATTTTTGAAGATGTAAAATTTTAGACAATTATTTTCAAGCCGAACAATCACAAATGGGTGAAATATTTCGCCATTAGATGTTGGAAAGTTTTGAAACGTATTTAAAAAAAGTAACATTTTCTAATTTTTACTTCATATATCGTCGATTGGAGAGAAAGTCAATATTAATACAGTAGCAATTAGAAATCGAATTTGGAGGAGCGAAATAGCGAGTCGCGTCGAAGAGAAACGAGACGAATAGCGTGATTTTTGAATATCGATGCGTCTTTTTCCCAATTAATAATACATCTGGTATTTACACTAAACTATTATTCGACAAATTCAAATTAAAGCATTCTTCCTTGTGAAACTTGATTTTAGAAAATAAATCAAGAAAAATATTGATTTATTGTAATTTCAGAAGAGCGCAGTGACTGTGAGTCCAACGGCACATCGTCGTGCTGCGATTCGGAAGACGAGGACCGCTTTGATGCGTCTGGCTGCAACGACAGTCTGACTGATTCCATCAGGGCTAATGAGATTGTGGTAGGGTGGATGTTTGACATTTTTATTTTCACTACTCATCAAACGTTTTAGATCTATGGAAAAGTTAGACTTTTGTACAGAAGTTTAGAATTTTTGCAGAAATCCAAAATTTCGATGATAGATTTTGAAAATTCGAATTTTTAAGTGGAACTGCAAAGAGGTTTATCGATTTTCCATGCACTCTTTCACTTTTTGCAGTTGATAAAGCTGATAGTAAATATGAGAGGAAATGATAATTTGATAAATAAGTTTGCGTTTTAAATGATAAGAGGGAAAGTGCGTGTTCTTTCGGAAAAATAATATTGGTTTTGTTGACTTTTGGCTGGCGCCAGCATAGAGACAGAAGTTAATTTCGAACTAAAACAAACGCGAGACAAGAGAATTGCTGAAATTTGCGGGGGGAATGGGATAAAGAACATGCGCATTTTCTGAATGAATCCGATTTTTCTAATGATAAAAAATCTACAATGAATTGGAATGTTTCAAGTTAATTTTGGTTTAATACTGCGATTAAAATAGGAAAAAGTGTTATGTTTCAAGACAATCTTAGGATTGTAAAAATGAATATCATATGGCAACTTTGAGGTAAAATAGACATTTCAATAAATCGACTTTTCAAAAAATCAATAATTATCGATTTTTCCAGATCTCGCCCCCTCGGAAGAAAGTATCGTTTGCCGATGACGCGGGCCAGGAGCTGGTGTCCGTGCGAATGATCAATGCGGACGAGCCGTTCGTCGTCAGTCAAGAGATTCTCCAAAGATACGGAGGTAGGATTAGAAAATCTAGGGGGTACCAGCAACTTTAGAAAACGTTAATTTTGGATCATTTTATCGTAGAAAAGATGGAAATTTTTAACGGACCATTAAGTTTTCAAAAACCTTAACCAAATGATAATCAGAATTTTAGAGAAAATTGCGATTTTTCAGGCGGCAAAAAATCGACCAACAAGCCCAAACGACCCAGCAGGGAGTGGATCGTCAGATTCAAGCAACCCGCCTGCGATTACGCGCATTTCAGGGATCAACTGGAAAAGGTGGGGGATTTTTTTCTAACTTTTTTCGTAAATTTTCAAATTTCTTATATTTTCTGAAATTTTGAATTTTCGACTTTCTTTTTCAAAAGACCTCGAGAAAACCCAATTAGATCGTGCAATAAAAGCGCAGTTAATAAGAACATTTTATGAAGCAAACCCACTTTTCTTCTGCAAATGTAACCTTGAGCTAGGCAAAAAAGTGAAAAAATTAAAACAAATCTTCAGACTATTTTTACGCTGAAACGTTCCAAATATTTTCGTATTTTCATATCTTTAATTCTATATTTTCAAATACTACTTCTCCAAATTCTCTTTCTTGAGATGCTATTTCTTCTTTCTTTCACTCGTTGGAGAAGATTTATCGCCCTGTTTACAATAAATTGACCGCGAGAGTCTCGCACAACTTGAACTATTGAAAGTGGGAGAATGAAAATATTTGAAAAAAATTTGTTGAAAAATGAATCAAAATTTGATGAAGTTTTAAAAATTGAAAAAAAAACGAGATTTTAGGCCAAGGTCTCACTGGAAAACGCATTCATCAAAGCTGACACGGGAAAGGTGCTCGGAACTGTGAAGGTAAACAGCTCTCCTTAATTTGAAATCATGCTTCAAGATAAAAGCTAGGAAAAATCTCCTAAGTACTTTCCAATTCCCAATCTATCTAGTACTTCAAATAACATTAAGATATGTTTCAAGGATACTCTTATGATATAACAGAAATAATATTTTCAATGTATCGCCCGGAAAAAAGCGTTAGAAAATAAATTCGCCGACAAAATTTCCATCTTCGAAAACTTAGAATTTATTTTCAGGTCGTGAATCTCGCCTTCGAGAAGCGCGTCTTTGTGCGCTACACGACCAACGGGTGGCAGTCGTATTTGGACGTTAACGCAAAGCATCAGGTAAAAAACTACAAAAAAAATTAAAGAGTTCTTTGAAAAAATCTAATTTTAAAAATCATGCTTTTATTTCAGCCGAGCACAAGTCGCGTTCAGGACACGTTCACGTTCGAGCTGGATTTGCCTAAAGAGCATGATAGGGTATTTTTTTTTAAAATTAAATTCCCATTTTATAAAAATATATGCTAATTTTCTACAGAAAAATGATTAAATTTTCAAATTCGAAAAATATTGATTTTTTTGCCAGTCCGCCTCTATGGAATTCTGCATCTGCTACGTCGCGAACGGCGAGGAACATTGGGACTCGAGCGAAGGCAAGAACTATCGCCTTGAGGTGGTCGACCCGGGCAGGCTGAGTGGCTCAGTCGGCGGCAGTGGTTCCGGATTCTACCAACAACCCACTCATTGGAGGTGACGTTTTTGCTGCTAGCCAGGCTTTAAAATTTTGGGCACAATCCTGTTAACATCTGACAGCGGGAAGGAAAGGGACAGCTACTAAATGGCGGAGCGATATAGTTAGAGACAGACGAGAGGATGAAATTTGAAAGAAATATTGAGAAAAGACTGCCATTTAGTAATTGCCAATTGAGTGTCCTAGTTTACATCGTCCTTCATCAAATTTTCTTCAAAATCATTTCATTTTCATCCAAATTTTTGAAACCTAAATAATGTCGGAAAAGATCAATTATCTTCCTGGAATTAAGTGTTCTAGTTTGTAGCTACAGCCAAGACGACGCGTACCGCATGGAGATGTCCGACTGGGGAAAATTTGCCGCTTGGAAATCGCTCTCGACTGATGGACCTTACTGGTGAAGTCGAGACCACCACCACGAGGAAGGACTCCACAAGGTGCTCCGAAAGTGCTCTCTGAGGTACTCCTCCTAAAGGTCTATGCCTAAAACTAATCAAAAATACTCTATATATGTCCCTACGATTTTTCGAATGAGACTCCGTAAGGTGCTCCAAAAATACTTCTAGAAGTGCTCCTAAAGATATTTTTTAAATGCCTCCTAGTGTGATCTAAAATGAATCCAAAAGTGCTCCTAAACCTCTTAGACAGGTGAGATACGGAGCACGTTTTTTCAAAAAAAAAACATGATAACACAAGTCTTTGAAAACAAAATTTCTCTCACTTTTTATTTTCTTTATCCTTTATTTGGGCTGAAACTTCAAACCTGATTAAATTTACTTTTGAAAAATTGAGCGTTTGGGGTTAAGGCCTGAATTTTGTAAAATTAACAAAACCTTTGCCTTCCTTGAAATATTAGTGATATATGTCCTTATCATAGTGCCACGTTCTGTGATAATCAAGACGTATAGTTTTCATATTTATAAGTGGGATTTAGGAGGCTTTGAATTTTAGATACTTGTAATATTGAAATTAATTCTCAACGGTGCTTCTATGAATATAAGAGGCCTTCTATTTTATCTAGGGTCTTGGATTTTTCATAAAAGTATCTTTTGTTTTTCTCTAACGAAGTGCACATGCTTAAAAATTTGAGATTGTTACTTAACATTTAGCAATTTCATGTTTTATTCTTTTTTGATAAGTTCGCATTTTTCCATTTTTGGACAAATTTTAAGATTGTTTAATGTTCGAGTTTTCTCTCGGCCTACGCATCTATAATGTTAACGGGTAAACTCGTAGCTCCTAGGAATGGGTCGATTTTGCTGATTGGAAATATCATGACGGAACGGTCGAGGGGAGTAAGATTTCGAATTTACTTTTGACAAAAATACCTCACCCCCTCGACTTGTTCAAGCAGTAACTCTAGACGTAGAGGTTAGTGACTAGATTTTTTGATGATAATTTGAGATTTTATTTTCTTGTTGAAAGGATAGAGTACAATCATATTTATTAGCTCTAAGAATTTTTTAAACGCACCCGATTTTTTGTATTTTGAAACACCCGCAGGTCGCTAATTTTGCTCATTTTTAAAAATTCATATTGGTAGCTCAATTTTCCTCGTCTTGTGTTGTAAAATTTGATGTAATTTAGAGGAAAGGGGTGCATTTTCTAATTTTCGGGTTGGAAGTTCGGAAATACGTCCCTTTTGAATTTTATAATGTGCACACTTCTCAGCCTTTCATTGAATTCATGACAAACGTCCGATTTTTCCAACATTTCTAATTTTACAGCCATGATATAATTTCTTTGTATAAATGACATTAACTCTAGCACAGGTACACTTTCAGTATTATCCTGGTCTGAAATGGTCGAAAATGGGAAATATTAAGTTATGTAAAACATGCTCCATTTATAAACCACCATTTAACATTTAGAAATAGAGCATGTTTTACAAATAGGATATTTTCTATTCTTTGATACATCGTAAATTGAGAGGCCGGAAAAATTGCAATACTTATATTTTATTGATAAAAATTGACTTCTGGGTCGAAATTCGTTGATTTACGATATTTTATTCGATTTTGATTGAGAACATTGTGATCACACAGATTTTATAAACAAATAAATAATTTATATTTGAACAAGTGTTTTATTCTAGTTCGTATCATCAGTCGCGATATATTTACACATTTTAGCACGATAAATATGACAATTCTTTTATAAATGCGAGCTTCTAAGTGCATACTTGAAAATCAAAGCCCTAAAAACCAAGGAGAAAAGCTAATAATATTAGTTTTTACAAAGAAAGGATATCACGTTTTCGAAAATCATACTGTAGTTTGGATCCCGCCCCCGGAGGACTGTAAATGTTCCGGACTTGCGTCGGCTGATCCGATGTTAACAGGTGGGCGGTTCTGAAAAATTACATAAAATTTGGCAATACTAAAATTGACAATGAATAAAAGTAGTACTGCAAGAGCGAATGAAAAAATCTCAAATCCTAAACACAATTTTTGTCATTTTTGCCGTACTACTTTTTCTAATTGTCCTAAAAATTAACGCATCTTACCTTATCGCTATATCTGGCTTTTTGCGTTAGGCCGTCGAATCGCTTGTACGTAAAATCGACGAATTCACCACGCTGACCGGGCGCGTTTTCTGGTTTGACGGCGGGCGTTTCCATGATCGCTAAAGATTAACGTGATTGCGTTAGAAAAGGTGCTAATTTTTAGACAACATTCTAGTTTTTAACAAGCGCTATTTTCTTGGAAAACCCCCTTTAATTTTAGAAAAGCGTTAATATTTTGTATTTAGATCTTACGCCAAGCCGGATTCGAATCTGGGAATTCGTCAAAGTGCTGCGTGTCATCGATACTTCGAATCTCGATTTTTATGGGGGCGGGTCGCTCTCTGGAAAAAACGGAACATTTAAAAAATTAACGTATTGCTAAAAATTGGCATAATCGTAAAAATTCGACTAATATTTCAAATTACCGAATATGATTCCAGTCGATCCGTTTGAAGAAGGGACACTGTTTGATTTCTTCCAGACCATTGTTCTGACCCATCCTCCTATCAGCCTCGCAGCAGAATCTCTTGATGGTCTGAAAAAAAACCAAATAAAATGTCGAACTATTCAAAATTAGAATCAATTCAAATTACCGCCTTAGCATCCACGGAAATGGGCTGTTCTGGAGGGAAAACCAGGGTTTGCTGCCAGTTGACAACTTTCCGATAGGTCTCTTGGGGCGTTTCGGAGCAGAATGGGGGGTAGCCTTAAAATTATGATTTTAAAAATAAAAAATATTAAAAAGATATTATTATCATTTTATTCCTAACAATAAGATTTCAGATGAAAAATGAAATGCTATGAAAATGGTTTTTAATTAACAAAAATCCCTAACCTATCAGCATTTCGTACATGATGACACCCAGACTCCACCAGTCGCAGGACTTGGTGTAGCCGTTCGGCTGAAACACCTCGGGAGCTATGTAGTCCGGTGTGCCCACGGTTGAGTAGGCCTGAATTTTTTTAATTAGTATTTTCTGAATTAACTTTTTTTCTGTAATTTGTTCAATTTCTTACAAAAGCCCTCCTGTATTTCTTCCAGGTTTCGGCTTTTCGCTTCGATTCAAACGGCTTTGAAACAAAGTCAGGGGGAAGCTGGGAAGGCCAGTTTCTGAAAAATTTTTCATTTTAAAAAGGTATAAAATATTGTATCGATCAAATGAAGTGACAGTTCGTGTGTTAAGGAGCGTCCTGCGGGAAATGCGCGTCACGACTATGCGCGAAGAGGGAAACTAGAGTCCTGAGAAAAAAGTCAGTGAGGGACAATGGAAAGAGAGACGCAATTTCCTCTGTGCCTCTCTCGTTTTTTCCCGCTATTTTTCAACACACGAACTTTCATTTAATTTGACCGAAACGATAGAAAAATACCGGTAATGCTCAGTTCGATGAACTTTCTTGAGCCCGGTGCAGAGACCGAAGTCCGATAGTTTTATGTGGCCCTGAAATTGTTCAAAGTACAAAAGGAACAGGCCTTAAAATGTTTGATACTCTCAATGTTAGACATGACAACAAGGAAGGAGAAATAGAGAAATAGCATGAGCAGACGCTGTGGCCGACGAGAAGAAAAGGAAAAGTGAGAAAAACTCTAGCTTTTCTTCTCGATCATGTTTAACATTGGGAGTATCAAAAACTTTGAGGCCTAAAAAGGAAGTTCAAGAAAAATAAAGGGAATACCCTCGCATCCAAGAGCAAATTATCCGGTTTGATATCGCGATGAATGAAATCCAAATTGTGGATGAACTGAATGAAAAAATAAAATAAAATTGAAAAAGATAAAAATAATAAAATCAAAATCTTACCTGAATAGCCAGTGCAGCCTCGGCAATGTAGAATTGGGTAGCTTCTTCGGAAAGTGTATCCTTTTTGATTAGAAGGGTCATCATGTCGCCTAAACTTGGCAATTTTATCAAACATATGTTCCAAAATCGAAATGCAAAGCTACTATCTTTTCAGTAGTATTCCCCTCGCAAGACTGATAAAAACATTGTTTAAAAAAATCTCAAATATCGATATCGTTACCTTTCGATATTAAATCATAGTGAATGTTTGATAGAATAGGAAACAAGTATCACAAATTATAGGTTTTAAAAACAAATCGGACCTCCCGGCAGGAACTCCATGACGAGATACAGATTGATGAGATCCTGGAAGGAGTAGTACATTTTGACGACCCACTCGCAATCAGCTGTGGATAGAATGTCCCTCTCCGCACGGACGTGGGCCGTCTGAAACCACCGATTCAGGTATTATTGATTGAGAGAACGCGTCGATATTCAAAAATTACACTATCGGTCTCGTTTCTCTTCTATGCGACTCACTATTTCGCTACAAATTCGGTTTCTAATTGCGGAATGAATATCGACTTTGCCCTCCAATCAACGAGATGAATACATATGAAAAAATGAAATTATGCGGGTATTTTTGTCAGGCATGAAATAAATCTCAAATATACCTGTTCTTTCTCTAACATTTCCGCTTTCCGCAGAATCTTCATCGCGTATATGTGGCCGGTGTCGTGCTTTTGAACCAAGCGAACCTGCAAATTATAGACAAAAATTTTCTTTTTCTTTTTTAATTAGTGATTTAAGAAAAAATTCTACCTCGCCGAAAGCGCCCCGTCCGATAACCTTTAAACTTTCGAAATCGGTCACGGTTAGCCTGGTCCTTTTCAGTCTGAAAGTCTCGTCCTTCAAATTTCAGGAGAAATTGGCGTACCTCAAAAAGTCGGTTTCCTTAGCGTGCTGATCCTGTCGTAGCTCTTCCTTTTCCTTCTCCGAAAGCCCTAAACTACGATAATTAGTCAGCTAAGAGGAGATAATTGAATCGAGAGAATTAAGGTGTAATTACAGTTAATTACCTTTGGCGGTTATTTCCTCTTCGAGTTTCTTGGCTCGGTTCTCGCGCTCGACGCATTGCCGCACGGAGTTCGCGTAGTACGATTCAATCGCTATTCGGGAGCGGTTCGCCTTAGTTAGGGTAATTAAATAGTTAACTAGAGAGTAATTAACGAAATAGTTAGGGCAATTATCTATTTGTGAAAGAAATCAGCTGATTGGTAGTCGCAATTTTGAAACAAAAACTTGAAAAACTAACTTTGTCCCGCATGAACTGCGTGATTTCCGGCTGCGACACGTCGCCCATGATTCGTAACTTCAAAATCTCCTAGTTTTGAAAGAAAAATGAAAAGCGATCGCGAAAAATCACGACGATTATCGATTTTCGCTTATTCCACCATTCTTTCCTTTGTTAAGAGAAAATTGCAAAGTGGCCGCACGGTTTTATTAGCATTCGCGCCAACGCCATTTTCAATTTGAAGATAGGTGCTTTTCGACGCTAAATTTATGAATATTTTCCTTTTCAGGAAATGGATAAAATCAAATTCGTCTCGGATTTGGAACTTGCTATTTTCCTGTTCAGAAGGTTCTCGGAGAAGTTCGAAACTAGACAGCTCGTGAAAATCGCTCATTTGCCTACAGTGTCAAGGCTCGAACAGGTATTTATCGATTGAGTGAGAACGCGTCGATATTAAAAAATTTCGCTATTCGTTTCGTTTCTCTTCGACGCGACTCGCTATTTCGCTCCTCCACATTCGATTTCTAATTACGCTTATGCATGAATATCGACTTGGTTCTCCCCAATCAACGATATATGTTGCTATTTCCATTGTTGAGCCTGGAAAAAATAACTTCTTTTTTCAGATTATCCAGCAAAAGCCCGACTGGAGAATCTGTGAAAACGAGCTACAGGATCTGATTTCGAACCATCTTTTGACCGATGAACTTCGTGGTGCTTTTGATAATTTTGAATTTATCGTGGCAGGAGATAGGAAAAACGAGTGGATCGAAGAAAAATTCGAGCTAAAAATTTCGAAAACCGAAGAAAATATCGTGGAAAATTTCGAGGACTTTGTAAGTTTCAAGAATTTACTTTAAGAACTTCATGGCTTTCTTGAAATTTAACATCTGATTGCCTAATCTAGAAAATCTAATCCCCTCCATTATATTCCTAGATTAACAAATCAGATATAGCCCTCTCTCACAATAGGCGTTCCTTCATTCACACTTCGTAACTCAAACGCTTTGTGAATAAATCTTCGAATCTAAGACTGTTATTGATGCCCCATTAGATAAGATGTCATGAACATGCTAGCCTTGCAACCTGTCAGTACCCCTTCAGTTACCGTAATCCAAAATTCTAATTTTAGAAGGAGCATATCGACTTGATTGGATGCATTTTATCCCTGGCTATTGATCAGAAGGTTCGAAACATTAACATAGCGTTAAAATATATGTTAAATTTGCAACGTTGTAAACCGCACGACATGCGAAATAGTGTGTGGAGAAAAGAAATCCTATCAGCCCAATACCCTACTCTAACCATACACATTATTTCGCATATTTTGAGGTGTTGATGTCGTGCGGTTTCCGAATAGCCTGTTAAATTTAGAATTCCTGGAGTGCTTCAAGATTATTCACAATTTTATGCCCTCAGATTTTACCGACACTAAAGAAATTAGCCGCTGACGGGAGATTGACGATTTTTCAAGTAGGCAAACTTGTCGAAGTTTAAAAATTAGCGTATTTTAGACCCTGCTTTCTTATGTAATGAAGTCCAACATCGCTGACAATTACGATTCGACTAACGAGGTGCTAAATGAGCATATTCATTTTCTGAGACAATTCGATAGGGCTATTGATAAAATTCAAGAACAAATTGGGAATACAGAAGGATGTAGCAAGTAGGATTATCTTCGTTTACAGTAATCTTGATCTTTCTATCCTCTTCTTACATGAACCCATCTGCCAATCTATGTCAGGCAAGAGTAGCCTTATTTGAGAGAGTCTCTTTTCTTAAAGTAGACGTTTTCGGATATTCATTCTTAGAAAATAATTTTAATATCCACTTTTAGACAACTTATTTTATAAGATCACACTTTTCAAAGACCCCTTTCTTATGAGATTCATTTTTAGAAGATCCCTCCTCCAAGCAGTGAATATCGCAGCTCAATTCCTTCTATCAACCGACAAGTTCTCCTTTTGTTCCAAAATTCGAACAGCCCAGAACTTTCTGAAGACTCACATTGAACAAGTTCACAGGAACTTCAAAATCTTCAACAATATTTCCTCGAAGGTCTGCAAGGTAGGATAATTAAATTTCAAGGGATTATTCTCCATTATTTATTGTTGATGCCCAAATCTGGTAGGCCGAAAATGAGGTGAAAGAAAGAAGCGATTTTAGTCCGTCTCTTTCTCTTTTGCGCGTGTTATTTCTCGATTTTCTAACTACTAAAAGAATTGCACCACTGCACGCCTCTCAGATATGGGCATCAACAATATGAGATGACGTTGCCTCTACTTCTGGGCTCTGACGCCGGTGCGAGACTTTTCCTTCATGCCCGCTTTCATCCTCGTCACGCTCTTCCCTCTTCTCACACTGTTTTCGTTTCGCGGTTCGCACCAGCGTCTCTCCTCTTTCCGCTAGGCAACGCTCATCTTGTAAAAAAAACATCAAGATATTTTGGAACTTTTAAATTACAGAAGCCGATTTTCATAAGTGAGGCGCAGCTAGTTTGCTATCATTTCCTGGATAGATTGACTGCCTTGGACACCATTGAAGTGAAACAAACTTCGGTTTCGCCCAACTTCAAGTTTCTAGATTCGTTTAAATTCTTAGAGGTTTAAAATTCAGAACCCCCAGAGCTAAACCTACGCTGAATTTCTTCACATCGCCTGAAACTCCAGAAGATCAGCAGGTCTGTAAATGTTTAGACACGCGCGTGTATACGCATAACGAGATAGTCTTTGCGAGAAAGAGGAAAGAGCATGTTCTCTCAAAAAGACTTTCGTTATACGTGTACACGCGTCTGAGCATTTAAAGTCCTAAGGATCAGGCAAATATCGACGAAAATCAGGAAAACTCTGACGAGCCAATGGAACTAGCTAATTTCGTGAATAACTCAACTCCCACTCCGATCAGGATTAGCCGTTTGCCTAAAATGAGCATTCATGAAGAGCTTTTGGATGAGGAGAAGGAAAATATCGGCCCGAATTCTAAGAATGGACAGTCACAAGATGATAATAGCAAGGTAATAAAATCATTTCTTGACTGTAGTAATTTTTTAAACGTATAAAATATCTTGTTTCTCGTTAACTGCAACTGAATTATAGAATTGTTTGGCAGTTTGTAAATAGCGTAACGCGAAATGACGAAACGGCTCCTTTTTCTGCACAAACCCTATCAATTTCTATTGCGTTCAGTCGTTTTTACGTTTCGTCAAATACCAAAAAGCGTGTTTCGTCTCATTTCGCGTTATGCCATTCCGTCATTTACAGGTTGCCAAATTATTTTTATATAGCTTCTGACATGGTTTTCTTTTTGTCAAACATTTATAATTTTCAGGATGGTCTGAGCAATACTCCTAAAATCAAGTCGAAGGTCTTCGGAATCAGAACCAATTCTCAGAGCAATGCATCGAATAATGCAAGGCCTAAAAAGATTGAGAAACCGCAAAGAACTGCCAAGAGAAAGCTGAACATCGGATCTCAGCAGAAGCCTATCACCAGCTTTTTCTCTAAACCTTAATTTTCTAAGCTTTATAAGTAATTTGCAAATTTAATAAGTGCGTCTAGTAATAATTATAATGTGATCTAGAATCATAATAATCGTCATAGCTTAATAATTTATTTTTAAAAATTAATTTTTGTGCTTTCACTAAACGATAATTTAATTCGTGATCATTGCATTAAAATAATTTGTATTGTATTTATTGGTAAATAAATGTTTCATTTTGTTGTACAGGCAGAATTCCTCGTCCACAAAATTAGCATTCCCCAACATTTCATTCTCGTTGATCTCAATCTCATCTCATCAGCACTCTTCACACTACGAATAAACGCGATAATCAAAACCAACGGTGTTGTTTTGTGAAAGTGAGTGATCAGGAATTCGAGTGAAACGGAGTTTCCGAATCATCGCCTTGCATTCGGCCACTGTTGAGTGCGACCGCGACTAGGAAAGAGACCAAAAATCCTACTATTTCTATAGTTTGTCAATTTCATTCATTCATAATTTCATTTTTAATTGATTTGTTTTTAAGTAAAAATGTTTGATTTAGATTTAGTTTTTTAGCCCGGGGATTTTTTCTTCGTCTTAGCGATTTGTCGCTTTCATCAGCAAGCAAGCCAAGTGGCGCCCCGATAATGTTGTTTCAGGGTGATTGATTCCATCAATTTGGCCCTCAATAGCGTTGTCTTTGTCTCTAAGTTTGTCTTTTATCCTTGTCTTGGTTTCTCTTCTTTGTTTGACATCTTTGCCCTCTCTTCATTTCCCTTTTATTTTCATATCTTTATTGCTGAATTAGTTATTATCTCTAACTTTTCCTTTGCTTCTTTTTCTTATCTTTCTTCATCATCTTTCAAATTTGTCTTTCATCTTCCTGATCTCTTAACTTTCTTCTCTATTTCTCTCACATATCTTCCAATATCGTTGATCCCGGGGCGATTAATTGGCTAATCGAGGGCTCAATTTGATCGTAGGGCATAGGAAACGAGATATAAGGGAACTTTTAGAGATCACAAAGACAAGGTATGCGATAAAATGCACTCAACAAAGTGAGTAAAACAGTTGCTCGAACGATAATATATAGTGGAAAAGGCAATATAACAAGGCCGGAGAGCATATATTATCTTAAGCCCTAGGAGATAGGGGTCATATCAAAAGTCAATTGTTTAGTGACAACCCGACAGAACTGATATACATAAACATTGCATAGTGGTGTATTGCTGTTGGTGTCCGAAATCTGGAAAGTCGAAGATATGATGAGCAATATCATAACCACTTTTTTCTCTTCCGTGCTTTATCGTGTGATGAGTGTTTATAGACATTCGTCAGCGAGTTCTTTGTCGACACCCTTGGTCACGGCTGAAAATTGGACTAATGAAATTTTTGATATATTTCAGAGAAGTTCAAATTTATGCCTAGAAATATTATTTTTGATGCGTTGGCCTTATTTTCGCTAGATTAAAGATCACAACTTTCTCAAAATGTTTAAAACTACAGTAAGAAGACCCCCTCATATCTCTTGGCTCTCAAAAATCTGTCTTCCATCACTCTCCAACTCAGCAAATTGCCTCTTGACAGTTGTTAATTTCCTTCACAAAATGAAAAGTGGGTTAGATTGGACATGCGCCCCACCGACATCGGGGTAATGCCAATATGTTATCATTAGAGCACGAATACAGGGACAACAACTGTTAACTAATGGCGACATTCATTTTTTCATCGCAGAATTATGATTTTCCAGTCCCTAAAGAGTTGTAATGAGTTACCCTGATCCATATCTCTTCAAAAAGCTAATTGCTCGAACATTCTTTTGAAAACACAAATTGCACAATTTATTCTGTCTTCAAATAACTCGATCAGGATATAAAAGTTCCTATCATTGCTGAGAGAATCCATAATATCATTGATTAGACCATCTATAACTCAAAATCAGTCAAATCAAACACTGGTCAACAACTATCTCAAATTGTTTAAATAGGCCTAAATTCAGCGAATCAACCTTAAGATAGCTCTTTAACGCCCTAAATTTTCTTAAATCCACCTATATCCCTCTCTCATCTATGCTTTATCTTTTCTCTCAAAGTGATCAGCCGGCTCCCTCTCTTTGACTTCTTCACTAATGGATGCTCAATGAAGATTGATGTGGATGCATTTCCTACAGAATCACTCAAATCACTGAAGAAGAGGCAAATTGGTACACCGGTCGGTTGATTTTAAGAGACTGGCAAAAATAACATATCAATCAAAGACAAACTAAGGCCTGGAATTTGTCTGGAAGAGTATTTATTTATCGTTTTCTTTAGGCCATCATAAACTAAGAGTATAATTTTCTAGAATTCAATATACATATCTTCTGAGCGGCTATTTGGAAACCTTAAGCCATGCGAAATAGGTTGAGAGGGATGGTAGGGAAAACGACTCTTCTCACACTATTTCGTATGGTTCGAGGTTTGCAAGTTGCCTTCCTAGGCTAAAGTCATTGAGCTTTCGACGTCATCAAAATTTATTCGAATTTTTTTAAGTATTAATTTTTTGTTGGTTGTTAGGCTACGGGTGAATTAACTTCAATATTATTCGACTAGATTTGAATTTTCTTGTAACATATATCAATTGTCTTCCGCTTATCTGATTCATCTAATTTCCTGTATCTGCCAGCTCAAATATAACAGATCGGTGTATATACGCCTGTGGGAAAATCGAAGTAAACGACATTAGCATATCGTTTAATCATGACTATGATCGATCATTTGACAATTACCAAGAACATTTTAATTTATGGCTAGATTACTGTAACCTTTAAACTTAATGCATATTTATTTTTAAATAGTTTTGTAGTTGCATACATATATATCGTTTTCTGAGTATATATTTACTTTTTAACACTAGTTTGATAATTGCGGCGATAAAAAGTTAAATCAAAAAGAAAACACTGGCACAAATTTGTTACACTCATTTCTACGCTTATTTTGTTGATTGACGGACATTATTTGGCTGATAGAATTGAGCTGAGGAAATAATTAGAGCCCCATTGGACCTGGTGTAGCATGTGTTGTTGAAATCTTCCGGCTAAAATATCATGAAGAACTTTCAAGTTCAGAAAGAACGCGACATTTTCAGAAGGACCAAAATAAGCGGTTTATTTACGCATGACTTTATAGAACTTTGGAGTTTTTGAACTTGCAGAATTTCAGCCAACTTTTCCCGATACTTAAGCTTCAATTTCGATACATCATGACGAATCTATATATTTTACTTAAATTAATCCCTGTCATTTGAATTTTTTGAACACATCATAGTTTTATTGTGGAAAAGCGAATTTTTAACTATTTCTGCTAGCAATTTGCGTCAATAACTTACCAATTATATTAATATCCAGTGTGCAGTAAAAGCCATAATTATCGCGGTTTGTAGGGGTAATGGAAGTTCTAAAAATAGGTATAGATATTTTGTTTTCGTATCATCATATTTTCCCAGACTACTTGAATCAGAACCCTTTACATTAGAGCTGCGTATAGCCCTGGGATTTACCGTAGTTCAATCTACAAGTTTCCCCTTTGAATTTTGCCGAAAATTAAACGAAAATTACGTATTTCATGCTAATTTGGCAATATTTTATGAAAAAAGGCTGAGGGTACACAGAGCTTTATGCTAATTTCCATGTCATATGGTAATGAGGTCTTTTCAAGCCGATAAAGACTCAAATTAATAGACAATATCCGGGTGTGTAAGATTAGGATTTAATCTTGAGGGAAAAGGAAATTCATTGGATTTTTTTAAGATATCTTTAGGGTTTTTGAAGTTTATTTAGAAAAGAATAATACGGTTAGCGGACCATTCGAGTTCATCTTTGACAGTGAACGGTCATTAATTTTGCCAGCTTCTAAACAAATCCAAGCTAAAGTTGAAAGTGACCACCCATATTGTCAGGCTTTCGAGGAAAAAAGAAATGATGAATTTAATTGAATTTAAGCGATTTTTTGCAAATAAACAATCAAGGGAAAATCGACACATTTTATTCAGAAAAATATATAATATCAAAATGAAAATTCGAATTTCCCTGAAGCACACATAAACGTTTTTTTGGAATTTAAAATATTTCCGTTATTTCAGAGACCGAAACGGAATATCCGATCAAATTTCAATTAAAATACGACACTTTTAAGACCTACAATAAAAATATTCCCATTAGATCATCTTCAAATACCGGCCCTTTACAATTTCTCACAGTAAAATTAAGCCACTCTCTTTGATTCCTACAAAGTGGATAACCCTTGTAAATCACCGTACTTATATAATAATCATCTCTTTTCATTTATCCGCGTTTTCTTCTCTCTTTAAATCCAATAACCTCTATCATATCCAATCTTTATCTCTCTCAAAAACAGTTATATTTTTCTCAGTTTAATCCTATTTCCTGTCAATCCCCCTACAATGCTTTTAGCATTATATCAAAGGAACGCCGATTTGGGGTTAATATGAACTCTATGTCCTAAGGTTATACGCGCGTTTTCATGTTCAGTGAATGTTGTCACTTACACCTGAGTTCTCACCTATTAGTTTTTACCTAAACTCTACTCCATGCCCTTCCCATGTGTATAAAGATAGGAAACGCTGTCTAATACTACTGTAGGGTAACACTTGTTTCTCACCTCTAGTCCTATGATAAAACATTTGGGGAAGGTAAGAACGCAGGGAAGTTTTAGAAAAGGCGTAATGTTTCCCATTTTAGGACGAATTTCGCACCGAGGAGCGACTTGAGCGAATTCTGGAACTTCAAAAGACGGCGACAAAGTGAGAGATTCACAGAATTACAGGATTTCCGGGTATCAGACGGACAAAGTTGGCGAGGATTTTGGAAATTCTAGATTTTATCATTGGCGAATTGTGATGTTTCTAAAATTTGCCTATGAGCAACTCAAAAGTCTGAATTTTAATGTTTTTTTGTTTTTTAATCTCTAGCATATGAAAATCAATACAATTTTTAAAATTTCCTGTAAATTATTTTCATCATTTTGTGATTTTTATTTAAGTTCCAATAAATCGCTTTATCAATAATCTTCTAATAAGATTCGAATGTTGCTCTGCGCGTTGTTCGACTAGTAAAATTATGCAAATAATTTACAATTTAAATATACCTGTTTATACCCACCAACTTGACTACACATCGAATTGACATTAGGACATTAACTCACCGTATACTCTCTATTCCTCTTTCATTATAAGAGCGATGCGCCGAAAATTTAGGCGGAAAGGGGGCGTGGCCAAGGAATAAAAAGATGCAAAGAAAGGCGGAAATAGTGATTGTCTCTGAAGAGAATCGAGAGATGTGATGGAGAAAGAAAGAAAGAACTTCGTCTTAGTCATTAACTATCAGCTATTCGCTTTCGTTAATTAACACACCACTACCGATATACCATCAATTCGGGAAGAATTTTGGTGTGTTAGTTTTCCATTTTTTAATTTAAACTCTGAATTCGTAATTTAATTCTTACAATAAATCACCTTTACTATCTCGCTAATTAGTTGATGATCAACAACATTCGAATTTTTAGTGATTCTAAGTTTCTTAGGGTTAGTCTCTTGTATTTTTTACCCCCTAAGCTACCCTTGCCCTCTCGTACCTTTTACTCGCATTTTTTTTTTCTCTTTCCCCTGCTAGTTTCCAGAAAACGGGGGTAAAAAGTGTGAGAGGCCCGATTTAATTATAACCGTTGCATTCTCTTTTTCCTAATTATCCCAATTTAATTAGAGCTAATTATTAATTATCTAAAAATCGCTATTTTATAGCCCATAAAATTCCAATTTCGTCTATCAATTTTCTAACGCATCTGCAAAGATACCGTAATCTTTATATCCTTATTGACGCGCCTAATGCTCAATCTTATATCTTAACGCGCTTGATGATGATTTGACGATTGTTTGCTAAGCAATTTAGCGGGGAAGCGCGCGGTCCAAATCTGGTAGCAAGGAAATAGCGCTTAATTTTGAGAGACTAGAAGATATTCCATCTAAAGACAACTGAAATTTAAGAGGCAGCAGGAAGCTAGGCAAAATCTGGCATAATATAAGATCATTATTCGTTATCCGGTGTGCGGTGAAATCTAGACTTCCGCACACTTTAGGGTGTTAATTATCAAGCGTTTTTAACGGACCATATTATTTTCCATCCATTATATATGAAATTTCATAGGTACACCAATTACAGTATGCTTAATTGTGTATATGAAATATTTGGCACTTTGATCGCTTAAAAACTTTTTTATTAGCGAAATTGTCTTCTCATGTATGTGATAATTATGCCTAGCAAATGTCAAAGGAAGTGGAATTTTTCTGGACGACAAAAATGAGTTTTATACGAAAATTTTCAATTTTCGCTCATATAGCTTAGTTTCATTAAATTTATTAATTCTGCATATCGTCAGGTCAAAATTATCGCACAATTACACTACTTTTGAGCTATTTGAGCTGGAAAGTTCCCGGGTTTGACGCAAATGCGCAAATTTCGAAAATGTCGACCTATGGGGGTGGGTAGTGAAAATTGCAAAATTTCTAGAGCCACGAGCTATTTTGTAGAAAATAATGCATCATTTTTGAGTTACTAGAGTTTCAAATCGTCATATAATTTGATCTAAACAGTATCTAGTTCAGCAATTATTTTTGGGAGGTATAAAAGGAATGCTTCGAAGCAAATTTTTATTCATCCATTTGAAGGCACATACTATTCTGAGAGAAAACTTTTATAACTTATAGGATCTGTTTGAGATGGCAACTTGGAAGCCTCAAGCTCTCAACCCATATGAGATAGTGTGAGAAGAGTCGTTTTCCCTACCACCCCCCTCACCCTATTTCGCATGGCTTGAGGTTTCCAAATAGCCGTTTGAATATTTGAATGTTTGGCTACGACATGAAAAGGCATCACTTTAAACTGTTTTTCCTAAACTTCTAAACTCCCGTAACGCATGCCAATCATTCTCAGATTACGATGGAATTGTACTGAATTGGCCTGCGAAAGTTTGTTTCATCAAATCAAGTTAAATTCTAAATTAATTCATTAGCGGCCCTCACGTGTGTGTGCTTAATTTACAACATTTCGGTATTTACTCTGGTGTCATTAAGCACATCAAATAATCATATACGCAGAGAATTTAAAGTTACCATAGTCATTTTTCAAGGCCTATCTTTAATCATAGGACTAGAGACTTTTGGTTGCCAAAAGTGTGTGTCAAATTAAAGTGATATAGGCCTAGGCGAAAAGGAAATTGGCTCTTTCTTCAAATTAAGAAATTGTTAGAGCCTTCCCAATTTTGGACGGGGCGCTTAATTCATTGTTTCGTTTTCTCTATTCTTTCTTTATGTAAAATACTATTTCTCGGAGCTTTTATGGCGCATCATTTTCCGCGCTAATGACACATAGTGGGTAATGATGATAATTTCTAGGCACTTCAAATTACTTCGTTTTGTAATTTTCGCAGCCAGCGTGTGGTTACGCTCGGGTCAGACTAAAAGTAGTCGTTTTAGGAGCTGCGATGATAAGCCCTGAAAAGCCCAGAAAGCCCTCGATGTTCAGCGTCGAGTCTATTCTCGATCAGGTGAGTTTGGGAAACTTTTGTAAGTTTCCAAAACATTTGTCGAAGTTTCGGAAACTTTTCTGGCAGTTTTAGAAACCTAGACTTCAAGTCATAATTTCAGAACCACGCCATACCAAAGCCCACCGCTCTATCTCCAATCCTACACTCGCCAGAGATCATGAATAATCTCATCGTACGCATATAAAATGACATTTCGATCTTACCACTAAACATTCTAATTTAGCCCAAACTGAATGCTTCTCTACTGCAAACCCCCACTCTTCAATCACAGCTGATAAGCCCTTATCAGTTCAACTTTACCAATCCCTTCGACCCCACTGTGCTGTTCCTGAATCAGGCCGGGTAAGTTCAAAATTTCATCCTACTTTTAAAAGATGTAGTAAATATTGCCCAAAGGCAAACATTTAGAATTTTGAAAATTGCTCAATTTTCCAGCCTCCCGCACCTCCCGATTTCGGATAGCTCACCAGAGTCCTCTGGATCGTCGCCAAACCAAATTGCCAACTTAACCTGGCCTACGTCGAATTCGTCTGATACAAGGAGTGAATCGCCGTGTATGAATTTAAAGTTGATCTTCGTTTGCAATTTGAGTTTTCAGTATCCGAAGAAGCGAAAATGCGCATCGGTCTTTCGAAATGCATGTTAAGGAAGCATAAGAACAACAGGAAGCCCCGAACTCCATTTTCGTCGCAACAGCTCTTGGCACTGGAGCACAAGTTTAGACAGGTTTGACAATTTTTGAAGCATACAATTTGAGGCCCCGAATTTTTGTTTCAGAAACAGTACCTGAGTATCGCCGAGCGGGCTGAATTTTCCGCATCTCTGAAGCTCACTGAAACGCAGTGCAAGATTTGGTTCCAGGTACCGCTCTCTTATTATTTAAGCAAAATTTATCGTATACAATGCCTCAAATTAAACCCACACATGATACGCAATATTTCAAGTCTTACAAAACGAAATTACATTGTTTAAGCTCCACGAAAATTTAATTCATAGCCTCCAAATGCGATAAAAAAATTTGAAATGTCACTTCTTTCTTAGGAAAAGCTAAACATTGCTTAAATTATTTCTAATTCATCTCAAATCTTCAAATAGTTCGATATCTGAAATCCATCGTCTCTTCTCACAAGAAAATGCGAACATTTTTACGACCTCCTCAAAGTATCTCCTAATCGCTCAATAAATCTGCGTAAATAGATCTTAACTAGGGAGACACGCGAATGTCTATTTTCCCATAATATTTCTTAGTATTCTTTATCTTTTCCTGCATATTATATCACTATATCTAGAAGATATGCCTATCTAATTATAGTCCATACAGGCATGCGCACTTCCTTTTTGACGTACGGTAATATTTACTTTTTGATAGATGAAGGGTGTGAAGAAAGATCGATATCTAATACGGTAATTCTCCGAGTCTTTATAAATAAATACCAAACTTTTTCTTGGATCATGAAACATATGATGATATCTAATTATGAGAAAATTTATACAAAAATAGGTTGAAATTTTGAAAAGTTATATTAGTTTTAGTTTTTTTTTGTAAAAAGTAATTTTCTTTCTCTATGCAATGGCGTTTTATTGCTATTAATTTTTCAGCGGCAATCGCGCTGCTGCATGCCGCTATTTAACACATCTCAATCTAAGATTCCAAAGCCAGCTGGCTAATATAAATCGCATACGGTAATAGATTCTGCTGCTCTATTTTCGTCTTTTCTTCTCTTTTTAGCAATATTTCTCGGCACAATTCGGATTTCGCGACGCTTTAAAACCAGCTTCCTGGCGCGCGGGATTTTATAATATCCCGGTCATAAATTGAAATGGATTATTAGGTAAGATAAGTGGAAAATGATTGACCTAGGAAAAGGATGATGTAATCAAGTACTGTAGAAGAGAGTCACATAAATATTGTGTAGGGGGATTTTGAATTTAGAGAGGACATTTTGAGTTACGAGAAATCTTGTCAATGGTGTTCAATTATGAATAGCTTTAATTGAAACTGATTTGGAAAATTTGAAAACATACCATAAAATATTGATGTTTGCTTAGAAAGATCAAACGAACTTTTCATAAATACCAAATAGCCCTTGGAAATTTTGAAACATTTGTAAGCTAATTTTCAGTTAGTCTTTTCACAAAATACAAAATGCCTCATCAACTCGTCAAAATATGCCAATTACGCAATTTCGCTAATAATTCGGATAAATCCGGTCGGGCGTAAAATTCCGCCCCCTTTGACACATTTTTCCACTGGTTGATTGACTGAGAATGTGCACATCAAAAATCGAGAAATAATATGGCAATTTTCAAGGAAAAGAAAAAGACCTAGAGAAATAGCGTGGCATTTTGAGAGGACGTAGAGAGAAATTTTTACCATCTGCACAATACATAAAGACTGTCAATGACCGACGATGGTGAAAGCCTGATTTATTGGCAGATTAGCGATTTCTCACAAATCTCATTCTAATTTAGGAAAGAGGGTTGTGTAATTACTGTAGTCAGGATAGATTAAAATAGTCTAGAATAAACTTATCAGAATGAAATTGATTTTTCTTCAGATAGAGTGGGTTTAAGAAAACATAAATCAAATTTAATAAAATCTAATTTGATCCACTGCTAAAACCCTTTCTATCGTTTATAAAAAGAAAGATAGGATAAGTTTTAAGAGGCTTGAAATCCAAGACTTTGAAAAATGACCTAATTCTTTCGAGCTTTTCATCTAGTCTGCAAATTGATATAATACCAACATCAAATAAGTTATGTTTCAAAAAAATTAAAATGGAACTTCGTAAATGCGAAGTTTAATCTATGCATATCTCTATCAGTATCAATAGACAAATATGAATTAGCTTTGTCAATATATCTTTATCATATTATCATTTGTTCATTATTCTCATCTTTCCTTCAAACATATTGCCTGAATTTCTCTTTGTCACAATTCTAAGCTAATGAGTTGATAAATGGTTCTATCATTAGTGGGGTAAGTGATTGGGGGTCTTCCTGCCCAAAATGGCACCCCGCAGAGCGCACCGCACGCGTCTCGTACCTTCTGACTCTACCCATCTAGTCTATCCTTAATCATTGAAATATAGCATACACGCAGAGGAAAGGAAATTTTTGAAAGATAACGACAATGAGAAGAGGAAACGAAGGTGAAATTCCCCTCTCCTTGTTTCAGAGAAAATCAAAGAAAGTTAGCGGTAAAATGAAGAAAAATGTTGATTTGATCGTTTTCGGGCAGGATTTCGAAATTTCGAGGGAATATTTTAGGAGAGAAAAAAATGTTGGGGGCAAATTTTGTCAAATGCGATCGAGTTATGCTCAAGACAATAATATAGGCGATCATATTATTCTATCTTGCATTATTTGGAAACATGTGTCAAACAGCTGTATTTAACAGTCATTTTATTTAAACAAATTCTTGGATTATTCACTCTTTTGAAGCATACATTTTCAAATTTCACTTCCTCGATATTACACTCTTCGTCCAAAACTCGTAAGTAAGTATTTCTCGTAACTCGAATATGAATAACCCTTGGTTCTGCTCTGCTCTGCTGCAAATTAACCGCCAAGATGAAAATTGGTTGATAGTTTTGCTAGATGTGCTCCTTCTAATGATCGACGATGTAATTATTCGAATTATTCTGGATATCATAAGCATATAGTGCTCTTCTTCCTCTTTAGTCCGAAGTCAAATTGTTTCGCTTCTCTTTCTTTCCTTCTCCCATATTCTAATTTTCTGAAGACTAGAGTCCAGACCACCAGAGGTGAGGTGAAATAGTGCAGGATCATGTGAAAAAGATGCCAAGCAGAGAAAGAAAGGGAGAAAGGAATTGTTCTTTGTTAGTTTATGCACACAATAACTCAATTTCATAAACGACCGACGGTCCCGTCAAATAATTAGTTTGCAAGCGATTATCCCGAGCGAATTATTCGAACTATATGAATAATTACAGGCAAGAAAAATTACACAAAAAGAGGAAATTCACTAGAAAACGAACAAGATTTCGTAATAATAAAGTAGGAACATTTTGAACAGAAATTGCAAACAGGGCTGTAAATGTTTAGACACGCGCGTGTCTAAACATTTACAGCCTTGATTATAAATGTTGCATCAAAATGTAGCTCAGAACTCGCTGAATAGGACGATACAAACTGAAATTCTAAGCGAAATATGAAAGATTGCCTTATATATCAAGGCAAAGCTCTTGATTTTCGGATTAAAAATGCTATCTCAATTTCAGAACCGTCGAGCGAAGAACAAGCGGATGCAGGAGGCCGAAGTCGAGAGAGTTAAGTTCGCCCAGGCCAGTGCCCTCGCGGCAGCTGCGGTGGCTAACGCTCAGGCCACCGGCCAAGATCCGGCGAAAGCTGCGATGATGGCCCTCAGATACCCCGCTCAATGGTGACAAAGACTGACATCGTAGTCTAGTGGCTAACGAAGTAGCCTTGTATTTTTACTAAAATTGCTTCAAGTTTATCTTTCGAAAATGTTGCATATGAACAATAGAAATGAAGATTGAGATTTTAATCTCCGAAAGATAGACTTTTACCGAAACTTCGACATTCCATGAATCTCAACGTTGTGGCTCTATGCTTAACAGTTTTATGACGTTTATTTCTCTGATCTATACGAGTCGATTTTTCTTACTTTATCTGCAGAATTCAAGCACATCTTGGATCTCTTTATTTCTTAATCTTGTCCCATAACATTTCATCAGAACTACCTTTTAATTCATTGAATTTTTGTTGTTAAAGTTTTTTTATTGTAGAACCTTTCAGAAATTTATTTTTTAAATTCTGAAGCAAGTCAATTATGATCGGATTCTCAGACATAATTTTATTTGATTGGTTTACGATTTCCCGTTCCGCTCATTTTCCGCCAATTCACAAGATCATTACCCAATTTTTTCATTCATTCTTACATTACTATTTCCTCTTTGTTTCTAACTTTTCTATGTTCAAAGATAGCGAAAAACACAGAGTGTTCAATTTGATAATAGCCGATTTTCCAAGCCATTATTCATTCGAATTTTACGACCCACTTCCCGCAAATCTTCCATTTATTTGTTAATTCCCATTAAAGAAAATGTGGACTGACGAAGTTTGAATTGTAATTTAATTTTTAAAATAAAATCTAGTCATTTCAAGCAGTGTTGCATTTGTTTTCTTCGAAAATTTGACATTGTACAGGGTGCGAGGAAAGTTCGTGTGCACTGTTTCATTTGTGCTTAAATTATTTTTTTCTTTTTTTATTTGTTTATTTTATCTATAATTATAAACTTAGAGGTCTAATTGACGTTCTGCAATCATAAAGCTAAATGAGTAAGGTAAAGGAGCGACAGAAATTGAACGTCTTCTGGACATACACCGTAACACTTTTCGCAAGGCGAACAAGCGATGTCAAGAAACCAGATCTAACGACGATCGCCCTCGCTCCGGCCGTCCGAAAACCGCCAATACAGCTGCTAATCGACAGAAGATTCTCAGTCGAATCGCCAGAAACTCCAGAAGTCGAAAGAATTTCACCAGAAAGTTGGGCAAAGAAGTCGGAATCTCCAATTGGTCAGTCAGAAAGATTCTCAAGGATATTGGCCTAAAATCTTGAAAAGGAGTCGAAATGTACTTCCTAATCGACGAAATGAAGACCAAGAGAGTCGCTCAATACAAGAAATTGCTCTGACGCTTCGCTGCCGGTCGCCATCGCATGATCTTCTTTCAGCGATGAGAAGTAGTTCGATATCGAGCAAAAACACAATTGGCAAAAAATCGGCGTTGGTTTCTTTTCGAGTTTTTCTTTCAATTTCTGCTCTAGACGAGTGGCATTGAACTCTCCGGAGCTCAATCTTATGGACTTCTTCATTTTGGGCATCCTGGAGTCCAAGGCATGCGCGGAGCCTCATATCTTGATCAAATCTCTGAAGCGAAGTTTGAAAAAGGCATGGGCCGAGATTCCGATGGAAATGATCTCTAAAATCGTCGACGAATTTCCGAAACGCCTGAGAAAATGTGTGGCTGCTAATGGCGGACATTTTGAGCCCAAGTAACCCTGTTATTTTGTTGTTATTTGTTGCTAAAAATAAATTTTAAAAGTGCACACGAACTTTCCTCGCACCCTGTAAAAAACTTGTGATTAATAAACGAATTTTCAAATTAAAAAAGAGTTTAAAGCTTCAGCATGATCAGACCTGGGGAGCACTTTCGTCAGACGAAAGTAAACTATAAGGAGTAGGTCGCACGAATGAAATCAGTTATAATATCCGGTCACATTAGTGAAAATTTAGACTATTAGCATCTAGAAATGGGAGTTTGTTAATAAAAAAAACTCTGGATGGATAGATCGTAAGGGCTGTTTCTGGCGATCTCGTCCTCCCTAGGTCTGAGCATGATAGATTTAAAATAACTCTCCACAATCAACAGATAGGACAGTTAGGGCTGTAGGCAGAGTTAAATTTTCACCTTGTATAACATACGCGACATCATAACCACTTTTTTCCCTCCCATGCTTTATCATATGATGAGCATTTATAAACATCCCTCAGCAAGTTCTTTGTCGACAGTCCTAGTTTGGACAGTGCTTTGAAAAAATTTCAAATTATTCCATAGGTTTCAACATCTCAGAGGGCCATTACATGCGATGGTTCAAAGAATAATCGCATAATGGCATATTTAGTAAACTAAATAAGTTTCAATTTAGATCATGTCATCATCCTTGAACTATTGAATTAACTCGTATCACATAACTATAGCTACTATTGTTGGTGATTGAAATCTGGTAGGCCGAAAATGAGGTGGAAGAAAGAAACGATCTTAGGCCAGTCTCTCCTTTTCGCGTCCTATTTCTCGAGTTTCTAGCCACTAAAGATAGCTGCACCACTTTGCACGCGCATCCCAGATTTCAGGCTCAACAATAAATGATAAGAGTCAATTGACCTGTAAATGATCCTTTCTTAATGTGTTTGGATAAGTTATATTCCGAACAGCTGCTTCTTACCTATCCATTTTACCTAACCCAATATCCAAGTCAATCAGGCTTTCTTTGTTCTCACCGAGTTTATGGACCCCAACAAAGAGTCAAATGAATGCTGAAATACGAAGGATTACAGTTTTATCGATGATTTACGATACGTGACTGATAACCCGAGCTACTCTTTAGATAAGCAAACGTTTGAACGTTTTCCACCGCAAATATCCTCCTTTATGTGGGGCGTGAATTGTTCCAATCAGCGTTTGAATTACTATCCTTAATAATGGGACGAGAAATGATTACAATTTTTGCGGTGAAAAACGTCCCAGCGTCTGTAGATAGGTTGAAAATGTCGACATTTTTCTTGGAATTTAATGAAAAACGAATATGCCTGATCTCATTAGTGCTTTTAAGCGGAAATTTTGATATTTTCAATTGCACTCATAAGGTACAACCAGGAAGTTCATATATTTTATAAGCGTTATCTTGAAACGTACATTTCAACTTTCACCTATCAAAATTTTTCAAATTTAAAGCAAATTTGCACTTTTCCTTAAAATTTGAACTTTCCCCTATTTCTTCGAAATTTCTCACTCGGGCCCCACATATTTCTCGTTACCTGGCGTGTTTACCTTCGTTCAGGCAGAAGCCCTGCGAGCCATAGGTAAAGAAGGAGAAATAATAAAGAAAATTGAGTGGGAAAAGAAGCAGACGAAGTTAGGGAGCATCGAATTTCGAGAGAAGTCTAGACAGAGAAAGGAAAAATGTCGGTTCAGGTTCAATAGGCTCATATCTCATTTAACCGATTCTTTAGGAACGAAATTAGGATTAACCATTAATGCTATTTTGTAGCGTTAGTATTTTTATAACGCTACAGAAATGAACGTTACGTTAGTTAAACTAACTATTTTTACCTCTTTTGTCTAACTACGTAATTTGCCAAGGAAATTGTAGCTTTTACGCGCTATAAAAAAAAGTGCCGAATTAGTGCTCGAAGTCTCAGCCGAGATCACATTATTTTTGCAGGCAGCAGCCTACGCGAAAAATCGATTCGAGTCTGATCCTTCGAATGAACGACAACAGCAAGTTAGTGAGTCAGTCAGAGAAAGGGTTCCTGTTTTCTTCTCTGAAAAATGCACACTATTTCTATTTTCTAATTTTTTCTTCTCCATCTTTTCCTATACTATCTTCCCCCCTCTAGCTCATTTTATCCACCTTTTCCCGTACTATTTCCACTTTGATTCTCCCTCAGGCTATTTGTATTCATTGACGTATTTTCCTTCGTTGGTTTGAACCGTTCCCTGGCTTTTTCGCTTTCTGATACTTTTTCCCTCTCCCATTTTTACATCATCTTTTCTTTCTCTCCCTCTCTTTCTTTTTCATCTCTCTTTTCAACGATCTCTCAGCGAAGTAAAATGAAAAGAATCGTCTTCGAATTTCACTTACACGTCGAGTACTTCTTGTACATTTCCGATTTCGAACACTTTCCTCGACTTGAAGCACATCATTTTTCTTGACTCAAATATCGAATGACGTATAAAGGCTGGGTTTAATTTTATATGTATTAACATAAGATGAGATATTTCCAATTTAGGTGCAAGATGACGTCACTAGCCCATCACATTTCGTCGAAGTTACTTCCTCATGGGGGAAGAAAACAGCGCCTAATTGAGTACTCGACAAATCGGGAGGAACTCGGTAAATTTTGCAAATTTTCCTCCGTTTATGCTAATTACCTACATATACTGAAATTTATTTCGTCATTTGTAATGTGTAAAATTTGCCAACTTATCCAATAATCACATAGTTTCTAATGTCATCTTATCACAACTATTGGCAAATATTCATGGTATGTTTCAATAGATCTGATAACTGAAAATTCAAAATAAGCAATGTTCCAACCGAACAACAATTCGAAAATAATCTATCCAACAATTATTCAAAGCGCTTCAACAAAATTCTTCTCTAATTTTCTATATCTTAACTCATTCAGTTATTCTATGAAGTGATTATAAGTTGCAACGTATTCTAGTCCAACTACATAACAATCGGTATTTATCAGAACCAGTCCCGTTCCATTCTTCACAAAAGTGTTGTTACTGATGTTTTTCTCAAAGAGAGACGCTCATATTTTTGCGCAAAGAAAGCGAGAATTTTTCTGTGTGCTTTTGTATTTGTCATCCATTCTGGAGTTATAGTTATTCGGTCTCATTTTGTACTACACGCGCTAGTGTAAATTCCGTAACTCCAAATATTGTTGATGCCGAAATCTCGGAGATTGAAAATGTCGAAAACGAGATGAGAAAGTAGCGATTTTAGAGCCAGTCTCTCATTTTTGCGTGTTACTTGTCGATTTTCTAATCACTATAACTGCGTGCATCACTTTGCATACCTCCCAGATTTGGGCATCAACAATAATATCTGCGAGAAAAGCCTATATTTGATCTCTTCTGGATGTTTAAGACTGGAATCTTTACTATCTTATAATTCTAAATATTAAGATTTCCCTAAAATTTACTTTTAAATTAATATACTGCAACTTCAGTCATATTTTCAATAAATACCATCTTTGATCCTTCTTTGGATTATTAAATTAAACTTTGTAATTTTATATATTGAAATTTAAAAACTTTCATAAAATATCGTCTTATAATAGCATAAAGGTATTATTCTGTTCAAGAATAATTCTTGTAGAATGTGAGAAGATAGATATTGCACTCTTTGCAACTCCCCTCTCCTAGGATCAACACCTCCCAAAATAGTATGTGCTTTGAAGAGACGAAAGAGAAGAAAATAGCGTGAGGAAAGAGAGGGGCATGACTCGTGCGAAAGCGGGTCGCAAAGAGTATGCGCAGTATCTACCTCCTTAAATGGTCATAATATTTAATTTTAAATTATTGCAAGTTTCAGGTGAACCTTCACTAACATTGACGAATACGTTAACGATCGAACCGTCAAATTCAAATTCGAATAACAATAATTCAACAATGGCGAAGGATAATAACCTATCACAAAATCCGCCGATTATCGTTATTTCCGAAGATGATTGGATAAAGGTAATGCAATTTTTAGTTTTTTTTTGCCTATTTTAGGATATGATGCAATTTATTTGGAATGATATTAGGTTACCTGAAAACAGCTTTTTCCTATTGAAAAAATGGCAGAGAACAAGTTTTAACGCTTGAAAAATAATAAGGAAAATGATATTTTCTAAAATTTCTTATGTTTTTCTTGTAAGATTTCTAAATGATCCTTTAATTTTTGCCTGGGAAATGAGACAAGTTTCGATTTTCAAGAATTTGCGGAATTTCTGCAAAACCGATTCAATATGTTTACTTACTGACGACGGCTCTCTAGCCGAAAAAATTGATGGCACTTGAAAGAAAAAGTGAAATTTCTCGAAAGAATTAGAAGTCAGCGTTGAATTATGAGATTGAAAGTGAATAATTGAAATGGTTAAGATTTTTTAAAAAGTTATATAATTTAGACCTCGATATTCTCTGATTCACTACAAGAAAAGCTGAAAAATCGATCAGGTACCGAAAAATCGAATGGCAATTTGAAAAAGGTTCGACTTTCCAGATTTGTTTAAATAGGGAAAAAGTTCAGGTAACTCAAGTAGTCCGAAAACTATCACCCTTCCGGAGTCCAAGCTCTGAGAATAAATCGTCCGATCAAATTGAGAAAGATATCGTAAAAGAAATCCAGGAAAAATCCAAGAAGAAGAACAATATTCTGCATAATACGGTTAATTATTTTCATTTTTCTTAATTTATGGAGAAATTTTCAGAAGCAAAAAGTCGACCGAATGACCAAAGTCGCGAAACGCCACAAAGACGAGCAGCAGTTGATTGAGTCCGACGATGAATATTAAATTCGAATCTCAAGTTCCAAGTTTAAAAGTTCTTCCAGGACTTTTTTTTTTAGAGAAACGTGTATTTCTAGACTCAAATTTTTAGACCATTCCATAGAATTAAACTTGTAAATACCAATGATTCGCATATAATTTATTCCCCAAACAATAAACTTATTCAAATTGTACGAGTTACCGGTTTCAATAAGATTAGGGTTTTTCGTCAAAATCATTCTTCTTCAGTGATCTCTGAGGGACGTTGAATTGATAGCAGCGGGATTTGACTTGGCGAGTCTGGATTTAGGCTTGGTGATGGGATGTCTTGAGCAGGAAGCCTCCTAAGCCTGTTTGGAAGGGGTTGTGAAGGCCCTTCTGGAACTTGGAGCCTCTCAGGATCAACTGATGGTAAAGAACAGGGACTCTCTTCGGTTATCTGAAAGAAAGCCTGATTTTTCTAGATCTACAGTCTATTGTATTCCACACCCACACCCACTTTTTTTATTTTCCCCTGCTATCTTCTCAAAAAGTGGGTACAGAATATAAAAGGCCTAGATCTACATATTTTAAGACCAACTTTTAAGTATCAAACTTATTCAGGACTCACATTCAATTCCTCCATGAATTTATCGTCAGGCAAGGAGTCTTGAGAAGGCGATTTTAAATCAGAAGAAGTACCGACCTCACTTTTAACCGCTTCCAATCGCACCAGCTGGTGGATTCCCTGAATTTCTTTTTATAAAAAGGTCCTGGGAAACGGGTGTTGCAACGTTTGCTGGGAAAATCAAGGAAACATCAACCTTTCGCTTCGAACTATGCTTCGTCAGAAGGGAATCCTCATCACTGACTTCAGCAATCACAGATAACGGCGCTAATCGACCAGCTAAAAATCGGAGATTCAAAAATTCGAAAAGCACCCAATTGATAAAAGTAGTTTCTAAAAATTTAACAAAGTAGACCATAATTAAATTTAAGTATTTACAGGATAAGCCATAATTATAGCGGCACCTATTCACTTTGTGTTGCTGAATTTTGACCAAATGACCTATTTTCATTCAAATTTTTGATTGATTCTGAGAAAATGGGTATTTTAGTCTAGGCATCAGCAATTCTTGTAGGAAAAATATTAAACTTTATTTTTAAAAAAATTTTAAATTTGCCGAATTGGTGCCGCTATAATTTAAAGGTCATCCTGGATAGTTTTGCTTACTGATTTTGTATTAATTCCCATAAAAATGACCTTTTGTATTCCACACCCACTTTTTGAGGAGAGAGTAGGAGAGGGAGGTAGGGGAAAAGAAAAAAAGTGGGTGTGGAATATAAGGGGCCGATAAAATGAGATCAAACCTAAACTTGAAGTGGAAGCTGCACCTTGAGCTGATCCAAGAGTAGTTAGGGCTGGAGAAGCTAGAGAAGCATCCAAAATGTTCCAAAGTGGAGGAGCGCTGAAGTCGTTTTTTTTTTTTTTTTTAAATCCAGAAAAGAACGCTTGAACCTCAAACTCATCTCGTTCGGAGTCAGATTTTCGCTTGCAGAAGGAGTATTTCCGAATTCCCTTTTAGAGCTGAAAGAATTAACTTCGGAATCAGCGGAAGTTCAATGAAGGGAACCTCTGCGTCAATTTGCTGAGGGAAGAATCAGATCGAACTAGCTGCTTATTCTTCAGAGACGAGCGAAATGCCATCAGGGCTCCCAAGGCTGGAGGAAGAGGCTTGGGAGTCTCTCCGGGGGTTAGGAGCACTAAAATTCCGAGTTTTCCAGGAAATCCCGATTTTGCCCCACCAGAAAATCGATATTCACTGCTAGGCCTGTCGACTGAAACGCTTTCCTGGGACTCGGAAGCAAATCGATTCCGAAACCTGACTGAAGTCTGAGGCTCGAATTGGTGGGCTGAAAAAATATCTTTAGGTAAGTAGAAAACGAAAATTTTACAGAGCAATCTCCTAGGCTTCTCGAAGTCTTCATCCTTCGGCTGATCTAGGGAAATTTTTGCCTCGACGGTTGGGGGAACTTCGACCTCACATGTTTGTTGTGGTTCAGAATACATCTGATCGATCAAGGTTAGTGCCCACATGTATTTATTTTCGACTCTTTCCTGGAAAACAAGAATATTTTATGCAATAACAAATAACGACTTACTTGAAGGATAGCGTAAACCATCGAAAATAACGCTAGACCGATGAAGTAAAGCCCGAATAGCACTGAATTTATAAGATTTACCTCAGAGAATCATATATTTCAGGATAAGTTCAATAAAATGATTCAGGAGAATACTTACTGAAATATAAGTTGCAAAAAAATTCAAAAACTCACGACACGCATATTTCGGATGCTGGGGTATAATATCGCCAAATCTAAAATTGTTAAACTTATTTTAAAGAAACCTGAAAACTGACCCAATCGTGCTCAGTGACACGAAGAAGAAGTAGAATGATGTAAAATAGTCCCATTGCTCCCAAAATGAGACTGGAATAAAAAATATTCAACAGATAAAATAATGAAAAATACCGATGATAGAGCAAAGTATCATGAATAGAATCACAAAGAGTAGAACTAAAGTCAGAGGTATGGTGGAAAATATAACGTCGGGTTCTGGTTCTTCCTGGAGCAAGTAATTTTTGGATATTTGCTAAAAAACTACTGACTTCGATCTTTTCCCCGGTTAATATATCCATGGTTGAAACGGATTCTATAGTATTAGTCCTGCGCATTTTCCAAGACCTAACCCAACATCGCTTGAAATGGCGCATTTTTCTGAGTTTTGATAGATTTTTAATGAAAATCCATCAATTTTTACCTTTTAAAATTGTTCCATGCCTTCTGAAAGTAGACCAAAATGCCTTCACCGATGATTTTCAGGGCTAATAACATCAAAGGGATGCCTATCGTGCCATAGACTATCGTTATCAGCCGACCATATGTGGTTTTACAGGTCAAATTTCCATAACCTAAGAAAAATATAAGTTCAAAAATGGAATACAATCGCTCTTCTTAAGGGTAATGATTGCAAATCAAGATATGGTATGTTTCAGGGAAAAAATCAATGATAACTCCGATATTCCAATATCAATTTCGACGAGTAAAGGTTAGCCTATGATTTAAAAGAATAAAATATTCTATTCTTATCCTGGTTTTCCTAGAAACTCGTACTTTTTCGAGCCTCTCTACGCTCTCTCAACTAGAAATCTCTAGATTATCAGTCAATAAAGGGCAAAAATCTAACTCTTTATCCACTACCATGAGGGTATACTCGCATTTTTTCGTTCTGCACTTGGTCAGCAGAGGCGAGAGTGTGGAAAACGGAGAGATTGTGAGAAGCTCAAGAAATTCAGGTTCCAGGAATCATTTTTACCGATTGTAGTAAATATTGTCGCTGCATAGAATACCGCGTTCCAATAATTCCATTTCCAAGGTGCATTAACATCGTTTGTTAATTCATTGTGAAACATCCTCAATGTTTCAGTGATAACCTTATCGCATTTTTCTCGATAATATTCTTTCTAAATATAAGAATTTTCTTTTTTCAAATTTCAAGGAATACCGAGTAAGAACAGTTGTGTTCAACTATTTGTTTCGATAAAATCGTCGCATATTTTGAGGCCGCTAATTTGGTTGTCTAAATTTTTTGAATTAGTTTATTTCTGAAAATCGAATTTAGAAAATTATCTTTCTTTTTTCAGCTTCTTTTTGGTGAGCTATTTCGCAATTTTATATGAAAAAAGTAATCTAAAATAGATATATATTTTTAAGGTTTTATCTTTGAAAACCTATTTCCCTCTTTTCTTGCAGTTTCAGGCTCTTCTTTTCCTTTTTCATATGGTCCTATTTTCGCAATCTTGCACACGTTTTTCCTCTCTTCTTACTCCCATCTAACTCCGTGAATCAATACTACGAGCTATTTCTCTTCTCTCTCATCGTCTAATATTAGCAAGGGAGGAAATTTCCTGTACCCTTTCTCTGACCCCCCTGCCAATCCCTCATAGCTCAGTTGGTTAGAGCGTCGTGCTAATAACGCGAAGGTCCTAGGTTCGAGACCTAGTGGGGGAATGAATCCTTTTTGCCTTTTTTTTTATGAACTATTTGTGCACAAGAAATCATTTTTGACAAATTTTAGATCAAACTTGGGAATTTTCCACCGCAACTGCGCGTGCGGTGGCCAACTTTCAACACAAGTCCCAAGTCTGTTTTAGATAGATGAATTTTGATATGCAAGGTTCGACCGCAGACATGCCATTTTCAGGCTAGACCAGGACTGTCCAGAAACAAAATCGATAGAAACAGAAACGGCCCTATATCTTGGAAAATATAAGTTAAAAATTATTTTTTCGAATCTTACATAATCTTCAACAATATATAGAAAATTCGGATTTTTGTTTCCGTGTTTCCGTGATTCTAGATATTCGAGTCGTTTCTGCTCGTTTTTGTCATCCTGTTTTCTGTGAATCAGGACCGTCTAGAAGTTTTGTTTATGTTCTGTTTTCGGTTGATTTTTGCCCATTTCTGTTTCTATTTCTGCTTTCCGAAATTCTAAAAACCCATTTCTGGACGGCTCTGCTGTGGATAGAAATGGACAGAAACGACTCGAATATCTAGAATCACGGAAACACGAAAACAAAAATCCGAATTTTCTGTATATTGTTGAAGATTATGTAAAATTAAAAAAAATAATTTTTAACTTATATTTCCAAGATATACGGGCCGTTTCTGTTTCTATCGATTTTGTTTCTGGACAGCTCTGGGCCTGATGACGAGTTTCTCAATTCTCATCCAGTGATAAGAAATAGCGGTTTGAAAAATGGTAGAGATAATTCGTGATGTTATGCTTATACCAGGCCTGAAAGTGACATGTCTGTTCGATCGTCTATATTAGCAAGGAGAAAAGGGAAAGGGAGTTTCCTGTACCCTTTCTCTGACCTCCCTGCCAATCCCTCATAGCTCAGTTGGTTAGAGCGTCGTGCTAATAACGCGAAGGTCCTAGGTTCGAGACCTAGTGGGGGAATGAATTCTTTTTGCCTTTTAAACTATTTGCACACAAGAAATCATTTTTGACAAATTTTAGTCTCGCTAAAACTTACGTGCCTCCTGTAATTGAGACTCTTCTTGCTTCTCGTTTGGCAGTTCGACAATCATGAAGAGATAGCCCCCAAGAAGGCCGTATCCAAGAATGATCCATGTCATCAGCAGATATTTTAGTCCTAAAACCAACCTATGAAATGAAACATGAAAACCACGTTTGCCGACCTAGATAATAATAGAAGTATTTGGAGATCCTGAGGAAATAGGCGCACCACGTCTCCTTCTGCTCCCTTCTAAAGAGTGTTTTGTGCCCCCGGATCCACGAAACCCTCGGACACCCTCCTAGAGGAACCGCTCAGCAAGAAAAGGTTCCTATAGCAAAGGTTTCGGACAGTTCCGAGAGTTTCCTGGGTCCGAGAACTGCGTGTGTTTATTTTTTTTTTTAATAAAAATGGACGATTTTTACTTGATTTCTTCTCTGACGCTATGGTCAGTGATAAAATCAGCGGTGCATGCCGGAGATAATGGGGGTCGATCTGAGATCGGAGAAGGTTTGGAAGTGAATAATGTTGAATGTCGGTCGGTAGTTTGTTGTCTGAAGATCAAAATTAAAATTTCTATACAAGCTCCGAATTTTGACAATTCGCTGATCACTAAAAAGACTAGAGAGCAGACCTAGGGAGGACGATCGTCAGAAAGCCCTTGCGACCCACCCCCTATGGTTTATTTTCGTCTGACGAAAGTGCTCCCTGGATTTGCTAGAAAGTGATGAACTTTGAAAATTCTGATTGAAAGCCCGTCTATTCGAGTAATGTTCTCACCTACTAGTAGATAATCGCCTGCCTAAAATTGGAGACAAATTCTCTGAAACCGCCTCTAGGTCATTAGTGGATACAAGTACGGAGTTCCGATACTTCTGTTGAGCATACTTTTGAAGAACCTAGATTTAGCCATAAATTCAAATATTGTCGTTGCCCTAAAATCCAAACCTTCACAGCGTCTTTAGTCTGCTCTTCATCAAGAACCGTGCGATTTCGCCGTACCGCATTCCTACGCATTTTAAAGAAGACCAAAATTCATAAGGGACGATTTTTGTGTCCTGAAAAATCAATATTCTTGAAAATTCGAAAACAAAAATCGTGCACGTGGAGAATTAGTAAGGATTTTTGAATGAAAGAGTCAAAGAGAGTTTGGTAATGAGACTGGTTAACTGTTGCTTTTGCAAGATAATGAGCAGTGCCAATATTTCTCGGTAAACAGAAAATATAAACGATGATTGACAAATAGAAGAAAAAAATCGCTTTCAAAAATCAATAAAAAATAAAATTATTATTGGAGGAAAATCGATATTTCACGATTCCAAAAATGATCTGGAAATAAAGAGGAAAGCTTAACGCGCCCGAGGGACGTGTTCCTATAAGTCTGAAATCAAACAAAGGCTAATCGACCGTCATCTGGTCGAGTGGATAAGTAGTTTGAATTTGATTTGTGCAAAAATTCAAAGAAATATATGCTTGAATCCATGGATCCACGATTTTTATGAATCATCATAGTTTCACTTCCAGGCAATCAATTTTATGTTTATGCTAATATGTTGCAAATTTCATTCGTGACATAATCATATAAACAATTGCGTAAATTGATGATATAATGACATTTGATTATTTTAGCTACTTTGAACGTAATCAATCGATATCGTTTATTTGCTTCTCGAAATTGCGTATCCAAATCTCTTCGAATCGGAACAAGGTCATCATGCGCGTTCGACTAATTTATCAACATTGAGTTATTCCATTAGAAATTTTGGAAGTCCAGTTATTTTTGTCATCCTATTTCAAGTTAGAGCATTTCATCACCTAATTTAGTAACGATTTACTCATTATATCTATAATATAGTAGAGATGAAAATTGCGAAAATCTAATTCTTTGAGCGACTTTTGACTTTATATTATAGGACTGGTCACTGTAAGATGCCAAAGATACGTAGAAAAATTTGCGAAATTTCGTAAATCTGACTTGATCCAGATAAAAGGTCGCGCATAAATGCGATCATCCAATTGATTCGTTTTTGGTTTCAAGTTAAAAATCTTTAATTGTTCAAACTTCCTCTAATTTGATAAAAGAATATAAAATTTGAAAGAGAAAGTCAACATAATCGAAAACTTCATGCTCAATTTTAAATTAAACATTTACCATTCTAGCCTACTTTTCCAATAATTATTTTATTAACACCATTTTTCCTATTTATGACAAAGCATTTTTAGATTGGGTGTGTATTCAAATATCTTTGACTGATTCATTATGATTCCTCTCCCAACTGACGAGAGAGAATGGGTGTATCTCTCAGAAATTCTATTCTAATTTCTCTTCACTCTCTCGCGAAATCCGTACTATTTTCTCGAAATGTCCTTGCGCTGCTAACTTTCCGTTTAATGGGTCTGGTTACAGTGATAGGGAAATATCGTTGAATTTCAAGAGATCCAAAGATGCGATTGAGAAATAGTAGGCTGAGTGAGAAGACCACGCCTAGTGATTCTGATTCATTTATTCCATTTTCTCTAACCTGGAGGAGGTATTGTTGAATGTTAAGAGAGAAGAAGAAATCAGACAAATAAGATGGGCGCTGTCACTCTTCAGTCGCCTTCCCGGTAGCCGATAGGGCAAAACACCCCCTTCTCCCCCATTTTCAATCATCTCGACTTTTTCGGAGGCAATTAACATTTCGCGATTATTTTGATTTTATCGTTTCGAACAACTTTTCTCCGTTTTTGCTTGTTTATTGCGAGGCAGTGGTGTTATTTCTTTGCAATTTGTGTCCAAATTGACCAAATTTATTGAGATTCGTTTTGAAGTTACCGAGAATCACGTAGAAATTGATATTCTGATTTGTATGAATCCACATTCGTCACTAAATCAGTGTGAAATCACTATTCATCTAGTTCGATATCTTTCTTCTGATAAAGAATAGATTTTCAGTTTTCTTATCAAATTATCAGTAATATTTCCAGAACCTCGAACGATGTCCGAATCGAGCGAATATCGCAGCTCCATCTCTTCGCGTCCGGCCTTCAACCGGCAGGTCAATACCACAACCACCAATTATTCGACTCCAGGTAAGGAAAATATCAAATTTCGCCAATTTGATCATTTTTAATTTAAATACCTCTCGATGTCATCGTTGAGTAATTTCTCTTTATGCTATATCATTAGATTTGCTGAAACTTACATATGCAAATCGTATACAAATTGACGCAGTTTGTTTCTATCAAATCATTTTAAGATGAGTTTTGAATAAATACCAACTGATTAATGCATAATATTAGTTTCTAATAATCCTATATTAGATTTTATGCAGGTTTTCGTTTTTTGTTGAGCCATGATATACGTTCAGGCTCCGGCAACCGCGTGCTGAAGATTGTGACCGAAATGTCATCTTCGTCTGTTGCTAGCGGTCTTTCGCCCTATGGAGGAAGTACCGCATCTGCAATCAGAGACGCGAGGGAACGCGAGAAGAAGGAAATGTCCGATCTCAACGACAAACTCGCATCCTACATCGAGAAGGTCACCTATCAATTAGACCATAAAGATGTTGATGGGATTAAAAACATTGTGTTTTTGCATTATTTTGATTTCAAGTCCAAAGAGGAGTCCAAATTTATTAAAAATGAAATAGCATTTGGAAAAAAAACGATGAAACGTATTGTCAATGATCGATAGCTTGAGATGAAGTAAATGATGCACAAATTCGACTATGCAAAGTATGTATTGCGTATGCGCAATTAGCCATCAAAACTTATTCCTTGAATATGATGCAATAGCGTAAAGTCTGCTGCAGCGAACAGCGTGCTAATTCTTGTGCATCATAATTGCGTCCCATTTACTTCATCTCAAGCAATCGTTCATTGACAATAAGCAAAATTTTAATCTTTAAGGAATTATAACAAATTTTAGGTTCGCTTTCTCGAAGCCCAGAACCGCAAGCTCGAGGCGGATTTGAAGATGCTCCAAGGACGTGCCGGCAAGGACACCAGCTCTATCAAGATCATCTACGAAACCGAGTTGACCACCGCTAAGAAGGTTCCGTTCGATTTAAATCCCTAGGAAAGAAGGGATAAATCATGGATTTTTAGGTCGTGTCCGACACCGGACGTGATAAGGAGGGTTTGGAGCGCGAGCTGAGAAAGCTCCAGGAGGAGTTGACTGAGATTCGAAAAAAGTATGGTTTTTTCGACGTTTCAAAATATTTCACATAAACTAGTAACTCAAATTATATGCTGTTATCGTTGATGCCCGAATCTGGGAGGCGTGCAAAGTGATGCACGATTATTTTTAGTGGTTAAAAGATCGAGAGATAGCACGCGAAACGGAGAAAGACTGGGCTAAAATCACTTCTCCCCTCTCATTTTGACCTCTCAAATTTGGGCACCAGCAACATAAACCCTATTGTGGAAAGTATCTTAAAAATAGAATTATATATTTAAAAAATGTCTCATCAAATATTTCACATTCAAATTTTTAATGTAGGAGATAAAATTTAATTTTAAAATAACTTTTAAAACAACAATTAAGGTTCGAAGAAGCGACCCGCGGTCGCGCGGACGATCGCCTGAAGATCGACGAGTTGCTCGTCAAACTTTCGAACCTCGAGGCCGAAATCAACCTCCTCAAAAGACGCATCGCTCTCCTCGAAGAAGAAATCACCCGTCTGAAGAAGGAGAACATGAGACTCCAAGCGGAGTTGCAGAGATGCAAAACTGTAACGGAAAAACACTTGACACGTGAAGATTAAGACCAAGGATTTAGGAATTGGATCAGGAGACTCTGAACAGAATCGACTACCAGAACCAGGTGACCACCCTGTTGGAGGAAATCGACTTCATCAAGAGGGTCCATGATCAGGTTGGAACGAAATGCTTAAATATGGGTTTTGAAAGAAGTCATGGGAGGCTTAGTTGATAGTTGGCGCGGTTCGCGGGTTCATAGCTTGTGGGCGTTTTATGTCTGGGTCATACTATTTTCCAACAAAAAGCCCGCCAACTATGAACTAAGCCATCATAGAATAAATGTAGAAAGAAAAAAGACATTTCTTTATTATTATTATTATTGTCGATATTAATTTTTAAATTTAGGAGATCAAAGAACTCCAAGCCTTAGCAGCGAGAGACACCACGAACGAGAACCGAGAGTATTTCAAGAACGAGCTTGCCAACGCCATCAGAGACATTCGTAACGAATACGATCAGATGATGAATGCTAATAGGTACAAATTGGAAAAAATGCTGATTTTGACGGTTTATTTTCAGGAATGACCTGGAATCCTGGTACAAGATGAGAGTCCAAGAGATCCAGACGACCTCGGCCAGACAGAACATGGAGCAGGGCTACGCCAAGGACGAGATGAAGAGACTCAAGACCCAGCTTACGGACTTGAGAGGAAAGTTGGCCGACTTGGAAGGAAGGGTTAGTTGGTTCAGAGAATATACGACGATGAATGGACTGATTTGAAAAATCATGAATTAGACTTGATGTACTTTGAAGCATAATCTTCAAATCCACGCATTTCAGAACGCGATGCTGGAGAAGCAGATCCAAGAGCTGAACTACCAGCTGGAAGACGATCAGCGCTCCTACGAGGCGGCGCTCAACGACAAGGACGCGCAGATCCGCAAACTCCGCGAGGAGTGTCAGGCACTCATGGTCGAGTTGCAGATGCTGCTGGACACCAAACAGGTAAATTCGATGATAGTTTTCAAACTAAAAATACCTTTTATGCTAATTTCTATGTTTCGGCATTTCTTTACTTTTTCCCGTACTTCTATTATTAACCTAAGCTATCTTAGCTGATACAAAAATTAGCATATTTTTCTTGTTTTCCTCACTTTCTATAACTCAGCTTTTCTTGTATATATAATGAAGTTATACTAAGGTTACATTGAAAATTTTCATAATTAAATTAGGATCAAGTGCTTTGGAGCATAACAAGTTTTTATTTTGTAAAACGATTGACTACAAACTTAGCGCCGCATTGAAAATGCCAATTCTTGATGTTCGATCGATTTTGATGAAACATCAACTCGTTTTCTGATAAAAATATCGTAGAAACTCTGAATAAATTTCCTTAAGAAATCCTGCATTTTCTGAGACCTATAACAAAATTCTAGACCTTGGACGCGGAAATCGCGATCTACCGAAAGATGCTCGAGGGCGAAGGAAATGGCCCAGGACTCCGTCAACTCGTCGAGCAGGTCGTCAGGACCACTGGAATCAACGAAGTCGCTGATACGGGTTGGTAAAAACGATTATTTGATGGGTTCGCATAAAACGCCAAGCACAAGGAAAATTGATTTTGACTGTAATACAATAAATTTTGAAGGATAAAAATTAGCAGCACATAATTCAGTCTGGATATTCGCGTAAGCGATATTTTTCATTAGTAGGATGGAGGAACTTCGGCGCGATATCGATTATGATATGTCATAACATTATGATATTTTCTGGAAAATATGGAAAAGTTATTGCGATTATGTTTGCTGGTGATAAGAGAACATTTTCTCAAAGTTATTGCTATATTGCATTGGCGAAAAAAGTCTGCAAATGAAGAAGAGTGTACGAGCGGTGCGCTTTGATGAGGGGCATTATTGATGACTCGATGAGAATTGACAATTGCCCGCAGTTAATCGCCAGCGTAAGCAACGATAAATAAGGGCGTGGTGAATTCTTATGACTATTTTCTGCCACAACAATTTTTGGCATGTATGTATTGAAATTTGAACATCTCGAATTGAGAAAAGATCCTATATAAAGTCATTTTGGACCTCATTGCTAAGGAAACTGGACCACTTTACCAGATTTTCTTTGCTAGAATTTTTCAAATACGGAGGATTAGTCATTAATAGCGGACTTTTGACCGGCGGTATTTCAGAGACGATGCGCGTCGTCAAAGGAGAAACCTCGAGCCGAGTGTCTTACACCCGTTCCGCCAAGGGCAACGTCTCCATCCACGAGACCTCGCCCGAGGGCAAATTCATCATCCTCGAAAACACCCACCGAAGCAAAGAAGAGCCTATCGGTAGTTTCATCGTGGAGCATTAATAAATATTGATTTTATCGACTTTAAGGCGACTGGAAACTCAAGCGAAAGATCGACGGAAAACGAGAAATCGTCTACACCTTCCCGCACGACTTCGTCCTCAGATCCGGAAAAAGCGTTAAGGTAGGCGCAGAAGCAAAGGCAAAAAGTAAAATAAAGGGCTATTTGGAAGCCATAAGCGCCCTAAAGCCATTGCGAAATAGTGTATGGCTAGGGGAGGATATTGGAAGGCACGGGTTTCTTTTCCCACACTATTTCACATGGTTTGAGGGTTTATGGTTTCCAACGTTGCCAAATAAGGTTGCAAAACAACAGAAAGCATTGCTTTGTTTAGATCTTCGCTCGTGGCTCCGGACCTCACCTGCCACCCGAAAGTCTGGTCTTCGATCACGACGACTCTTTCGGCGTCGGCGCCAACGTCCAGACCATCCTCTACAACAAGGAAGGAGAGGTGGGAACATTTTTTGGGAACTTTATTTTCTGGAATTTTTCTTGGGAACATTTTCTGAGAACAATATATTCTTCAAAAACTTATTTCAGGAACGCGCCACCCACATCCAACGCTCCTCTCAGACTGCTTCATAATTTGCAAAATCTCGCATATTCGCCCTGCGGTTTACTTGATTCCACGAAACCAGCCATTCCCTGCCGAATTCTTGCACAATAATCACATCAATTATTCTCAATATCATATCCATTACAAGTATAATGCTTTCTTTAAGTTGCTGAGATTATCATTTTCGAAATGAATAAAAGTTATTTTATAGTAAAACTCGATTTTTCATATTTCTGCTAAACCAAACTGAGATTTTTGTGGAACTGAAATCTAAGAAAATGGTACTTTTTATCCTCAAAAGGCTAACTTTTACCAAAACTGACCCTCGGGCCCCAAATCTCACAATGAAACTTCCCACCGAACATGTACAGAAAACCCAATATTTTAGCTAGGTCCGACCTTCCCGGCTCTAATTCTCGACTTCGGACCTAAGAAATGGTCATTTTTGGGAAAGTCTGTTGAATAGAAACTGATATTTGTGTTGAACAGGCTTGGCTTTTGTTCGGCAGAAAATTAGCTACGGAGAAGTTTTGTCGAGCCGAAAGTTTGATAGAGAGAAAAATGATGATTTCTATCAAAATAGCATAAATTTATTCCTACTTTTTTATAGTTTAGAGCATGGCATCATGATGCATTTCGAAATACGCCTGACATTTTTCCCTATGCATTATTGTTGGGCCTTTGTCCCTGATAGCATATCATTTTTTGAGGATTGGCAAGTTCAAACAGCCGTTTCTGTCTTCCACTTTGTATGTGATTTTCATCGCTGATAAGGGATAACGCCTTATCATCAGAAAGAAAGAATGATTAGAAAAGACTGGTGAGACGATTTTGCGTGCGGCTCAATTTGATTTTAGACTCTATCATTGGCCCATAAAATTCAAGAAATTTATTGATTTCTAGTGATATTTTATATCGATTTTTAAAACATTTATACTTTTAGAAAATTACTTAAAACCCCATTTTTCCCCTGAAAAATGAGTTATAGTCCGTAATTGACGTATTCCTTTGAAATTCGAGCCCTCACACTTTTTCATTTGTTCCTTATTTTAGGCCTCCACTTTTTTGTTTCTTTACCCTACACTCTCTAACTTTACGTGCCAAAACCCAAATAATCTCCTAAATTTGTTCATTCAATGATGGAGAATAGAGGAGGAAAAATGTGTTGGGATATTTTGTAAAATTTTGGAAGTAGCGGGTTGAAGATGATTGTTCCTTCATTTTTTCGCGCGGGACCATGGCTCGTTTCAGACATTCTACTTCGCTATATAAAGAGCTGGAAGGCATGCAACGCACGCCGTCGTTTTCGATCGACGTCGTCGTTTCAGAGGACAAGAAAACTGTCGTAAGATTTTAAGCGTACTTTGGTTATTTCCGCTGTTTCGAATTCGCCCATATTATCAATATATCAACTTTTCAATATCCATGTTGACACTTTGAAAATTTAAAACACATCTTTTAGGTCTACATTGTGAAGATCGAAAACGGGCAGAATATTCAGCGAAGATTCGAGGACTATGAGAGGTTCTATAATAAGGTATGAATCAAGCAAAATATTTAGGCTATTCAATAAATTTATGCATTTTCAAGACTTATGAGTGGGGCTGTACGCCCATTTTATTTCTTATAGTGTAACCAATGCAGTATCCCACCTGGCTTTGTGTGGATTATATTTTATCGCAGGATGAGAGAGTGTAAAATTGATCAGCTGAATTGAGACGTACATCCCTGCTTATGAATTCTCTTGTTAAGTTAGAACGTCACATTTTTGGGAAGGGCGTTTTTGGTTATCCAATTGGATTTTTATCTTCAGAGTTGGGAGAAGACTTTGTTAAATAAGTGCGTTATTTCTAGGCAGAATAATTGTTTAAACTTTCAAATTTCCCTCGATTTAGATCCGAGACCTGCTGCCTTCTCATGTCGCCACTCCCCCACGAAGGCGAATCTTGCAGAACGACATCCGACTTCAAGAAAAACGGAAATTGTGGATCGCTCAAATGACGCAGGCCTTGTTCGAGAATAATCCTAACGAGTGAAGTCTTAAACTTACATGCCAAGAAAAAACAAACTATTTTCTCGAGAATTATTGGAAAACCGGCTAATTTTGAAGCATAGTGAAATTTGATAGATCATAATTTATTTAACCCAAAAGCAAAACCAGTCAGCCATCGTTGGAAATATCGGAAATTGAAATATATTAAATTTTAAAACATATCTCTAAATTTACATCGAATTAACCAAGAGCAGACTAATCCCAATACAATTAACAATGTGAAAATTGAATTCTGAAACTTATGCATAAGTTGCATGCTTCAGAGAAGACGTCCGTGATTTTTATTCTCTCGATAACATAGAAGACCAGGATGATAATCATGTCAATCTGGGTGGAACTGAGCGAAAGGGGTAAATATGTGTTGTTGATGCCGAAATTTGAAAGATCAAAATGAGAGGGGAGAAGCGATTTTAGGGCCAGTCTCTTTCTCCTTCTCGCATGCTATTTCTCGATTTTCTAACCACTAAAATTAACTGCACCACTTGACACGTCTCCCAGATTTGGGCATCAACAATATTGATTCAATTCAAGTCACTTCCATGTTAAGAACAGAAGTACACAACATTGTGACGTAAATTGACTGCTTTGATAAGCCAGAATAATCGCTTCATAATTTAAAATGCACGTTTTTCGAAAGTCAATGTCCATTTTAGGGCTCTTCCCACTGATTTCGAATTTCTAACTGCGATTGGGAAAGGAAGTTTCGGACGAGTTTTTCAAGTTCGTCATAAGGCGACGAAGAAAATCTATGCCATGAAAATCTTATCTAAAGAACATATTAGGAGGAAAAATGAGGTTTTAAAATGAATAATCAATAGTTAGTAGATTTTTTCTAGGTCAAACATGTAATGGCGGAGAAAAATGTGCTCACGAAAAACTTTCATCACCCATTTTTAGTTTCGCTGCATTACTCGTTTCAAACAAAAGAAAAACTATATTTTGTTCTAGACCATTTTAATGGGGGAGAGGTAATAATTTGATTATTTGTTTTATAAAATAAAAATGAGCAATTTCAGCTATTTTCCCATCTCCAGAAAGAAAAGCATTTCTCGGAAAATCGAACTCGATTTTACGCGGCAAACATTGCTAGCGCGATAGGCTATCTTCATGAAAACAATATTATTTATCGGTATTTTTAATATTCGAATTTTTATAAATTCATGTTTTAGAGATCTAAAGCCAGAAAATCTATTGTTAGACGAGAAGGGGTACTTGATATTGACTGATTTTGGACTTTGTAAAGAAGGCATGCAAAATGGAATGACCACAACGACATTTTGTGGTACGCCGGAGTAAGTTTTGACAGTTTTGGCGACTTTGAAACCACACAACCTTACGACATGCATACAGTAGTGCGGGAAAAGAAGGTCTACCACCCAAAAACGCTACCCTCTTTCGCATGACACGAGATCATGCGTGTCATGCGATTTCCCGATTCCAGATAGCCGACAGTTTTTAAGAATACCGACAAGCTCATAAACTAATATTATGATCGGACAAATCATTCAGTTGTGCTAAAATTTAAACATATCACAACAATTTAGATATCTAGCGCCTGAAATCGTCATGAAAAAGCCCTATGATCGTTCCGTAGATTGGTGGTGCTTAGGGTCGGTTATGTATGAAATGCTTTTCGGTTTGGTAAGCTGAAAATTGTTCAAATTCGAAAAGTTCCTCCCGCATTTAAGCCCCCGTTTTATTCGAAGGATCACACGGATATGTACGATCGAATCGTGAACCAGCCTTTGAGAATAAAACACGGAATTTCTGCGGCAGCTGCGGATATTTTGACGGGGGTAGGAATTTCTGAAGTGTCGAATTTTGGAAAATTGTCGAAAAGCGTCAATTTTGAATATGGCATTTTAGCTTCTTCAAAAGGATAGAACCAAGCGACTTGGTGCGAAAAACGATATCAAGGATATTTCCGACCACCCGTTCTTCATGCCGATAGATTGGCACAGATTGAAACAGCGGGAAATCAAGGTATGCTAAAAATTATTATGTTGCTTTTTAGGATTAAAAAATTTCAGGCCCCATTCGTGCCGAAAATAAAAAATTCGACAGACGTTTCGAATATTTCCAAAGAGTTTGTGGAGATTCAAATTAATGAGGGTAAGATTGAGATATGTGTTGAGATTTTTATGGATTGACTTAAATTTACTGATTTTAATTTGTATTTGATAATCTTTTTTTTATATAAATAAGCAAAGAATTTTTAGCGTCCCTCGCCCCGCCGGTGAACATTCCGGCCTCACACAGGGATCAAGACTTTGTCAATTTCACATACGTCGATAAACACGATATTAAAATGGGTTAAAGGTAGAAATTTGTATTGTTGGTAAAGATTTTTATTGAATAATAAAAATTTGAAATATGACATTGTTTTGTCTCTACCGGAGCAAAGTAGCGAAGCGCCTTCTTGTAGGTGCATGATATGCCAAATAGCGATATGTGATTTTCTCATCTCTAGCGAGACGAATCATGCCTAAACTTGTGGTTCTTGAGAGAAATCATCACAACTTGTCATTTTTAGGGGAAATTTACTTGTGCAGGAATTTTGAGCAAAATACCCATAACTTTGTCAGCTTTCGAATGAAAACAGTTTTTATGTAAAAATTTACAAAATCATTAAGCTTTTGCTTTTAAATCTTACGTATTTTATCCTTCAATAATAGATAAAGCTCTCGCATCACTAGCATTGCTACTACCCTAAAATTCTGCCTTTCAAAAATTGTTAAATTAAAAATCTTACATCCAGAGTCCCAGAACGCATAATAATAGCTTGTCATGGAGCTGGATCATATCTCTTAGAAATAAAATATTGAAATAGAGGAATAATAGGTTCTATTAGAGGAATAGGAAAGTGATTCACATTGAAGATGCAGCTTTATTGGGAATTTTTCGATAAAAATATATCATTGTTTAACTATAGTCCATCGGGGTTGAATATACTGAAAGTCTGCAAATAGAAGAGGGCTGTATTTCGTATATTTACACTAATTAGAGTACGCTCATTAAGCCGAGGTGTATCGAGGGAATTCAAGGATAAAGGGGAACGGAGATAATTGGTAAATCGATAGGCTTAGAAAAATGATATAAATATGATGATAAGATATAAATTTGTATGCGTTTTAAAAATTGGATATAAAATTCGGAATTGAATAGAATGGTTTGACGTTCTCGTTCCCATTCCCATAAATAAATAAGCGAATGAAAATATAGATATATGACAAATTGAAGAATAATAGAACGCTAAATGTTTAATTAAATTAAAGGGTATTTGGACGGATTTCGAAAATCAATATTATTTTAAGAGAAGAATTGCAAAAATGAGGCATTCAAGCAAATGTCGTCGTAATCCTCAGTTCTCCTTGGGATTTGTCGAGGAAGTAGCCATGCAAAACACAGGAGCAGAGCCAGAAAGCCGATGGCACGGCTTTGCAAAAATGACATAGTTCAAGCAAGGGATTCTGCCCCCTGCGCCAAAATAATCCCATATTTCACATTTGCCAGAGATTTCAGTGGTGGGGGGTAAGCAGTAAGTGGAAAATACAATTATTTCTGAATCGATATTTAAAGAAAAACGAATTTTGAAAGATGCCTCTGAAATACAAAAAAAAATCTCGATAATTCAACTATATTCTCGAATCGGTACTTAAAAATCAAAACTTTAAGAATTTTATGAGCAGATCTGATTTCGAATTTAAGTAAATCTAGACTAGTTAAATAATCTTTTTCTCAAAGTTTAACTATAAACTCGTTTTTGCCAATAATCAAGTCAAAAATGGAAAATACGTGAGAAAACACAGGATCAAAATTGAGTTCAAATGAATGTGAAAAAGCGGCTAATCAGGTTATTTTAGCTGAGGCAAATTTTCCGGGAGCTTTTTTTACCCGGCGAGATTTATATTTTCATAGCTCATTCATTTTATCTAACGCGACATTTGGTTCGAGTTGGGAGCAGACGTGGAGAAATAAACGAAAGAACGAGATATATTCGCGTTACCATGAATGTGAGCTTATTTCCGATTTTAAGAAAAATATGTATATGGGCCTCAAGAAAATTTCAGAATTAATGCGTTCCTTCTGGTGTCTAACTATAATAAAATTTTTTTAAAAATTTTAAAAATCCCAATTCCGATAAATATCTCGTTGAAAACCCTCTCAAATCTTATTCTATTAGCAATTATATCCGGAAACTATGTAGGCTTTAAGAAAATAGAAAAGAAATTGTAGAAATTCCAACATTAATGCCAATTTCATAAACGCTTTGATTGCACTAAAATTCGAAAACAATCTCATAAAAAATACTCTGTCAAAAACTACCCATCAATGAATTCTTGAGCCTCAAAAATCGATTCAGCCAAATTTTTACTTAAAAACCAAATTTTTTCAAAAAAATATCTTGTCGAAAATTATCCATCGATAAAACTCTTAGCTTCAAACCTGTATAAATTGATAAATTAGTCTAAAGAGATTAAGCGACAGATTCTAGCCAACAAAAGGGGGACGAAGAAATGCGGCCGTGAAAAGATAGGCTATGAAAAGCCGAGAGCTCTAAGACAAGATATCCCATATCTCTCCTTATATGCAGATTCTACAAACAAATGCACATGTTAGAGAAAATAGCACGTAATTTTACGAGAGTTGAAAGACATTGGAGAAAGAAAATAGACTAAGGTATATAGCGCAGATGGAGATTGAATGCTAAGAAAATACCAGGCTCGATTAAGAGGCGCAAATTGTAAGATACGGGAAAATAGCGTGGGAAATGGTGATTTGAAAAGATTAATAAAGCAACGAAAATATGATGGGGATTGAAGAGAGTCGAATGCGAGAAGTGGAATAGGATTTAGCAAGAAAGCCTTATGTTCAAACAACGCTTAGAACTTATCTTATCAGATATATATTACAAAATCCTGCAATTTTTTTGAAACTATTCCTAAATCTGATGTCTAATTCTCATATTTTCAGTGATATTTCGTCATCATCACATTATTCAATATTTTATAAGTGTTTAATCGAATTTGGAGTTTTCAAACATGAAAATAGATTTTTAGGACGTGGAATAAGCTAGTTCAATATTGTTGATTCCCAAATCTTGGAAGTGCAAAGTTATTTTTGCTGGTTAAAAGTGGAGAAATAGCACGAGAAAAGAAGAGAAACGGGCCTAAATCTCTTCTTTTCCCCTAGCCTCCCAGATTTCGGCATCAACAATACAGTGTTTTGATCTACAGATGGTTGAAAGTTTTTCATCTTTCAGGAGATTTATGCTTCAACACGTGGTATATGATGATGAAGATAAAAACTAGCTGGAATATTCAAAATCTTCATCTTTTAGAGATAAATCTTATGCATTATTCATTATGGTATCGTATTTTATTGGGTTTTTATCGAAAAAAAACTGCTCATTGATGAATAAATAATTCGAATTTCGGCCCGGAGCGAGTTTTATTTATTCGCAGCTTTCTCATTTTTTTTGCTATTGGATTGACATGCAATCCAAAGCACAATAGCGGTCTAATCTGATTCTTTCGAAATTCGCTTATTTTGAGAGATATCTAAGTCTTAGATAACGTCAAAGATATTTTAAACCTATATTTTAATTTTTCAAAGCTCAAACTATTTACAATATTCTATTGTGAAACTTTTCGAGTCATAGAATAAATCAATGATATCGAAAAATATTGAATTTTTAAATCTTTTGCTTGTTTTTTTCTTAATTTATCAAAGTCAAACGTTTTATAATTTTCAACCCTACCGGTGCTATTTTCTAGAGTATTAGAAAAAAGCAAAGATATATCTCTTAAATATTTTAAAACACAATTTTGCTAAATTTTCAAATTTCATACGATTTACCATCCTCTCCAGGTACAACTTTCCAAAGCTTACCCCCACGAAATATGGCCATAAAAAGTGGGTTCTCTCTAGTTTTTATGAGTTCTGCATCTTTTCCACGTCCGCTTTTTATAAGCTCCCTAGTTTTTCTACATCTCTCTAATTCCCTCTCATTCAAACAAGTATCAGTCTTTAATGACCCCAGATCTAGCTTCGATATCTCGCTTTTATCCCTTTTGTCTATCCCTCTCCAAATATAAAATTCATGACTTATGTCCAGAGAACTCGGCTTGGCCGAAGTCCATTTCTGGGTTCCCTCGGAAAACTTCGGTTTTATCTCGATATTATCCGCAAATTTCAAACATATAATATATAGCCACAGAAAATCTCTCATTTGCTAGATATGAAATTCGAATTCTTTCCCCCCCTCTCAAATCATCATATTCTCTCATTTGTCCTCTAAAGATTCGAATTCTTTTTTCCCGTACTATTTCCAGGATTCATTAATCTTTGCCCCAGAGCGCATCCGGTTACTTGTCAGTAGCAGAACAGTTTGCGTGAGGGCCATTTGCTCCCAAAATCGTTCCCCGAATTTTGTTCCCAATGTTGAAAGATACTCCAAAGACCGGCTGGCATTCCAAATCTTCTACCCAATTTGACATGATCTTCAAATTATTTGAAAACACCAATGTTTATTTTGCCGCAGAGTTTACGTATGTCTTTGTCTTTGGTAGTTCACTATTTTCATTCATTTTTCTCAATCCTGTCTGCTTTAAAAAAACATTATTCTTTTTAAGCGTTGTTCTTTTTTCTCTAAATTTTGTTATGTCTCTGGATTTCTATGACTTCTTGGAATCTCTGAAATTTCAAGACTATTCTTCCTAACATCCAAGTTTCTTAACGCCTCTAGGGCTATGTCCCAAGAGGAACGTCTCTTTAAGGAAAAGGAAGATGTCTTTTCGTCTCTAGCTTTTCAAGGATATTTTCACTTTTTAACCACTTGCTTAAATTCGCGCAACGCCGTAAAATGAAGAATCGTTGTGTTGAACCAAACATTCCTTCGTCAAATTTTGGGTTATTCTTTCTTTCATCTCTCCCACCCTATGGTGAAGTATATTGGGAAGGAAGCAGCCTGAAATACTTCGCATTTAATTTCAACAATTGCGTGGCTCAGTTAGGAACAAGGCTCTTGGGTTATGCTCGATATTTCTTCCTTCTTTTCAAATATCAGACAAGTTGGTCATTTTTCATAAATTCACAACATTCCCGAGGTTGAGACTGACTTTTAGATACTAGTTTTACGATAAGTAGAGTTTTAGTGGATCTGGAAATCTTCCAAAAAAACTCCATTCACCAAATCCAATTGTCAGTTGTCTTTTCTGATTATAGAATTAGCGTAGTGTTCTTGAACACGAAGCTTCTCGAACCTAATGTTAAAGCATAGGCATCTAAACCTGCCGAAATCTCGCATTTCGTGTACGAATTTCTAGTCCCGGTTTTGATGTAAATGCGCATGCTGATGTGCATGGCGTTTTGCCATGAATTCATAATTCTCGGAGTATCTTTGTTTCAACCGCCATATTTCTCTCACTAATTTACTTTCATTTTAGCGGTCACTATATGCTATTGATGCTATTTTTAATATTTTAATAATTGAGAGTTCTGAACTTCCTTCTAATCATCTGAACCTAGATTTGCAAAGTTTGTATATCAAATGTTCGCCTAACCTATATAGCAATTTTCGGACGTAAACGAACGTTTTGCGACCATTTTATATCCAATTTATGCCCGATATTTTCAACCTAAACGCCTCAAAAATCAGCCCCGCGGCCGGTTTCAGAGCGGTTTTACGACCTCAGAGGGGTAGGGGGTAGACTTCGTGATTTTATATTGGACTGAAAATGAAACGAAGGGGAGAGGAAAGATTGGCTAGGTTCTCTCATACAATGGTCGAATCGCATGATATTGTCACTTTCATTCTATCAATTGTTGTAATTGCTTTGATAAGGCAAATTATAGTTTGATTGGTAATTATTTCATTGATTGCGCGCATACTTTTCGCAATCTTTGATATACATGTATTTTTTTGCTAATTTGATTTTGAAATTCGAATTAGTATGCCAATTTTACTATAATTTGAAGATTTTAAGCGTTAGTTGTTAATTTCGTCTCTATGCTCGGAAATGCTCATGTGTTTATGAATATTTGCATTTTCTCAGTTCTCTGACCAGAAGACCAACCTATTGAACCTGCGAAATCGAGAAATCCCATGGCTCTCATATAATAGCACCCCTCTTTTAGTTCACGACTTAAAGCGCTACTCAAGCATATAGCATCTAATCTTATCCTATACATGCTAAATATATTGTTCCTTATTGCATTCAAATTTTATTTATTTTCAAACTTTATACTATAACATGTTAGAAGGTAACTTATGTAAATTTGATACCTTTATTCGAATTTAGTCAAATTTTCGGATTTTACAATATTATTTTTTCTAATTAGTCTAATTTTCGAATTTCCTATCGAAATAGATGAGGATGCAACTTCCTTCTCTCAATTTACACAGAGTTAATGAGTGTTCCGATAGCTATTTTTTGCCATTAGACTAGCTCTAACCTTCTAAAATCGAGAAAGAAAGGAACACTTTTTGGTCAGTCACCTTGAAAGTTCAAAGTAACTTCATTTTGAATTTCGGTTTTCTTGAAACATTTCTTTGAATATTACCTTTTCTTTCTGAAAATATAGAAATTTCTCAATTTTGAATCCTTACTCATCATTCCATTCAAGATTTATTATCCTTCATTTGATCTTGCTAATTTTCACACAAGTGTGGCATTTTTAAAATGAAATTAGACAAAATCCCTGACTCATCATCATAACACTTCTGGAAAATCATAAACTATCGCGAAGTATTGAACTCGAGGCATGCCGATAAATTATCGATCCCTTACTAATTGTCTTATGCACTCAACCATAAAAAGCCTCGAAATCAAAGAAATTGACGAAGATGTTTAGATATGGATTGTGCAGCGATATGTTTATTAACGGTAGCGGTTCAATATAAACCCGATCCAAGCACAACGGTACGAATTTTGGCCCCTTGTAGTTACCACCTCATTTTTCTTTTCTCTACACTATTTCTCAGAAAAGAGGGTGATAATTACAGTGAGCCTGAATTTTAAAATTATGCTAATTTGAAGGTGTTTTTTGTTTTTAGAATTGTACCTACTGTGTTGAAGCTAGGTCCTCTTATTCGAATTGTTTCTCAGATATTATTGAATGTGCCTACCGTGACCCGAATTCGTTGATAATTTGCTTGAATGTCTATGAAAAGGAAGGGTTGGTTTTCAAGTCTCTTATTTAAAAACAACGAACGAATATTTTGTTTCAGTGAGAATACGGAGATAATAAAGCATACAAAACGATGCGTATCATATGAATATCATTATATCCAGGACGAATATATTAGAAAGGTAAATATAGATGTTTTCACTTTTTTTTTTTTTAAATTTACTCTACATTATCCACGAGATGAACCTTGCATATGCCACTCTGCGTCTATGACCTGCGAGTCCTAACTATGCGACTCTGCTCCATCTTATCTTTCCCTATGCGTCACACTCGCAGGTTATAGACGCAGAGTGGCGTATTCAGAGTTCATCTCGAGGACAATGAAGAGTATATCAATTGATAGATTTGTTTGCAGTTAGGAGAATCAGGCACCTGTCAATTCGAGCATGTTCAACAGTGCGAATGCGATATTTGTAGGACACGGACGACAACGCCTGAAATCACTACTACGATAGCTCCGGAGCCCACCACTCCGAGGAAGAGGTTAAATTTAAAAAGATTTTCGATTTTAGAGTATTCAATGTTCTCTGAATATGTAAAAGTTGCCATAAGTTCTTTCTATACGTTATTTCTGGTCAGTAATAGTGAAAGTTACATCAAAGTTAAAAATAGCCTAAAAACTAATAAAGACCATTCACTATTAGTAGGAAAATTCCCTAAAGATTATTCCTTTTTTGTAATTTTAGTCGTCGAAAATTCGGAGCTCGAAAGGACGAACTAGAAGAAATGGCTCGACCCAAGGTACACGTTGGCTGGAACGATACGACGATGCCAAAAGCCCACAATTCCCGACAATCTGCGTTCAAAGAGGAAGAAGAAGGTCTTTCAAGTTCACCCATTTCATTCAATTCCATGATTATCTGGACATTATCATTGATACTCATCAATTTTTTGAGGTAATGATTTGAGAAATTACGGTTGAATTCAGGGCTGTAAATGTTTAGACACTCGCGCGTGCGCCTAAACATTTACAGCCCTGGTTGAATTGTGTTTTTAGAGAACTTCTTTCCGAATTTTCCTATTTTTCATAATTCATAATTGCGTATTTATTCCTTGACGTTACGTGTATTTGCATCATAGATTGGATCAAGGCTATATACTCATAATTGTTCGTGAATCTACGGATATTGTATGTTGATCTTCAAAATTTCTAGGTCAAAGTACTAAGATATACGATTTTTGGAGGTCGATTATTTTTGTTAGGAGTGCTGTTTGTAAATAAAGGCGTTCATAACTAGAACTTTTCAATCAATTCGTTCATGGTGCTTAACAAATTGCTCCATGTCATGTCATTGTGTTATTTGGTTGAAATGGTGAACGAAGCAGAATTTTGGCATTTTCGAAATAGCGCATGAAAGTTGGATGTGTCAGGATATTTGACATGTCACGAAGAGATAGTTCTTGGAAGTTAGAGAATTAAAGAATTAGAAAATAGTTCCTGTCAGGACTCAAGCCTCAAGCCTAGAAGTAACATATGTAAGCGAATTTTTTCGCCTGTCTATAACTTTTCATGCTATTTTGCCGATTTTTCTACCTCTATATTTCTCATTTTCAGATGATATTTCACGAGTTAACAGTTGTCTTTTAGGCGAGAATTTTCAAGCTCGTTTTGTTTCAGGCGCAAAGGTAAAGTTGGGATGTTAGAAAATTGAGAAATAGGGTAGGGAAAGAGACAGAACTAACGAAAATGGCACGGCGAAAGATGAAAATATCATTCGTATTTTTCTCTGGGAACTCTGAAATTTTCATAATCACTCAGCGAGAGAGTATTCTCATTCGTATTCTTTTCACATCTTTCGTCGTCTAACTGTCTCTAGATTTTATGTGCTCTCTATCTCGCCAATATCTCATCCTCTTTGCCGTTACACTTCGGCAGAAGCTTCAACCTATTGTCTGCCTTCTCTTCATTCTCTTAGTTAATCCCGCTACTTCTCTTACCTGACGTGCTCCAGCTCATTTCTCTAACGCTCATAGTTTCCACGTTATTTCCCTCGTCCTCTAATTCTTTCGAACATTCTTTTGAGTGTAGAGTTATGTCGGAGAGCTCACTCCTTTTGAGATTACTTTTGGTTTTACTTGTCTCTCGACGTTGCGGGTCCGTTTGAAAAATGAATGATGTCTTTTCTCTGAGGGCCAAAAATAGTTGACGATTTTTGGAACAATTTATTTTTCGACATGCTTTTGTTCATTTTTCATATTTTCCGGATAATTGAATAATTGATATAATTGCTCTAGAAAATGCTCGATTTTAGTGCGCATGAATGATGTCGAAAATCAATTCGCTTATTTCCGGCTCAAATTGAATTTGACAATTTTCGCGTTTCGGCAAAAGCCGCGCGCAAGGCGCAGTAATTTTTATTTTTTATCTGCCTGTGTTCCGAGGGAGGGCAATTTTCCGCCTGAAAATGTGGCAAAAGCGGCTCCGACAATTAGCCTCGAAAGAGCACACATTCAAAAATACGCAGGCCATTTTTCCTGGTTTTGTAAGTCTATGTCTCAGCATTGCAGCTAGAAAACCTCCTTATTTGTTTAAATACTGCACAATTCTGCAAGAAGACGAAGGAGTAAGAAGAGAGCTCCAGCTTTTCAGCCTTCTTCCCTCAAGCTCTCCTCTCCCCCGCAAAGCTGCAAACGCCCCATTTCCCCTATCGCTTTTTATGGTTAGTGTTCGCGCATATCTTAGAGATTCTTGAAGGTAGCTAAGTTCCAAGGCTGTAAATATTTAGACACGCGTGTCTAAACATTTATAGCACTGGTTGAATTACCCGTTAACTTTGGGAGCTTGTAACTTGAAGAATGGTAAGATGAAATTTCCCCAAGCCTCACGCCTAATTATGTATGGCATTTTGTCCCGAGGTTTCAATGTTTACAAAGCTGATAGTTTCTCACAAATCCCCGGTTTGTCTCGAAATTTACCTCTACGCAGCTGAAAGTTTAGGTAAAGCTGAAATCCCCCTAGATCTAGAGAGCCTTCTTCGTTTCCCCCAATTAGTTAGTTCCCCTGTCGTCCCGCGAGGTCTCTCTCTCTCTGAAGGGAGCGAACGAAAAACGATGCATCCTGCCGCAGTCTATAGAAAATGAAAATATTTGGGAAATAGAGACACTCGCCGAGGGGGGAGAATTTATTTATCTCCAACAAATTCCGAATGAGATAGAGGAGAGGAGCCTCTATTTTCCGAGCGGAAAAAGAAAGCTTCATTTAAGAGCAGCAGCGGTGAATATTTTCGCGATTAAATATCCTCGCGCGCGCACAATTATTTAATTTCGAGAAAATTCAAACAGTTCGCGGCTTTTTAATATCGGCTTATATTTTGGTGCGAAAAGCGTATCGAGTCAACAAAATCTGCGGAAATCCCATTTTTATCCCGAGGATTCAAAACATTCCCTATTTTAAGATAACGATGAAGATTCGTCTTTAGACTCGTATTATCGCCAGAAACTCTTTACGACCCATCCTCAATATAGATGATACGTTATTTGTAAGAATAGAGTTCTTCACCGAATGAGGTGGTACTCCATTTAGCCTATCATACGGCAGATTCGAGTACCAGCTAAAATTCGTCACTTACAGAGAACGGGTCATATATTAGAAACTTCTATCTCTACCTTTAATCTACTATCTACTATCTACTATTGGCTAAGAATTTCGTTTATACGAGAGATGGTTGTCATAGTTATGATTTCGCTTTTACACTTTTGATCCCTAATATTATTTTCATCTGGCGAAAGTGCTCCCTAGGTCTGTTTCAATTCTAACGCTATCAAGTTTATGTTCCTTAATGTTGTTCTAAAATTGATATAGGTTTCATAGACGCATTCATATATTTGTTATATCTATCGCGCACTCCTCTCTCATGTTGCATATTTAATTTCGCTGCACACACACTCATTTAGGAATGAATGTAAATACCCTAGTGGCTTTTTAGGATCTATTTTTAAGCGCACTACGCGAGAAATATCCGGGCAAAAAATGGACTTCCCTTAAAAGAGGCGCCGCGCATTGAATATGTTTATGAGTCAAAAAGCCGAAGGGAGGCAGTCCTATTGAATTGTTGTTTTTCGACCAGCGATAATACTGAAGCGCAAAAATGCGCGCGCTGAGCGTTCTGAAAGTCCCATAAAATTTGAGGGGAGAAAAGCCCATATCTCCGCATATCTTTCCGACTTCATTCAAATATCTTCGATTCTCAGATTTTTCATATATCCGAAGAAGCCATCTCATATCAGTATTCCTTCATCATGTTGTCGGTATTTTTCGGGCATTTATGAAATTTTTAGGGTATTGTTTTAAAATTTTAAATTTCAGGTCAACTTTTGCGAGCTACACGCGCAGAATCAATTCGAGAAAACGCATTTTCGAAAATTCCTCTATTTTTAATTTCGACTTCTAAGTTCGAACCTGAGATCTAAAAATTCGAAAATTTGGACAAGATGCCTACAAAACGCAGCAATGGAGTGGAGTTGGAGTAAGAAATATTTATATTCTTTTTCTTAGATTTGGAAAACAAACATCCGAAAAATATTCAATAATTCATTAGTTTTATGCGCGTGAGGAGATTTTTTTGTTCTTACTTTCCTTGAATGAATGAGAGCATTTTTGCATGAATGAGTTGTTCTCATTTTCGAGTGTCCATGCGGGTTTTCTTCATTTAGAAAAAGCACGTGCAAAAATGCAGAACGCTACATTTTATCGGGAGATTTATTATTCACTAGGCACACGCGATGCCAACGTGAAATGGCGTTGGAAGATGAAAAATTGCTGATTCTTATGTGATTCAGCACAAATTTTGATATCAAAAATGCAATTTCATATAATTTACGGTAATGATTGGCTGTGCTTTATCATGTGACGTATGTAGAGTAGTTGGATCATAAAGACTTGTCAAAATATGAGCTGACAGATTAGTGATAGGGAGATATGATAAGAATCATAGATCGATGTATTAGAAAGCGCAGCTATAGAAGCGTGATTGATTTAAAGTTGATAGCGCAAGACAATTTATCACCGAGTTTGACGTTATTATTACGTATACAAGGTTCCATATTATCTTCTGTCAAACATAAGAAAATTTGTGATTCTATATCAGTGAAGCGTAATCGAGCCTAGGAGAGTGCTTTCGTCAGACGAAAATAAACTATAGAGGTAGGTCGCACGAGCGAATTCATAGTTATGATACCAGGTCGCATTGGTAACAGTTTGGCTAACTACAGGCTGCTGATAGAAATTTATTAAGAAAATATAACCAGGGGTAGGTCGCAAGATGCTTATGACGATCGTTCTCTCTAGATCTGAGCATAATGAATCGTTTTTCGATTTCTATTGCTTTGAAACATAAGATTTTTTAAGGAAAATTAGTTTTTGAAAATATATTTTTTGTGAATATTAGTTTTAATATCGTTGATTGGAGAGAAGGTCGATATATTGGCGTTCTGGAATTAGAAATTGAATTTGAGAGGAACGAAATAGAGTGAGTCGCGTCGAAGAGAAACGAGGGACGAGTAGCGCAATTTTTGAATATCGACGCGTTCTCTCCCAGCCAATAATACTATGTCACTAATTGTGAAATTTTGGAATCAATTTTGCGTTCTATTGATTCGAAACACATTTTTATTCTCTTTCACCAGGTTGCATTCCTCTTCTGTTCCATCATCTCATTTTATTGGCTCTTGCTCAAAATGATAGATCGTTTTTGCTGATGGAACGAACGGCCATCAATCATCAAATTTACCATGATCATTAGACTATGCTTTAGTTTTAAATTTTATAAATTTCAAAGGAATCTACCTTTTAAGTTTTTACTTGATCAGTTAGTTCATGCATTTCCTCTTGTTCGGATATTCATTATGATAGATTTCATGTTCAGGGCTTGGCAAATCTCGAACTGTGTGGCTAACCGCACGAAACAAGATAGCATGCCTAATCGAGAGAAAAGATCGTACCTTCTTTCCGTCTCTCGATAAGACATACTGTCTCTTTTCATGTGGTTGACCGCGCGATTCGAAATTTTTCGAGTCTGTTCATGTTAATAGCTTCTTCGAGTTTGTTGGGCTAATGTGGTGCCTTTTTTCGCAAGGTGCAGATATTATTTCATTGATAACAAACCCCCAGGGCTTATCAATTTTCAAGGATAACGATCACTGACGTCATTTTGCTCGAACCCCCACGTGTTCTGCCGATAATTACCGTAGTTTGTCAGCGAGTTTGTGTGCTGGTTCTCAAAAACGCGCGCGCGTGTGTCACACTGCATGCAGAAGCGAACAAAGCCACACGGGGACGACAATTGCAGAAAAGCAGCAGCGAAAACGACAGGGGAGGCAAAATGCACGACATTCTCGCAAACCGACCCCCCATCCTCATGACGTGAATCAGTAGTTAGTGGCAAAAAGTCTGGGTGAATAGGGATAAAAACACAACTCAGGAGGAGAGAAAAACCTGGAAGAGAGAGAAAGAGAATTGGAAAGCGAAGAGAAAGAATATAAAAAAGAGGAAGGAAGAATGACTCCTGTCTCATCCAGCCGAGAGGTAACTTGAAGCTCGCCGAAGCGCACGCGAGCGCGAGAAATAGTCGATGAATCAACGCACAAAAAGCATAGGGGAAAAGACAAAAAACTAGACGGAAATAGAGAAGGAAATAATCGAGGAAGAGAAAAAGAGAATTGACGAGTTTCGGTCGAACAGAAGTTCAATGCCACTGAGGATTTGAGGCACAAGGGTGACAGAAGTTTGAGACAAAAGACGAAGTTGACAGGACGGAGAAAAAGTCAAACACACGCGGGTATTTTGCAGGCATTGATCGAATTCTTGAAGGGATTGACGGACGGCGTTCTAGAAATTTTAAAATAGTTTTCACTTTTTCTAAAAAGATTACGAACTCTCTAGAAGGATTAGGAGATTTATCCTCCATTAATATGAAATACGACAAGATCAGGCAACGTTGTAAGCACCGCACGCGACATTCAAGACCTCACGACATGCGAAATAGTGTGGGAAAAGAAGTGCTATCAGCCAATACCCTACCCCAATCATACACTATTTCGCATGTCTTGAGGTGTTGTGATGTCGTGCGGCTTCCGAATAGCCCAAGATTATATAGTAATTTCTGATACATGATCGCATTCTTCTAATAGAGTTACAAGAACATCTAATGTTTGCATAATGCATTTAGCATAAGAAGTGAAAAGAAGGCATGTAATCTGCAAATATGAAGAGGCCACATGGAAAGTGTGAGTGATCACATTAGTCAAATCAATGTTACTTTTCAGTTTTCTCTAGAATTTTTACTTGTATTTAGAAGTTTTCATGAAATGCATGCATATGGTGTGAAAACGGGTGCAGACACCCTCTCTCGATGCAGCATTTTTCATTCATTTATCACGAAGAAGAAGAAGCCCTATCACTCTCGATCACTGATATTGATAAGGCGGGGAGAAAGTCATATGTTATAGCTAGAATTAAACTAATTGCTGTAGACAATTGTCTTATATTCTAGCCTTCTTCTATTGTTCTTTCCGAATATGTGATTTTGATAATTTAGGTTGATCGCATGTTTGACAAATGTCATTTTCTCTAGACTTTAAGCCAAATTTTAGCTTGAATGATTTTTTGCGCCTAAAATGGTCGGTCTGTTTTCCTCATCTTCACATGTTTTTGTCGTGCAAATAGGTGAAAAAACGCGTAGTTTTTCGTCCGCCCGCCAACCGTTCCTGTTTCGACTTTTTCCGTTACACGAGAGATTAGAGCGACCGCGTTCTGTCCCGATTCGGACAATGGAATGACGATTTGCCTTCGAGCTCTACCTCAATTTCAAAAGAATTGTAGACACTTCCTTATTTGTGCATATTGTGCATGGAGGTCGCACACACTTTTTCGAAAATCATTTCGCGCTTTTTAAAATAAAATATATGCGTTTTTAAACACCCGTTAAAATGATTTAGTTCCAGAGAGTGCCACAACCTGGTCGAGCCTGACAAGTCATCAAACATGCTAAAGACGGAAAATGGAGAATCCACTGCGAACGGATCATCAGCCACGAGTCTCTACAGTCAAAGTCATCACAAGTGGGAACGATTTGGGAACACTTGGGAATAAAACGGACACTTTAGGAACGCCACCGGAATGAGCTTCCTGGTCACGGCGCTGTTCATCGTGGGTGAAACCGCAGGAGGTGGACTAATTGCGCTGCCGAGTGCTATGGTAGCTCCAGGTACAGAATATTTGCAATTTGAATAAATAACTCGGAAACTAAATAATCAGTTCATTTTAAAGCCATTATCCGATGAATAAAGTTTTGAAACTTATAAAAGATTTACAGGATTCTATTACGGTATAATGCTAATAGTGATCGGCGCAATCATATGCATGTACACGGGTGTTCTGCTGTCAGAAAACTGGACTATTTTGCAACTTCGATACTCAGAGTACCGGGTGCACTGCCGAAAACCGTATCCAGCCATGGGCCTAAAGGCGATTGGACCGAGATTTTCGTATGTTCCATGCAAAAATTCGTGGTATTCCAAAATTTTTCACGTTTTCAGCGCACTGGTTTCTTTCACATTGCAGCTTACCCAGTTTGGCACGGCGGTAAATTTTCGGATCAAAATCTATTAAAACAAAAAAGTTTTCTTTGTACCTCCCGTAAAGTGTCGTAAAATAGTTCACATTTCACTTTTGAATTTCCATACAATCTCTAGGCTTCAACGCCCAAATTTACCAGACGAGATTCATTATGAGCAATCTGTCTAACATTCTCCCCACTTATTCATTAACGCCCATATAAATAGCCTTTCTTAGTATTTTCACTCAGCCTTCCCCTTTCACAGAGCCCCCACGTGCGACTCAGCCGAGTTCACCCTTTCCCGACCAAAATCTATTATGCGATCTTCTAAAATAAAGAAATAAGTTAAAATATATCCAGTTTTCATGTTTCTTTGCAGGTAGTCTTTATTCTGTTGGGTGCGAAGAACTGCTCGTTTTTACTGGCGGCAGTATCAGGTACTTCAAAACTAGAACCGTTTTAAAGTGGCAGCTTTGAAACCATAAACCTCAAGTCATGCGAAATAGTATGGAGAAAAGAAACCCTACCTTCCAATACCCGCCCCTAATCATAAACTATTTCGCAATGGCTTGAGGGCCTGTGGCTTCCAAATAGCCTTTTAAAGTATGGGAATTTTAGTCGAAATCAATTTCTGCGCGATGATTTTTATCGTATCGCTGCTCATTTTGCCAGCGACTATGTTGAAGTCACCGAAGGATTTCTGGTACATTTTCAACTTTTATGAAAGTGATCATATCTGGACATTAGGGGCGCGATCGTCATGGCGATGATAACGACGAGTATGGCCGTGGGGTTCATCATCTTCGGAGCCCTGAACGATAAAGACCTCTGTCAGCCGATCGCAAACTATCCGGAGTGGAATCCGACAAAGTACGATATAAGAGACATATTTGTTCCCAGATGTTGGGAGAAAATCATTCCCGGAAATAAATCGACATCTTTTTAGATCCTTCATGTGCTTTGGAACGATTATGTTCTCGCTTGGAGGTCATGGGGCTTTCCCAAAGTAATTAAAAAATCAATTTTCGTCTTCTATAAAATAAAAAAAAAAAAAAAAAACAATTCAGCATCCAACACGACATGAAAGAACCGCATAGATTCAAGCTCTCTGTGATTCTGGCTTATACGAGTAAATTTGAAAAGAATTAGCAAATCAGAAAGGAAACAATTTCAGTTATCGCAGTAATGTATATCCCAGTTTCGTTGATTGGATACTACGTTTATGGCGACGCCCTGACAGATTCTGTGATACCCAGTTTGCAGGTAGTTTATCTCATTTACTTGCCCCAATTATCTTATTTGAAACTTATTAACAATTATCCAGAACCCTTTCATCCAATCCGCAGTCAACGTTCTTATTACGCTCCACGTTGTGCTGGCTCTGATCATCGTCTTCAACCCTCTGAACCAAGAAATCGAGGAGTTCTTTAAATTGTCGCATGGTATAATTAAGTCTGGTAACTACTATCTATTCATAATTGACCAATTTTAGATTTCGGCCCATCTCGAGTCATCTCAAGATCAATTATCATGGCGGTAGTGGCGTTCACTGCCGCGAGCGTTCCTAATTTCGGAGTTCTCTTGGATTTGGTTGGATGTAAGAAATCGACAAAAACTGCCTGATAGATTCCAATTTTAGCGTCAACGATTACTCTAATGGCTCTCGTTTACCCGGTGATATTCAACCTCTTCCTGGCCGCTAGCTACAATCTTCACAAAGATCAGACGCTCAAAACCGATCGACCTCTGACGCTTCTCGAGTAAATTCCGAACCGATCTCCTTAGACGATTGTGAATTTTCAGATTGTTCATCTACACTCCAAAATCGAAATTGATCATGAACATCTTCATATTGCGTAAGCTATTTGATCGAACTAGTTGAAGTAATTATCCTAGTTAAGTTATCGCTACAATCGGCGGATTCTATGCTTCTTATACTGCTGCTGTAGCCATGACTCAAACTGAATTCCGAGAGCCCTGCTATATCGAAATGGTTAGGAGTTGGACACGAGAAGGAGAGGACCCATTCATTCCACATCATGGGTAATTAAATATTTAACTACTTCAGCTAGGGACCTAGTCATTTTAATTATAGGCACTCGAAATATGCGTGCTGTGGACCGTTCAAGAATATCACAAGATACGAAAATTCGGCAGAATACTGCGTGGACCCATTAATGAAAGCTAGCTTTGGAGGTGGACACTAATTAAGTAGAAAATATGGTAATTATGTTAATTATCCTAATCGAATCAAAACGTTATGACCTCTATATAATTGATGATACCGTGTCAAAAAAGTTATTGGAATTCTTTATAATCAGCCCGGTGAAAGTTGGATTATGCCGGTAAACTTTGAGAATTTCTTCAGTTTCTCGTCATTAATGAATACACAAATGTTTTGCCTTACCACAGAGCACAGGTAGCTTGTTTTTCTCTCATTTTTCACGAATTTCTTGAATTTTGTTCAGGGCTGTAAATGTCTAGACACGCGTGTACACGCATAATGAGATAGTAGATCTTTTCGAGAGGGTGAGAGAGAAAAGGGCATGTTCTCCCTATGCTCTCTCGAAAAGACGCTATCTCGTTATGCATGCACACGCGCGCGTGTCTAAACATTAACATCCCTGATTTTGCTAGCCTAAAATGAGATCGACTAACACATCTTCTTTGTATAATAACATTGTTTCACTTATATCATACCACACATTTGGGATAACTTATTGGTAAATCGTCGGTGTTATGATCACCTTAGGAAAATAGTCAATTTGTTAGAGTTCGGAAAGTCCATATATTGATTTTACCTATCCATATCTCATATACAAAGCTAGGCGTTTACAATTGAAAATATGTTAACTCGGTTCAATATATCGTAGCGAGATCATAGAGAAGCATTATCTAAAGAGTTCTATTATTGTTTTCCCTTTTTGAAATTCTAAGTCAATAGTTTTGTAACATGGGTATTTATCACGTTTTTGTTAGCGAACGAGTGTTTTTCATTTTAAAAAAAGTCGTTAAAATTGAGAGTTTTAAAGAGATATCGAAATTTATGCAATTTTAGCGACGATATATTCGAGTTTGAAATCATGATTTTGATCAGATGATTGTGAATTTTATGTCGAATTGCATATAGCAGGACAGTTGTAGTGTTTCAAAATGTTGATATTATGCCTTTCTAACATTGAAATGATTCGTTTGGTTGATGAAGAATAAATGGTTTCGAGAATATTGTATCTCTTCAGAGGTGGTTCAAAAGTTAGAGAACTATCTGAAAGAAAGCGAATGCTGAGAGAAGTCGACAGCAAACAAACAAAACTCATGACTCTTTCAAACGAGCCAGCCAGACGATTTGATTCTATCTAGACCTCTACTACTGAACTTATTTTTCAAAAGCCATCAATAAACTGCATTTTCTGAAAGAAATCACTATTTTCGCGTGTAATCTGCTTATTTTCCCCTGTTTTCGATAAAAATTTTGACATGTTCATCAATTGATTTTATCTCATGCTGAGCAACCGTCCAGTGATGCAAATTCGTTCGAAATTTGTATTGATTATTTGAAACCTTCGATATTCCACATTTCAGAATGCACAAGTCAAACTCGAGCAGTAATTTCTTGGTTAATATGGCGGTAGGCGGAGTTTCCGCAAGTATTTCGAAAACAGTCGTAGCCCCTTTAGAAAGGGTCAAGCTTTTGTTGCAGGTAAAACATATATCTTCTAAAAATTTAGGAAAAAATTCAGGTCCAATATTCCCACAAAGATATAGCCTCCGATAAAAGGTACAAAGGCATTGTGAACACGCTGATTCGAATACCCAAAGAGCAGGGCTTTTTATCCTTGTGGAGGGGAAATTTCACCAATGTCGCTAGGTATTTTCCGGGTCAGGTAATTCGACTTATTCATTCAAATAGATGCTAGTTGTTTCTCATAATAGCTTATTTTAGGCCTTGAATTTCGCGTTTAATGACATGTACAAAGGGATCTTGAAGAGGAATAGTACGGGTTATTCGGATGTAAGATATTAAAATAGGACAACTTTGAAACCATAAACCTCAAGTCATGCGAAATAGTATGGGGAAAAGAAACTCTACCTTCCAATACCCTCCTCTAATCATACACTATTTCGCGATGATCTGAGGGGCTTATGGTTTCCAAATAGCCTTGAAATTGCAATAGTTAGGTATGCTAATTTTAGTCTTTCTGGATCACAGCGTCACTGTCTTTGCTAGCTGGAGGAATGGCAGGAGCTAGCTCCTTATCGATAGTTTATCCGCTGGATTGTATCAGAACTAGGCTATCAGTGGATGTTGGCAATGACAAGAATACGAGAGCTTATAAAGTCGGTGTTTTGTATTTGTTTAAAGATTCGTATCTTTAAGGGGTTCATCGATTGCGTCGGGAAAGTGATGAAGAATGATGGATTGAGGGGGTTTTATAAAGGATACGTGATTTCGATACCGGTACTTTAGCCTTGGTTTTCTTTAACGTCGAAATATTTTCCGACCTATTTCTTCTACCGAGCTTCGTACTTTGGATTGAACGACTTAATTAGGCAGAGACTGAAGAAAGATGGAAACCACATTGGACTGTTGACTTCATTCGCTATTGCCGAGGTTAGTCCGGGTTTTCGTTCTTTTTCGATTTCTTCTTCAGAGTGTTTCAATATGTGCAAACTATATGGTTTATCCCATGGATACTATTCGAAGACGTATGATGATCAGTAAAATGAGCACTTTTATGGTGGCGAAGGGGATACTCAACAATGAAGGAGTACATGGACTCTATAAAGGAGCAGCCGCTAATGCCTTAAGGTATCAAACAAATGCTTTGATGGCTATTTAGAAACCGTAAGCCCTCAGGCCATTGCTAGATAGCGCATGGCTGGGGAAGAGTGTTGGAAGTACGGATTTCTTTTCCCCCATACTATTTCGCATGGATTAAGGGCTTATGGTTTCCAAGCTGTCATTTCTTGATATAATTCAGTTCTTATGTGATTATAGGACGATGGGTGGTGCTCTAGTGATGGTGTTTTACGAAGAAATCCAAAGGCATTTCAAGCACTGATAAGCATTGTTACATCATTGGCAATAAAATGATTGAAGCCCATGATTTTATGTGCAGAAAACATGAAAAATTCATCAAGTCAGCAGAATCTCAAGATTTGCATATTGAAAGCATCCGTATTTCACGAAAAAAATCTGATCAAACTAATGCATACCAAAATCATCAGTGAGATGAAAATGCATTTGCAAAATGGCATGATTCATGTCATGTATGTACGTTTTCTGATTGTCTTTTTTTGTAGTGCTAGCCATTCCCTTCCTTCCTCGCTTCCTATGTGTATGTGTGTGTGAATATTAAACCGGTGTGTACAGGGCGCGCTCGCGCAAGGGGGCTTACGTTATGGAACGGAGGCAGTGCGCAACGCTCGCGCGCGCGCTAAAGAAGAAAAGAAATGGAGAATGCTAGTTTCCTCCCCCCTCAACAATGCTATTTCACCATCGCAAAAACACTAGTGCGCTTCTCTGGCCTGTATTATTTTCCCTGTTTCGCTCTCTACAGCATCTCATTTTCACATAGCCACTCGTTTTTCATCCGAAGAGTGGGTATGAGTGTACAAGTGAAAGGAAGAGAATCAGAGGTCTGGGAATGAGAAATAGTCGGAAAAAAGCGGAGAGAGAAAAGATTTGACAGAGGAGAGAGCGGGCAAAGTCAAGAGGGCGAAGGGGGAAAGGCCCTGTATTGCGTATGCACCAGAACAGACACCCTACGTTCCAATCCTACGCCATATAATATTATTATAGTTATTGTATATCATTTTTATCATATATCACTTCGTATCACATTTTTGCCGTAAAGCTTTCTAATTTCAAGTTTTATATCGTCGAATTTCAGACATTTTCAACCAAGTCATCCTAAATTATTCACTATTTATGTAATTCACCATATTTATTCTATACCTTAAATTATTTCTAAATAAATATATTTGAAACATGTCGTTATTCGGAAAGATGAAGAATCTGTTCAAAGCGGGTGCGACGGGCACTCAATCACTGAGACCCGGCCGTAAGCAGCTACCTGGCAATATTCAGGTAACCCATTTCTCTATTTGCCTATTTGCAAACCTCAGGCCCTGAATCCATGCGAAATAGGGCGAGGGGTGGTAGGGAAAAGATTCTTCCGCATACTATTTCTCATGGCTTGAGGTTTCCAAGTTGCCTTCTATTTACATGTTCAATGTTTTTTCTTAAGGTTGGCGTTGAACCATCGGATTTCTGGGAAATCATAGGCGAATTGGGAGATGGCGCCTTCGGAAAGGTCGAGAAAGTGGTCAATATCCAACATCGACAGAAATTCGCGGCTTCAAAAGCGATCCAAGTCCAGGATGGAGAGGATCTCGAGGATTTTCTCGTGGAAATCGAGATTCTTTTGTCGTGTCGACATGAAAATATCGTTTCGCTGTACGATTGCTTCTTTAAGGACAGCAAATTAACGGTACATCACTTTAAAGAAACTGAAACGAAAAACAAAGCATGTGAACTTTAGATGATGCTCGAATTCTGTGCAGGCGGTGCAGTGGACGCGATAATGATCGAGCTGGAGAAGCCTCTGACCGAGAAGCAAATTGCGTACATTGCCAAGCACACGGTCGACGCACTGAAGTACCTTCACGAAACACAAAATGTCATACATCGCGACTTGAAAGCGGGAAATATTTTGCTGACTCTGGATGGAATCGTCAAATTAGCCGATTTTGGCGTATCGGCAAAGTTGAGGGACAAATCCGAAAAGCGAGACACGTTTATTGGAACTCCTTATTGGTTAGTTAAGCCACTTTAAAAACAACTTATCTAGCAGGCGTACCAAATCGAAATCTGGAAGTTGAAACTGAGATTTTCATGAAACATATCCTATTTTGTCTAGGATGGCACCCGAAGTGATCACTTGTGAAACATTCAAGGACCAGCCATACGATTCAAAGGCAGATATTTGGTCATTGGGAATTACGCTCATCGAAATGGCTCAGATGGAGCCACCGCATTCGAATGTAAGCTAAAATGTGTTCCTAAAAATAACAAAAACGAACGATAAATTAGGTCTCCGCGATGAGAGTTCTCATCAAAGTCCAAAAATCCGAGCCGCCAACGTTGGATAATCCCAGCTCATGGTCGATCTACTTCTCGAATTTCCTCGAACAGTGTCTCATCAAAAATCCGCATGACCGAAGGACGACAAGAGATCTGGAAAGTCATCCGTTCATCAAGGAAGCCACGGATAGGAAGCCTGTGTTGATGTTATTGGCTGAGGTGAACGCCGAGATCAAAGAGGAAGTTATCATCGATGCTGATCGGGCTTCGTGCGATGAAAGTATACCCGATTCGGAGGAGAAAGGTGAGTTTTCTTGGTTATTCGGAAACCGCACGATATCAGCAGCTCAAGACATAGTATGTATGGTTAGGGTAGAGTATCGGCTGATGGTGAGCTCTTTTCCACACACTATTTCGCGTGTCGCGCGATTTACAACGTTGTCTTTTTATGGGATGAATTATAATAATTTTAGTACCAATCTCGAGTTCGTCAAGTTCCACAGAGCCTTCCAGACCCCTACCACCGCCTCCGCAAATCGACGAGCCTCCTCAAACACCGAAGAAGAAAGCACCAGCTCCTTTGCCACCAGTTCCTTTGTCTAATGGACATAGTGCTGAGATTAGGTAAACAATTCAAAAGATCCTGGAGGAAAGTAGCATATCTTAGTCAATCAACTTCTGGAAAATGGCCGACTCAACCAGAACCTTCCAACATCAGTCTTGATACCAGAGGAGCCACGACGAACAAAATTAGCCAAATTGGGATTAGCTGTGAAGAAGCCAGAGATTCGAGGAAGTCACCATTGCTATCGCCAAAGAGTGGAAGACATTCATCGGTAATAATAATAATATAAAATAATTGGACGATTATTTACGGAAATAATTCAGAGTGGCAATTCGACTGAGGCCATCAGTCCGAATAGAAAGGAAGCGATGAATATCTTGGATGACTTGAATACCGCTTTGGAAGGGGAAAGATATGATGACGTCAATGGAAGGGGAATACCGTCAGGTACTTTGACTTTATAGAATGTGATTCACGCTCTGTCAAGCGCGGTGCATAAAGATGAATTTTCTAGCTTCTCTAATACGCACACACTTTCTCTCCTTGCAATTCTGTGTTTTCGCCTAAGGATTTCGCACCAGATATTTTTCGTAAGGTTCTGGAACATCCCTTTCTTATAGAGGAAGCCTGTGGCTATAAGAAATGGGTTCCAGAGTTTTGAAACAGTGCTCGCACTAAGAAGTCCTTAAGCGAAAATTCAATTTGACAGTGACAATGCACCAATTTATGCTGTATGTTGACAGGCTGTGGATGTTATTTGAAACATGAGTTCATGAATTTTAGAGCCCCAAGTGATCGCCCCCGGTACAGTGTCGAAGCGACAACCGCAGGCCAAGATCGTCACTACAACAACGGTCGTCAACGTGTTCGATGAGCCCAAGGAAAATGGCAGTCACGAGAGCCACGACCATGTCTCCAAAGGAAAAGCTCCTCGACCACCAAAGACTCCCGAGGTCCAATACAAAGGCGAGTTCCGTGCTCCTGATAGGAACGCTGAGGCGGCACAATACAATCATCGAGAAAGGCAAAAAGTCAGTCGCAGGGTGGAAACGTCAGAGAGAAGGGAGAGGAAGAGCGAGCATGCCTCGACGCCAACGCCAACGCTCACACCGACGCCTGAGATTGCCTCGATGGAGCTTCAGGGAGGAGCGAAGGAGTTCAGCTACTTCAACTTTGGAAACACCGCTGTTGGGGCGCAGGAGAATATCCCGCCTCAGGAGCCGCCCATCGACTACGAAGAAACGTCGTCGACGAAGAAAGCCGCTGAAGCGCAGAAGGCAGCTGAGGAGAAGCAAAGGAGCATCGGACTAAGGAAACATCCGAATCGACAAACAGTCACGAAGAAGACGAGGAGCTATGTGATCGATGGCGTACAAATGACGTCCACGACAGTCCACGTTCTGGGAGTTCGGGAGGACAAGGCCTTAAGGTAAAGGACTTTCTCGGCTATTTGGAAACCGTGAGACATAGGAGAAATAGTATCGGGTTAGAGCAGGATATGGGGGGGATGATAGGCTTTCTTTTCCCCCACGCTATTTCTCAATGTCTCGTGGTTTCGTGGTCTCAAGGTTTCCAAGTTGCCTTTTTCGTGAAAATGGTGGTGATCAACGATGATTTCAGGAAACAAGAACTCCAAGAGCTTCGAAGGCTGCAACGAGATGAGGCCCATCAGAAGCTTGAGCTCCAACATCAGGGGCAAATGCTGGTCGATCAACAGACGAAGAAATTCCAGCAAGAACAAGCTGTATGGGTGTTTACCTGGTTTTCAAAAAGGCATTTTGAAATTTAGGAACTCCAACGACGATGCACTCTGGAGATGGAGGCTCTTGAGAAGAAGCAACGACGACAAATCGAAGACGCTGAACGAGCGCAGGAAGAGGAAATGAGAGCGGAGCATAAAAGGCTCAAGATTGATCAGGTATGAAACACTCATGGACATTTTTCCAAATCGAAGGTTTTAGGAACGCGAACTAAAGAGCTTCCGAGAACGAGTCAAGCAAGAAGCGAAATTGGCGCTGCATGAAATGGCAATGATGGACCCGGGAGGGTCGAAGGACAAGAAGAAGGCCGAAATGAGATTCAGAAGAGATCAGATTGAGAAGGATAGTCAGATCAAGGTACGTTTCAACATTTCTAGAAAACAGGGCTGCAAATAAACATATTTTTCTTTAGGAGTACGACTTCCTTCAACAACAAGGGAAGCATCTGGATGAAGCTATCTATCGACTGGCTCAAGCTCATAAGGAACGGATTGCCAAGTTGGAGCGGAATTGCCTTGCGGAGAAGCACGTCCTGATGAGAGCTCGAGAAAACATGGTCTGGGAGATGGAGGATAGGCAAATGGCGGCAAAGTACGCTCAAATTATGATTCGGATAAAAGTTTCCGATTTTAGATACGCCCTGCATCGTCAACTCTTCAAGAAAGAGTACTTCTTGCTGCGAACACAAATGCTGGCCAGGCACAACAAGGAGATTGAGCAAGCCCAGAGGATTCATCAAGCTGAGGAAGAAGACCTGATTCGAACGCTGAATTTGGACAGGAAGAAGTTGCCGAAGATATTGCGACTAGAGGCTAAGACCAGAAGTAACATGTTCAAGGAAAGTTTGAGGATCAGTGCGCAGGTAATATTTTTATACTTTTACAAGGGCAACGCTATAAACACCGCACGACATGCGAAATAGTGTGGGAGAAAAGAAACCCTATCAGCCAATACCCTACCCTAACCATGTACACTGCTTCACATGTCTTGAGGTCATGCGATTTCAAATAGTCTTTACTACAAAAGTAAGTATACGAATTATTCCAGGGTCTAGCCGCAGCTGAAATGAACGAGAGGATTCGGCAGTTTGACGAACAAGAGAACCAGCGAATCAAGGCAGCTCTGGATGAGCATGAAGCTAAATGTGCAAAGAAGATTCAAGTTATGAAGGAGAAGCACCTAGCCGCGGTATTCATTCAAAATAATTTTTGAAATGTTAAAGGGAATTTCCAGGTGAAAGAACTGGAAGACATGCAGAACGAGAAGAGGAAGCAGCTTCTGGAGAAGGAGTCCCTGACGATGAGCGAGCACGAGAAAAAATACTACGAAATGAGGGAGCAGTGGAAAGCCGACTTGGTGCCAAGGAAAGCGGTATGACTAAGCATCTCGATGCTTCACAAAATTCGTAAATTTCAAAGCCAAACTATATAAGTTTATTTCAGCGCCTCGAAACCCAATTCACCGAGGAACTCAACAAACAGGACGCCTTCTACGGCATGTCCCTCTCTCAAGCTAATCAACCCGCTCAACTATTTGCGCCTACAACTCGGTTTTAAATAATTTCCCCTAAATTTTCTATAATTTATAATTATATCATCTAAAGTTCATGTGCGTTCCACCCGATTTACACTTGCTTTGAGGAAAAGTGCACTCTGGCAGAAAAGTGCACCATGAGGGCAGAGAGCGCATGAACTCAATTATTCACTCACGCAATGCGAAATAGACGATTGTATCACTCATTCCAAATCTTTCTCAAAATATTTTGAAATTTCGTATCTTATATATCGATATTCACCGTGTATCTCATCGAATGAGCCTTATAATGCACGAACGTTTACATATACAAATCGTTTGGTTCTTTACATATGTCGAGGCTATAATACATGAGGTCTGTGATGTTGTAGTCCTTTTTCCACATATTCTATTTATACAAAGATTTATCTACATCATATCTTTTATCACATGAGCCTTAAAGTCGAAGATATGGGGGCCTATTTTACCTGTTCAATGTGTGTTTCGATGCCTTATAATTGCTATGCAACACATGAATAAATTCCTTTATATATGTTGGCGAACGAATTTCCCGCAACGCTCTTGATTCCGAGAACGCGTTTGAATGCAGGTCAAGTGTCACTTGTTGTATGGAGTGTGGCGAGGAGGAAGTAGTGACTAATATGCGTTACTGATTCCGGTCTCGTTTTAAGCGCTGATTTATCAATTTTATCAATTCGTATGAGTCATTTATAGGGTCTTCGATGATCAGACGACCTTGAGAAGCCTCGTGACTTTAGTATTCATTATTTTGGCTATTTTTACGGATATGGAACTACATGAATGTCCCGTCAATATTTATCACAATGGAAAAGCTCAAACTCCACTATCTCTAGGCAAGATTTGCTTTTGTAAATATTTTCCTTGATGACTCATCAGCGCTACATAGGTTTAGTGAAATAGAGACGTTCCTTTTCTTTCGCATCGATGGTAATAGTAATATCGATTTTTCAGTCAATCTCATAAAAAATTCCGGTAAACTCGGCCAGTTATCCTTGGACATTGTTAACGAAAATGAACAAACTACCACTATTCAATATCAACCTACTTCGTAAGTTCGAAATTTAGAAATACGAACTTCAAATTACAAATTACAGAGACGCTTTCCCTCACCCAACATTCCATAATAACCTATTCTCTTCAAAATTTATTTCTGTGAGTCATTTTCACCTGTATTTGAGAGAGGTCGAATTTTAGCAGGCTCAAAACTGTCACTTCATTTCGATATCAAAGGACCAATCCATAACCCCTCATACCCTAAGTTTGTGCAGTCCGGATTCGATATCTGGGCTTTTGTCATTCGACAAGAATCTATTCTATGTTGGAGTCTCGAATAATCAAACAGGAGGATTCGTGCTATATCCGCAGACGTATCAAAGCTGTGGTATATAAAAACGTTCAATTTACTTAAAATTTCTTTTTAAAAATTTTAGCCTTCGAAAACGACGACTATCGGGTAAAGCGAGCCGCTCCAAATGAGGCGAGAAGACCGGGAAATTCCGCACCGGACTACTACAGCAAGTACATCGACGGAAAGATCCGATATGTGGAGTTGGCTTTGATTGCTGATAATTCAATCGTAAGCTTAGATTAGGAAAATCCGTTAATTTCACAATCTTCAGTATAAAAAGTATGACTCGGACGAAGAAAAAGTCAACAACAGACTTCTCAGCATAAGGAACAATATTAACGCGGTGTTTGATTTATTTAAATTTTAAAATATATACTTCATTTTAGTTGTATTATCCCCTGAACATACGAATATCACTGGTGTACACAGAGATTTGGAATGACAAGGACCATATCGAAATTGAGGGAACAGGCGACAAAGCATTGGATAATTTCCTCGACTACCGGAAGAAGCTCTTCAAAGAACACCCACATGATAACGCTCATTTCTTGACGTACGTGAAAATTAGTGTATATATATATATATTGTTTTTTTTTGTTAAATTAGGATTTCTTCAGGAATCACCGATTTGAAGAAGGTGTGGTTGGCAAGGCCTTCAAAGGTACGATGTGCTCCTACGACTATTCGGGAGGCATCAATGTGGTGAGGCTATTGGGCAATTAACTCAGATATAATTGCGAAAGACGATTAGGATCATGCTGACAACGCTGCCGCTGTCGCTTCAACGATCGCTCATGAAATGGGGCACAATTTCGGGATGGAGCACGACGACTTCGAGGTCTGCGCGTGCACGAGTGGCACCGGAGCGTGCATCATGGCTGCCTCCTCGGGGTATTTGAAATTTATAGTCAGCCAATTCGAACCAAAACCTCTCGAATTAGATACATCCCACACACGATTTGGTCCGAGTGCAGTCTGCAGTACCTGACGAAAGGGTTCTCCAGAGGCGTCGACCTCTGTCTGATGAACCAACCGAATATCACGAGCACTGAGGCGAAGTGTGGAAATGGAGTTGTAGAAACAGGAGAGGTGAGAGTATTTTTGGGAATGTTGGAAATAAAATGTTCACACACGTTCAGGAATGCGACTGCGGTTCTGCGCCCTGTAATAATGAGTGCTGTGACGAGAAGACTTGCCAATTGAAGGGCGAAGCGAAATGCGCGTCTGGGGACTGCTGTGATCTGCATACGTGCCAGGTGATAAGGCGCGCATATATCATTCGAATAAAGTTTCAATTTTAGCCTAAGCCGCGTGCGACGATATGTCGACAGCCAATTGGTATCTGTGATCTCCCAGAGTTCTGTAACGGAGAAACCAACGATTGTCCTGCGGACTTCTTCATCCAAAATGGACTGCCGTGTCCGGATATACCTAACGCGCACTGCTATGATGGCGTCTGTGGAAGCAAGGACCAACAATGCCAAATGATCTGGGGCCCAGATTCGAAGGACGGAATCAAGTGAGAACCAATTATAAGGGAGCGTTCACGCTCCGCTCACCGCTCACGTGAGCAAGGAAAAATAGTACGTGAGGGTAGGAGACGCAAAAGGCATGCTCTTTTTCTCTCTCTCTCTTTCTCTCTCCTTCGAATGCTATTTCTTTTTTCACGTGAGCGCAAACGGAGTATGAGCACGCCCTAAGAAATTTTGAAAAACTAACATATTGTAGGGAGTGTTATAAGGAAAATCTGCGTAGCATCTTCCAAGGAAACTGTGGCTATGATCCATTTACGAAGAAATATACTGCTTGTACTCAAAGGTACGCGTTCGATATTTCCGAAATTGAGCAAATTCGTTATTTAGTAATATTATGTGCGGACGACTACATTGTAATACCAATGCTGAGAGGCCGATTTTTGGTGATTCCTCGTCGATTCAACATGCCTACACCTATATAAATGTTGGCCGAGAAAAGCACCAATGCCACGTTATCAATTCGCAATACGTCGGTGGTAGCAAAAACAAGAAGGACCCCGGAATGGTGCCGGATGGGGCTGTCTGTGATAAAGATAAGGTATAATCGATCATCGGTGATAAAGTTCGCATCAACAAAAACGTACTAGATCTGCATAAATACGAATTGTCAAGGCATCACTGATCTCTTGAAGATTACTGCCAAATGTAAGGACGGGTGTCACGATCGAGGTGGGCCATATTTTCCGGATCATTTATCGAGTTGGTATTTCAGGAATCTGCAACAATGTGGGTAACTGTCACTGTGAAAATGGGTTCGCTGGTCAGGCGTGCGAGGCTCCGGGTTACGGTGGTTCAGTGAACAGCAATCCTGCCAATCTCTCGAGAGGCTTGACGCCATCCTTGGCCTTTCTGATCATTTGTGCTCTACTTGGAGTGCTTCTTGCAGCAGTCTGCATCTATTATAAGGTCAAGAAGAATCGCAACTTGGTCGCTGAGTAAGTGGCAGAGCTCTTTCAAAATTCAACTTTCTATATTCAGATTCTGGAAACGTATGCGTAGAAGTTTGAATCTTCATGGAGAACTTGTACCCATTCGGAAAGCTCCGCCACCGCCTGGCGTGAAACGAGGAAGAAGGTTTGATCGTCAAATTTTCCGAAACATGAACCATTTCAGAGAGCAAGATTTCTCGGTGATCTGGAACCCAGCTAACGACGGCGGGGCGATTACTGTCAAACCCAACTTCTATGCAACTTCGAAGACGCTTCCTCCGCCTCCCCCAGTCCCGACAGCGTCCAGTGGAAAACAACAACACTCAGAAACGTATACTTTTACCGCACCAGCTTCACCACTAATTTCACCCTATCATAGCGATTCTTCGGGGTCGGGGCCGTTCTCGAGGTACTTAATGTTTTGAAGTGACTTGACTCTTATGATCAATTTCAGGAATTCGACGCTCAACAAGTCCGATCGACCCAAAGTACCACCGCCTTCGGTGCCACAAAGGCCCAGAGACTCGGTGATACAGAAGTTGTATGACGAACACGGAGATGAGATAGGAGTGGACGAAAAGATACGGTGCGCGATCGAATTTTCGTAGTTTTATGATTTCGGATGTTTAGAAGAGCTCATAAGGACAAACCCCTGCCACCAACACCGATCCAGGAAGACGACGAACTCAGTGCGGCAACCCTGAGCCGAGGATCCGGAACTCTATCAAGACCTAACGCAAAGCCCCCACCACCCCCTAAGCCTTCGCTTAAACCTGCCTTGAAAAAGTAATCTAGACGATGTTTTTGTATTCTACGATGTGATATACGCTGATTTTGGCAATCTGAAAACCGCATAACACACACATGATCTCATGAAATGCGAAATAAGGGTAGGGTTTTGGGTGGTAGGCCTTATTTCCCCCCACACTGTTATGCATGTGTCGTGAGGTGATGCGTGTCATACGGTTTCCAAGTTGCCTTGGTTTTCATTTATTTTGTAAATAGGATGCCTCAAATTGCATATTCTTCAAGAAACTTTATCTATATTTCCCGAGTAAGGTGCTAGGTCTCCCCGAAACGCAAGTCCAGCTTATAGTTTGGTATATTGATTGAATCGATTGAAATTGTGAATCATTATAGGAACCCTATGTTTTTGCTACCTTTTGAATGACAAAACTTGATCTTTCATGATTAAACAAAATGGTCCCAAATCAATTTAGCCCTAAATAATACAGTAAGGAAAAATACTTGCCCTATATTCCCGTCTTTGTGATACTTAGATCTAATAATTTTCACATTGAATCAAATTTTGATATTAAGACTTGATAATAATAAAGTTATTTCCGCTTTATAATCTCATTAAAATAAACCTGCTGATAACGAATGAATGCATATGCATGTGTTTGAGATTTTATACGATCAATAAAATCGGACAGAAAGGTGAGAATTTGAAGCTAAAGCGTGCTTGAAAGAGTAAATATTCTCGCAAAGAGCGATATCGATTGGGCTGTGGAAAATTCAGCTATAAAATTCGGAACACATAATGCCTAGGTAGGTTTTCTTTGAGTTCTAACAAAAACGTACTTTGAAAATTCAGTTTACTAGAAGATTTTCGAAATCAAGAAATCGTAGGAAGCGGTACGTTCACTTTGATTTTCTCAGCGATAGATACTATTGATGATCGAGCTTATTCCATCAAAAGAATTACTGTGTTAACGCCGTATGTTAATTTTCGTTCTTTCAAATTTGATATCACCATTTTCAAAAGGAAACGGTACAATTTGGCAAAACGTGAGGCTGAAATTATGGCAAAATTGGATCATTCCTCGATAGTCAAGTATCAAAGGACCTGGAGCGAAGAGCCGCCCAATGAGATTTGCAAAAAGGTTCACAAATCTTCATTTTCTCCTCTTCAGAAATAAGACCTCTTGCACTAGTTACTCTTACCCTTTTGTAAAAGTTACCCCCGTGCTCTGAAAAATAGCATGGGGAAGAGAATAAACGAGGGTAAGTTCTGCAAAAGGGTAAGAGTAACTTGGGCGCAATTAGTACAGAACGTCAGACATATAGGACATTTTAGGAGTATAAACGCATTTGGTCAGTTTGGAAGGAGAAAGCGAAGGCGAAGAATCTGCCGGACACCGGCACTGGAATTCAATCTGCTAGGGGATATAAGTTTATGGATATCGTAGATCCCGCTGCTATTAGTTATCGATATATCCAAATGGAGGTGAATGTTTTCCTGTTCTTGGAGGATTTATCTAAATCTAAACAATTCGTGTTTTTGAGCAACTCGTATTTGTATTTGACAAAATGACGAGACCAGGGCTGTCTGAAGTTCGAAAACACACTGAATTTTAGCTTAACTTGAATTGTGAGAAATGTTCGCGATCGAACTGAACTGAACTTGAATTTCTGACAAGTTTGAAGTTCAGTTAGTTCCGACAGTCCTGATTAAGACATAACGATTTGGCTCTCTTCAGCTGTGTCAGGACTATAATTTGGATATATGGCTGAAGCGATGGATCGAGTTCGACAATTCACAATGGGCCAAACCGACTGATGACCGATCACTTCATAGAATGAAATCCTGGTTCAGAACGATTGCGGAAGCCGTTAATTATTTCCATTCTCAGGGGGTTGTACATAATGATTTGAGGGTATGGGATAATATTGTCAAAGACCGATAAGTTGAGACAAAATAAACGATGCGCACAAATTCGACATATGTGAAGTGTGCATTGCGTATGCAGAAATAGTCGTCAAAGAGTCGTTCCTTGAACCAATGAAATGCCACCTATTCGTTTGCATACAACTCGCTAATTTTCGTGCATAAAAATTCTTCACTTTTATTTTGTCTCAAGTTATCGGTCATTGGCGATAATTCGTGCGCTTTTTGCCAAGAAATAAAAATTTCAGCCTGAAAACATCTACTTCTCGAAATATAACGACGATATTTTGAAAGTAGGAGGATTTAGTCGAGCCATCAGTTTGAATGACAAGAAGAAGTCTAATTTTGAAGTCCTGATCAGTGACGGTGACTTGTATAAAGGGCCTGAATTGGTAATTCTTTTATGATCACAATTTAAATTATATTGAATTTTATTAGATAAGTGACGATAAAATATCTCAAAAGAGCGATGTCTACGCATTGGGATTGATATTCTGCGAGCTAGTCAGCGTATTTGAATCGGAACTATCCAAAGTCAAAGCTTTCGAAGTACTGAGGGATCAGAAAGTACCCAGTGAGCTACAGAGTAAAGCAGACGAAGTGAGATCTATTTCGCTAACTGGAATTTCATATTCAATTTTAGGCAAACTTTATTCTCTCAATGACGAAGGTTGACCCAGAAGAAAGGCCAAATTGTAAAGAGATTTTGAATATGAGTTATATGAAATTTTAGGTTAAATAAATATGTTGGAAAGATAAGTTCAAATTAATCCCCGATTTTCTGTTTGACTATCATTGTTCTTTCAGTGTTTTCTGTCGTCTTTCCATCTTCTTAAATCCATTTTTTTCTCTCGCACAGAGATACAATGTATCGACAAACATTTTCGAGCAGGATATAACAAAATCTCTCGCCGAGCTGATGAAATTTCAAGAATTCGGCCCTCTCTTGATTGGAAAATATCTATCTACTACTATATCGATTTCATCGGGCATAAAATTCCATATTTCACATGAAATGATTTCGATCCGACGTAGTTTTCTGCCGATTTAATCAAACATATCAAATTACTCTGCCTATTGATTTTGTGCACTTTTCTTGCATGATTTGCAATATAAGCCTCATGTCATCTATAAAATCAACAAAATCGAGCAAATTTCTGGTTCAGTCGACTAAAGATTCTTCATCAAATAGGCTGGCAGTCATTTTCTGGAGATTTTTAAAATTGTACGTTTTTGAAAACCGTCATCCTATCAACATTGTTTCCTATCATGTTCGTTCTTTTCCGATTCGCCAAAACCTATGCGATAATTTTGTAATTTGATCTAATTTAGATAACCGACCATAATCGAACAAAACTGAATTTTCCTGAAAGAAACATGACTTGTGCGGAATGTAACTTGGTAAATCGTTAGAACTAATCGGAAATTCAACATTTTTTCTCAGGGTTTAGATAGATTTTGGGTCAAATCGTATTGAGAAAAAGCGCTTGATGAGGCGCGCCGAATTGCATAGATACTATCGAACAATAAAATAAAATGACATGCAAATATGAGGGACAGAATTCACTCCTTTCATTCTCTCGCGAAACTAATTTCAATCAAAATTCCACTCAATTCACGACTCTATTGCAAGTATATGCGCATATTGTTATGATGTACCTGGTTCATAAATGTTGTCGTCTCAAATTTATTCGAATTTTACGATTTCTTTTATTTTCATGCGTAATCAGGTGCTTGAACATGCGATTTTTTCGCCTCAAGAACACACGAAAAATTTGCTTGTTTTTGAAAGATGAACGAGTAAGCCAATTTGCGCTAAAAGATGCAGAAAATCGAAAAGATAGTGCGGCGAAATGAGAGATTCGAGAGAAAGTTTACCAGAAGGATTTCCGAAAAGTGAACGATGAGTTGGTGTACTTTCTCGTTTTTGTGCGCTCTTTCTCTCGATTTTGATTCTCTCTCTCTCTCTCTCTCTCTCTCTCTCTCTTCCTCTCTCTAATTTTCTGCTCTCTAATGCGAGAATTGTGTTGCAAATAGCATTAAGTACATGCGCTAGTCCGCCTAAATCAATCAATGATATACTTTCGAACAAGTTTATCATTTTATCATTCGAACCTCAAAAGGTTGTACTTCCCTTCAAAAATTCGAAACATGCGCACATCCTGCCGAATTACTGACCATCGCATTTTCGCAATGCATTTCTCATGAATGCCGATCAGAAACAACAATAGCGCCTCTTTCATATGTTTCCTTGCTTATCAGCAATTATTTTCTGGCGTCAAAACGTAAAACGCAGCTTTTATTTATTGGCGTGAAGTATCGGTTGTAAAAGCCTCAAACTCGGCTTTTTCATCCATGAATCTGATCATGTCTAATTTTAGAATCATGAATCTTGCGGGGGAGGCAGACTAATAAGCACAGCTTTTGAAGTACGCACTGATAATATTGTTTGACTTGATCAAGTGAGCGGGTGAAATAATCAATAAGCCTATACAATACTCATATTTTCGCGAGATGACTCATTTTATTTTACATACTCCCAAACAAGTTTTCATCATAGTGCAGTTCCTGCGCAACCCTGCATTTTTACGCATTTTGCAAGATTTATTTGTTATTTTAGTCGCTTCGAGGTTGCCAACAGCACTATTTTCTGATACAGGAGAAAGAGTACATCTTACGTCAGTTCAAGTCCAAAAATATGCCGGTGATTCGGGAGTATGATGATAGGTAATCAATTTGGATCCTGATACTTTTTTAAGTTTGATAATTTCAGCGCTCATCAACCTAGTCCAGGATCGATTGGTGTATCACAGATAAGCATTCCGTTAGCATGGAATCGTGAGCAGCATTTCAAGAGCAAAGGAGGTGGGGTTGAAGTTGACTATTTGGAAGCCTCAAGCCATGCGAAAAAAGCTGAAAGATGGTAGGAAAAACGATTCTTTTCTCACACGCTATTTCGCATGGCTTAGGGGCTGAGGTTTTCAAGTTGCTGTGGGATTTTACAATGATTGATCGAAAGTCACTTGTATATAAATTAAAGTTCAGATAGCCGTACATATTCAATGTTCGTCGTGCTTCAAACCAGGAGCAAAGTTGTGGACACAAAATTAGTCACAAATATCAATCGAGCCACTACCGACGTGGTATTTAATGAGAGCTTCATCTTCGAAAACGAGACCGAAGATTTCTGCATTGAAATGTCGATTTATGCGGCCAGAACCGATTCGGGCACTTCTTCGGATAACAGCGGAAGCCTTAGAGCAAAGATTTCAAGATCTCTCGGAAGGAAGTTCGGTAGCTCCGTGGTATGTGTGTAATTTACTTGTGTATTTTTGGGGTTATTTGGAAACCGCGAAATAGTATCGAACTTAGGGTAGGGTATGGGGCATGATAGGCTTTCTTTTCCCACGCTATTTCTCAATGTCTCGAGGTTTCCAAATTGCGATTTTTGACAAACAAAAATACAATTTAGAAGAATCAACTAGCAACTGCCACCGAGAACAAGTTGCCTATGAGACCTGACGCCGTGACTGGAAGCACTCATTTCAACCTACTGGCTCATGCCTATTTAACCCTATCTGATGCTGGAGACCGACCAAGAATTCACGATTTGAAAATATCGGCTTTCGCGGATTTGTCGGGTACCTTATTTCAAATATTCAATATCTTAGACATTTTCAGGACCACCTCTTTATGGTCACATAATCTGTCGACTCGTCGTCCAACCCTCCTCAGTGATTTATCCAATAGCTGAAGGAGTCATTTCGGTGGAGCACGTCGAGAAAGACATCTCAATTCGGAACGTCAGGGCGAGACTGCAGGTAAAAATTTTATTCGAATTTTTCGTGAAAGATCGATTTTCCTCAGGCCGGGTCCCTTCAGTGTTATGTAAGCAAAGAAATTCGACAGCTACCTATGGAGGAGATACTTTTGATGGTTCCAATAACTTCGGCTAGTCAAGACTGTAGAAATTTAAATGAAATGGAAAAATTCAGAAGTCCAAAGTTTCTTCTACGACAAACCCATATACTCTGCTTCTAACGACAGCTGGAGACGTCGACGTGGAAGCGTCAAGAGTGTACATTCGCGTTGACAACGAAACAGTTTGTGAGGCTTGGAAACGAGCTATCAGGAAACAAATCAATGATTGCGGTAGTTTATGCTAATTGTGTGAAATATGCTAACGTTTGGAATATTTAGCCTCGTGGGGTCATTTCGCCTACTCTCAATCGCAGCTAGTCTATGATGGCCCGAAAGATCCTGTGGTGGAGACTTTCGGACGAGCTCAGGGACATAGTCTCTACGATAAGGTGGACATCAAAGGTTGAATTTGGCAAATAAGTTCGAAGAACTCTGAAAATACGTTAATTTTAGGCACTTATTCAAGAGCTTCCCCACTACCGCCATTACATCATGGCACTCCTACGGGCTCTTATTCCATTCGGTTTGAATTTGTGAGCTCTCTTTTTAGATATTATTAGATAGTTTTAGGACTGCCCCAGTTAGGAGACCCAAGCAACGTGCAAACGTCTTGGACTTATTCCCGACTGTAGGATATAAATAATTTAGCATGAGGAATGCAGTTTCGTGAATATTTTTATTTAAAAAAATACTCAAATTGACGAGTAGCATAATATGGGATTGGTCATTTCTAACGATTGGTTTGAAACGTGATACATAGAATTTTTTTAGATATTGAATGCAGATATCTGGGTCATATCTAAACATTGAGTGCCATGAGCCTTTACTTACCTTCGCATTGAATATGGGTTTGACAAATTATTTTGCAATCTGTTGATATTAATTTGTTGAAGTTGTGCGCAATAAATCCTAACACTATATGCGGAAGATGTGGTTGGTTCTCACAATTGAATGAATTGGTTGATAACGATTTGTCATTTTTGTTCATTAGACGTTGAGAAATCAAACAGTAATCGTCACGAAATCAATGAATTTGACCGCGGAAACACTTTAGACTACGCCCTCGCCCCAGCAGCAGCAATTAGATGAAAATCACGTTACTAAAGTGTCGGTTCCAGATTACACACCAACAGTCACATACCAGGGTGCGAAAGAACATCAAAACTACACGTCAGAAGAGCTGTACTCAGAAAAACGTTTAGGCTCTCCTAACCCGTCCAAATACAAGAAATTTCAACATTCGCCTGGACAAAGACCGACAGCACCCGTCGCTCCGATGGTTAGAAATCAGGCACCAATTCAGAATACCTATCAAGGACTACTTCATACCAACTCATACAGTGCAATGCCGGTATAGATCATAATAATTTGAATTTGAGGCTCACTGTAGGTGCCACCCTTTTTGGAAAAATAGTACGGAGAAAAGAAAAAAGAGGGTGGTAACTACAAAGGAACCGTAATTTGATGTCGAATAAATGCGTTTCAGGAGAAGAAATCATGGTCGAAAGCAATTAGTTCAAAGCTTGGAATAAGACAATTCAGCGCAACTTCAAGCAACACCAACAACCTTATGACTAGACTTTAGCTCTCAGCATAATTTATCGTTTTTATTTACATTTGTATGGAAAACAAAATAAAGCTTCCGAGATCGAATTTCAAAAGTGCATAGAAAAATATCCATAGGAAAAGTTGCTATGAAGTGAATATTTGCATCCTCAGTCTCAGTCCAAATACCATTTGTACAGTTCTTCATCGCCGTAGATATCCAGCGTCTGATCAGGCTCTTCGTGTTTCAATACCATTTCGTCAGGGTCCATTCCTTTTTTCAATGGAATTAGAAAAAATATTTCGTCCAAATTTAGGAGATGATAGAAAATCAATAGAAGGAATGCGCTAGGGTTTAGCTGCACCCAAAGCAAAGCGAGGGGAGGGAGGTTTAATGAAAAAGGAAGATGGAGACTTTATATATGAGAAACGAGAATCATATCATTCGCTGATGATAATGATGATAGAAGGGGAGAGAAGAAATTAAGGACGCAGATTGTTCAATTCAATGCATTAACGTCCACCCTCACATAGGATTAGTCAAAATGAGACTATTTGATCAATACCACACAGAAAAGTACGAATTTCGCAGCGCCTTCTCAAAACAACAGTAAATAATTTCAAGCGAGTTTAAACACCTATTTCTCAGCCATATGACAGACGAATTTTCAGTCAAACTTCCCCCACGTGAACGTTCAATGAACACTGACTAACTACAAAATTGGGCAACGATTTGTAAGAAACTGAAAAGTGACGACAAAATTAGAAATTATTAGTGATTCGTAGTTTTTCGCGAATTCGTAGATAAGAGTTGAGAGTGCATACAGATCTAGGGACTACGATCGTCAAAAAACTCTTGCGGCCTAACCCCTATAGTTTATTTTCGTCTGACGAAAGTGCTCCTTGGGTCTGATCCATATGTTTTGTGTTATGTCAGAGCCATATGATTTATGACCAATGAAATGAGCAATAAGTTGACAGATCTAAGATTGATTTGTGTTAAAGATAAAGTTATTCCTGCTATAGTTGAGTCACATTTTGCAAGTATATGTTAATTTTTTCATTGATATATTTTCACCGCATACATCACGTGTCCATGAAAGTTTAGAATTTTCCCCAGCTTTTCCTTGACGCTATAAAAACTTATCACGACGTTTGAGTTAAGCGGCTCTTCACGAGATCATTAAAATGTTGTCGAAATAGTGATAACAACTTAAGAAGTGATTATTAAACAATAATTCTCGGGCAAATACCCTTTGGACCGGTCGCATTTTTATTTGGCTTTCTCGGACATTTTTTGTATCAATTTGCCTGAATTTTTGCAATTTCAGCGAGCATCATGCGCGGGCTAATTACACTATCTCTCCTGCCAGCATGTCTCTGGGCGTTTTCTTGTATGGATCAATCAGGCAAACCAGTAGATTGGTTCGAATTTTTCGCTTAAATGAAAATATCTTGGAAATTATACAGGTTTGCCGTCTACAAAATGCCAATAGTCAAGGATAACTCAATTCCTGGGGTTGCTGATGGCGTAGGATGGTATTATCTGGACGTTAACAAGAAAAGCTCTCTCCAACCATCGGCAAAAACGCTTGACGATAAAGATCAAGTACGGGCATTTTGAATGAAGATTGTAAAAATAATTTGCATTTTAGGCGATTGCATATACACTCCAACAATATTATGACAAGAAATCGGACAAGACCATTTTCCATGCGATGTATAATGATGAGCCATATGGAACTGTATCGGTGTCGGGTGATACCAACAATCTCTTCTACGAACTCTTCTCAAACCGAATCAACCCCAAGTTTCGGCCGAGCGAAACTGACTTCGGACATACGAAAGGTAATAAATATTTTTTTAAATGTAGGCAGTTAATCAAAGTAGTGCCGTGAAGTAGTACCGTCATTAATAAAAGTAATACCACAAAATTTAACGAATATGCATATTTCGAGCCAATTTGGAAAGTAATAGCTTGCCTATAAGTTATAGTGAGTAGGGACTTAGTAATAGAATGCTGAATATCAAACCTTTCAGCTCAGAAAATTTATATGATATTTCTTGATCGATTTTTGTGCTACTTTTATTAGTCGCCAATAATCTGATATTTAAAAATAGGCACCCTTTTCTTCGACAAAACCTCCGGCATCTGGCTAGTCCATTCGGTGCCGAAGTTCCCGCCTCCCGACGGCTACGCGTATCCGACAAGCGGTCACGACTACGGCCAGACGATGCTCTGCATGACCTTCAAATATTCGGAGCTCAGCAAAATCGGAACCCAACTTTATTTCAACAGGCCCAACATCTATTCGTCATTCTTGCCCACTGATATGGCCAGTGGAAATCCCGATTTGGCAAAGGTATATACCAATATTGGGGGATTTCAGAAACACGTTCTCAAAACTCGACCCGCAGAAAAAATAGTGTGCACTTTTTCGAGAGAGAGAGAGAGAGATAAGTAAGACTGATCTTTTTCTCTTTCGATATGATACGTTATTTTTTCTGCGGGTTGAGTTTTGAGAACGTCTGCTCGGCGAATGTTGATAATTTAGGCTATCGCCGGACAATACGCAACTGGTCAACCATCGTCGAGCATCATTGATTTGACGACGTCGGCGGGAACGACTTTCAAATCATTTGCCAAGTCCAAGGACTTCAATGCGGATTTGTATGATGGTATAGTGGCACCAACCCTGAAGACCGATATGTTGGTTGAGTCATGGAGAAGAGGAAGCGCTATTCCTCTAGCTTGCAGTAAAACCTACCATGCGAATGATGCCTTGTCCATCAAGGTTCAATAATTGGAATAATGGCGTTTAATTAAAAATGGTATGATTTAGGTCGGATCAACCCAAGAATTCAGCTACACGAAGGATCATTCAAAGATGGCTAGATCGACTGACACTACAAAGCCTTTCTTGTGCATAGGAGATATCAATCGCATGACTTCCCAATACGTCCGGGGAGGTGGAACCCTGTGCACGAATTCGAACTTCCTCTGGCAGGCCTTCAATGTGATCATGACCGAGAATACCTGTAGTTGAATAACTAATTTATATATGTGAATAAATTGTATGAATGATGATGATTTCGAATAGTGAACTTTGAATATGTCTGAACGGATGTTCATGAAAATTGCAACACACATCAGCAAAATCAAATAAGCGTCGAACTTTTCAACAGCATATCCAAGATCTTTGACGTCAATTCTGCAAAATCAGGAAGTTTTTGAGCCTCTCGAAAAGGAGATGACCGGCTAAAGACGAACCACAGGTGTGCAACTAGTTGATCGGATATATAAAACGGGAAAGATAGAGTCTCCATGAACTCGGCGAATTTTGCACGTTTTATATCATTCGTTTATTTCAGGGTAGATTATGAACGGGGTAATTCTTCTGAGCCTCATCCCAGCAGCAGTCCTTGCGACATTTTCCTGTAAGAATCAAGCAGGAAACAATGTGGATTGGTAAGTGTTATTCTTCAAGACAAGCTATATTGTTAATGACTGATGATTTGAGACGAAATGATGCACAGATACGAGTGTCAAAAGTGTGCATTGCGTACTTACAAATAGTCGTCTGAATTATTTCTTGAAAATGACGTAATAGAGTAAAGTTTGTGCTGCAAACAACTCGCTAACTCCATCACATTCGAGTAGTCGGTCATTGACAATAAGTGATTCCTTTAGGTTCGCCGTCTACAAAATGCCAATCGTTCCTGGCGACACCTCGATTAATGGAGTCCAGGATGGGGTTGGCTTCTACTACCTGGACGCCAAATCTCCAGGAGCTTTCGTACCCTCCACGAAGATGTTGAATGACACCAAACAAGTAAATTTGTATATTTTTGAAAGTAGCTAAATAGTTTTAGGCCATAGCGTATACCCTGCAACAATTCTACGCCAAGCAAAATGATTCCACCGTCTTCCACGTCATGTATAACGATGAGGCAATTTCATAGGGTACGAAAATGTGAATATTCCCATTTTCAGCCATACGACGGAGACAGCGATACAGATGACGGAGGTGACGCTAGTGAGTCCACAAAATACGGACATACCAAAGGTTTGAAAGAGTGTTCATCAATTTTTATTATATCGTTGATTGGAGAGAAAGTCGGTATATTGGCGTTCTGGAATTAGAAATTGAATTTGAGAGGAGCAAAATAGCGAGTCACGTCGAAGAGAAACGAGAGACGAATAGCGCAATTTTTGAATATCGACGCGTTCTCTCCCAGCCAATATAATACATGTATTTTCAGGAGTAGTCTTCTTCGATGGAACAGCCGGAATCTGGCTGGTCCACTCCGTTCCGAAGTTTCCGCCACCAGATAAATACGCCTATCCAGTCAGCGGACAGGACTACGGTCAAACCATGCTCTGCATGACGTTCAAATACGCGGAGTTGTCGAAGATCGGTGAGATCTAGCAGACAAATTTGGAGATTTCAGTGAACGTTTGTCTGCAGGAACGCAACTGTTCTACAATAGACCGAACATCTACTCATCGTTCCTACCGACAACGATGAGCGCCGCTAATCCGGATTTGGTCAATGTAGGTCGAAGAGAAATGCATTTTGCATCAGCTCGAGCAGATTAAAGTTCAAAATACTACAAATAAAAGTGCTATAATTTAGGCTCTGGCCGCTCAATATTCCAAGAATGCCAGTAGCATCTTCAGCCTGACTACTAAAGGAGGGGTCACCTTCACGTCATTCGCGAAGTCCAAGTATTTCAATGCCGGTATGATGATGTGACCAAATTAGAATAAAAATGATTGATTTTTAGATCTCTACGATAGTCTGGTTGCTCCAACCCTGAAAACTGATCTGACAGTTGAGAGTTGGAGAAGGGGTGGTTTGGTACGGATGAATATTTTCCAATTCAATAATTATTCGAATTTTAGATCTCCCTTCAATGCAGCTTGACTTATCATGCGAACGATGCTTTGAGTATTCACGTATGATTGATCTCAATCTTTTTGAACTAGAAAATTTTCTAGGTTGGAAACACAACGGAATTCGCCTACACGAAGGATCATTCGAAAATGGCCAGATCAACCGATTCGAGCAAACCCTACGTCTGCATTGGAGACATCAACCGAATGACCTCTCAATACGTCCGAGGAGGAGGCACTTTGTGCACCAACTCATCCTCGCTCTGGGGCGCTTTCAATGTGATCGCGACTCAGAACTCATGCTGAATATATGAAATCTCGAATGATAACACAAATTGTTGAAATTAGGTGGTAGAATAAATACTTTTTCTGCAAATAAATAAAGTCTAGTCACGCAAAAATTGTGCATCATAGTTCATTAAACGAATCTAGACGTTTTTCTGCACAAAACCTGATGTTTGTTGCCAATTCGAGGACTGATCCGGAAGCTTTTCGACACTAAATCACGAAACATCAACCCGAATAAGGTTCATTGCCAGGTGAACAATTAGCCCTGGCGCAGAATATAAGAAAAAGAACGGAGCACGAGAACAAGATAAAGCCTTCGTGAACTTTCGACAATTCGCAATTTTTCTGCTAATCAAATTACATATATTATTAAATTTTATACGAATTTTACCACGTTCAGAAAGGTCGTGCTACTTTATGTCACCATCGATTAATTGAACGTGTCATATTGCTCGAAATTTTGAACGTAGATATTACTTTCATTCGAGAATGTTCACATGCTCGTTCATCTACATTCTCTTATTTTAGGTCGAAATGCATGGGATAATTTTACTGTCGCTAATTTCTGGAATACATTCAACCTTCACATGCGTTGGTCAAACTGGAATGCCTGTTGATTGGTATTCTCTTTAAAATTTCTAAGAAAAAACCTAAAACTCAGGTGGATGATCTACAAAATGCCGATCGTTAAGGACGGTTCTGTACCCGGAGTGGAACAGGGTCTAGGATTTTACTATATGGACGCCAGAAGTGCCGGAAAATGGACTGCATCGAAGAAATTGCTGAACGAAACTGGTCATGCGATCTCCAACACTCTGAAGTGGTTCTACGACCGACAAACTGATCCGTGGGTCTTCCACGTCATGTACAACGATGCTGTAAAAAATTTGGGAATTAAAAATTAGCACATTTGGAATTTTCAGCCATATACAGGTGTCGACGATGGTGATGAAGCAAGTGAATCGACGAAATTTGGGCATACCAAGGGTTTGCTAACTTGGCAATTTAATATCATCAAAAAAACATCGTTAATTAGGTGTGGTGGTATTCGACCAAGTCAGCGGCTTCTGGTACGTCCATAGCGTGCCCCAATTTCCGCCACCAGATAAATACGCCTATCCAGTTAGCGGACAGAACTACGGTCAAAGCATGCTCTGCATGACGTTCATGTACCCCGAGTTGGCAAAAATTGGTAAGTCAAAAATTCGTTTAGAAAAGCTATTGATATATTGCAGGAACTCAGCTCTACTACAACCGACCCAACATCTACTCGTCATTCCTGCCTACTGAAATGGCTGCCGCCAACCCAGACTTGGTCAAAGTAATTCGGAATTTGGGAGAATTCTTTGAAATGCTCAATTTAGGCCATAAATGCAGAATATTCCACAAGTCCGAGTAGTGTCATTGATTTAACAACGAGGGACAAAGTCATCTTCAAATCATTTGCCAAGTCCAAATACTTCGACCAAGATCTCTATGATGGCTTGGTTGCGCCAACGCTCCAAACCGATCTGACTGTGGAGAGCTGGAGAAGAGGAGGATTGGTGCGTAATTGCTCAATTCGAACAACAACTTCCGTAAATTTTAGATCACTCTTCAATGCAGCTTAACATATATGACAAATGATGCCTTGTCAATGAAGGTGGGAAACACAACGGAATTCGCCTACACGAAGGATCACTCTAAAATGGCCAGGTTAGAAAATTCTCGCAAATTTTCAGAAAACTCAATTTTCAAGGTCCACAAGTGATAGCAAGCCCTATTTATGCATTGGTGATATCAATCGGTAGAAATAGCAATTATAAAAGTGATTACAGAGCAAGTTTTCTTAGAATGACGTCTCAGTCTACTAGAGGAGGAGGCACGCTGTGCATCAACTCAAAGCCGGTCTGGCAAGCATATGATGTGATTGCTACCCAGAACTCATGCTGAAATGCTAAACTTCATACTTGGGGGACGATGTTAAAATTAGTTAGACGCAATAATAAATGCATATCATGTTTTAGCTTGTAAATGATATTTTAGAATTTTTGTTGCATAAACCTTGATCTTCTCATATTAGTCGTTATTTGAGCATCTTCAACTATTGCCTATCCCAGAGATCAATTTTCCAGCAAATTAAAATGGATCTATGCCACAAAATAAGCACAAACACGTTGAAAAATGAGGAAGTAGGTTGCAAAATCCGAAAATTTGTCCGGTAAAGCTGGAAAATTCCGTCTCAATTCTGTTCGACTTTTCATTTTGCAAGAAAAAATTGCGCCACGTTTCAACAGTCAGTCAGTTGCCTGACATCGACATCAGTCCAAAATTGAGAAAGAAAAATTGAAAGGCTGCCTTTTTCGGGCGAAAATCAGGGCCAGTCGAATTCAGGGATGTCAAAAAGCCGGGGAGAGCAGGTGTGCAATTACGTTTCGGAACGATATAAAAGAAAGAAAAACTTGTGTCCCATACGTGAACATGCTAACCTATTGCAATTCGTGCAAGAAATCGTCGATTAATTGAGCAGAGCACTCTCTCGATCTGGGGATTTAAGTTGTGAAAATCTCGAGAACGCAGGAAGGGCTCAAAATCCGCTGTTCCATTTTGTGACTGTTCATTTCACTTGGGTTTTATTTTACAATTGAATCCGAGTCTTCAGGGTAACAAATCAGAAATATCCGAAAATGCGTGGGGCAATTATTCTATCGCTACTCGCAACCGCCTATGCGACATTCACCTGCATGAACCAGAAAAATCAACCGGTTGATTGGTAACTTTTCCGAACTTTTACCTATTGTTAAAAACCAATGATTAGGTGGATGGTCTACAAGATGCCGATCGTCAAGGACAACACCACAGCCGGTATCAATGACGGACTGGGCTTCTATTACATGGACGCCAAAAGCAACGGAAAATGGGAGCCTTCTCCAAAGACGCTCAATGACAAAGATCAAGTGAGATTTTTCAAACGGCCTTTTGTATTCCACACCCATTTTTACTCTTTCCCCTACCTTCCTCCCTACTGTCTCCTCAAAAAGTGAGTGTGGAATACAAAGGGCCTTTAAAACTCCTTTTAATTGTCGAATTTTGTAGGCCATCGCCTATACCTTGCAACGGTTCTATGACCGAATCTTGGACCCATGGATTTTCCATGTCATGTACAACGACGACGTAATTTAATCTGGACGAAAATCGAATATCACTTATTTTTCAGCCTTATGAATACCATGATGATGATTCGTATGAAACGATTACCAACAGAGTCAACAATGGCGATGAGCACACTACTTCAACCAAATTTGGACACACCAAGGGTAATTACAGAGTTCTTCTATTCTGCAGGAAAATACGATGATACTTTAGGGACCATCGTTTTCGATAAAGTCTCTGGATTCTGGATTGTGCACTCTGTGTACGTTCTCAAAGTCCAACTTTGTAAAATGCCGGATTTTAGGCCGAGATTCCCACCACCTCATAAATACGCGTATCCGCCAAGCGGCACCATCTACGGCCAAACGATGCTCTGCATGACGATGCTGTACCCTGAGCTTGGCAAGATCGGTGAGTTCCTCGAGAAAAGTCCCTATTCACAGACAAAAGGCGATTAAATTCTCGCACTTTGACATCAAAGATCAGTAAATCAGCGTGAATGTAGGGAAAGTTATGCAAATTCAGGTACTCAACTTTATTACAACCGACCGAACATCTATCACTCATTTCTGCCCACCGAAATGGCCGTGGCTTATCCGGATTTGGCCAAAGTGGGTCACGAATTTCACTCGAATGAATTCAATTGATAACAACTCATATGCCAGTACGATGAATAATAGCACGACTAATGCTGTTTTAGGCGATTGCACAGGAATACTCAACCGATAAGAGTAGCGTCATTGACTTGAAGTCCAGAGGCGGGGTTACATTCAAGAGCTTTGCTAAATCCAAGTACTTCGATCAGGACCTGTATGATGGTTTGGTCGCTCCAACTTTGAAGACCGATCTCACTGTTGAGAGTTGGAGACGAGGAGGATTGGTAAAATTCAAGTTTGGCAACACGGAAAAGTCGTATCGTGTAGCTTACGAAATAGTACAGGAGAATAGCCTCTGTTCTACATTATATATTTTCTAGCTTACATGCTAATTTCACGCTATGATGTGTACGAGACATTTGGAAAATGGCCATAAAAGTTCCTTTCTATTTTTTATTTTGTGATTTAGATTGCCCTGGAATGTGGCTTAACCTACAAAACGAACGATGCGCTTTCCATAAAGGTCAGACTGTTCGCATGTTTTCAACGATTCTTCGTTTGCACAAATATGCTCGACAATTGAAAAATCCCATAAACTGAGAGTGAATAGTATCAAAATGCAAGGAGTGTCCTTGAATTCGATTGGGTCGTAAATTTGAATTGTTTGCAGATTGGCAATACCACGGAGTTCGCCTATACTAAAGATCACTCGAAAATGGCTAGGCAAGTTATCCAACTTTTCCGGCAGCTACTATATAGCGGAGTGTGTGTCTTTTCCATACTATTTCTTCCAAACTTCATCCTTTTGTTTATCTCTAACTACAGGACTCCGCCGTTTAGTAATTGCCAGTTTTTCCAGCAGAAAGTTGACTTTTAGATCGTCAGTGGAAACTAAGCCATGGACGTGTATTGGTGACGTGAACAGAATGTAGTTTTTATTCATTTCGAAGGGAAAAATGAAATCGAACTTTTAGGACTTCGCAATATTTGAGAGGCGGCGGAACAATCTGTGTCAATTCAAAGCCAGTGTGGAACGCGTTTAATGTTGTTGCGACCCAAAACTCGTGCTAGATTTCGACAATTTTGGGATTTGGGAATAAATTCTTGTTAATAAGTAGATAGATTGCCATATTTTATGCGAAAATATAAATACTGTCACATTGTTGTTGTTTTCGTGAATCATTGAGAGTTAAACATACCGTATTCGAGAATACGATTGACGTAAATGATTTCTATTCTTCAGAGTAAGAAAGACCATCATATCATATTATCATCGATTCTAGCAAAAACTTGAAGAAATTTAAAGCAATTTACCGAACAGTGTATGAGAATAGCCACTTTTCAAAGGGGATCCATAAAACTTACGTCATTTGACGTCGATATATGGGTTTTCTTTGAGAATAAGGGATAAAAAGATGTGAAAAGACCAGATAGTGTGCCGATTCGAGAGATTTCCAGACAGTTGCCACTGATCAGTAAACTTTTGTCCTAGACAAAGATCTACAGCTAAATGAGGAAATAGAACAGGCAAACAATAGATCACAAAGAAGCAGACAAAGAGACAGGTTTTCAATTTCTCTACAACCTCTTGTTTTCGCCTATTCTCGCTAGCCATTTTACAATATTCATAGCGTAATTATCCTCAAATTTACTAAAATCGCAGCAGTAATTTTCAATTCACTCTACGTGTTTACGGATAGGACTCGAAAACGGTCTACTATCATATTTCATGAGCATTCTGCCCCGCCTATTTTGATGTACGCATAGAAAGCACTGTCGTTAAACCCTAGTTGATCCATAGGCTTACGTTATAAATAGGAACGGTAGCGTACGTCATTTGCTGTGATTTTCGTTTCGTATAAATAGCTATTTTTCGTTAGTCATAGCATCTTTTTCCTGTAAGATGTTATTACGGTTTCCATTGTAACTTTTCAAATTCGCTTGTTAATTGTCTCGTACTTAAACTGTCAGAATTCGTTACCGTGATATGCATGATGTAGTTTCGCGTATATAGTCGTTCTTTGAAGATAAATTGAACTATCGTTACTACTTTCAAAAACATTGTCTTTCATAAATCAATACAGGATTCAAACCTCCATTTGTTCAGGCGTATTTACATATTTTGCAGTAATAATAGTAGTCCTTTTCTCCGCTCAAGTGCATGAAAATGAAAGTGATATTGGTACGATTATAATGCTCCCTCGCAAGTTAGGACTTTAGCATTTTCAAATTCAGAATGTCGTATAAAATCTTTATTCTTCAACATTGGCGAGAGGTTTCCATTGTTTTCTCTGGTATATTAGACTCCCGCGCGTAGTTTATGTATTCAATATGTACAGAGGTATGCCTTTCAGATCATATCTTACAACGCTTCATTGTCGTTCTTACCTTCAGAAACGCCTATGATCATCAACTCTGTGTGTCTAACCTTGTCGAATGTCGAAAGATAGTGAAAATTACAAATTCACTTTAGATTCTATCTTTCCTCATTGTAACTTTTACTCATTAGCGCCAAAAAGTTGTTTTTACTCTTCAAATTTTTGTACATTTGATAGTTGAGTTCGCGGGCACTGCAAACTTCCCTAGCTTATCTGATCTTCGGAAGTCACGTATACCAAAATTTTTATAAATCTGCCGAATCTTTATTACTATTAATGGTGGATAAATGTGCTCTATTGCTGAACATATTTGCTGTTTTTCACGTCTCAAAGCTACAGTTTATTATCTTCTATTTCTCAGATTTATCTACCTTTGATTTTTAATTTCTATTCTGATGGTAAGGTTCAACGTTTCACGCTTTTTTACCTATGGCATTGAAAGTTTCGGACACAGATTTAATGGGCACATTGAGGCAAACATTCCGCGACAATGGGGAAACTTTACCGTCTACTGATCTTAGGTTTTCCCTTTACATTGCAATTTTTCTATTCTCAGTCGATTTTTCCAAATCCTCTTTCAATCAGTCAACCTTCCACTATATATTTTGCACTTTGACAAGTCAATCATTCTTTCCGATTTTTCATGACAGTCAAAAAGGCGCGCAGTGGTTCCTCGTTATTTTCGATGTACAACTAGTTTGGCATACATGCGTAGCAAATTTTGAGTCTTCCACCGAGCCTATAAAACCAAAATTTTCGGAGGTCGATTTTATGGTGTCCACCAAAAATTGCAAAATATATCGCTTTCATTCTCATTCATACCTAGGAAGAACGATCGTCAGAAAACCCTTGCGATCTACCCCCAGTATATTTTCTTAAAAATGCTTTTCCTAGCCTGTAACTAACCAAAATGTTGCTCGATGCGACCTGGTATCACAACTATGAGTTCGCTCGTGCGACCTAACCCCTATAGTTTATTTTCATATGACAAAAGTGCTCCCTGGGTCTTATTCTCATCTGTGATGATTGCACATAATTTTTCAAATTTAGAATTTTTAGGTGTCAATGTTTTTATCGCTGGTCAGAAAACTTTTGCCCATTTGCCTGGGCCAGCGATTTTTTTCTTATCACTCTTTTTCTTTTTTCTATTGTTCTCTTCTTAACCTTCGATAAAGAGATAACCTCCTCTTCTTCTACAGTGCCTCCAGAATTAGGTTCTTTTTCATTGATAGAGCAGAACGCGACTGCTCTGTTATTCTTATTCCATCTTCAACATGGAATGTCTTAATCTTCAAATTCAATGACTATGGGTTCAAGCCAATTCGCATAGACTAAAATAGCTCAAGATTTCCTAGCACCCTGAGAAAGCAATCGGCAGATTCGTTTGTTTCCTTGTCTGCATATCATCCGTCTTTTTGTTTTGAAGGATCAAAAGTGTACTAATTTTTGAGGATGATTGGTTCTGTTCTTTACTCATATCACGCATAAAAATTCTCTTTTCAAATGGCTACTGTTCTTGAGTTTCTATTTCTTTGAACCTAGTATCATTCCATTTTGCTTCGTGACAAATTGATAGCGTCGGTTCTTTGATATTCCTATAAAACAAATAACTTTGCAAACGCTTTTAGGTCATCACATAATGAATCGTAGGCAAATAACGACTAATAATACGCAACAGACAGGGTATCTATCGACGCGAGTACGATACATCATCCTATTTTTAGGTAATCGAACCTATTTTTATGTCATAAATTTCACTGAAAAAATTGAGTAAATATTGACGGTTTCCTGGATTATACACCGCCCCTAAACACGGACACTCCCTGTAAAATACACCGGCTCGTTTTTTTCTTATTTCTCTCCTTTGCCTACAACTCCTCACTCTAAAATCGCAGTATCTAATGCCAGACGATGTCGGTGTATAATACAGGGGGTCAATATTGTCTTGCACCAAAATATCAAAATACCATGTCAATGAAGAACTCAGATAATTTAGGCTCAGCATGCATATCCTCTATAGCGTCAAATATGGTCGTCCTGAACTTTACCTACATTTGTATGGGAACCAAACCTAATATGTCGGTAGGAGATATGCATCAATTAGCTCAAAATTTAGCTATACTTATCCAAACTTAGGATCCAGACGTAGAACTCGGACCCTATGATTACACAGAGAAAACGAAGTCGTATTTCAATTGGGCCATGGCTGTTGGAACTCTTGTAGCCGCATGGCCATTTCATTGGTAATTAATAAGGAGCGGTTTGTAAATGACGCAATGACGTAATGGCATAATACGAAATGACTAAGCGTTTTTGCCTTAATATTTGACGAAACGCAAAAATAACGAAATGTTCCGTTTTTCTGCACAACTCCTGTCGATTTCTATTGTGTTCAGTCATTTTTACGCGTTTCGTCATTTCGCGTTACGCCCATTCCGTCATTACCGTCATCTACAGGTTACCCTAATAAGGTTAACTATTGGAGTAAGAAAAACAAACGAAGTTGAGGTTCTATCAAAAGTACGGCGCGCGGTACGTGTTCTTCGTCGCCGGTATGATTTCGACGATAGCCACCGGAGCACTCCCGTTGTGTGCGGATCTCGGATTTTGGGCAATGATCGTGACGCGGTTCTTCCAGGTCCGAAAATGCAAAAATTTTAGGGAAATTGAAAGGCAATTACTATTTGGCGGAGTGTGTATTTTTGTTCTACACTATTTCTTTCAAGTTTCACTCTCGTCTATCTCTAACTACAGGACTCTGCCATCCGTCACTCCGTCATTTAGTAGTCGCCAAATTGAAATGTTTCAGGGAGTTTCGTTTGGAGCAGATTTCGCGGCCATCGGGTTAATTGTGGTTCACTGGGCTTCTTTAAAGCAGCATGGACTTTTTATATCGTTGCTGTCGTCATTCTCACAAATCTCCGTCATCTTCACAATGCCCGTTGCTGGACATGTAAGGGATTTTAAGCAACTTCAACTTCAAAACTGTAAATACTTGGACACGTGCGCGTGTCTAGTACATTTACAACCCCGTTCAACTTAATTTATGAATATACTGCAAATTCAGCTGTGTGAATCGAGCTTTGGTTGGAGATCGGCATTCTATCTCCATGCAGCGATAAGTGGTACCCTATTCTGCGTCTGGTTCTACTACTATCGAAACACGCCGCTAAAGCATCCGAATATGACTGATATCGAACTGGAGAAGATCCACAGAGACAAGGGATCAGTGAAGGAAAAGGAGCCTGTTCCAGTCAAGGTAATTTCAAATAATTTCATGGCTCACTGTAGCTACCATCCTTTTTCTGAGAAATAGTATGGAGAAAAGAAAAATGGTGGTAACTATAAGGGGCCCAATTTCATCTTTAATTACACTTTGATAATAGGCCATTATGATGAGCCCAGTGATGTGGGCGGTATGGATCTCGGCTTTCGGAGAGCTCATGATGTCCCAATTCATCGTTCTCTACGGGCCTACTTATTTGAAAGAGGTGTGTAACAAATCAAATATTATGATAAGTTCATTCATAAAAAGTTCGTCTAGATCCTAGACTATCCAGTAACGCACGCCGGATATTTCGTGGCTATTCCAAGAGCTCTCCACCTGATGTTCAAAATCATTAGCGGACTTTGTTCGGACAGAATCAAGTATATTATTGAAATTTGTATGTTTCAACTCCGAAAAAAACATTCCCAGATTCCTCTCGGAAAAAGTCAAGATGTGCATCTTCAATACGATCGCATTGACCATTTCCGGCATTTTCTTCCTCATTTTGGGATACATATCCAAAGAGCATAAGAATTACGCTCTGGCTGCTATCCTCACCATCGAGTGCTCGACCGGATTTATCTGTGGTGGATTTTACAAGTGCGCGACGCTGGTTGCAAGGTGTGTCAAATATTCGAATGGTAGTGAGAAAACCTAGTCTTTGTAAAAAATTCCAGACAACACTCTCATTTTGTGCTTTCGCAAATCCAGTTCATCAAGTGCGTCTCGTTATTCATCGAGCCTCTACTCGTGTTTCTGATATGCACTCAAGGCACCTTGGCCGAGTGGCGTATCGTGTTTATCATCCACGGAGTTCTCCTTATCGGTAGGATTTTCGTGGCAAAATTTACGGCCTTTTGTATTCCACACACACGCCCACTTTTTGAGAAGAGAGTAGGGGAGGGAGGTAGGGGAAAGAGTACAAAATGGGTATTGAATACAGGAGACCAAATTTATCTCGATCACACTTATTGCAGGCGGTAACGTCATTTTCTGCTGGTTCGCCACGGACAAGCCGGCCGCGTTCACTTACTCACCGACCTCCAATGGATCCGAGAGGGATCCCGTCGACGAACAACAGCAAAGGTGCCCGATCTGTGTCAATTGGGAAAAGCCTTGCACCAATTGCGCCAATTCCGCACTCACACCTGCACCCTTGCCAGTTAGTGCACGCGACGAAGACACTTTCGATTTCCCATGTCCATTCAAAAACTGATTGGAGCTTTTCGCGCGGTCTGAACCAAACTTGAGTTTTGCAACTTTCGAATGATTCTGTCTGGCAACTTGTAAAGTTCTTAAGGTAGTAAGGTAACAATGTCTCTAATCACATGTTATTTCTCTTCGAACCCACCTTATCCTTCTCCCTTAACTATGTCTTACTACCTTACGAACTTTACAAACTACCATTCTGCCTTAAGTAAGGTTCATCCTAAAAAAGCCTCATGATAATTCATGTGATATCGCGCATGAAGAGGTCTGCGTATATTCGGGATGTTTTTTTATTTGTTGGCAACGTTGTAAATACCGCACGACATGCGAAATAGTGTGGGAGATCTTATCAGGCAATGCCCTACCCTAGCCATACACTATTTCGCATGTCTTGAAGCCTTGATGTTGTGCGGTTTCTAAATAGCCGATTTGTTGATGATTTCTGCATAGTCTATGATTTGCGTCATGTACTTTCAAGTTCGATAAATCTGACAGGAAATTCTCTGCACCTTTTCATGATCAGATTTAAAGAAACGAAATATGAGCCAAATTTAGTCATATTTCCAAATGTGTCATGCCGTTTTGTGACGATACATATTCTCTCTCCCTAGGTTTAGTCCCCATCTGATCTCAGCCATTTTGATTCGTGAGCATGAGCGTTTTGTCAAGTCATGTATATGAGGAAGAATCTCAAATATTATCAGCTATATCCATGACAGCCAATTACTATAATTTATTATTTATCGTAATTATGTTTTTCGCGATATTTGTTCTTGTGATGTTAAAGAATCCCTCCATACATAAATTCGCTTGGGCTGGCCAATATATCGTCTCTTTGATTGCAGCAAAATACGTATGTAAAGAATGAATGCATATATGTATGCATATGTATGTATATATGCATGATATGTGTAAGTTGTCAAAATTCTATCTTCAAATTGTATCATTTCATTTTCAGACTGACCCACCACGAACACTGATCGAAGATTTGGAACTTCTAAATCAACCCGAAAAACAAATCCGTTGCGACTTTTCTATAAATTAGGCATTTTTTCAATCTAGATTTTGCGAATTTAACACAATCAAATGATTTTCACTTATAATTCGTGCATTATCCATTGCAAAATGATAGTTGTTGGTGTTTTATTCAATAAATGTGAAGCTTTAAAATATAATAATTTGACAATGTGCCAAAAATCACGTATGTCAAAACGTTTTCCCGTTTTTCTCGCGCGCAGTGCGCTTATATTTTCGTCGATTTCGAAGTTTTCCCCTTTCTTTCTCGTCGTTTGAAGTAAACAGATCTGATGGGCTTTGGCCTGGAAAAGCCGTCGGCTAGAAATAGGGAAAGACGACGGGAATCGAAGAGATGAAAAGGTTGAAAACAACGGACAAGTGCGAGAAGAATTGAGGATGAAAACATGTGACCCGACGTACTTAATTGACTGTTTACTATGCGAAACAATCATGTATTGTGCGCAGAGTAGTTGCTGTTTTTGGTTCAACTTGGGTATAACTTGCAAACTTGCAAAAACTATTGACCGGAAACTCAATTTATCAAGATGGTTGTTGACAACCTTCAAAAGCCTCCACTCATTCCCTATCACGTATCCTTCCATTACGCCCATTTCAACCAGATCCAAGCATAGATAGAAGACACCTTGTCATTGTGAAATCGAAAGCCTTATCAAATTGATGTCGATACTTCGAAGCTTCGTAAACAACAAACATTCTGTGATCTCTATCGTGAAGCAATCTTATGAAATCTCATTAATGATGTCAATCCTGCCTAATTCGGATTTCATTTCATCTTGCTGACTTCTACAGCTGATTTTCGTTAAACCAAAAGTGAAAGTTTCCCGAAATTTCGATGATAGAAAGACAGCGTATGGATTTGAGAGAGACGATGCGATATTTTCGCCGTACTGCGCTTATTTGTGATCGACCTTGACGCGGACGGCTCAGAATGATGTTGTCCTCGAATTACAAACGAGATTTTAGACGATAAAATTCGACAAAAATACATGTAATCGAAGTCTCGTGAATGTGATAGTAATCTAACGGTAACTTTCTTCACATTTCTTCGGCAAAATCATCAGATATTTTGAAATCTTGAACAAAACAACGGCGCCCTAGATTTACTTGTTTATAAGGAGAAGGACGTTGTAGAAAACTCAATATCTCAGTCCCAATATTCACCAATATTTCCATTTCTTATGATTCATATTTGATATCATTCGATATAATTTTCCTTTCTAAAATATCATAAACCAAAGAATGTCTAGTGGATAAAAAATGTCAAAATATGTTGTTTTTGATGGTCGAGAGTTTCCATTTTATGATGATATCTATAAATATGACTAAGGTCGTAAAATTCTGTCCTCTGGCTTTGAGAGAAGAGGGCAACTTTTACAGGAATCGGAAGTCTCATTGCAGTTTCAAGTGCCCGAGCGAAAAAGCGATAGATATCTTTTGCGTTCTTCGAATTTATCTTCGTTTTTTTCCCTCATTTCTTCCTGCAAAATGCGAACCTATTCTTCAGTAAACAACTGTCACGTTTCAGGACTCATTTTCATGTTTTTCATTTCCTTGCAAAATTCTCGTATTTCAATTGAAATTCTTAATTCAAGCACATTAGATCACATTAGTAGAAATTAACATCGAATTTGTTCGAATTAAAATAAATTTGGTCTCATGTTGCTTTGCATTAGATTTCTCTGAGCGATAAGTGGTAGTCCGTGTTTATATCTTGTAATCCTATCATTGTATTTATTACTTTCGTCATAATCTCCTCAAAAGCTATCTTCGAATTATGTTCTTATTCATCATATTGAAGCCATAAAAGAGAGCTATCATTTCGTTGAAAAGTTTATGCAAAGTCAGCCTTACTGCCTTAGGGATTATCATGGAAATTTAATGGGACTTTTTGCTTTGCGGCAAATTTTCGCGATAAGTTCGAATTTATTGTCGGACGTTTAATTTTTGGGCGCGCGACATATTTACATGTGATTACAAAGTGGGGCCTTATCAGAAAAGAGCAACCAGGGAACTGCATTTTCTAGAGCATCATAAATGCTCGTAGTTTGAACGAGAGCAAAAAAGTAATATATTGAAAAATTTTCTCATATGTCCGGCATTTCTGCTACTACCAAAAAGATATTGGTTGGTGGATATTGAATCAATCATTTTAGTTATGGAAAGCCGGAAATGCTTTGTTAGATAGATATGTGAATCAAAAACCATAGAAATGCACGGTTCGATATATATAAATTTTTATTTTATTCGATGTATCGGAAAATCCGTAGAACAAACATTTTATCTGAATCATTCGTATTTGAACTTGGAACGATGTTTTTTCCAAGTTTATGATTTTTGCCTAAAATCGAAAATCCGTCTCTCGAACGTGTTCACTCACATGTCTGTGTTGAGTTTTCTGTATGTATGTTTTGGGTGTCGCGGCCGTAAGTTTGGCGCCGCGTCGACGAAAACGCCCCGCGTATTTGAACAAGTACTTCGAGAATACGAGCAAAAAAGTGGAGATTCATAGAAAAAGAGAACCTTTCGCGAGTCAAATAAAACCTAGAGACCCTCCGACGAAAAAGCAAATAAAACAATTCTGTGGCTCCCCATCGCCCTCTATATTTAACCTTACTCCCATCTGCTTACTTTTCTATCTATCTTCATTTTGTCGAATAGACGAGGAGGGCGCGTTTCTAAAAGTTCTAACCGAACAGACCTATTTTCAGTTTTTTCACGTCGCACTATCATCACTCATCATCAACTTGTAGCGGAAATTGTTAGATTCGCGTGTAAAACTTTATACGTGCGTCTCTCTCGTAAATTTGCTAATGGCTGACTTTTTGAACTATACTCGCAAAAAATGTTAGCATGACCCGGCGGCGAAATGCCGTATTTGGAAACATAAAAACTAGCGAGCCTCATAAAATACGCATGCGTCTTTTGGCCATTTTGCGCGTGGGCGTTAAGGGTCTAAAGTGATAGCGCGACTTTACAAGAGACCTCGATCTAAAAACAGTTCTATACGGATTGAACTCCAAATCACTGATAAGTTTCGTATTTCTAATCATGGCCAAAATGATAAAAGTGAGGATTATTTTAATTGCATTTTTACAGCACATTTCAGATAGCCTCTAGAAAATTCTCTGTCCCAATCCGAATATCGTTCTTTGTAGTATGCTGACCTATCTGGCTCTGTCTCCCTATGGTCTCTCCAATCCAATTGCTATTTCTTTGCGGCCAGGGTCAGTTCCGAGAGTGGAGAAATAGAGCGAGAGAAATGCTCAATAATAAATGACGTGGTATTCTTTACTATGTTTCTCTGTTGTTGACCGTCGTCTATTTCTTTTTCCTCATATTTACATATTATCTCTCGCATTTCTCCATCTTTTCTTTCATTATTTAGAATTTGACCGATCTATTTTTCTTTTTCTCTTGCTTCTCCACGTTATTTACTACTTTTATAGATTCTTTTCCAAACCATTCAATAGAGTGACCGCCTCAACCACGCCCCTAGCATAAGTGAAATGGCATCATTCGAAAGGAGCGCTTAGAGAGTATGCAAATTTAAGACGTAGAAGAGAAAAAAGCGCTTTCTCTACTCCTATGCATAAACAATATCTGAGCCAAGTACTGGTCAGTCATGTGTATCTATTTTAGCTGCGCTCCTATCCTTTAAAATTCATAAAATGTTGATTTCTTGAGCTTCGTAAACTCGATCCTTTGCATATTTAGGACTCTTATAATTCAAAGATAATTCCCAGCTTTATTTTTTATTTCGGTATTTGGTTTGGATAAGTCGGCGGCACAAATTATATCTATATTTATATTGTAATTTCTGAAATGCAGTAGTATCTAGATTTAGAAAAGATTTTTCTTTGTACCACATCCGATTCGATATATAAGCCGCGCCTCTTGCACATATTAAATTGTGGCGGTTGTTCTCTGATAAAAGTATGGCGTTTCTAAAAATATTCATTTTTATACTAGTGATATTTTGAAAATCGCCTCGTTTTTAGTCATTGGAAAAGCGCGTAAGCCAAAAAAGCATAATGATAAGAAATTGGTTATCGGTCCGAAATCATAGTTAGCCTTCTCCTTTCTCGCATTGACAAATGTCTTTTTCTGTGATATTTCTCCGCTTTCGCAATGTCTTTATTGCATTAGTTTTGGTGTGGCTGCTGATAACAGAACGAAGATGTGATATGACCCCATTTTTGGATGATTAGTGATTATATTTGATGGGGGGAAGAGGAAATTCCTCGCTCCCCACGCTAGCCTCCAATTTTTACCCATTTATCAGTCGAATTTTCGAGTAAAAGTCAGTCGGTCGCGCTTTGTCTTTCTCCGACACTCTTCTAACTGTTCCTAAATTGTAACGCGCCTAAATTGTATCTAGAGTAAAAAACATTCGGAATATTTTTAAGATTTGTGTGATCTATGAAAATCTGCTTGAAATTACTCATACAACTCACTTTTCACGCTTGTTTTTAGCTTTGCGCACGCGGGATTTCTCGCAGGAAATTGCGCTCAATGTGTTTGCACGTGTAAATATTTTTAGCCGGAAAAGTGCAGGGCATGAAATCGACAAAATACGCGCGATTTCCACGTACTTCTTCTCAAAAACAATCCCCGCAAATTGTTGTTGAGTCTGGGAAAACTCTCCACGATTTAATCAGCTGTTCCATTATTTTCGTCCATTGAAATTGAATCTAAGTTTTTCGGTCGGAGAAAAAGTTGAGATATAAATTTCTGTCGATGAAAGCAATTATTATTTTCGAATATCTCCAAAGTTGAAAATTAATGAAGCATCGAACTATTTTATTTGTGCACTTCTGCATAGAACATCACATGAAATCCAACAGGTGATTTGCTAAATTTCTAATTTCAAAGAAAACCTAGTGACTTATGCAGCTGCTTTTTTCCAATAAATGAACTGTATGTTCTGCCTTAACTTCTCAACTCAATATGCGCGATTCAGTACTATGGACTGTGAGGAAGTAGGTATTGCGCACTCTTTGCAATTCGCTTTTGCAGGAGCCACGCCCTCCCCTTCTCCTTTTTCTTTATTATTTCTTCCATTTATCCAGAGAATATGCTATTTCATGGGAGTTGAGCCTGCAAAAGGAGAGTTGCAAAGAGTGCAATATCTACCTTCTCGCACTCCATAATAGTAAGAAAGGTAATTTTAATTCGAACATGAATTATGTATGAACTCGCTCACATGAAAGAACATTTTTAGATGTGTACTAATTCAAGCGCGCTCTGATAAATTAAACTTTCATGGGCATATTTTTTATTCGTACTTTCTGACTCTGAGCTTCAAAACATTTGTATTTATTAGTGTCTGGAGTCAAAATCGCCTCCCCAACTGCTTTTTGGGCTGTCAAACTTTCAAACCCAGCTCATTTGGAAGAAAGAATCATCGATAATTCATAACGCCGAGAGCCAAAGTCTCAAAAGCGCTTTGATTTTTTATTTTGACGTTAGTCGGAGGCTGCAAAATTTGAAGAATTTTGAAGTTCTCTTGAATTATTTTAATTTTATTTTGAGAAAGAGATTTTATGGAAGTGTAGGTTCATTAGATGTAATTATTTCTAGTTTTTTTTTTTATGTTCGCATATCTGTGAACGAGAGCTCATATAATTTAATGCATCTTCGATTCCATGATCGAATTTACTTCCTGTTTCCTAGCCGTGTTGCTTTCTATTCAGACATTCATGCTAAAAATGTTTACCACTACTTCGTGTTCTTCTTCTTCTTCCGATTAACCACGCTGAATAAAATGGCTATGATCTCGTGATTCAATTCAGAGCATAGAAACTTTGAGCATTTAGACTCTCTAGATAATCCGAAGAGCCCATAGAAAAAGGTAATCCCTTCATGGTTTTATTCTAGGGTATAGTTCTTTCAAATCGAGACTGAATGGTAAAAATATTTACTTGACTAAAATTTTTGCGGGCAAATATTTTGGATGAAATTTTTGGAGATTTGCAACTTTATCCGGTAGGTTTTTAGCCGCCGCCGGGATTTTCGAATTTTTTGCGACTCGGATCATGTTTTGGGATTGTTTTGCAATTAGAGAACACACCACAGTTCATCTCTCTCGAGCCAGAGGAAACGTGGAAATAGGCGAAAATGAGAGAATCCCAGAAAAAATCCGCGGAGAGATATAATGAGATTTGGAGAGAGGCCTGTAAGAAGGGGGAGAGATGACTCGTTTTTCATCGCACGCGTGGTCCCTTTTCGAAAGTTGCTGCTGCCACCGCTCCGCCCCTCTGCCCTCTGGGCTTTCGGTTCTCTGCCAGCCTGCGATCTCTCATGTTCCCAATATCTTTTTCAAAGAGCACGAGCTCACATGTGTTTTTGCATCTATGTTTTCACGCTCCTCTCACTCGATGATCTCTCGCCGAATGCGCTCCGCCTTGGGCACATAGAAAAAAATAGAGTTCCCTTCTAGGCAATTCATTCTGCGTCTCTGTCTCTGCCCGAGGGCCATGCTATTTTCATGCACTCTAACTAACCGCTCTGTAATTCTCTCGCTTATCTCTATTTTGTTTGTTTCATTCCGCAAGTCGTGTGCAGCTCTGCACTCTTGTTTATGCCGATTTTTCCATGCCATTCAATCATTCCCTTCCCTCCGTCACTCTGCGTCCCTCACCTGTCCTCTTTCTCATTCAGGATATCTCTATCCGTCCACACTGCCCATTCTCCTCCTCGCGCACTCCATTTTTGCGTGTTATTTCGCAATCCAAAAAAGGGCATAGAGAAAATGGAAAATATTTGTGGGCCCACATAGCCGTTTTTTCCTTATTCCAACCCCCAGACTTGGTTTTTTTTTGCTGCCGCTTTCCTTTTCCTCTTTTCGCCTTCGTTTTGGCCATTCAATGCGCTTTCTGAGCATATTGCGTAGAGCCACACTGGGCCCTAGGATATATGTTTTCTCTTTCGGTCTTAAATTACTTTTCGAATGGTTGTTTGATTTTATGTTGTATGTGTTTTCAAAACGTCGAATTTCTTTGATAAGTTTCTGTCCAGAACAGATATTGCTGACTTTGAACAATTTGTCGTGCGTTATCATCGCATTTTTATTCGTGTTCCTTCCTCTAATCGTCAGTGATAAATTGATAAATGACTCGAGAAACACCGCGCGGAAGAAACATATCACTCCTCCCAACTTGCAAGGACGATACAGCGCCAATTTTCAGTTCTTCCGTTCAGCGCCGAAATTGATGAATTACAGCCAAAATCGCCTAGTGATAAACTCAATGTCACATGGCACTTTTCTCGTAGAACAATCACTTTTATCAAAGTCGGCAAAAATTCTAATGTTTATTTTGAATCACGACGGCGTTTTTATGGCGTGATTCGCTATGTATGATTGATGATGCGCGGGTTTTCTTCAGTAGGTCTGTAATATATCACTTTTGAGTAAACTTTCGAGATATTTTTAAGTGGGTAGATAAAGACGGGTTTTTGAAATTGCAGCGGTAGAAGACCTTCATTTATGGAGGGTAATTATGAGAATGAACAAGTCGGGGACGGAAAAAGGTGAACGTCTCAAATTTCGCTTCCTCCTATTAAAGATCTTTTTCCAGTGGACTTTAATTTCTGAATTTTTCAGCGTTTCTTTCTCATGAAGTACAATTTTCTATGTTAGTCATACAACGATATTAGTAGGTTTTGAGATTCAGGATTCTATCTCCAACTCATATATACAAGTCAATCAGTTAACAGTCGGCGAAATAGCCACTTGGAACGCTAAATCCTACTAAAGCTTCGCTCATTTCCTTATTTGAATGCCTCAGGCATGTTTTCCCACTCTACACGCTCTTCAGATTCCACACTCCCTCGCTAATTTTGCCGTAGACACACAGGGGTGTTGCCTATTTTTGGAGAATTGTATACGAAACTAATAGAAGTGGCTATCTTCTTTCCGAAAGTCCGGCCAGCCTCTTTTGTCTCTCCACGTTCCGCCTTATCTCTCATCAATATCACTTTAGTTGGCTATTTAAAGGCTACTCTCCGCAGACAGACATGTTGTGGAAAATGATGCCCCCTTCATAGTCGTCGAGCCCTGTTATGGAAACCTTTATACGTATAGACTCATTCATACATAATAATAATACTCATTTCTAGTAGCGAGCGAGTGCTCGCACAAGACAATGATTAATTTCTGCTCAACAATACTTTGACTTGCGCAATGTGTTTAACCGCGAAAATTTCAACTTTTCAGCGACATTTAAATAATGAGAGCAAAAAGCGCGACTTCAACGAATGAGGAAATGGAAGCATATGTTTGAAATTTGCGCCAAATCGTATGATTCAACCAATAGTTTTCTTGTGAGCAGGGCACCGGGAAAAAAGCGGTCTTTATGCGATGGATATCGCAAAGACTGAAATGTTTTGTTTTTTTTTTGCAAATTCGCAAGGCACACGCCGAATGATGTTATGCCTCATGATAAAATAAGAATGGTGAAATTGTTCTATATGCTTGGAAGTTAATTTCGAAAATCGAGCGTAGAATTTGTGGACTGGCAAGATTAATTATACCCCCATGCGTGCGCAATGATTTCGTAAGTCTGGGCGGGAGAGTTGAGCTGTACTTGCCTAATTTCTGCCTCGTTTTTCTGGCTGTTTTTCACATTCTCTCCCCTCTCTAATTCCTCGATCTTCTCGTTTTTAATTTCACCCTTCCCTCCCATCCCGAACACACACGTGTGCCACTTTCCTGGTATTGGCAGCATGCCAAGAGCTCATTTCATGTTTCTCCTTTGGTCTAGCGATTTTCGCTGTTGCTCTTCCTCGTCTCTCTCTAATTCGAACAATATTTCCCTGCACTTTCCGTTTTTATCCGAGAAACACAACATAAATCATATGGGATCAGCAATATCACATTGTATCATCGAGATCACCGTTATAAAACGTTTCGTTCGAATCATTTCTCGTCAAACTGTATCCAAATTTTTTTAGCTAAACGTTCCAATTTTCAGATTTTCACGCGTACACTCTATAAATTTCTATTTCAAGACGCCACCTCGCACATTTCCTTGCTCTTCATCAACTTCGAACGAGTCAGGTACCTCTATTATTTTGTGGATAAATTTGAAAAATATGAATATTTTTAGGCCAGGATAACAAAATGCTGACCGCTGAATGTCTCCGAAACTCGATGCAACCTCTGGGCATGAACAACTCGATGAACATACAAATGAATGATGTAAGAGTTAAAAAAAATCCTAAATCCGGTTATATTTCAATTTTATTTGGTGATTTTGATGGATTCTTCACGATTTGTCAGTTCAAATTCCAAGGGTTAAACTCCGCGTGAGTGTTCTTACGCAATCTTGTCAGTTTTCGGCGTGTAAAATAACGGCCTTGAGCTAAAAAATTCAATTCGATGCGGACGCAGAAAGGAACCCGCGGAAAAACGCTCGCTCGCGCAAATTTCCGACAAAACGAGACGAATTTTCCGCTCAAAGTCACTAGAATTTCGCGCCCAAATGCAGTAAATTAGGCAGGAATGTACATTTTTTCAACTCTTTCGAAAATGTTCAGTCAGCAAAAAGTCGAATTAAATTTGTGGTGAACACACTCGCCTCTTCCGAAAGGGTTGTTGTAAATTGGATAATCGCATTTAATTTTAGCTGGGGAATTTTGAGACGTTTGAGTTTTGAACGAACTCTGAGTAGTAATTGTAGATTTCGAATTCTGCAGAGTTCTTGCAAATCTTTGAACAAGATTCGAGAAATCTAAAATTACGAGTGGTGACCGGAAATTTAATTATTGAATTTCATGATGCAAAACCGAAGATGAAATGTGTAATCTGATATTCTTTTTTCAGAGTGCGTCCATGAACACAAATTTCGGTGGATTTGGTTCTTCTAGTCAAGGTAAGCACACAGACTTAAAAAAAAAATCTAACGAATCCGGATGCAAAATATTACGATATTTCTAAAAATAGTTTCATTTCATTTCATCATTGCTCTTGTGTTTCGATGCACTCGTGATCAAAATCTTTTCAACCTGCAGAAAATGGGGACGAGCCTGATTCATAAATTCCTCTTCCAAAAATGAAGAAAAAACTCATTTCATTTCGCGCTGATTCATTCATGGTCTTTATTTCCACCATTTCGGATGCAGCATCTTGGCGGCCTCTGTGTTGTGCTTTCAGAAAGTACGAGTAAAAAGGCAGAGATAGCGCAGAAAGTGCAACGATCCTTTCCCTCTCTCACAGTAACAAAAATATGTGCAATGCACGGTTTTAGCAGAAAGTGCATTTGTAAAATCTCTACTCATATGATGATAGGTAGACTCTTAAAAGCGGCCATTTTACAATAATTCTCATTACATCAGGCGCTATTTCGATCACTACAAAAATCGCAATATTCATTTCGATGCGTCATTTCTCCGATCAAACTACGTACGCGTCCAAACACATTCTGAGCACGAGTTTTATTATCATTTTCCGCAAGATGCCATCTCAACTTTAAGATAGGCAAAAATTGCAAAAATCCTTTTTTAATAAAAAAGAAGTGCATTGAATTTCAAATCAAAGCATATGCAAATTTGGGCGATGAAGTGGCAACAACTACATATATGACGATCTCTTTCTTTTCCCACACTATTTCGCCCTATTCTAGTTTCCCTACCCTCTTCTAGCTATAGGGATAGGGGTCGTCAGGTCGCTATTTAGTAACTGCTGGAGGATGAAGTTCGTAGTTTCAGACCGAGTTCCTGTGGATCGTCCCTTATTCGTGAACACATCGATGACCGCGCAGCAACGAGTCGACCTGTATCGACGACTCTGCGAGCCGATTCAGGACAGTGAGCCGGCGCTTCAGATGCGATTCTGAAATTTGGATCCTCGGATATTATCTTCAGCTAAATTTATAGCCTTCCATAGTGATATCCGCCGCGTTTTGAAATCGATACAAACGATGTTACCGGTCCGCCAAAATTATGATTGATTGGGAGAGAACGCGTTGATATTCAAAAATGACGATATTCGTCTCGTTTCTCTTCTACGCGACTCACTATTTCGCTCTTAAATTCGATTTCTAATTGTTGCATGAATATCGACTTTGCTCTCCAATCAATGATAACGTAATTCATCATGTCTCCAGCAATCCCCGGTTCTCTATACTCATTTTCTGTTACATCGCATTTTCGAAATCTTGAAGACTTTGAAATAATTTTGAATAGAGGTGGTTCGTATCTTCAAGATTTGTCCTCATATACATACATTTCGTCTTTATCCCTAACAACTTTGAATTTTGAGTTTGAGTTTTGAGTTAATGGCTCTCTAGTTCTGATTAAGTGTAATATGTGTTGTTGTTTCGCGCAATTCAGGTATATACAATTGAGTTTTTAGACGAGCCATATACGAATTACATTACGTGCTGCATTTGCTTCCTCCATATATCCCTAGACTATATTATGTATTGTTTGCGAAAATCCTATCAGCTAGATTAGTTCAGGTTCAGTATCGCTATTCGAAAACACACATACGTTTACGGCCCCATAGATTTACACTTGCAATTGATATATACTACATGTTAATTGTTGTAACACATTCTTTTCTATACATATCTGGCTCTTCATTATATATTGTTTCGTAAACACTCATTTATACAGACAAAATACGGTACATGAGCGCAATTACGATAATCTCCAACCATTAACTTCTCCTTCTCAACTATTTACTGAATTCGGGTTACAATATATGAGATGGGGAAAATATCTTGAAAATCCATGTGTCCATCTTCATATACAATTTATTGTAGGCCCGGAATTTCCATGTATATCTCTGGGCTCGTATTAAACCCCCAATTTGACCTCAGGTTAACTAGTCTAATTAACTCGATCTCCTCCGCATTTTGAAAGAGAGAGAAAGACAGAGTTAACCTGGCCTGAGGTCAACTTGACCTGGAGGGGGTTTGACACGGGTTCTGGAATGTTTTCAATTCCTCTATTTTTTTCTTCTTCTGAAACGTGGTCCGTTTTTTCCCGAGTATATTTGTCAACTGAATACATGTATACCAGTCCGGTAATCGAAATCAGATATTTTGTGTAAGAAAATGGGCGGTGATAAAAGCGACTTTTGTAATAGAAATCCCCCGCCTATTTTCGACTTTTTCATGTTTTATTGAATGCGAGTTTCATCCCTTTTGTCTCTCTAAACGCGTACACTCTCTGAAATGTTACTGGAACCAAACACTCTTCTTCACTCTACTTTAGAAGATTTCGACTTGAAGAGGCGTTATTTTTCCCATCTCTTTGAATATTCATGAACGAAAAATGATGCCTCATTCAAAAACTTCACTTCAATGCAGGGCTGTCTTGACACTATTCCTAGTTACAAATCATCACACATATTCTCCAGGCAATTTGAATTCGATTTTTTAAATCGAAAATTTGGTTTTAATAAATCAGTTTGAATCAAAAGGAGTTATGAAATTTACAGGAAAAATGCATATAAATAAAAACTAAGTAAATAAAGTAGACCTAGATATGTATCAATCTTATGCCCCAAGTCATGCATGCGGGTGGAGAAAAAATCGATAGACAGCCTTTTTGTTTCGCTTTCCTAGCCAGCAACAAAATACTGCGGTCTGCGAGCGGCTGTGTAAAATATCGACTTCACGCAATTTCGGCATCGAATTTTCGGCAATTTTCCGCAAAATTTTCATAAATATTTGCTCATTTCTTTTCGGTTTATCAGTCACGTTTTATCTTGCTTTGATTTCAAGTGTTTGCTCCGCTGAAAATCGAATCGCGGAATCAGTTAGAGTTTAGTTTTTGAAGTCAAACTGATAACTTTTGCAAGGCTCCGCCTAAAATAAGTTGATGATTATACATCTCCCACATGACGCCTTTTAAAACCGAAAAATGAAAAATTATCAAGTGGTTTTTGATTTTCAGTATTTCAGGAGTTTCGTGGACCAGATGAGTTTCCAAGCGGCTGGCAAGAGTATTGTGAAGTTGGCCTTTCAAGGAGTGCAACATTTTCGGAATGAGCTAAAATCGCCTCCGTTTGCGAATAGTTTGAGAGGAAAAGTCAACAATGAGCCTTTACAGGATAGAATAAAATTATTTAAAGTAGGAGAAAGAGTTTTGAAAGGATTTTAAATTTTACTTTCAGCTGTTCGTCGTCACCACGTTTGGAATATCCCTCGGCGCGGCGATTGCGAGCGTGACGGCCATTTATTTAGAAAAGAATAACATCTTCACTCATAGCGACGACGATGACGATGACTGAATCCAAGTATTATCAAGCATTTTCCCTGAAATACTCCAGCTTGAGGCACTATAAATTTTAAGAGATGTAGATAAGTATTTTGAAAGCCATGTTTTGGCAAATTTTATGGGTATTTTACATTTTGCATAATTATTTTGCGAGCTGTGACAATGTATTTATGATGAATTGTAGATAAGATATGTGTTAAATATCGATGTTTTTCGAAGTAAATTTTTTTACTTATATAAAGTTTGCGGTTTGATGTGTGTGATTACAGTTTTGCCATAATCTAGGTTTACCTAATCCTAGACCTAGAAAACTTTCGTGAAATACCCCGAAATAAGCGAGTTCCAGCATTAATTCGCCGTTTCTTTCACCACCTTAGCCCTGTGTTTACAGTGTACGCAAATGTGTAAATCGCGTACTTCGAAAAATGTGATTCACGAACTTGTCGCCGACTTCTTGTTGAAATTCGCTCATTTTGATTTCGTAAATTTCTAGAATCATCTTCAAGGTCTTCTGAATCATTGCAACACTTTGTTTCACATCACGAATTTCTTGATTTCTCATTAAAAATCGTTATTTTTCTTCAAGTTTGTTTTCACGAGATTTTATTTTAAAACCCTGTCTCCAGATGCACCTGATCATCTGAGTCATCGCCGAGACTTCTGAATTCGGGAATCGACGTCAACTTGAGGGTTCTGAGGTTTCACGACGCCAAAAATGAGTGCCAGCACTATGGTCATTTCTTCTCGACACAGGTTGGGGAAATCAAATTTCTTGAAATAAACATGATTTTTTATGAACAAGTGAAAGTTTTCTGAAAATGTAGATTATATATGAAAATGAAGATGGTGTTCTTGTCATTTAAAGGTCATCAAGACTATAGTTGAAAATTACGAGATCACGAGACATGAGGCATAGGCGGAATAGTATAGAGTTAGTGTAGGAGCATGAAATTATAGGTCCTTTTTCCACACTATTTCTCAATGTTTTTTTCGTGTCTCGTGGTCTTGTGGTTTCCAGGTTGTCGGTCATGAAGCATAGTTTTCGAATAAAAACTTAGAAAATAATCTTAAGATATTCAAATTTGGAGTTTTCAGATCCGACATCGCGATGTTGTTCGACGTGTTCTGCGAGATCGGCGCGCCTTCTTCGCTCGACGACCTGCCCGTGATTCTGTCGAAGTACCCCGAGGACTACAACGATGAGTCCTTCCTCAAAAGCGCTAGGCAGTTCTCCTTCCCTTGCGATATGTCCACGTTAGTATATTTTAATTTTCTTTTAAATTTTGAAAATTTTATTTTTGCAGCGAATCGGATGCGGTGCAAATGTTCTGTTTCGTCCTGACAGACCAGAATTCCCAATACACTTTCGGATTCGTTAGATACACTCCAAGATCGAATACCTGTCTTTGCATGCTCAGGTGAGAAAATCGTCATCTTTTTCGACTTGCAACTTTTGTCAAAATTTAACACCTGCACCCTCAAAAAATGACACTCGACCTACGGGTGTGAGTTTTTATTTGCAAGTCTGCTTTTTCTTTCGAATAATAAAAATGGTTTCTAGTGGCTTCTACTGGCCGAATATCTTCTACAAGATCCTCAACCAGTTGTCGCTGATTATGAACAACGCGAGTCAAGAGGATCTCGACGGCCTGCTCACGAGGATCTATCACACGGATATTCCGAACATCGGCGACAACCTCCATTTCGAGAGCTATGGGGGCAGACATGTCATTTTTTATTAAAAAAAGGCAACTACTAAATGGTGGGGTGTCGTTTCCACTTTCTTTAAAATTTCACCTTGTTTATCTCTAACTATAACACCCGTCATTTAGTAATTGCCAAAACACTTACCTTAAAAAGAAAATTTGCAAATTTCTGATTTTTCTTTTTCGATTTTCGACCGCTCTGGAAAAATAGAAGAAACGAAATTTTTGAAAATACAAACTTCTTAGATAATAACAGATTTGCCAAAACGCGACCCGCAAAAAACGGTATATCTTATCGAGAGAAAAAGAAAATACTCTTTTCCTCTCTCGATATGTCATACTATTTTTCTACGGGTCGTGCGTTCTGAGAAGTCTGGATAATAAAATGCTCATTTTCAGCCTTTCGACATTGTGGTGCCGGATTTGAGAAAACTGCCGACGCTCAAGGACGATCGATACATGCTCGAGTTCTACAATGCAATTAACCCGAGACAGATGCTTGCTCTTTACGCCAGGTCAGATGTCAAATCTCTCAGGGCCCGTTCAGACGTTAGTTGCAACTCTCTCTCTCTCTCTCGAAATAACATGAGAAATGAGGAAAGAACGCGACTGCATCATTTCGTTTGCTCCCTTAATTTCCTATACTATTTCGAACGAGTTGCAATGCGCAACTAACGTCTGAACGGACTCCTATATTTTGCACTTTTTGATCACTTTGAAAATAGTACAAAGCAAGGATAGAAATAAGAAAAGGGCGGATGTGAAAATATAATAATGGAAATATGATGCAGGATAAAGAAACTGCCCTAAGATCGCTCTTTCTCTCCCCATTTTTGACTCTTCAATATGGTATTTAAAAAATAATTTTTAGCCTCTTAAAGGAGAGAAGAATCATTTTCACGGGCCGAAGACTTAGTCAATTGAGTTCCTGTATTCAAGCAGCAGCGACTCTTCTGTTTCCTATGTATTGGTAAGTTTTTTTTTTTTGAAAATTAACAGACTTCTCAAATTTGGAACAAAATTTCACTCGTGCCCGCGGATATGGGTTTTTTCTTCTTTTGAGAAGTCTGAAAATGAATTCGAACATCACAAATTTGGGCATTTGAATTTCGACATCTATTTCAGGCAGTCCATTTTCATCCCCGTGCTGCCTCATAGACTTCTCGAAATGGTCCAAGCGCCGATGCCTTTTCTGATCGGCGTCCCAAAACAAGTCATGCAATCGAGTGTATGTGAATTTTTAATTTCTCCCTTAATTTTTGAAAATTATACCCTCGACGTTTCATACCTTGGTGAATTTCCTTAGTAAATTTCATTTTTCGACTGAAATTCCGAAAGTTATTTCAAAGAGTCCAAAATGTTGAAATTTTCTATAGTAATACCCCCTATACATTTTATTTTTGAATTTAAAATTCCGAAGTCTAGAATTTTTAGGAAATCAAGGAGCTTGGCGATGTGGCGGTGGTCGATTTCGAGGAGAAGACTTTCACGAGCGCTCACGACGATTTTGCTTCTTTGCCGATCGAAGTAATTAACCCGACTTAATTGCACCAATTATCTCGACCTAACTACCTTAATTCTTTAGGTATCGAATTACCTGAAATCCCAACTCAAGGGCTCTTTGGATATGGGAGATTCTTTGTCGAGAACTTTTCTGAGAGCGAACGTAATGCTTTTCGGCGACTACAGGACCGGGTTTTCGAGAAATGAGAGCACTGGGGTAATTTTTACCTTTTTGTATTTTTATCACTTATATGAAAGGTTCAAACAATTTTTGAGATAAACTATTTCACGTAAAAAATTCGAATTTTCGATTTTTTCCAGATCTAGACACTTAGACTGAAAAAATTATAGAAGAGGAATTTCGCAAATCAAAATGCTTCTATAGAAAGTTGATACGTAGAGAAAATTTGTCTAGGTATCATTTTTCCCTATTTTATTTTTACTTTCAGGTCATTTCCTGGGATAAAGAAAAATTCATCCGAGAGCAGAGGCCGTCCTTCCAGCCCTTCCTTCAGATTTTGTTTGGTTCAGAAGGCGTTCAGTATCTTGAAAGGGTACCCCTTTTTAATTTTCAAACAGAAAAAAGCATCAAATTCGATCAAACTAACTGATAGCGTGATGTTTTTAAAGATAAGTTTTATTTTGGAAGCGAAATTTGTAGCGTTTTCGAGAAAAAATAATTCCAAATGAGAAAAGGGGAAGAAAACAGCAATTAAAAATAGTGATCAGAAAGTTGAAAATTGCAATTTGTCTAGTGGCGACTCCTACTTTTGAAATGCTAAAATTTCTAGTGTTAAAATTTTGAGAATACCACTCAAAACGTGCTAGAATTTCGCATCTTTTACAATAAGAATATTAAAAGAGATCCTTTAGCATTTATGGGGTGCTAAAATAGCATATCTTTTAAACGCTAATTTTTAACATTTCAGTTTATCGCTGACCGTCTGAGGCTGTTGAATCAGGGCGGAGCAATCACCGATGAATTCGAAGCTGAGATAGCTAACATGAAGGGTGCTAATTTGCAGGTAATTGTTTAAAGTTAACGTTTTATGTTTAAAAAACTAGCAATTCTTGTTGATGCCGAAATATGGGAGGTCGAAAATGAGGGGAGATAGAAGCGATTTTAGGCCAGTCTCTCCTTTTTGTGTGCTATTTCTCGATTTTCTAACCACTAAAAATAACCGTGCACCACTTTACACGCCTCCCAGATTTGGGCATCAACAAGAGCATTTTACTAAGGACTAGTATTTTCAAGTTCATGCTTTTACATTATTAACTTCTATGATCTATGATATTCTTTTAAAATTTTCATGGTGGAGGGAATTTTTCTAATTAGGTCAATTAACTCAGCTTGCATCTAATCGCTAATTAACTTTGTCTATTTTTTCCAGAATTCGGAATTGATCAATGGGATATATGAAACGGTTAGTTTTTCTTCTTCTCAAAGAGTATGTGGTTTGGCTTCTATATGCTAATTAATTTACTAACTTTTGCATGAAATTTTTGATTTTTTAAAGAAAAATTGCGATTTTAATCAGTTTTTTTTGAATTATTTGAGATAAATTTGAAAGATTTGAGTGAAATTTAAAAAGGAAATTGAAAAAAAAAAAATGTTAAATTTAAATTTTCAGATTACCGACGCCAAGGATATGTTCCAGTCTCTCAAGGGAAAAGTTTCCGGAATGCAGGTTGAAATAATTTTTATTCAGTTATAGCACGTGGAAAATACGGAGAATGAAGAGAGAAAGCATGTAGACTGAAGTGGAGAAAACAAGTGAAGACGAGTAGACGAGCAAAACATTTATTAACTGAATGTTTGGGCATTTATAGGGAATGGGTGAGATATATCATAGATAGATAGTGAGGTGAGATCACTAATGCTAATTTAGTCACTCGAACTCTTATATTCATGATTGATGGTTATATTGTATTCTAATTCATGCCCTAACTTATTCTAAATGTTTAATTTGAAAATTTTTCAGATCAGCTCGAAACTCAACAAATTGGCTCCGAAAGAGGTCAAGTCAAAGGTCGCTGAGGTGAAATTTAAAAGCAATTTAACACAAATTTTTTGAAGATATTTTTTTAATGTATTGGAAATTTTGAACCAAACTTACTATTTTTAAGAAAAATGAAGAGTATTCGAATTTCCAGAAAGCCCGCTCGATCAAGCGGCCGAGGCAGGGCTTCGAGCCGATGTCCTTCGAAAACGCACAGTGGGAAGAGGTTGGAATGATTTAGATTTGATTCGCAGACCTAGGGAGAACTTTTGTCAGGCGAAAAGAAAATATACTCGGGTGTGGAGGTTGCAATGGGTTTCTGACGATTGTCCTCCTTGGGGTCTGCTTTATCCGGAGCTTATTTTGAACTTTATCATTACCTTTTTCTTAATCTTGGAGCTTGTCTCTATTTTATTTAGACTTTATTCTGACCTTCTTTCTGATTTATCCCAATCTTAGATCGGATTTATTTTTAACTATTTTTGAGCTTATCGTCAATTTCCAGAACGACTATACCGGCTCAGACGAAGAAGTTCCTCAAATTGAACAGGCGAGAGGCCCCGAAGTCGGGAATCTCATTGATTTCGACACCCCTTTGGAGGAATTGAATCATTCGGTATGTTTTTTTTTCAAAGGCATAACAAGCTTCATTTTTTTCCGAAATTTTCCGATGTTTGAATATTTTTTCTCGAGTTGCAAAAAAAATTGCAAGTTTTCAGTCTTCGTCCACCGTCTTTCTGGACCAGTCGATGCAGAGCAATGCCTCGTATCACACACCGCCCTCGAGCCTTCCCAATTCTACTTCGAAACTTCCGCAGAACTTCCAGAACGTCTACCCACAAATCCAGCCGCTAGACTTGACGCCAACGTAAACAATTTACACAACTTGTTTTAGTACTACTAATTGCGAGAAAACGCGTTGATATTCACAAATTATTCTATTCGTCTCGTTTCTCTTTGACACGACGCACTATTTTGCTCCTTCAAATTTGATTTCTAACTGACTACATGAATATTAATTTTCTCGCCAATTAGCAATAGTAGATTTTTTTCAAATATAATTAAAATAGTTTGAGTGTAAGACGTTTTGGAAGAAAAGTTTCCACCAATTTTTGTTACAAAATATTTCACTCCAATACATATCATTCTATACCTCAAATATTTCGTTCCTATATGCTAATATATCAATCGATCAATTAAATGGTTTTATGATGTAGGTATTTAGAAATTTATTTCTAGATCAGTGAGACTCGGGACGGGTCACTAGTCCTGTGTGGCTAGGATAGGCCGACTGTCCCATTAACGGGCTGAGGGTAGCCGACCCCACCTAGTGGGAATAATAAGGCTAAGAAAAAAATTTCTAGATCAGTGAGAAATTTTTGAATAATTCATAATTACTATCTGAAAGTTCGAAAATAACGAAAGTTGGAAGTAATTTTTGATAGCTCAATAGTTTTTTAATTCAGAAAAAGAATTTCAGCTTGACCCACTCATCTTCGACGCCTGACCCATTCTATGTGCAAAAAACCTCTCAATCAAACAGCCGCTCCCAAAATCGGCAGGAGATGGGGCAGAGGGCCCAGGAAGCTACCACAAACGCTACCAACTTGGTACCTTCAGTACCATCAGAGACCCAACCGCCAAGACCCCCGCCCAGACCTCAGCAGTGGGAGAAATTCGACTAGATTTGAGATTTTTGGTAAGTTACCGTGATTTTGGTATCATCCTTGGTAATTTGCCATAATTTTTGAAATGTTTATTTCTTCGTCATGTCACTATAATTAATCACTTAACGTTTTCTTGTCCTCTTTTTCAATTGACAATAATTTTTTGCTCTAATTTTGCCTGGGTTCCGAAAATTTGTAGGATAATTCGGCATTTAAATTTATTCCTTTATAGCTGGTGCTAAATTATGCTAATTTATTTTACACCTTTCAATACTTTAATCATAGCAATATTTTGTCTTAGAATTCTACGAGATTTTGACGGGTTTAAATCCAAAGACTAGCGTTCTTACGATACTTTTCCAGAACAAAACTTTCCTTCGCAATACTTTTCCAATTGTTGCTAGTTCTTCTATGCTAAGTCATTTTAAAGAAAGTACTCGATATTGCTGATGACTGATTACTTGAGACGAAATTAATGATGTGCACATATTCGAATATGCAACGTGTGCATTGCGTATTTAAAAACAGTCGTCAGCCTCATTCCTCGAGTGTGATGTAGTAATAATAGCAGCGTAAAGTCTGCTGCAAGCAACGCGCATCAAAAGTTCGTGTAATTTACTGTCTCAAGTAATCGGTCATTGACAATGCCTACGCATGTCTTGCAACGAATTTCATGTAAGTTTTCCAACCTCGAGACTGAAAAGATGAATAAATTTCTCGCGTTTTATAATTTTCTTGATTTTTTGCGACAAAACACATAGAACGACCCCACAAAAAGCGATTATTTTTCGCACAACTTGATAAGAAAATCAAACATAAATAGGGGAGTGAGAGGGTAATTGATTTTTCATCAACCGTCTACCTATCAATTAAGACCCAGCATTTATGATTTATTATTTTTCTAAATTTAGAAAATTTTCAGCAAGATGGGCTCGTTTCGGGAAAAATCGTTAGAGTTCTTGAATAATTTGAAAATCACGGTGGAACCTCTCATGTTTATTTTAGCCGCTTGCAATACTGCAGTGTAAGAATTGTTCAAACTAAATTAGCATATTCTATCGATTTTAGAGGTATCGTAACCCCAAGTTTATCGGAGGCCAAAATGAAGAGGGTCTATAATGTTACCGGCGACGTTACGGATAAATTCATCAATAAAAAGATGGTGGAATGGGATAACAATTACAGCTACGTTAACCTTCCGATAGCTATGATAGTTGGGGTTATGTATGGTTAGTTTAAGAAAAGAAGACAAATTTCAAGCGTCTATTTTATAGCGTGTAGTCTACAAATAATAATTTTTATCAAACACATTTTGCAATTTTAGGCGGTATTAGCGATGTTCATGGTCGAAAAATTCCACTGTTAATTGGCATAGGATCATGCGTTATTGAAAATGCAAGTAACTAGTGCTAATCTGTTAGTTAAGCTCTTTGTTAATTGGCCGTAATTAAGTGCGAATGCTTATTTGGTCGCCCCAAACGGATTGGCCTCTGGAATTGCTGTTTCCGACTGCTGCGGTTGTAGGACTGTTCGGCGATTTCTTATTAACAATGAGCTGCATTAACGCATATGTCACTGACGAGTTTGACGACAAAAGAATGGTAAGATTCTGACTCCTACAGAACACTCTGACCAGAGCTGTAAATGTTTAGACACGCGTTTAAACAGTTACAGCTCGGCAGGGTTGCAAATTTTGCACACGATTGGACACGCATCTATAAATTTTGCAATGAATTATCGCAGTCGGTTGTTTTCATCTATCCTTCAATACGCGAAGAGAGCTTTTAAAATTCGTCATCGTGTACAAAATTTGCAACCCTGCAGCTCGGAAGAAAATTTCGACCTCCGACGTCGGCGTCAAATCTTCATATTTCGATTTGAAAGACGAATATTTAGTTGTCGATTCGCATGATAATCGTCTCAATTATCTTCAGTCTGGGCCAATATATTGCCTCAAAATTGGTCAAACTCATGCTTGATCATCAAGTCGAACTAATTGTCATTATGGGAATTGCCGAGGGTAATAATGAAATTCTTAATCACAATTTTAATGCGTTAATTAAGGCTTATTTATCCTGACGATTCTATTGGGAGTGCTATTATTGAAGTCAAAGAAGCCTAAGAAAGCGAAATTGTTGGTAGAATTGCCAGATCAAGTGCATGAAAGTCAGGCTAACTTGACTGCAGAAGAAGACTCTATACCTCTTACTAAAATGTTAGAAGGCTTAAATGTTAGCTACTTTATTACGCTAATTTTAGCGAGTCATTCTGGCAAATCACTAAGCTATCGTTTATTTCAATTTACGAGTCAGCGAAGATATTCTTGGTACCTAGGGACGGTCACCGTCGGTTATTCCTGTATTTATGCTTCCTAGCGAATTTTCTCGATCAATTCGTCTTCGGGGAGGAAAAAGGTGTGCTTTTTCCCTTAAAAGGACTAACTTTGTCATTTTTCCAGGCTTAATTGGAACCTATACAAAGTTGGCACCCTTTAAATGGACGGCCGTGCAATATGCCAGCTACAAGGCTTGGAGGCCGATAGCACGTAATTTTTCTTTCTTTCTACACAATGAGTTACAGCAAAACCTAATAGAATCCGAGAAGGCTTCTATTTTCAACGCCCCTTTGGAGAGGACTTCAATTAGGGGTTTTACTGTATTGCAAAAGTTACTCATTTTCCCGATAGAGTTAATGAATTCTGGAAATGATTTTTCTAAATTAAGGAAAAATGAAATCTTAGAAATCCTGGGGATGACGTTCGGCCTGGTCGTCTTCAAGATGCTATTCAAATTTCGGGACACCCTGATCATTGTGTTCGCGATAACTAGCATGGGGTTATGCGTCCTGTGGATTGGTTTGGCAACGGTTATTGAAATTTGGCAGCGCCTAAAGTGATCCTACTTTTTCAATGTAGGAGGTGGGACCACTTTATAGGCGCTGCCTTTAAATTTGAGAGCTCTTGAAAAATTTGACATTCAAATTTAGGCATCGTGGATGATCTACGCGAGTTTAGCTCCTGGGAGTTTGCATGGTCTGTTGAACCCCTTGACTTATACGTTCATGTCCTGTATCGTAGAGCCTGATGAGGTAATATCTTCCTGAAAAATAGCTTCCTGGAAGTTTCTCACTTTTATATTTTAATAGGCTGATATTTCCAGAAAAGAACCGAAGAGAAATGTCCGTATTTTATAAATAATAACATAATTTCTTTTTTCTTACTTTATTTATTTTTCCTCGAAACTGGTGAACATTCAAAGGGTCCTAAAAATAAAAGGCATATATTTTAAAAGATGACTTTTTAGATCGGCAAGGCTTTTGCCATAAGCTCCATCGCTCAAAAATTGGCTGGCTTCGCTCAGACCGCGGTTCTCCAAAATATTTACATTGCTACTGTGGATTGGTATCAGGTAAGAATGGAAAATGAAACTGCCGCATGCATGATAAAAGAGGAGTGGAACAGGCCCTAAAGTTTTTGCACATTCTCATGCTAAACATGACAGCGAGAAGAAAGGCGAAAAGCATAAAAAAGCCCGGTGGCAAACAACGAGAAGAAAAGTGAGTGTTTTTGTTCACTTTTTTCTTCGTTGTCTGCCACCGCGCTTTGTCCATGCTATTTCTCCCCCCTTCCGCTGTCATGTTTAATATGGGAGTGTCAAAAGCTTTAAGGCCTGTAGTGGAGCACATTTCTATCAATTTTTCTAGCTCCTGCCAACTTTTTCATTTACAATCATTAAATTTCCACTAATAAAGTATATTGTAATCATTGAAAAAAGCTATTTAGGGATTCGTTTGGATCCTAATGTCAGTGATTTCTCTATCGGCAGCGGTAATCTATCTCCTCGTGCATATTGTCGCTAAAATGGAGCGAATCGGAAGTTGAATTTCTTTAAATTATTTTTGCATTTAGAGAATAATAAAGATCTTAGGGGTATCATATATCACAGACAGATATAAATCAACAACTCCCACAAATTAGAAAAATGTACAAAGCATAAAGACAAAGTTAATCCCTATTCTATTCAACTCCGTAGCAAATATCTTGCATCACATAGGACTTCTTAAAATACCGATATTTTATATAACATTTGTTAGCATATAAAAGTTTATATTTCTAAATACCACATTATTTTCTTAGAGTCTGGTAGTGTTCTTATTTGCGTGTATTAGAAAAGAGATTCCATAAATTATCTTTATTTAACCTTCCTAGAATATCCTTTCCTCATTTATGTGAATGTTTCTAGCAGCCTCTCGCAATTTCTTCTAACAACGTCCATTATTTAATTTCGTTATTTTAGGTGAACCTACCCCGCACGATTGTTCTTGCACAATTGTCGTTTTTTGCATTTTGCGGCGCAATTTTAGCATTGAACTTTCTAATGAAACTTGATATGGCGTCATGAGAAGAAAAAACCAAACTTTGAATTCTCTTTTGAAAAGCGACGCTCTCTTCCAAGGGAATTTCCTCCTTTTGAAACGTAGCGCGTTTTATTTTTAAAAGCAATTTTTCACGTATCCGACGGGTTAATTTATCGCTCGACTTTGCTTGTCAAGTGGACGACCTGTATTAATGAATTCCCTAAGTCTGGGTCTGGGATATTCGCAGCGGAATTTTAAGAATTAGGTCTTAAATTATTCAGTTGGTCTAATTTTAGTGTAGGTTAACACGCTTCTGGAGATTTTTTGTCGTTTTGGGAAATCGGTTCGAAATTTTCTGTCGGAGAGTTCCGAATTTCGATATGATGATGTTCGGTGCTTCAGGCATTTTGGCAAATTTTTAAGCGTGGTCTTCGAAATAGTGTTAGGGTTAAGGAGAACAAGAGACGCGAAAAAAGCGCGAAAATTTAATTTCAATCTCTCTCCAAAAGCCTCTCCCCTCACATTCAATTTCACTCTATTCACGCACAGGGCTTTTCCTCTAGCCAATTTCTAAATTTAAGGCGTTCAAAAAGCGCTGCATTAGCTTGATGTTTTTTTTTTTCAAATTCACTAGGAGTTTTTCGCACTTCAAAATAACTTTTCGGAGCTTTTTTGAGGCTCGAACAAACTCCAAATGTTTCGCTCCTTTGTCAGCTGAAAATTGTCCAGACATTCATATTTTTCTCAACTCAGTCGGCAAAATTTTGAGCCAGTAACCCCATTTATTGGAATTCACTCGGTTAGCACACAGACACATTTCATGTTGTCGGATGAATTATCTCGGCCATTTTTTGGCAGATATCCCTCAACATTGACACAAATTGGGCAGAACTGCACAACGATTCATGCTCAAGCTCGATTGGTCTAATGCATTTCCTTACGCCTTTGTCGATTCTCCATTCTGCTCGATTTTTTTCCTATTCTGTGTTATAAATTCATCAATTCCCTCATTTCTTCGTTAAAACCGCGCCGCGCTTTGTAAATTTATAACACACGTGCACATGTTTGCTGAAAACAGAAGAAGCCAATTTGAATTTCCTGAGTCATTTTTCGCGCCAAATGAGGAACTTCCGGTTAAAGTCTTGACTCTTCTCGCAGGTTTTCAGCGGTTTTCTCAATCCCTCTTTAGTCGAGGTTAAAAATGGGATAATCCTTCTTCAGACCTAAAGAGGACGATCGTCAGAAATCCTTTACGACCTACCCCCAATATATTTCCTCAGCAACTTTCTCTCTATAGCTTGTAGTTGGTTCAAATTTTCGCCGCTGTGACCTGGTATCACAATCATAGCTTCTCTCTTGTGACCTACTTCCCGTCTATATAGTCTTCGTCTGACGAAAGTTCACCTTAGGTTTCCCTTCTTCCATATGTTCTCGCTTTTTCGGCACTCCGCTTGACCCAAATCGTAGTAGCAATTTCTATGAAAGATGCTCGATTTCATCGAGCGTTCGTATATCTTACCATTCAGTATGTTTTTAGAATTAAACAAATTAGATATATGCCTTTTCCACTTTATTTCGTGGCAGAGCAATGAAAATTATATCGTTGTTTTTAATGGTAATCTTAAAACTATCAATAATTTATTGGATGAGCAATATATTTCGTTGTATATAAATTTGCGTGTTTCTTATTTGAATTTTTGTGATTTTCAGATATGCCGGAACGAAATGCTTTGTCGAATAATGGCCAGAAAGAGAAGAAGAAATTCTTTCGATCCACAAGTCTTTTCGTCGGCTCTAGGAGGAAAAAGACGAGGTAAAACATTCCTGGTCAAAATGTTTTATTTAATATCCACAAGCATTTCCCCCGAAAATTTATATAAAATTTTCCGTTTGTTTCGTATGTTTTTTTTGTTTTCTCAAGAATTCTTATGACTCACGTTATTTTGCACTTTCTGCCATAGCGACGGAGTTATTTTGGAGAGCGCTGACATTTTCAAAAAGCAACAAAGTTTGTAAGCTTGAATCTAAAATTTTGACCAATTTCGCGCTAAAGGACCATATCAAAGATCGCAATGAAAAAGCAACATTTTCAACAAAAGTTTCCCTGCAAATTTGATTTAGTTGGGTTGAGTTTAAAAATTTTTGAAAGAAATAGAAAACTACTACAGTATTGCCTCGAGAATTTTGCACTATTGTGCGGAAATTTGATCTCAATCACTTGAAAACCAACTTCGAAGGCTAAAACAATGCAAAATTACTTAAAATAGACAAATTCTCGCTTTGGTGTTCGAAGGAAATAGTGTGGGGGTAAAGAAGGTAATTTCTCTGTTCTCTAAATTTTACGCGCTATTTTAGTTACTTGATTCTTTTCGAAATTCCTTCATTCACTTAAACGTGACAACGCACGTTTTTCTTCATGCTTGAGAATTTGCGCTAGGGGTCTGAATCGTACCTGTTCGCATTTTCCGTACGATGAATTTCGCGCTCGTGTCTAATTTCGACAGCTACGGGATGCACACTGGAGTGAATTGGTGAATTGAAATGGTTCCAGTTCTTTCACGCACACCAAAATTTCGTCCCTGTCTACATTTGTGAACCTAAGTTTTCGCGAAGAAGAACGGTGTTTTTTACGTACACTAGATCAATGCTCAGTTGATGCAATTTGAGTGATTGAGAAATAGTAAAGGAATTTGAGAGAGCGAAAAAGAGGAATAGTTAGAGAAAAGATGGAAGTGACCCCCAGCAATGAGAGACTGGCCTAGCGGGCGGCTGAAAGTCTATAGATAGAATGGGGAAATAGCATGAAAATCGAGGAGAGGGCTAGAGAAAAAGGCAACATTTCCTAGAGAAAAGAGGAAGCTTCTTTCTCTCCCTTTTCTCTTTGCGTCTTTTCCCCATTCTCTTTCTCTAACAGGCCTCTTTATTTTTCATTGTCTATCGTCAAGGATTTGCTGTTTACATTTGTGGTCGCTGATTGATTCCCTCAATAGTTTCATGAAAATTCCGAATTCTGTTGGCACCTTTCCAAATATGCAATTAATTATTCCACCCGTTTTCCACTTTGCATCTCTAAACATGTGACGTGTCAGATCGATCATATGATGTGGTGCGGTTATTTTTGGCGAGAGTTCGTTAGGTGTGCAAAATCCGTTATGAGAAAGAGTTTTGAGTACCCGTTATTTATCGATTTTCACGATCATTTTGCAGTTTTAACGGAGTGAACAATTGAAATTTCAACCATTGTTATTGCTCTTTCATTTCAAATAAGTCCGATTTCACTATTTATCTTACAAAACTTTCAACTTTACGCGCGGTGCTTTGCTCTCTTTTCCTTGTGTCCGGCGAAGCTTAATTAAAATTGCATCAAAATTGATATTTACAAATTTAATAACGCATTTTTAAAATCTAATCAAATACGATTGTCGGGAGTATATTTTTAGAATAATGCACATGTAGAAAGTTATTTATAAGTTTCTGAAAAATGATAACGGATAGTTCAAAGCGCACTGTGTATGGTATGTACCTGAAGAGTTTTCTTTCATATGTATATATTTTAAGGCGGACCAATTTTATATATAAATTAAATCGCGTTTTGCCAATGAAGTATCACAACATTTTCGTGCTTTGGTTCATGAACTGAAATTGAACTTGTCTTATCTTTGCTTTCATGCTGATATATTGTTTCACGCTAACATTGCACTTTATTCGAGTATAAATTTCTTATTTTCTATATTTCTTTTGCGAAGATACCTGCTCCCCATTCAACTTACCGCGAACAGATTCAGTGTTAGACACCAACCTAGATAGTAGGGGACTAGGGGATACAAGGTCACCGTTCAAAAACCATACGAGATAGTCGAATTTCAAGCACGTTTCTCGTGATCTATGCTATTTTCTGGAACTTGGAAAAATAGTTGCAATTGTAGCATCATTCCACAAAATTGCACGAGGATACAATATTCTGCCCCTACCAATCCCTATCCTATTTCATCTAAAAACTTTGCTACCATAAACTATTTTTCAAATTACTTTTTTCTTCGAAATATAATTTTTTGCGACATATGTTCTCTGTCACTTTTGATAATTGCCTCTTCCCCATATTCGACATAGAAACACTTTCGTCTTTTATATTGCAGTCAACTTGAAAGCCCCATTTTATATTCAACACACGGAGTTTGAAGGATTCAACTCTAAATTTTAATCGACAATTCTGATAGCATTTGTCTTGTTTTATTCTCACTCACTTTTGGAACAAACTTCAAGGCAGCCATTTTTGACATAGCCGAATTATAGAGATTGCTCACAATTTTCTAGTCTATATTTCTTCAAATCTGAATTTTGAGATGAACACTCTTTAGGGAATTTGGATATCATACGGCTAACAATTTTATATTTTATCAGTTTCAATGAACATTTTTGCTAGTATAAAAGCTCATTAAACTCGATTGCATAAGTAATTTTGATAAGAGTTTTTTTTTCGAATAATAGTATTGTGATGTTTGAAAAATTCCGCAGATTTTGGCCTTATCATAGAGAGCGCTTGATAACTATTTTCATACATACACCGCGTGCCTTATTATTGAATTGAGAGTTTAAGTGCGTATAAACTTAGGGGTTTTTGGACACACCCCATCTTTTATTTTTATTATAAACTTTTTCTAATTTTATATCTCATTTTACTCTTCTTGATCCGAGCTTTAATAAACTCCTGGAAAAACGTATACGTGCCCCTGTGAATTTTTGAAAATTTTCTTTTAGAAAAAGTAAAAAAAAAGTGATGCGGTTTTGAAAATATCGATTTCCAAATTTCAATTTATGATTACATTAAATTTTCGTTGCAAATCCCTACTTGTCAATGGACTTATCAGTGCGGTATTTTCAAATTTGGTCTGTTACGTAGTAGGGTGAAAAAGTCAGAAAATGAGCGATAACGTGAATTTCGCAGATCGAAAAGACGCAGGAATTGATGAAGAGATAATTAGAATGACTGAAATTAGAGAAGGCAAAGATAACGTTGTGTGGAGAGAACGGGAATAGCAAATTTACGTCACAAATTCGAACATAAAATGAGAAATATTGTCGTCTTTTCGCTGGGAATAGATACACGCTCATTCTCGAATGTGGAAACGGGTTTTGGACACTTCATAATTCGAGAATAGAGCCTATATTCGAATTATTATCTTTAAAAAGAGTATCATTTCCATATATGTGATTTGCATATTTTATTGATTTTTCGATAGAATTTGATTTCAATATAGCACGTTATTCTTCAAAATGGACAATTTTCTGTGAAACATTAAAATGTTTAGGAATTTGTGTTGGATTAAATATTGTAAGGAATAGAGATAACCTAGCTAGAAACCTTCGAGGAAAGCCTAATTTATCTGAAGCGCATTTCTATTGAAACTACAGTTTACAATGATATCAATGCTCAATTTCAACGAATTACTCATGTTCCCAGAGAAGTAAGTAGTTTCTTTGCGAAATACGGCATTTTATTGCACAGCAATTTTACATCAGTTCCGAATTAGTCCAATACCGATGAGCGTCACTAATTCGTTACAGTTCGCATCTGTCTGTCTTTAAATAGAATTGCTCATCATTTAAGCCTACTCTTGAATAACCACGTTGCGTTTTAATTTGACAACTAATTCATAAAAGTAATACTCAAAAGTTTACTAAAGTGCTTCATAATTTTAAATGATCATTTGGAAAGCCTCAAATAATGTAGCATTAGGGTGGGTGTTGAAGAAAATATTCTTTTTCCCGTATTATCTAGCATGACTTAAGATTTCAATTTGCCGATTCAAATACATAATCCCTTTAGCCTATCAGCATTACTTTTACAGTATTACTTTCTACTTTTATTAATTGGGATTTTAATTTTACCCGTGATTTGCGTAATGACGTTGGATGAGAATAAAAATGGGGGCATGTCACTGGGAGAGAGATTTGTTCGGGTTTCTGATCCGGTTGAGAGAAGACTGCATGCGCGCGATGATGACGTAGAAGGCAAGAGGGACATCATTACGTCGATGACGATAGATAACAGTTTCTTGAAGAGGCCGAAAAGAAACGAAATAATGAGAGATAGCCTCCTTTTTGAAGAGACGAAGAGGCGGGACTAGGCGAGAGAAAACGCAAAACCGTCGCGCAGTTGTAATGGCGAAGAGAATCAAAGAAAGATAAGGAATCTGAGATTTTCAAAATGAGAAGGAGGAAGAAACGTCGTCAGTCATATATAAGACGCACGCATCGTCCTTGTCAGAACTGCATCAAAGAGAAGGCAGAAAGGTTATTTCGTCATTCACCTATCGTAATTAATTGACATAACTAGTGACAGATTATCATTTCGACTACCATAACTCGGAAAAGTCATGGTAATTTCGAAGTCCCTACTATTAGATCTTGTCATGGACTTTGGGGAGAAGAGTCAGTAAGTCCAACAATTTTATTGCCCAAACACCAAGTGTTCTGTTGAACGGCTGAACTATTGTAATCGATTTAAACTCATTCACAAGATTTCTTTACAAGATCTTTAAACTGACACACGTCCATATCTTGACATATATTCTGACGCCTCCAGTCTCTCGAAATCGAGCGCTTTCCCTTGTGAATATTCTCGATCTGTCCAAGTTTTCTCGCATTAATTTATCTTTTATATTTAAAGATTTCTATTTATAAAAGCATAGTATAGTCAGATAAATCTATATATGTATATATTGTACACCTTCGTCGGAATACATCTGCAAACACACTGGGAAAAGAGGAAGCATTTTGCTGGTCTGAAAAGGGGGGCGTGGCGGTGTTCCTGAACAAGCAAAGAAAGCTCAAAAAAGCGCGCACAGCCAGAAAAAAACGGGAGAGAGAGAAAGATTGTCCTATTCCAACCGTCTGAACCACTCGACTATTCGGCCAAATATGCCTCCGAGTTGTATCCAAATATCCTCATCGTCTAACGAAATTCCCCTATCGCGTAAACGAAAGCGCACATTTCTCGGCAGATTTCGGAATTCGTTACGCAAATCCTATAGGAATTTTCTGTCACCGTTTAAGAGAAGGTTCGATATACTTTTGCTATTTTTCTTTTACATTTATGAATGGTAAAGACGGCTAAGATATCGAGGAATAGAGCATGACTAGAGGTATCATTATTTTATCACACTATCTTTGTAGGGCGATATTTTTGGTTTTGATCAAATTTTGTTCCAACTCGTGTTTTTTTTCTAAAGAACTAATTTATAAATTGAAAATTGACTGCCATATGAACTTCAGAAATTATTTTTATTCGAGAGATTTTTGAGACAATTACTATATGACGAGACCTATAGTTAGAGATAGAGAAGGGAAGGAAAGTAGGACGAAATAGTATACGGAAAAGATAAGTCTCGTCATCTCGTCAAATAGTAGTTACCCTATTTTTGAAGGAGAAAAAACGCTGTTTTCAGCTACGGCTCGTCACCGTCCGTGGCGAAGGTGTCCAAGACGGCTCCGCTGCCCGCCGCGCCGCGCGGACCTTCAGCCGAGGCCAACATGATCGACCGGCAGCCGCTCGGCCACAGACTATCCGTCAACAGAAATGCCATTCATATCCTTTTGAATGAGGTATGTGTGTGTTCTTCTGAGTATGCATAATTGGGATTGTTGGTTGGAGAGCAAAGTCGATATATTCATTCCGCAATTAGAAATCGAATTTGAAGGAGCGAAATAGTGAGTCGCGTCGAAAAGAAACGAGACGAATAGCGAAATTTTTGGATATCGACGTTCTCTCCCAATCAATAACACTAAATTGAGGGTGACCCCTTCGTTTTCGGTACTAGCACCCCTAAGCCTTTTTCTAGATAAAAATATCATACTCACTGATTTACTCTTCAGTTATGTATCTTACTTTATATTTTGAATAGATTGTATGCTTAAATGAGGATAATATATTTAGGCTATCACTGATTTCAATTTACGCCGAATTTAGCTATGCATCGAAAACGAGGACTACTACGATCGAGCTCATGATGACTCGGAATACACCTCCAGAATGTCGACGGTATTTCCGAGGCTACAAACCTTGATGGCTAGGCTGAAAAATCTGATTCCACAATTGCAAGAAGTCGCCCCGCATTATGATTTCGATGAGAAGACCCCTGGAAATGGTTACAGGTGCGAATGTTTGATGACTAAGAAATATCGTTACCATTTAAAAATAACGTGCTCAGTTAGACATGTAGGCTAACTCTCAGCTAGGCGACCATGCTCACATAGTGTGTAGTGGTAGAACAGTGCACCCTGCGGAGAGATGAGAGGTCAGGTTCAACATCTTGACTGTGAGGCATGAGTTTTGCATAACTAGCCACTCGCAATGAATCCAACCGAGGCATACTACTAGGTCATCGTCTTACAGTTCTTGATAAATGAATGCGTTCAAAATAGCGTAAAACGTAATACTTCTTCTTAAACTCATTTCACGAAGTACACGATGTTTGCAATTATCTCATTTTTGATACTTTTTTTTTAAATTTTTTTCTGGTTTTTGTGCTTTTGTCAGTGTTTATAATTAGGCATAAACACCGCAGAATTTTCTAGCAAAACAAAACAAAGCAAAAGAGAAACAGACTTGAAAAAGCCGGACACAGGACTATGCAAACAATGCTTAATGGGGTCAAAGTTTAAACGCTTAAAACACAATTGTCCAAGATCCTTGGATTTCATAATTTGCAATCGATAGTTCATGCGTTTTTGAAATTTTCCGAAAGTCAATATTTATTGTTGATAAAAAGTAACGGTGCTGTGTGTTCAATAAAACAGGAAGCTAACGATAAAATGAGTGTCTAAAGTGCGAAAACGGTCGTATAATATTATAATCGAGTAGCTCAATCGGTTCACATGTTATATTTTGACTAAAAAATGCTCGTATTTTCGCATTTCCAGAATATTTTAGGACAAAATACGCAGAGACTTTATGTGAAATTCGTTGAATTTGCTCAAGAAAATAATCCGCAGTTTGGAAAGTTGGATGGCAAATATAGAAATATTTGATAAGCTACAAAGTACAGAGTATATATTTAAACAAAAATTAAAGACACGCGATTGAAAGAAGGAAACCTGGATAGTTCGTTACTTAGTTGTCTACGAAATAGTATTGGGAAAGGATCTCTCCCTATCTTCCCAATACTTTTAACTGTAGGTAGCGAAGTAACCAAATGTTCAAGTTGTCGTAAACGAATAACATAATATATAACTATTAGAATAATTGATATTTTCAGGTCTCTAATATGTATCTGCGATACCGTGACCCTTCATGTCATCGCGTTGCTGAAGATTGTCTACGAGCAAAAGTCGGCCTTCACTTTTCGCTATTCACATTATTGCAAGGAACTCGAAGCCTATGCAACCGTTGTGGACTACCTATGCCAGGCCATACCTCTGGTAATAAATCGGCATTTTGATTGAATTTTTAGAAACAATGGAATATTGCCATTATCAATGCATTTAACCATCTAAAACATGCATTATTTTGAAACGTCGAATTAAAATTGAAAGTATTCATGATGGCTAATAGAAAAAGACACCGGGCTTTCTAAGAAATAGTATGGGGAGGCAAGATAGGAAAAGAAAAAAAAACCGATCTTTTTCTAGGAGCCATTAATGATATATACCAAACCTACAGGTATAATACCAATTCACACATTCTAAATATATCAATGTCTTGCAATATTTTAAAATATGACTAATCTTTCTAAACTCCAATTTAGTGCCTCCAAGTCGCGCACTCCCTTCCGCAAGGCTCTTTGTTTCCGCCTCTGGAGGGCTCATACGACTCGTACCACGAAATGCTGAAAGGCTTCGAGAAAATGGACTCCACAATTTTCTACGGTCGACCTCTGGGGTTTCAGGTGGGAGAAAATCACTATTGAAAAGTCCGACAATCTGAGAGATCGAAAATAAGAACACAAAATGACTTTAAGCTAGCCCCTTTTTTCGCATGCGATTCCTCAATTTTCCTATCATCATTGAGAATATCGTGAGCTATTGTATCGGTCAAACGAAGTGGCAGTTCGTATGCTAAGGAGTGTGTTGCAAAAATGCGCGTATGAACTATGCGCAAAAAATGAGAGTCGGTAGGAAACAATAGAAAGAGGGTGGTACGCAATTTCCTGCGTCTCTCGCCTTTTCCCTACTTTTCAATGCGCGATCTGTCACTTCGTTTGATCAGAACAATATTTTACACCATCTCTCAGGAAAATTGGCTAATCAATCAAATTCAGGTTTAATCACAACTTTCAGTTCTCGCCCTCAGTAAACCGCGTCTTCCGCATCATAGGCGTAATACTGGCCTCGTACAGCCTCACCTGGGAGAAGGGCCAAGGAAAACTTGGATCTCTGATTAACACTGGTCGATTTTTCCTAAGTCCAGAGCAAAGGGCTTCTAGGATCATCAAGGTAGGTTCGAAGAACTTATCAGAGCTGTGAATTTTTAAACACGTGCACGCGTGCCTAAACACTTACAGCCCTGAAAATTATGAAAGAATCTGTAAAAAAAGAAAAACTCTTAGGTCACCAAAGAAGCGGACATCAATTTCTGCAAGGGGTTCTGGAATCTATCGGAACTTACTAACGTAAGAAGAAATTCGAGAAGTTTCAGAACATTTTTTTCTTTTTCAGAACATGCCCAAGTTCTTCTGTCCGAATATGGCGGTTAACGAGCTGCGGGAAATCAATTGGGTCGGCCCAATCACTATGGAGACTTCATCGGGTGGCACTGTGAAGATCCCCGAGCCGTCGGCGCACACAGGACCCCGACCCGTGAAGTATCGAATCTTCTCAGCGGTTAACAGGCAACACGTGGTATGATTATTTGTTGTTGTTGTTGTTGTTGTTTTTTTTGTTTAAATGTGGTGATTATTACAAATGCAAACATTGAAAAAATACATATTACAAATCGTGTGCTACATGCACAGTTTTCTAGGGAATTTTGTTGAAATTTCAACTTTTAGTCCCCGTCTTCCGCGTCAAATATTCAGCCTCCCTCAAAATACCTAGTCATCCATTGCCACGGCGGAGGCTATGTCGCCACCTCAAGCAAGTCCCACGAGGTGAGTTAGGAGAAAATTTGCATTGGGAACATTTTTGTGAAATTAAATTTCTCTTTAGACGTATTTACGAGTCTGGGCGAAGTTACTGAATTGCACGGTAGTTTCGATCGAGTACTCGCTAGCGCCAGAAAACCCATTCCCAAGACCCACTGAGGAAGTCCTGTTCGCCTATGCCTGGATGATCAACAACCCTCAGTTAGTGGGTAGGTTGGATTATTTTCGACATTTTGCTCCAACGTTTATCGTTGATGTCTAAATCTGGGAGGTCGAAAATGAGGGAAGAAAGAAGCGATTTTGGAGCCAATCTCTCCTTTTCGCGTACTATCTCCATTTCCTAACCGCCAAAAATAACTTTGCACTTTCAAGATTTGGGAATCAACAATATTCAAATTTAATGACTAAATTTATGACTATTTCTTCCAACCCAAGTTTCTTTAGAACGCATAATTGCTAAGCACTGCCAAAAATTACATGATCGGTTGACATAGAATATTTGAATTTGTTTATCTTAGCGTAATTTAAGACATAAACGAATACAAATATGCTAATTCTAACGATATAGGTTGGACCGGCGAGAAGCTGTGTATGGTTGGCGACTCGGCCGGAGGCAATCTGATTATGTCGGTTAATTTGAGACTCATCGAGTTGAATGTGAAGAGAAAGCCAGACGGGCTGGTGCCTGTATATACGCCCTTCTTATTTCAGGTATACCTATTTTAAACTACACTTAAATAAGCGATATTATTTAGTACCTCCCCTCCCCCTCTAGGATGTTATCCGTTATGGATCCACTTTTGCATATGGGGGTTGTTCTAAGATGTGTAGCAGGTATTTGTTTGTTTTTTTCTAATATACAATTACCATATGTTTATTTATTTAAAATGCGATTCACTTAAACGTTGATAATAATTTGGTCTTTAGCATACACGGGTGCTTACGGGAAACACAATAAGCAAGAAAACACGGCTAATGAGCAAACCACTCACAGATCACTTCAGGACTACGTAGATCAGGTCCAAAAGCAGAGGATAGAGTTTGAGGTATCTTTAAAAATGTTGAAAAATTAGCAAAAATCTAGACAAGCTAATATAATAATTTGAAAATTTAGCAAAATTTCAGGGTGGATCCCAGTCTATTGTTTCTCTAGTGCAAGGCAATGGTCATGATTACAAAATTTCACCTCAAAATGGCAATTCCTACTTTATTACGGAGCAAAATAACAAGGCAAATGGAGCTCAGGTAGGAGAAAATTATCAGCATAAATCTCGGAAATGTTGCAATTTAAGAAAAATGAAACGAAAATTCGAATATTTTTGAATAGGAAATATTTTATCTGTGAAATTAGAATATGATTGAAAATTGGGATTTTTTTTTAGAAAAATGGCAAAACCCTGATGAAAGGAGAGACGATAGAGGTGATTGAAACGACCACTGATGAAGATAATAGCTCAGAAGATGACGAAGCAGACACCACTAGTATATCTAGTGTGCATGTGAGTTTTGATATGCTAATTTTTTAATTTTCAAAATTCAATATACGTTACATTTATGCCTTGCATCCATAAAACCATGTGTCTTGGCCTGCGTATTGATAAGAAATAGTGTCCTATCTGAAATTGCATTCCTTCTATTAAAAATTAAAATATTACATGCAGAAAGTGTCATTTTCAAGATGGGAATCGTGATTTTTTGTTGCATGCTAAATTTCGAGAAAGTTTGAATGAAAACCTACATTTTACATCATTTTATATTGGTATTTAGTTAGGTTTTGACAGAGCGTGGGGCTAGAGAGTACGGGGTTTCGAGAGAGAAAGAGAGCGAGCGCTTGGCCCTCCCCCCATCGAGTCGAAGGGTATAGACGCAGAGACAGCGCTGAGAAAAGGGAAAACCACGGGGGAGATAGACGGCGACCTTAGCTCAGTGGCAGAGCGTTAGATTGTGGCTCTAAATACGAGTGTTCGATTCACTCAGGTCGCAGGGAAAACCCACATTTTTGCCAAAATTTGCCGTCTAGAAAAATTTTGCAAAATTATTGTATCGCTGATTGGAGAGAAAGTCGATATTCATTCCGCAACTAGAATTCGAATGTGGAACGAAATAGTGAATCGCGTAGAAGGGAGGCGAGACGAATAGCGTAATTTTTGAACATCGACGCTCTCCAATCAACAATATCTCCTGGAAAGTTTAAAATTTTAGTTGTTTTTTAGTTTTTGAATCATTTTTTGTGTCAAACTAGCATATACGAAGCTTTCAATAGGATTTTTATAATAACTAAAGTTCTATGAGGATAATATGCTAATTTTTAAACAAAATTCCAAATATATGCTAGCATTTCAGGTCGAGTCAGATCCATACAGGATACAACTTACCGAAACTCTGTGTGACGGACAACTATTAGACTTTCTTATAAAGCATCCGGCCACTAAAGAGTAAGAACTATTCAAATTTTGATGGGAGAAATGAAATTTTCGAATTTTAGTCAACTTACCATGATCAATGAGAATGGAGAGACGATAGAAGACGGGGCCGAGGCGATGAAATTCGAAAATAATGACTCGCATTCTGAGGACTCAATAACAACCAACAACAACAATAACGTCGTCAAGCGACCTAAGTTGTTGAGCATGATCAGTATTGGATCCAGGAAAAGTAAGAATTATATCTATATAGACTTAGGGAAGCCTTGAGTCAGGATTGTCTTTCAATCTACCCCCATAATACGCCCTTCACAATTTTGTATTTCTAGACTAAAATTTGGAAGAAAAGTTCTCCAACCTTGATGAAGTCGTAACATAAATTTGGCTCCTGCGAGCTACCATCCGCATATTTTTAATTCTGACTCAAATTCTCTCTCGGTCTGTATGTGATATTAACGCAAATCTACAGATTATCATAGTTCGAATGTAAAAGCTACTAAAAATGGTTATAGGCTCCCAAAACGGTAACTCGAATTCGGTCACAGCCCCCACGACTCCCTATGAGAACCACGCGAATGGGCATCGTACCATCGCATCCAGTCTTTCAGTCCACTCATTCCCCATGACGTCTGTGGTAAGCTATCGATAAATGATACCTTATTACCAAAAGTTACCAAAAATGTTTTCAGCATACCAAGCGTTCGATCTCGCAAAGTCTTGCCGACACCGCTGCGATGGCTGCCGGTCACGCCATCGATAACCTCCAAGATTGGCTTGAGAAACCCACGAAGCACAAACTCGAGCGAACCACTTCCCACAAGGAACCACAAACGGTTGAGGTAGATATGCATCTTTGGTAGCTGTTTACCCAAGCGTTACCATTCTAGACACCAACCGAGACAAAGTCGCACCTGCTGGAGCTTCTTTCGAATAGCAGTGTTCCAAGGGATCCGTTGATTTCGCCGATGTACGCTAGCGATGAAGTCATTAGGCAGCTACCTCCGATATACTTTGTGGTAAGTTTAGGACTGTAAATGTCTAGACACGTGCGTGTGTACACGAATAACGAGATAGTGTATCTTTTAAGAGAGAGAGAGAGAAAAGAGCATGCTCTCTCGAAAATATCCACTATCTCGTTTCATGCAGTTCGAAAACATTACGCAAGCCTGCAAAAGAATCATTTTTAAGGCCTGTCATTTGGATCCCTTGCTGGATGATACCATAGAATTCGCGAAGAAGTTGAGAGCTGCCGGGGGAAAGGTGGGTTCGATCGATCTTCTGCCGAGTGTCCCACATGGATTCCTCAACTTCACAATGATGTCCCCGGAGTGTCGACAGGGTGCAAAAATCTGCCTGCAGCGAATCAAACAGGCTCTTGGGTTCAATCTTTCCTAAACATCGAAATTTTATACCTTAAAATTCGTTAGGTAATAAGGCCTCCTGTATTTGCGGACGGATGACAGACAGACAGCTGTATTTATAGACGATTATTTTCTTATTTCTCCGATTTCCCTACATTCCCTGTCCTCTCTATTCGTCTGTAAATACAGGGAACCAGTGATAAGACTATTTAAGATAAATTGAAGGCAGGATATATGAAAGAATAATCTATGATAAAATATTAAACTTATTACTTAACGAATTTAAATTTCCTAAACTAGGAACGCTGTTATTATTAATGAGATCGAAATGATAAGGGGATTTTTCCTAAGAATTGGAAATTTTTAGCACACCCCTTCATTATTTCGTCATCCTAGTCAGAGGTTATTAATTCGAGAACTTTTTCTCAAAATAATTTCTTACAAAAATGAAGAGAAAAGGTAGTTTATGGAAAAAGGAATCGAACTAATAATAATAATTCTTACTCATTATCAGGTGCCATTTATCATATAAACACAACACAACGAAGCTTTGCAATATGAACCGAATTGTATTACTTATATATTGAATTGATTAATGCATAGCGATTTATCTGAAGGGTTTTATCTTAACGTATATGTTTTAAACATAATTGGTAGATGAATTCATTCTGACACGAACGTGAAATTGTGATAACTCCGTACGAGCTTTACCTTTGAGAAGATATGTGTGCAATACATATGTGAAACAATTTTATATATTGAAATAATAAATTTTGATATACAGCATTGGTGTTTACGATATATCATTAAATATTATTTATTTCATATTTTGGCACGTCGGAACTGAAATAGTCGAATACTCGTATTTTTACGTATGATGGATTAAATGGCCTAATTTAAATACGAAAATGATATGCTAACAATTGAAATTAGAAATAATTGAGCAGAAACGTATAGATTTGAAGAGTCCGACACTTTAGCTTCCAGAACCTTCGCATTCGGATTATCTTTTCCACTTTTAATCGTTCCAGAACAATCGATAATAGAGTCATTTCTAAATTTTCTGGATTCAACATCGAATTCTTTCAATATTTTCTCGATATGTTCATCCGTTTCTGAAATTTTACATTTTTCTTGTGTTTGATTTAGTTCATTTTCAATGGCTTCCTATATTCCACACCCACACCTACTTTTTTCTTTCCCCTATTTCCCTTCCCTACTCTCTCCTCAAAAAGTGGGCGTGGAATACAAAAAGCCACTTTCAATACCATATATCGTGATCCGATATATACTGCATCTAGACTTGAACAACTCCCTTGTATAGTCAACTTCAATTTGATAATTGCTGATATTTAGCCGGCTTGAAAGCTCATTTTGCATAGACGATAGATTTCTTTCCGTCAATACTACCCATCGAAAAGTAGCCTATAAATTTGCAAGAATCAAGAAAAAATAAAAACATGACTCGGACTTACCGCATTCATAAGTGTCAATTTTTCGCAGGCATACGTTGAATTGTCTTTCCGTATTCGGAAAGTTTTATTGTTAACTATGAAATTAGATTAGTTTTTAAGCGAATCTGAGAAAATACCCGAAAACGGTCCAGCCAGGGGCAAATTTTTTACGACAAAATGTTTCCTCGTGTTTAGAATGAAAGGACCGGCTCTTGTAGACCCACTTCCAAACGAACACATTTCCATGTTATTTGGATTACAAAGGGATTCCTGAATTTTTAAAAGGTAATCAGGAAATATCATGATATTAAGTAAGCGTCATTGCTGCATATTTCTTTATATTCTTTGAATTATTTACTATTATAGGTACACAATATTTTCTAATGTTAACGATATTCATTAATTTATATCACGATGGTTCTTAGCTCTTCTTTAAATTAAAAAAAAAAAAACTCTGGATCTTACATTGACTTGGAGAGGGTTGTATCTTATAGCGGATTTACAAGTCATTCCTTCAGAATCAACGATGTCCCAATCTAATGGGATCTGAAATGGGATGTTTAGACTTTTGGGTAAAATTTGTCTCCTACCTTTACTGGGTTTTCATCAATATTGCCAACTTCGTTAATTTCGTACCGAATCTCGGTTGGTAGTCCCATAGACCAGTTTTCAGCGAAATTCTGTGTCTAAAAATGTTCATATTTGTTGACAAAATTGCATAAACCTTACTAATTTAACATATCCTTCAAAGGGATTAAAAAATTTCGCTAGAAGAATGGTTTTGACTCCGCGAAGTTCAAAATCCCCGCAAGCAGTTTGTTTTTCGCCAGTCAATAAAACCGAGTTTCCAAGTAAACTTTCAGGACCAGTTATCAAATTTTTCGGCAGGATTACGCTGAGGATTAAGTTTTTTCAGGAAAGGAATACAATTTCAGACCTCGTATCATTCTCTTCAGATTCCATTAACGGTTTTATCTCGGCTAACCAAGAGGCCTAAATTTGTATACCTTTTAGAAAACAATTCTATTTATGGAAGGACGTTTATAGAAGGCCCTAGAGTCTGTTCACCACAAGGAGGCCCGCTAGTAACTGTGCTATCTATCGGTCTAGAATGGAGTTCTATAGAAGATACAGGACGTCTTTTATTTATCAATATCTAAAACAATCGGTATTTTTTGAAAATTGGCATGTTCAGAACCTCTGTATATTGATGGACTGGATACTCCAGAGCCACTATCGAAGCGACATTAGGGGCCGAAACCGGGGAAAACTTTTTAATCGTGGCACTTGCAAATATCGAACCGTACGGGAGATAGGTTAGATTTGCGCAGGCCTAAAATTGCCATTTTCATATATTCGAAAATTCAAAATTTTCCACCTTGGTCCATAATAAGTCAAGTACTACAGCGTTACTTGCAGAAATGTTGAACCAAGGAAAAGATCCGTAGAGCGTGGCTTAAAATTGTTGAAATTTTAGGAGATTTAAGGAAAGAACTTACTCTTCGCCTCGTTTTTCCCAACGATTAATGCAACGTCTTCAATGGTATGGCATTTGTCGGTGTTTTTACAATCCATCTGAATCAAGATTTAAAACTACTTAAAAATAGCATTTTTATATAGAAATATAATGCAATGCAAGTGTAATTTAAATATACCAATGGCTAACAATAGTTTAGCGTTGCATTTCTATTAAATGAGCTTTTCAATATTGTCAATGACCGATAACTTGAGACGAAATAAATGATGCACAGATACGAATGCGAAAAGTGTGCATTGCGCATGCACAAATAGTGATCTACCTCATTCCTTGAATATGATGTAATAGCGTAAAGTCTGCTGCAAAGAACGCGCTAATTATCACACATCAAAAGCCAGTGTCATTTATTTCGTCTCGAGTAGCCGATCATTGATAATAAATTTAGCAAGTTCACCTGAACATAAGCTGGGCAGGTGGCGCCTTTCAGAGGTTCTTTCGTAATCATTAGCGTAGCTCTCAAGGATTGTTCGTCAAATGTTTGTTTCAATTCACCGGTAGCTCGAATAGAATCACCATCGTCTACCAGTGTTATTCTGAAGGCCATTATTTAAAAAATGTTAAATCAAAATCTCCTCTAAATATAGATTCAACAAAATAGATTCCTGGACTTCTACTGGCAATTACTAAATGGCGGAGTATCTTTTTGATACTAATTCTTTCAAATTTCATCCTCTCGTTTATCCTTAACTATAGCACCCCGCCATTTAGTAATTGCCACTTATACTATATTTTATCGAATTTAAAAATTTATCTAATTCATAATCTACCGTCCAATAATAGGATGCACGAATACAGATGTGGTAGAAGGCATGCTATATTGATAGGGACGCAGAACGTCACATTTTTCTTGATCAGCAAGGGCCTAAATTTACTTCTTTTTTATTTTTTAAATATTGCACTTGAAAAATACCTTCAGCAGAATCGATTCAGAACCGAAAATACTAGCTTCTGGATAATAATTTTCGGAATATTTCAAGTAGATTTGTTCTGAGGATCGGTCTAGGCAATCATCTCTAAAAATCAATAAAGATTCGCGATTTTTAACATACTTTACCTAATAAGTAATTTCTCAGGTAGATTCTTAGGATCACTCAAATTTGTAGCGTGTAGAGCCTCGAAGGGGTGGGACTGGAAGCTTTACTTTTTAGAGAAGTAGCAAAATTTTTATACCTGACTAAGAATGAATTGCTGGGCCTTCAAATTTCTCGGTTCGACGTCTTTTATTTTAGAGCAAGCAAATGGCAGTTCGGTTTTGTAAAGCATTAGATATTCTTGATTTGAGTTGTTTTCTGGAACCTTCTCTAAAAATTTTACTTTAAATTATATTTAAAAAAAAAGCTAATTTACGGCCTCTTGCATTTCACACACCCACACTCATTTTTTTCTTTCCCTACGTCCTTTCCCTATTTTCTCCTCAAAAAGTGGGTGCGGAATATAAAATGCCCACATTTACCGATGGTTATGACGTTCCTCGAATCGATACCAATTTCATTATTGGAATAGTTTCCAGTTTCGGTTAAATTTCTGCTCATATCTTCACAATTCTTGACGAATCCCCATTGATAAACGTCTTGAGATGGTGGTTCTTCTTTGGAATATTTTTGATTGTAGCGTAGATCGGGCATGAGCCGGATCTAAAATTGAAAGTTTATATCAGGGACGATTCAAAAATCAACTTTATCCTTCAATTTGAGTATATGAACATGCCCATCTACGGAGTCCTTGTGGAATGCGGCTCTCATCAAAGATTGGTCCGGGAAAACGATCGTGGCGCAAGCCAGCACCTAACATTTTTGTAAGATTGATTTTTAATTGAAGAACTTTTAGAAATCTCATATATAATTTCGAGGAGAAATCATGTTGATGGAAAAAGTGACCATCCTAAAATCATTATGACGCATATATTCCGGCATCTTGGACAGTTCACCAATCTAACGATGAAATGGTAGGGCCCGTTCATATAAAAGATTAGGAATTTGTGAACTTGAATCATTGACTATGAATGAAATGGATGAACTTAAAAAACAGCTAAATTGAATAAAAAAGATTACAATGCTCTTAGGTCTAGACACAACGATCGTATGGCCCATTAGCTGTTCGGCGGTCAGCTTCATCTGCGTCAAAGGCATTTCGCGAAACAAATGGGGCGACTTCTTCGCGCGCTTGCAATTGTTCAGCATTTTCTGAAAACAGACCGAATTTTAGGTATCAAAAACAAACCTCGGATAATCAAAGAAAAAGTAAAAAATAACAACAAACCCTAAATAAGCTAAGACGGATATTGTCAATGACCAACTATTTGAGATAAAATAAAAGGTAAGAAAATTTTATGCATGAAAATTGACGCGTTGTTTGCAGCAAGTAGACGGCAATTAATTGATTCTCAAGAAATGATTTTGACGACTACTCGTAAATACGCAATGCACACCTTGCATAGTCGAATCTGTGCGCATCATTTATCATGTCTCAGGTAATCGGTCATTGAAAACAGTCGATGGTGAACATGTTGGAATTTCAGAGAAAGATTTTGAAAAACAAGAAATCAATTGTTTTATAAATCAAAAGAAAAGTTTGGTAACACATTTATAAAACTGGACACAAACTTGATACTCACCGACTGTTCGTACGGACAAGAGCCCTGATGCAAGGCCCATGTTTCACCGCCCTGCTCTTGATGAATTTCAAACGATATCAGATACTCGTTCTCATTAGTGTCGAGGGGAGTTATCTAAACATTATTTGAGTTAATTTGAAGAGCAATTTTTTTTTATAGATTCGTGATATCGCTCCATTTCGATGCAGTAGATTTTCAATGTTAAAAAAAAAGCTTCTAATAACTAAAGCCATTTCGATTCATTCTCTCCTTTTTTCTCTAATCCTCAAGTTTCGATGCACCAATTGACCCGGGGCAGTTTCTCCAAGTGAAGATTATGCAAGCAACGCACGCGCGCGGATTTTGCCTGTTGCGCCTTACAAATCAAGTTTCATTTCGCCGTACATGGCCTGGGGGATTGATTCTGTCATATCCTCCTCTATGCTTAACTATGTAAGCGATTAGAGACGCAGACACGTCAACACAAGTTTGTGGTTCTCATCCACAAATAGCGATATAACTAATGCATATGCGCGCAAAAATTAGAGCGACCTCAAATGTTTGGAGGTAAATGTTTTGTTACGAAGACTTACTTACCACGATGAATCCCTTGAATAACTCGCCATATATCAAAGTCTTGTACACATTATTAGCTGTAGAATAATATATACAAATTGTTATATACAAGAACAATCCATATATAGTTCTCATATAGTTCTGAAAACTGCAATATATCACGAGTGAAAAGTTGCAATGAGTTCAAATGAGCGTGAAAGTTAAGGACGACAGAGTAAGGGGCAAAGTATTGTGCTATTCTTAACCACAGAAAAATTCAGAGACGCAGAGGATCGATGGAAAAACCAACAATGACCTCTAGAAGAGCGGCGCCCAGCTGGGTGGCGCTTGTAAGGCCAATCGTCCTTCTTTTTCTCTAAGATTTCATATATCTGAGACGGTTTAGAGGCCTATCCTTAGTCATTGGTAGAGAGATGTTCCTTAAAATGTTTTGAGACAGCTTATATCCGGATTAACTGGAGTAAGAGATGGTAAAAAGTCGATATCTGATAAGTAAAAATCAGAAGATAGATGCGTTGATTTGCAAAGGGGTCGCCCGAAAAATGACATGTTAGATCAGGTTAGCCTTGAACTAAACACGGAGCGATAGAAAAAATGCTGACGATAATGGTTAGAAGTTCAAAGAAGTAGCGCGTTATTTTGCAGAAATGAATTGCACGGAGACTTATAGATATTTTGAATTTGTTAAATTTCGAGAATTTCTGTAGTTTGAAGTTGGCGATTCAATAAAATGGGAAGGAAGTTGATAGACTTAAAATTTCAATGATTTGTGTAAAGTTGAATAATGGACAAGGCGAATAAAAGTTGAAAATTCCCAAGTTTGGAGGAAGTAACGTATTTCAGATGTGGTTTAAAGGAAATATGAGGTGTGTGTAATTAAATAACGAACGGTATATTCCCCACTATGTCATTGAATGGAGAATAATGGAAAGTCTGCAGCACGCGAGCGAGACAACGTGCGAAGTGTAATGTGAAAATAATAAAACAAGCAGCCGGAGGGAGTAAGCGAGTAGAGTCAAGGCACTTGTAGTAATTGGCTACGACGACACTTGCGCGCGAACGCAGCACCCCCAATACCCTCTTTCTGAGATCAGCGTAATTATTATGACTTTGTGGATCTTGCAAAAACACGTGATTTTTTAATCTTTTGTGTTTATACGGAAAAAAAATCCAATCAAAATTAACTATATTCTCACTCCTACGGACTTTAACAATAAACTTTCACTTCCCACGTGTAGCCGAGCTGTTTAGTCTTAGAGGTGAACCTCAAATATACAAGGGATATAGAAAACAACCAGACATTCAACCTGCCATTTGTCAGAACCAACACGGGCAGTGATAGTCACAAGCAAAAGAAATCGGACAACTACTTAGACATTGACGGTAGTGTCTTTTTGAACCTATCTTGGGGAGAAAATCATTACCCATAACCAAATTGTATCATTTTTTAAAATAACATATTTTAATGAATATTTATTTCAGTTACAATTATCCCTCATCACTTTTGGATGTCTTCGAAAGTTGTCTGTATCATGTGCATTGAAATTAAATTATTGTCTCACATTTTATTGAATAAAATTTCTATATGAAATCTGAGATGATTATAATCAAGCTTTTATCTTATGTTAATTCTCCGACTTCACGCCATTTATTCGTTTGTGGATTGTATTCCTCGATTGAATTACAAAAATTCACCATAAGACGCCTTTGAAATCTAAGCTATCAAATATTTCGTATAGATATATGCAAAATCTCAACTCACCCTCCGCTTGCAAACAATTTTCCATTTGCAACAACGAGTGAATGAAAATATCTTGCATAATTCATATCAGCGATTCGAGAAATTCGACTGTCAACTGGAGCTGAGGAGTCGAAACACAGACAGGATTTTAATATATCATAATCATTACTAAATATATGATACATTATTTATCATACAAAATTAACGACTTCCGTCCTCCAGTTATGTAAATTCTTCCATTTAACGATGCGACTTCGAAAGGGCCTCGTTCTTCTGGAATCTCTCCAATTTCAATCCATTCTCGTTCCTCATCTGATAATCGATATATCTTTCTACTTCCCCACCCATCAATAACTGAATGTCCATAATTACAGTAATGAATATGCTATAATATGACCGTATAAAATTCCATCGCATGTTATTGTTCGAACACATATAATTGGAAAAGGAAAAGCAGGTCCTGTTTGCCATTTTCCGTCTATTAAAACCTGAATAAATTATTTCATGGACTTTCATTCGGTCTTCTTACATCAACTCAATTCGTATTTTCCCATGTTTTAGGATCCTCTCCACCCAAATAATACAATTTGTCTTTGAAATAAACTACAGATGCACCATCACGCCATTCAGGAGGATCTGGACCTGTAAAATTCTTTGAATCGATCATTCATGGATTTGTTGATAAAACCCCTTGAAATTTGTCGAGTATTCAAATCATATATTTCAAAAGATTTATTTTCGTCGTTAATTGCAAAAATCTGAAACCTAAAAAATTATTCAAAATAATGAACATAAAAATTTACTTTGTTCTGTGTAGTTGCTAATTCATATGGCGCATAACAATCATGGAATTCTGCAATCTCTTCTACTGAGTAGGTAAGTGAATTGAACAAGCATATCCTTCCTTCATCTTTAAGATTATTTCGATATAAATCTAAATTATTACGAATCGTTTCAAAGTCTCTTACTTAGCTTTCAATATAATTTCTTACAGTAAAACAAAATTTTATGCGAATTATCTAATGAATTGTCTCCGCCAATTAGCAAATTATTGATATTTCGGGCTAATTCATTCATTGCATTATGAATTAATGGAATTTCAATTCCTTTCTGAAATTATCAGTTCCATTTTTAGTAATGAGTTATTTGTTCTCAAAATGCAAAATAAACGACGTTTTGGATAGTCCTCATCAAATCCCTCCAATGGTTTATGATGGACTAAAGCCTTGCGATAATTTTTAGACAAGAATCATTCATGGGGAGAGGCCCTGTCGCATCGATTTTGTTTTTTCCATTGTAAAATAGCATTATTTTGAAAAAAAATTGAATTTGAATTTGAATTTCAACTTACGGCTTTGGAAATGGGATTTGTAGAAGTTGACATAGGTTCACCACTCATTTTGACTGAATTTGGTTGACTTCGAGAATTCAATCAATACCTATCAACGCTTTCCTCGTGTGTTATAAAGCGAGCTAATATTAGTTAGCAGGGCTGTCGGCAAAGAACTCGCTAACAAACGTTTATAAGCACTCATCGCATGATAAAGGACAAAAGTGGTTATGATACTGCGCACTTTATACTAGATAAGGATTTAACTCTGCCGATGATTCTGGTTGCGTTTTATCGAAACATCGTCACTTTTTGTCATTCTCACCATCGAAAGTGTATCTGCGCAAGCTTTCCCTTTTCTCAAGAAGTTTAACTTCACAACTTCACTTTACACAAAGATACGGACAAAATATTAATTCATTTGCATGCGGGTTCATTTTATCATTCTTAATTTTCTTTTAGGTAAAGTCGATTCTCTATTTTTATCCTATTCATTCCGATTTTGCTCAACCTTCAGGGTTGTCGGCAGAGTTAAATCCTTATATCCTTATCTAGTTTTGTAAACAGACTCAGGGCTTGGGATGTGGGCTGTTGGGGTTGTGCTGCGTGTCTTGTGTGCTCAACCTCAAACTTGGGTAATTAAACCTTTATTTACAAAGAATAATACAAATTAAATAAATACAATTCAAATAAAGACAAAATATATAAAATGCGGGCGACTTCGAGCGACGTTTATCTGAAAGGCCCCCCCCTTTTCAGCGACCCCGGGGGATACGTCGAGAGACAATGTTATCATTCCAAAGAAAGAGAATCTACCAAAACATTGTCTTTCGATGTTTACGACCAAAACCATGCGGGAGCGGGCTTCGAAATACTACACGATTCGACCCAGCCCCTTTTCTTCTCCCCTTTCTACCAAAGCCAGAGTCGTGTCTTTCACGACATTTTGGTTCTATTTTTAATATTTGTTCTTTATTGATCATCAACGTAACAACCAGTATATCACAGACAGAAAAAACTTAGAATTTGAAAGAAGTGTAGATTTACGAAAGAATTTCAAAAGGCACCTGTTCAAGTTTGAGAGTGTTGGAGCAATTTTGTAGGAAAGTACGAGAAAAATGAGCGATACGCCCTACGGACTATGCGGGATTTGCACGTATAAAACTGAAGGTTAACTACCCTCAGACGCGCTTGACTAATTACCGAGGAATTATGAATGGAAGATCAACGAACTCTCAACCCAGATCTTTCAAATTTACTATGAAATCAGTTTTTTTTATTTTGGAAGATCTAGGCGAAATTTCACACATTTTATGCAATAAACTTTGCTCCTGCGTTTCGATAATTCTCAAATTTGCGTAAACTCTAAATATTTGATGAGGAAATTTCAATATCGTTTTCGCCGCTGGTGGACTTCGTCCCTGTCTTCCGTCGTTTCCTCGCTTGGATCGTACCGCGATGGTTTCAACGAGGCGTGAATGTTGACGTTCTGGACGTGGTTTCGTCGGTTCATTCTGCTCATCCTAAAGCGCTCCGCGTAGCTGTTCGCGATAGGTGCCATCCATCTGAAAGAGACGAATTTCTGGGGAGTGCTCTTCCAAAATCGCCTACTTAGCAGCCCGCTTCCCTTGCATCTTGCACAGCTCTGGCGAAATTGAAGTGAACACTCGTGGAAGCCAGGAACACAACGCGTTGATCGTCTGCTCGTACAGATCGTCGATGTTCGACGGTGTGCTCGGCACAGGTACAATCACCCGGTTCTGCGATTCATCGGGCTTCATACCCTGAAGATCACCAGCTTGCAGGAACGTTTTGCTTTCATCAACTTTTCATACCGATTTACCAGCGGCAATCACTTTCAACGTTGAAGTGGGAATGTTTGCTGAGATCGGGAACAGCGGAGGCAACGTGTGCTGATTTCCATTTTCCACCTTCTGCCACCAGGGTATCTCCGTGCTCGCCAAAGGCCACCAGCGAGGGATCTTCGGGGTTGTGGTTGGTCGGGTTGTTGCTGAATTTTTTATTATTTCGGTTCACTGTAGCTACTATCCTCTTTTCTGAGAAATAATATGGAGAAGAGGGTGAGAACTACAAGGGGCCATTATTTTCAACAATCGAATTTCAGACTCTTACATTGAGTAGTGCTGATAGGCGTGGATGAAATTGGAATCCATTTCTGCGTCGTGACAGTGTCGGGCTTCTCAGACTTAGCTGTGGTCGTACTCTTGGTGGTCGTCGTTGTCGAAGCAGTAGTGGATGGAGCAGCTGTCGTGGTCGTTGTGGTCGTCATCGTTGTCGAGCTGATGGTGGATTCCGACGAAATACCTTCCTCCGTGGAAGTTTCAGCTGTCGCCGTCGTTGGTTTCGTCATTCCATGAGTCGAGATCGGCAACCCATTTGGTGGGACGACGGTGTACTTGCGAAGTGGAAGCGTGGCGAAGCCTCCGTGGCCCTGAAGTTGTTTCTCTCAAAAAATGCTATCCAAGAAAAATGAAAAGAAACCTTCTTGTCGGCAGGCCTGAACTGACTCATAACTTGGTTCATCTGAAATCCTTCTGGCAAACCAAGGTCTTTCTTGGAGAAGAATCGGTTGTGGAAGCCGAATGGAATGGAAATCGGCACATAGGCTCGACCGATTTCAATCATCGTCTCGGCGTCAACAATCAAAAGAACTCCTGAAAAGCAACCATATTTTGTTGACATCCCTTCAGAAGCACACCTTTGTTCTCCTGCGTATCCAAGGACCTGATCAGCAAGACTCCATCGTCTTCCTTGCTTGCATCCGGCTTCGGTACGAACCATGACTCATGCAGAACGAGCTGTGGATCGGATTGGAACTCCTTGTTTCTGGTGCCAGCCGGATCGTCGACGTTGATTTTGATGATCTTGTTTTCAGCGGCGAATGGGTGCTCCACGATGTACGCCCACTGGTACGGCTTCTGTTCGTACTGATGGTTGATTTGAGGGAAGTCGGCTGCGATTGTTTCCTAAAATAGGTACAAGTTTAACGCACAAAAAACTTCAAATATTGTGCTACCTGCGGAACGAGATAGTTGTACATGACTCTCTGCTGTTTCGAGTCCAATGTGAATCGAAGCACTCTGGCAGTCGAAGGGTAGAGTTGACTGGTGAGGAAGTCAGTGTAGAAGTACTTGACGTATGGATCGTGAGAATCATAGACGACCTAATTAAATTGCAAAAAGTTAACTAGTTGATTGGCCAATTAACAAGACCATATCAGCGAAGATCATTCCATCGGGGTTCTCAAAGGCATTCAACTGGTGCGTGACGAACATGGATGGGAACACTTCCAGTGGCTTTCCAGTGGTAAACTCCCTGGTGCGCTTGTCGAAGATCAGGAATCTTAAACAAACTTCTCAAAACTCGACTCGCAAATCGACACTCGCAGAAAAATAGTGTCATATAGAGAGAAAAAAACGTTTTCCTTATCTCTTTCCTTCTCGAAAAGATGCACTATTTTTTCTGCAAGTCTGGTCTTAAATTGTGAAGCCAGAAATATTTCAAAGAGATGATGTGGGAACCTCATAGGGACCATGTCGTAGAAGTCCATGCCCCAGAGTCCGCCCTTTTGGATGGCGGATCTGATGTTGGTCATCGGAGGCTCTTTGAACTTGCATGGGTTGATCAGCAGAGAAGTGATCGGAAGAATGACGTAATTCTCAGTAGATGTGATCGAATGAATATATCCCGGAAGCAATGTCTTGTCTCCTGCAAAAATGATTTTGAGCCCTTTTGTTACATACGATTGTCCTCCTCTGTATATATTTCGAATTTCAGTTTGACCATCAGAAAGAAGGACGAGCGCGCGCGCGCAGCTTCATTTTGAATTTGATCAAGAGCTTAGAGTTTCGAAGAGAAAAGATAGCGTAAAAAGGAGACACAGGAGAAAACTACCATATTTGGTGATGCGCTAAAACCCGCCGACCACGCACCGCTCGCACCTCGAAGGAATTGCATCAAAAGGGCTATACGTAGAAAAAATCGATGAGAAAAAATTGGCTTCTTTGGAAAGTTCACCCCAAGTGATGACAAAATGCTTTGAAAGCTCATTCAGTTTGATGACAAGAGAGCCGTGATGAAAATGAAAGCTGTTTTAGATATTTAATGAAAAATGGTACATCCGATTATGATAAAAGCAACAAATAGCACCTACCAATATACTCATCATTCGGCCCACAAGCATTCGTGTCCCAAACTCCATAGTCGTACAGCCCGACGACTCGTCTCACACCATTTCGATCGACGGTGAAAATTCCCTGCAATTTCAAAGACATCCAGAGGAAATACGCGCCGCGGTCCGTTGTTGTTCCCGGTTGTTCTTTTTTGCAAAATGTGTTGACAAAACGGGAGGTGCTAAAATTGCTACTCGGCTGCCTCTATACACAAGGCATACAAAGACATCGAGGTAAACAAGCAGATGATAATCCTCGTGAGAGAGTGATTTGGATCGATTGGTCGAGAAAGGTCGGGAACTTCGAATTGCAACGTATATGCACCTGATAGAATCTCTGCTCCTCAAAGTTCATAGCGGAAAACGATCCCCAGATGGTACCGTCATGGTCGTTCCTCTCGTGGATGGCCATCGAAATTGGGATCATTGAGGGTCGAGGCCGAGAGAAAATGTCATTCTCCTCAGTGAACGGGAACAGCTTGAACTTTTGCAGCGTTCGAACCTAAGATCGCAAATTCGCAATTCGAGATGCATTTCGAGTCCATACGTCGAATTCGTATCCGACCCAGTAGGGTGCCTCAGTGCCAGCGATGATACGATTGCCGACCTGCCAAAAATCGAGATTGGGATGGAATCGAGCGGAGTCGGGGTTTGACGGGACCTAAATGTAGAGAATTTGATTGGGAATTTCGGGAATAAACCCCACCTGCTCCCACTTGGACATCGCGGTGATATTGTAGTCGGACCATCCAGCCCAGGGTACGCTCGCCTTGCTCATGTTCCTGTCGTAGAACTCCCAAATCTTGTAGGGTCGAGCCGGATAGTATTGGGCGGAGAAAACGACCTTTAAGTAGAAAAATACTCGAAAAAGATACCAAAATGGCGTACTTGTCCATTACTGATGTGGAACGAGCCCACAGCGCCTATAGCGTCGATCATGTGGGAAATTTTCTGGCCAGGGGGTGCAGACAAATTTCCGTAAGACGCTGACAATTGACAGAGGAAGTAACCGTCTAAAAATTGAAAGAATTTGCTAAATTTTGAGACGAGGAGTCTGACCAAGCCATTTTGGGACATTTTTGCTCGGACAGTATAATTCACGGTATTTATCGCCATCCCAAGCCTCAGGAAACCCTAGGTGTGTTTTCTCAAAGTTCTGGGCCCAAGTCGATAAAACGAGCAGCCAACTGATCGCAAGTAGCCGATCTATCAGACGATTTAACATACTGAAAATAGTAAGGCTTTAAAAATTTCATTATTTTAAAGGCGGGCAAATCAACAAAATTAGCTAAGGTCATTATTACAACCCCAAGATGTTATCGAGATGTAAAAAATAGAAAGTAGGGAAATTTTGCACTCTTTTGCACTCCAAAGGTAAACAAGAGGTCCTATGAACCGATACATATACCCAAAGAGTATCGCAATTCACAGCAGTTGATTTCAGGAGAAGTCAGAGAGAAGACGAAGGGGCGTGATCAAGGAGGTTAGAGCGCCACAAAGAAATATACAGAAATATCGAAGGAACGGACGCTTTCTTTAGTCATTCGAAATTTCTTTCTCACTGTCTCTCAGTTTCATAATATTGAAGAAGACTCTCTCTCTCTTTCTCTCGTCATTTCAGGAATTATTCTTCGTGGCCTCTTATTTGAGCTGTGTCGTACAGTACTATTTCTTCTCGCTGACCTCTTTTGGTCTCTTAGTTCTATAAGGGAGAAAAAGAATCTCTTGCGCCGTTCCGCCTTGACCGGATTATGTCGACTCCGCTCTTCTTTCCTTCGAAGCAACGTGCCCCTTTTCTCGATGAAAGTCGTTGAAATCTTCTTTTTGGTAACTGAAGAATCTTCATTTTGAAGCGGATACAAAATACTGTGCAATATTGATATTTCAAATTTTCAAGTTCAAAGCACAGATCTTGATATATTTTTATTTATTGCGAGAACCTTTACTCTGCATTGAAGATATTATGTATATTTCATGCGGGTGATACCATATAAAGCCCAGAGCATTTTTATTCGGTTGGAAATATCAAATATTTTGGAATTTCAACGAAGATCGATTATGCTCTAAAAATAGTCGTTGATCTATTTGATGGCGTAATTTTTTTGCAAACATAATCCTCTCTCCGTCTTTGTTAAAGCGAGAAGATGATATTTTTTGGCCAGAATGACTATGATTTGGAATCCCGAAAGCACGACGCTGAAAGAGAAGAAAGATAGCAGAAAAATGATAGATAAGAAAGCATTCAAAGTGAATAAAAAGTGAAGGAAAAGAAGAGGGACCAGAGAAGCTTACTGCTGGTCATTTTTTTGCACCGCGTCTCTCCTGTATCATCCCCGAGAAAGAGCGGTCACTTTTAGTAACCTTTGCTGGGGAAAAATAGACTTGGAGAACGGAATCCTCGGAGCAAATAAACTTTTTCTCTTTTCCCACTTGTAGTTTCGAATTCTAAATTCTTACATTTGAGAAGAAAAGTGGTTCTGCAAATTGTCTATGCGTGAATTTACTCAGTTTCGGGAAAATTACTGTCTTGTGTGTGTGCTAAAAATGAATAAAAATTTATTACAAGCGGACCTGTCTTGTTTGTTTTAACAATGAGATTTATTAGATTGTTTTCGCGGAAAAGTGCAAAAATTGCAGATGAAATATTGAACAATCTGTCGTCATGACTCTCAAGCGAACGATGCATTGTAGCAATTTGGATGAAGGTGGTGTTTTGTCAACGATCTACCAGGAATTAACCAAATCGTACCATTGATGACCTTTGCATGGGGCTGCGCTTACCAAATCTACAAATGCTACCATTTTTATTATCATTTTGACAAAATTGCAACTGACCTAACCATACTACTCCTGTCCATCGGCGATCGCTTACCAAACCTCACCATCGAGGACCGCTGCATGGGACCTCGTTTACCAAACCTGAAAATGGTGAAGTTTTTGATATATTCGATAGCGTTGGCACCCACCTAACCATACTGGATCGATCCATCGGCGATCGTTTGTCTATGTTTTCTAGGGATTCTGGGTCTCTGAAATGGTGAATGAGTATTTTAGAAATAAGTCCCAAAACTGATACTAGGACACCTTTTCGGGACAGAAATGGTAACCTACGTCATTTGGTTCTCTTCGAACTGCATCATTCCGAGTTGGTCATCATCACCTAATTCGGCCCGAGTTACGGCTGCCAGCGCAAAGAGCCCAAGAACCATGGCATAGAAGAGATTTGACAGACCCAACATTGTGCTATACCTGAGAAGATACTTGAATTGTACTTGAGGGCTAAAAATGAGAATACTCCCTATAAATTCGAAAATAAAGCATAAAAGAAATGATGAGTGATGACATCGTAAAAACCATGCAAGTTATGCAATTTACTAATGAATCTATGCCATGAAATCAGCTAGTTAAAATTAAGGAAATATATGAAAGTGCCCTAATAAGCCTGGATTTTTCCGTGATGGATATAACGAATGTCATTCGAGAGGGAAGAAGCCCGAAGCCTGTGTCCGCGGAATTTTGAGTCGTAAATTTCGGTACGATGCGGCGGCTAATGGCCCTATATAGGTATGGAGATTTATTAGTTGATGCTATCTGGGGACTCAACATGCACCGAAAAATGACGAAGTACGGGGGTTTCCCCAACAAAATATCATTTTTCGCTACGGTGTCACTCCCGTGCCGGTTAAATATATCCGACATTTTGATTTATAGGAATTTTTGAAATGAAAACGCCCTCAAGATATTTTTCGCGAAAACACTAGTGACGAGAAAATCTTCAAGATATTGCTGCGAAAGTAAAGAACTTATGGGGTTTTTTGAATCAAATTGAGGAATACGCAAAATGCACGACCATTTTTAAGATGATTCTATCGGAAAACGACGTGTTCTCAAGAGCAATTTTTTCACAAGTGCTATCATTTCCTGAGCATCCGAGAATGTACTTAAAATGCATAGAATAAGGCTACAAAACTATGATTCGGATATAGCATTTGTAAGCGTCAAAATATAAATTGAAAAGGCCAAGACTACTAATCTTAGAATCACGACTAAAATAAATCCAGAACTGTGATTTCGAAATAATAGCGGGACGTGACTATAGTGCTATTTGAATTTTTTCGGGATTAGCGCAATGGAAAAAATAGTCGATTACTATTTGCGAGTTGTGGAGGCTTAAAATGATGCGAAATAGCGGTGCAGCATGCAACGACGCTAATTAAAAAGGACAATGAGCATCGAATAATGGTGACATATAAAATAACAATAACTATAATCTATAGTTGATTAATGATTAACCAAGCTGGAATTACTATAGAAGTTCTTGGAAGTTCAAATGTTTAATACACTTCATCTCCTGTGTTAAATTTTAACATTGGGCATTTAATTCTCTAAAAGGCCAAATGAGTTTTGCATTTCAAATTAAGCTCCAAATTTTATGTAAATAGTATCAAAATTAGGAAACTCTGTTGTGTTTGCCGAGTGGTGCCGTCAGCCACAACTTATTGACAATTACCGGGTGTTTCAAGTTTATCTTCCCAATTTATTTTTTGAATAACTTTTTTATTTTTCATCCAAATTGAGTACGGTTTTTTGCATGGTACTCTCCTTACGTAATGGTTTTGTTTGGTACAACTTTTGAGTCGAGACCAATTACCCATACGCATGAAACCACCTGTGTTTTGAAGGCTAATTTTCGACAATTCATGAGCCCTGTGGGCGTAGGACTAGACCATTTTTAATGCAGTTCGCTCCGTATGATAGTCAGACATGCCAGAATTAATTTGGTATCAAGTTTGGTAAGATACCAAACATCTTTACTTGAAATTTTACCAAAATATGCTAATCTGAGTGGTAAAACGCAGTTAAATGGTTCAGTTTTACACTCAGAGTTCGATTTATTGTCGAAAATTAGCCTTCAAAACACAGGTGGTTTCATGCGTATGGGTAATTGGTCTCGACTCGAAAGTTATACCAAACAAAATCATTACGTAAGGAGAGTATCATGCAAAAAACCGTACTCAATTTGGATGAAAAATAAAAAAGTTATTCAAAAAATAAATTGGGAAGATAAACTTGAAACACCCGGTATTTATTGTCTAGTACGACAAGGAAAAGAGATAATTTAGAAGAGTTGACAGACGGAACTTGGAACCGACCGTCCAAGACGGAGACAGGAGACGAGGCTCACTGGACGAGGAAGAAGGGATGACAAATGAACAGTAGTCAGTGGTGGAAGAGAAAGAACAGATGTAGACGGAATGAACTGTGTCCGTTAGGCGGCACTGGCAGAAAAGGGAGATAGAGAGTGGGAGATTAGAGAAAAGTGAATTGAATAGAGGAATAGAGTGAACCCCTAGCAAATTCTAAGTAGAAGAGTTCTTGAAATCTCGAGTTCTCGAGTAATAAAATCATATCAAAAGTCTGCTGCAGAGGCTGAAAGAGCTTGTCATATGAAAAATAAACACGTCCAACATTGACGACAAAATTGAGTTTCATTGCGAAGATGAAAAAGTCCGAGGCTCACGAAACACCAGAATGACGAGATAATGATGCCCTTCCTCTGACATATCAACTCTTATACGAAAATGCGCATTATTGTACCATTTAGCCTATTTTACCCACTTTATACTCAATGAAACTTGGCATTAATTACTCTCGCTAAATATAAAAATGAGACTACTAAAACCAAAACTGAAACTCTGCTATGATTTGAATATGACAAATAAAAAGTGTTTGAGGTGTCTGAAGATCAGCATTTAAATTTCGAGTCGCCTGGTAAAATAAAAAGAAATCGCTGGCATTTAAAAACCAGATGAATTTCGATGCATGCAAGTTATTGCAAAGTGCTCGACAAAATGGCAAAGAATTTATTAAGAAGTGTACAATTTGTCATTCCAAATAAAAAATGCAAGCATAGTGTATTTGAGGGATTAGGAAGATTATTATATTACTATTAACACTATAAAATGGGGCGCCATTACTCTGCGTCTATGTCATCATTTTAAAGATAATGCATTATATAGACGCTGAAAGAAGCCGGGGTCATTTTGTTAAGACTTCGGGAAATTCGACGAAATTCGTAATTACTGTTGGGCTTATGGGTGAGGGATTTCATTCTAAGACACTCTCATTACCACTTTAACAGAATTTCCAAAGCCCGGCGGATAACATCATAGACCATTTTGCACGAATTCCACGAATAAATTCGGTGTTTGAATGGATTTCAAGAAAAGCGCCCATCGGAATGTGACCCAATGTAAGGCATTTAATACATCTTTTCTAGCGCGCGCGAAAAAAATGATAATGAATTTTATATGAGAGCACCGTCGAAAAAATGCCGCCAGAAAACTTCCGGCGATTGCCGAGAAAATATCAGGAATGAGGTCACACACAAAGGAAGAGCAGTGGGCAGTTTTTAATTAAAATGAACGTCGGAAAAACGATGAGAGGGAATAAATTAGTTCACAACTTATACGTGAGAAAGTTCATGGATCGACTGTGCATAGGAAATTTTACAAAATGAATGAACTAAAAATGAGACAAGGCAATGTTTTCTATTATAAAATAGTTGTATAAAGTTGCTATTTACAAGTAATAAAAACGAGGGAAAATGAATTCAAAGATAAGGAAGGGAATAAAGTCCTGAACAATGCGGAGGAAAAAGATTTGAAAGGACTTGAGGGGTTGAAGCACAAAAATTCGAATTCACGAAAAAATTTTAAGAGCACCCCACTTCAGCTATCCTTTTAATATGTGAAATTGCTTGAATCTTCCTGAGGCAACGAATGACAACAAAACCCACAAATTGCCATTTAATCGGTCAAAAATAAAAACAAAACGACAATTTGATGCGCTCTTTGAAGATGGGAACAATTTGGATAATTAACCGAAGAGGGGGTATCCGTCATTGAAAGATGCACGAGACATTTCTGGATAATTGGTAAATATCCGATGATTTTTGCAGATGAAAAGAAATCTAATTTAAGTATATTGGAATATTCTCACAAATGATTGGTGAATTGGAAGATGGCTATAAATTATTGTGATAGATTTGGAACTAATATACCAGGTACCTAGAATAAATTTCGAACTAATCCTGAGATTGTATAGTCAAGTTCTAGGTAAGCACGACCCATGTCTTAATCTTTATCCTCTTCATCATCAGTTTCGCCAAACCAGCCGTCGGTCGAAATTGCCGCTGCGATAATCTTCAGCTTTTGCTTGCTGAATTGATCTGAAAGAGATATTTAAGGAAATATCCTGTGAAATTTTTGGCTTTTTTACTATTACAATGCTGCACGTTACTCTTTGAAAATTCACATAATTTATGATGGTACGCTATTGACGTCGTTTCAGGTTTCAGAAAAAGATGATAATTTCAAATGAGAAACAGTGCAACCATGCAACAAGTTCAGAATCTATCTCGCTTACTCTCAGGTATTAATATAACTGGAAAGGCATATTAATTGAAATTTAAAGCCTACTATCGATTTCAATTATTTCGATTTCGGCCTCCTTCTTCATGTCCTTGATTTCGTCCTGCCTCGGGGTATCGTCGTCATAGCCGGCGTCGTCGTCATCATGATCGTCCCTCTGAAAGGAAACAACTTTAAAAGGTTCGAATTTAGCACTCTTTAAAACATTATTCATCTTCCGACAAAAAATACGAAAAAAATAATTTTTAGTTTATGGGATACTTTTTTGCTAATTTCTACCCTTGGAAATAGTCCAATATCCTCCAACAAAAACTGCTCCACCATCTCTCGTATAGTCTGACCCTGAGTGAATACCTGAAGATGAAAGTTGCGTGTATTTTGCAAGTGTTTCAAATGTCCCTTTGTATTCCACAACCTACTTTTTGATGAAATAGTAGGGGAGAGAGGTAGGGGAAGGAAAAAGTGGGGTGTGGAATACAAGAACCCATTTAAGACCATACCTCCATCATCAAGTCGCACTGCTCCAGCATCGATTCTTTCAAGCTATCCATTATACCCATTTGAATTGATTTTAGAGAATATTCGAATTTCTGGAATATTGTAAGTGAGAAAATTGATTAATTTATGACGTAAATAAATCATAAACGGCAAAAATCGCTATGTTTGATCTATATATGGAGAAAATAGCAAACCTGCTCAGAATCACGCCAAAAGTTGAGTACCAGACAAAGATTTTTTGCGCGTCCTTTGTAGCATTGAATGTTCTAAATCTTTGAATAGAAACGTCGGACAATGATCATTGATTTCAATAAATACAACACAAAAGTTTTGAAATTCGAAAATACGAATCAAAAGTAGATTTGAATTTAACATGACGTATGAATCAGATCATATTTTGGAATAAAAGTAAAATACTTTCAGACCTAAAGAAAAAGTTAGCGAAATCGTATAAAAGTGTGAAATTGAATGACGTTTGTCACGAATGAAAGAGAAAGGGCAGGTAAAGAAGTAGCGAATGAAAATGAGAGAGAGAAAAGATATCATACAGGTGCCCAAGGCAAAGTGGCGGTCGCAAATAGTACTCACAAACTAGGGCTACACCCAAAATCGTAAAAAATGTTTCTTTGATGCCTCCAAATTTCACGTTCTATTTCATTTTTCACTTGACTCTCTGGGTCTGACTTATTTCAAAGACCTTACCGCGACCGGTTAACGTTCTCAAATTTCTTGCAATCAGCATGATTCTCATCAACATAAACCCAGAAAATAATTTCATTCAATCATTAGAAAATTTGAGAATGACTCTTGCGCAAAATTCTATTTTCTATTTGTTCCACGAAAATCCAACTCTCCACAAAAATATTGTATTTGCCATAAACATTTTTGCATAAATTCCGTAAACAATGTTATCATCTTCCACGAACTGACCAGAAAAGCTTTCGTTTTTGCGAAGAGATTATTGTAGAAAATTTCATTATTTCAGACAAAAAATAGATTAGAACCTAAGGGAGAAATCGTATATGTAAATGCTTCTGGAAGGAATGGAAATAAGATTGAACGCTGAGAAGGAAAAGACGAAAAACGATCTTTCTGTCCAGAACCAGAACTATAGAGGCTATAATACAGTTCGACGACGTATAATTGCACTAATTTGAATATCCGAATAGATTTATTTTCATTTACATATTTCGAATATAAATTTGCATATAAAATCTCATATTTTATAAAGAATTTCAGTGGAATTATGGCAAACGAAAATATGGGGAGCCATAACGAGAATTGTCGAGATCACATTAGTAAAAATGGCATGACTTATGTGGCAAAGACGAAGAAGAAATTAATTTCAGTTGTTTTAAATCGTAGACAAAAATATACTGATTTTTTAAAATAGTAAATACGCTTAAAATTTGAATATTTTCGTCTAAATCGAACAAAGTATACTCTGAGTTTGGCATTCGAAGATGATTATATAAATTTAGCGGCAGTACGTTAAAGGAAGTGTTAAAATATATTGAATAGATCCTAAACAACGCGCTCGAATTTAGTAAAAATGGTTGAGAAAATCGATTTGAGAGAAAAACGCTCCTTATTTTACGGAAATATTGCACATTCGCCGGCCAGAAACAATAGAACAGGAAAAATAACATAAAAAATCGATAAAGTGACACAAAATCAGTTTGAAGGAAATTGCAAAAAACCAAAACCTAGAATAGTCGGAAAGAGCAAGGACGTGAGATTATTTGACTAGAATTTATTCCAAAAACGCTAATTTCTTGAAGAAATAACATTTGTGGACTAGTATGTTGATAAGGAAGCGAGTACTTTGAAATTAGCATTGCTATCTCACATGATTTATACCAAAAGCCCTGATTGTTTGCCAATAAAGCGCTTAGTTTTGGTAACAAAATACTAAAATGTATTAACAACAAAGTACTCGCAACCCATTCATTGATTTCGACTTATTTTCTCGAATAAGTGAAGTGTGTGTGGCTATCAAACTGGCGCTAATAGACTCTTAATGAACTACGGTTTTATGAGAAGTGAATTTTATGATAATAGTGTTTAGGGTTGAAGGGCTAAAACTAGAACCTAATTGATTCAGAGAGTCCGTAGCGTCAGCAGAAAAGCGTAGCTATGCTAGATTTTTGTGTATTAGCAAAGTGCTAATTTTTAACAATTCTATAAAAATTTTAGACTGAATGCAATCGAATGACACTCGTATTTGTATGAGTTATAATAGAATATTCTTTACAATATATCATAGTCATTGCATATTTCGAGCAACGCGGTTTACGCAGAGTACGAAGTTAAACGTCGTGCATCTTTCCTTCCTTATTGTCGCAGTAGTTGTTCCATAGCGTCTTTGCTAGCTCATAGCAAGGAAGCTCGCCAGCGTGCGTCGCCACCATCCTTAAGAGGAACACGCCGTCCTGAAAATGCGAATTTTGCGAAAAAGGTGGTATTCAGCGGGGTCCGTGTACCTGCCGTAAAAAGTGAAAAACGAAGCGCCTAAGCGATTGCGAATCGACCATCTTGTAGCCCTCGATGCCGGTCAGATACTTGCCAACGAAGTTGAGCTGCCTTAAAATACCAATAAATTTTATTTTTAGATACTAAATTGATGAATACTAAGCTGCGTGATTACGTTAAGAAATGATGGCGTCTATCATCATAGTATTCCTTCTTAAGTTCATCTATGGTGTAATTCATAACAACATATTATATTATTGTTGGTGTCCAAGTTTGGGAGGTCGAAAATGAGAGAAGAAGTGATTTTAGGGCCAGTCTCTCCTTTTTCTAACCGCTAAAAATAGCCGTGCACCACTTTGCACACCTAGATTTGGGCATCAACAATACCTCCTAACGTCATCGTCTCATTAACAATTTACTTTCAAATTAGTTACCTGCTAGGTACAACTGAGATATAGATCCAATAGAAGAGTGAGCATACGGTGGCTCCAGCGAGAAGGAAATACCAGAACCTGAAATTTGTACTGGTTTTAATCCGTACGCTGCGTAAATTGCGTACCACAAAAAGAGGAATATCTTTTCGTTGAACATGTTGATCATGAGGACGCACTGGACGGTGTGCCGGTGCACGTTCCCCAGCACTTTCACCTCGAAATCGCAAAGAGTGACTCGAGGGAAATGTCCCGACTCTTCCCACTCCCGACCGTTCATCAGATCGTTTAGGACCTAAACTTGAAAATTTGTAATTTTTAAGAAAATTTTTCAATTTAATGACCTTATGATACAAGACATAAGAGAAACTTCATGGTGAAGATAGCGTACAAAATTTGTAATTATTATGTACTTGTATCATATCTTGCGGTTTAAATGTTGGAGAACATTTTCCTCCGAATACAATTCATTTGTTTCGAAGATAGGGAGAAAAATATGCATGCCTTAAATATCTGATACTTTATTTTTTAAAGGTGTTTCACCGAAATTACACTTGTCTTACAGCAGAAATCGAATACTTCCGAGTCATCCAAGTTGTTATGTTATCTTTTAATTTTTTGCGCGCACGAGTGCGCCGACGCGCGTATTAGATTTCCGCACTTTAGAACTTTAATTTCATGAGTAACGTGCCTTTGCAGAATGTAAGCTATGAAGTATGAAGATTTCTTTGAAAAGCATAACGATTGATAAAGGTTTAATAAATCCGCTAATTTGCTACATGTTAATGATACTTCCTCGTCAGCGTCTAATCGAATAGGTTTCCATCATTTAGCAATGGAGAAAATAGGCGATTATTATTAATTGATATCAATCTTGTCCAGACTTATGGAGGACGATCGTCAGCAACCCTTTGCGATCTACCCCCTATAGTTTATTTTCGTCTGACGAAAGTGCTCCCTGGGTCTGGTCTTACCTGAAGTCCGTACCACCGACTCCGGTTGCCCAAAAACGTGTTGAGCAGGAAAATCTGACCGACGATGTTAACGGTGTAGAGGATCTTCACGGAAATGTAGAGAAATGTCACTGCAGCTCCGGAAGACCGCGTGCAGATGATTAAATTGAGCAATTTTAGTCGATTTCCGGACATCTAAATAGAAATATTTGAATGGCAACCTGTAAATGATGGTAATGACGGAATGACGTAACGCCTTTTAGTATTTGACGAAGCACAAAAATGACCAAGTGCTTCCCTTGTTCTGCACAAATCCTGTATCAATTTCTGTCGTGCGTTTTGTTAACTACTAAAAAACGCTTTGTCATTTCACATTGCACCATTTACAAACTGTCATTCGAATTATACCATCAAATATATTTTGAAATGCAGCAATTATTTTGAGCTTTATGTGTGCTTATGTTAATTCGTATAATAAAAATTAACATATCTTGCTATTTTTAGCTAATTTTCCTCAATTGCCGACACTTTTCTCGTTGTTTCAAATTTTCTTCATCCAAAAGCGATGCAAGAGCACAGAGCACAGCAGCACTGCCTGCGCCGCACTTTGCTATATCGAATTTCAAAATTGCTATCGAAATGGAGTGAATGGCCGAGAAACAGCGGCAATTGAAGAGACGAAAGGAAACGAGAGCCGCGAAAAAATGCAGAAATGAAAAATCGGTCTCAGAAGAGAGACTAGCGTCACTTTCGCAACTAACGAGTTTCTGAGAAGAGAAATTTTCAAATTAAAATTAGTTCGAGTAGAGAGCGCTATTTTTTGCTAAATTAACACAAATTTAAGTGGCGTATGAAATAAAAACCAATTAAGAAGCTATAGTGCAGCGAAAGGCTTCTTCCTACATTCTTTCCTCTACATATCCTATGTCTTATGGAGGATAGAGAAGTAGGGCTAAATTAGTAATTTAAATACTTACAACTTGGTGCTTAACGTGCAATGCTTCTTCCACATTTGTGGCAATGGTTTGCAAGGCTCGATTTCTGGATTCCAAATCCAAAAGTCGCGAATCGCAAGCCATCTGTACCAACGATTGAACGTGAATACCTGAATTTCAGGGTTAAACTAAGAAATTCCAGTAATAAATAAGAAAAGTAGCGATAATTACCGGACTGCCAACTCAGCAGTCGCCAAACAATAGTAGGAACGTAAAATAGCAGGGCCTCTAGCGCCAAAACGAATGGAACCCATTGATAATACCTGAAAAAGACGATGAAAAATATGCCATTCTAGAGTTAAAGCTATCATAATGCAAAGAATTGTCAAGTGTATGCCTAAAGTAGCTAATTTTCCAAGTAAATATGATTATAAACGATTATATTTTAATCAAACTCACCCGATTTGTCGATTTTCTCTCTCAGCGTAATTGTGCGGAATGTAATCGTTCAGTGGCAAGAAGTACGTGTTCTGCACCCAACAGTAGTTCTCCGTATATTGCTCCATAGGGTCTAAAACGGCTTGTTGCATACACTACAGCACACTAATTGTACAAATAGGCAACTTGTAAATGTCGGAAGGGATTTTTCTCACACTATTTCCCTCTAATCCAGCCCTCTATCCTATATCTCCAGTCATGCTTCCTTACGTTTCGACTATCCGACCTTTACAAATTGCCGTACAAATGCACCAACGTCCGTTGACCTAATAGGGATATGGGGTTGAACAGGCTTGCAAATTTCTATATCAAAGTGATCTGGGTATTATGCTTGTCATTTTGATATAAAGATCACCAAATCTGTCCAAACCTACTCTATTAGGTCATAAAAAGTCAACTAGAACTTTGTATGTCCCTGGGCTCTAAAGCCTATTTAAGTTACCTGTGAAAGTCGCCGGAACCTGAAAGTTATAACATTAACACGCCGTAAAAACTGTATTAGAAGTCTCTGGGCACCTATTTTTCAACCCTCCAGTTTTTGGAAATTTCAAACCTCCACAACTCATCGTATTAACTTGAAACCAATAGTAAATAGTAAATCAACTCTAAGTGATCTAAAGAATAGCATAAAGCTAATTCCAAAATGATTTGAGTTCGGTAATAAGTTGATTTTGGCATTCGGGGGTTGTGCTTCTGAGTATTGCAAAAAGACTTCTACTACAGTTTTTTTTTTAAAGTATTTAACCTAAGCTAAATATATGAAAAACATACCCAGCATTGTATCGGGAAACCTAAAATAGCCGCCTTTATAAAATATATTACTTTTTTGAGGGCTTTCGCATTATATTATTTCATTTTTGTTTCAAATATCAAATGTAGTATATAAAACGGTTTAAGTATCGAAAAACCCTCTGTCTCAACACATACCGACGTACTGCTTCGTCGAGACCAATATGGCGAACACTGAAATTCACAAATTATAAGTGTACCTTGATATATTGAGATTGTTTAATTATACATGGCTTGTTGGATATATTGTCGACATTTTGTTCGATCGTAAATCAGCCTGCTTCACTATTTTCCCAAGTGGTATTAGTGGGGATACTTATCGTTGTGAATTTCTCTATTATGTGTTTGGGCCTTCACAATTCGCGGCGTTAGGTGGAGAAAAATATTTTCCGCGCATTCGCCGTACTAAATCGACTTCGAAAGCGCGCAATTTCTAGCACAAATTGCAATTTCTCCGGTTTCTCCAACATCTATTAGAGTTATACGCTATTTTGCTGCGCCCCGCTCGTAACACATCTTTTTTCTAATTTTCAAAATGCCTAATTTCCCATGACAGCATCGAGAATATAGCGCGCGCAGAGGGGCTACATCATCTGAATTGCAAAAAGATTCGAAGCAATCTGTCTTCTTTTCTCTTCTCGCTTTTCGCTTCGATTTTAGCCGTATTTTGACGATTCACATAGCTTTTTACTTCATTAATTTTGCATTATGGAAGACGTCAGGGGAAAATGAAAACCTCCACAATAACGAAGATTTAATAAAAATATATGGAATTGCAAAAAAGAAGGAAAATGAAAATTGGCTGAATGACTTGCTTGAATAATCTTAAATACAGATGCTCTTAGTATCTAGAATGTGAGTATAACGAGGCTAATATTAAAGTTTCAGTTCATAGTCGATAAGGTTCACAATATATTGCAATTCAGGTGTTACACTAATGGAACACCCTGAGAGTTTTGTTCAACACACCATTCAAAGAACGCTTAGAACTAAGACTACCGTCGAGCGTAATTTTGCTAACACACCATCTTCAGAATTAAGCTTAAAATAACGCACCTGTAATGATTGCAGTCGTGTAATAGTAGTTGAGCTTATCGATGATGTCATCATCCACGTGGAATTGAATCGACTTGACGGCGCTGGCGAAATAATACAGAAGCATCCCTTGCGAGGGTATGGCTGGACGGCACTAGTGGCGCCTAGTAGCGCCCGACTAGTTAGAGCCCTAGCACTGATGCACCCTGAAGCTAACACATTTAGTATATATGATAGTTAAGCTTAATTTAGAAGATTTTATTTAATACTCTCCATTGTCTCCGAGATGAAACCGCGCAAAGAAAGGAGGCAAGAGGTACCCGTGGGCCTTAGCCTATATGCCTCTGCGTCTCTGCATTCTGCCCCCTCTAGTCTCGATGCATCGCGCTCGCAGGCTATAGACGCAGAGTGCATACGAGAAGGCTTATCTCGAGGACAATGGAGAGTAAAAGTAATCCAAAAACTTGTTACTGTTATACTAAGACCAAATAAATTGCGAATAGTCATTGCATTAATCTTCATGATGAAATTATAATAGCATGGTACAAAATATCATAAAATTGATCTGTTAAGTCACGAATATAGGACAAATTTTACCTCTTTATAAGGTCGGTCTTCCAGATGACAATGTTCTAGATATAGATTCAAGCCAAGATCGTCGTTTTCTCCTTCGAACCGTCTTTCCCGATATGAATAATTCTAAGTTCCTTCGGAATTTTCAGAATTTTAGGTTTATGTGACGACAAAATAGCTCCAAATTAGTTGATCCAGCTTGAAAATCTCGAGTGTATTTATAAATTAAATCTGAAAAAGAAAATATTGATTTCTGAGCCTGTCAAATATCTTTGAATTCAATGCACACGTTCAGAGAAAAAAACGTATGTAATTTTTGGGACATTTGAAAGAGAGAAGGGCCCGAGAATTTAATATGCATTGACAAGTATAGAAGTGGGGAATTCAGAGGGCTCAGGTTAATTGGCGAAGTTTGACGGTTGACAGCAACGAAAAATGCCTATGTTTCGGGAAATGTAGAAAAGCCGAGATGAAAGAAAAATGCTTCAGACAAAAATAGCAAATATCTTACTTTCGATAGTAGTCTCTTTACATTTAAAGATGGAAAATTATAGATTTTTCATACAAAAAATCGAGTTTCGCTGTTATTTATGTGTTAGAAGTTAGCAAAAATCGTAATCTTATGATGAATTAAAACATTCGAATAATGGCTACCACGTCACAATTTGTATATAAATCGCTAAATCTATGTATACTCGATATATTACGAAGAACGGAATTACATATATGTAATAATGATGATGAAAACGCTCTCCGCGCGTATAGGAAATGTGCGTCGTGCAGACCCACATATAGCCTCGACTAAGATATAATAAGAAAGCATAATTATGTCGGGTGGGGTATGAGCAACTAGGCTAAACAAGATGGAAAGAACGAGTTAGGACACAACGTCTAAGACCTTCATGTCTCATATGCGTGTTTCATATTGGCTTTTATTATTAATATATATGCTAAAATAATTGATTTTAACACTATATTAGTCGTTAATGCATAATGTTAGACGGAAAAACGTTGAAGTTGCTAGCTCCAAAAAATCCAGACTTCACTGGAAAGAAGAAAGAGTTAGCGGTCCAATATAATATCTCAGATGGGTTGACGGACCAAAACTACTAAACGCTCAAAAGAGATTTGTGGTAATGTGTGTGGGAATATGCACAGATGGGATTGCGTTGAGTATGCTTCAAAAGGATCGAAGGATTGCCTCTTTAGGCTCTCTAACGCTCTAAACCCATTCTACCAATTGATTCGAAGCGTAAAAGCGCTAGGAGAACAGGAGAGAGCAGCATAGAAGCACATAATCGTCGGACCTTCACGTTTCCTTTTTCATTCTTTCTCTCTTTCTAGCTCCTCTGCATCTCTCTTCCTTCTCCATTCTCTCTCACAACCACCTTGCGCTGTAGCTCAACCTCTTCATCTGCTTCTGTGCAGTAGAGCTGCGCGCGCGCGGTTCAGGCAAATTGCTTCAGAACGCACACATACACACACACACATACATACATGCCATAGCCAGAAAACTCTTTATTCCCACTCTCTCCCGGACTTTTCTCTCAAAGCCTCCCACATTTGGGACCTATTTCGCCCATCTCTCTCCCAGGCTAACCCCTTCATTTCATGCTCAAAACCTCTCAACTTTTTCGAAGCGCGATTTTGCCCAATTGCGCGCAGAGGAGATACAATTTTGCGCCTCGAAACGGCGAGATGAAAAAATTCGCACGTTTGAAAGAGTGCGCAAAGAAAATGAAACTAAACCTGAAAATATGAAGTTTGAAAATTTGGAAAATCAAAAGAGTCCCAGACAGAATAATTAGTCCCAGGAAAAGTGCGATAATCAACAGCAACAACAACAATTATAGTTGCGCTCAAAGATGAAAGCGAATATTATTGAATTGTGTTTGATTCGCAGAAAGTACGGACGAATAATTTCCCGTCTAAATGCCAAAAATCTAATCAACTTTCGAGATTTCTCGCGGTCCCAGAATTCCAGCAACTCGATTAGTAGAGGATTTAATTTTTCTCCGAAGAAAACCCAATCCACCAAGTTTTCTGAATTTCACATCTCCGCTAATATCATAGATCGACATTTTCTTAGAAAATGATTAAAGCCCAAGGTTTATTTATCATCAAATCATATACTAATTTATAATGTGTTTGACGAGTGACGAAATAACGCGTTCATTTCTGCAAAAACTATGAAGATAAGAAGATTCAAATCAATTGGCAGATATATGAAAGGGTCTAGTTGTGAGTTCCGGACTCGGGACGCATAAACGAATTTGCATACTCAGACAAAGTCAAGAGCCGTCGAAGAGCAATGAATGCATTGTATCGCCTAATTGCGTGCACGAATGCTCGTGAGTTATGCTAATTATGTGCAGCGCAGACGAAGTTAAGTTGGAGAACATCGTAAATGACGACAATTGGCTGAAAGTGGAGGAAAATCTTGGAATAATCAACGTTTCAGGAAAGTGGTTGAAATACAAGCTTAAATGTAGAAAAGTCAAAGGAATATTGCTCCCTTTATAAAATTATATATATATATATAGGAATTTTGAATAAGAATAACTTAAACTCAGACCCAGGGAACACTTTCGTCAAATGAAGAAAATATACGAAGGGTAGGTCGCAAGGGCTTTTTTTTATTATTGTCCCCTCCCTAGGTCTGCTTAAACTACATTCCACGTTATTTTTAATAAAATATAAAGAATGAGAATAATATATAGCCTACAATAGTAAGTAATGCATGATTCCAATTCTAGAAATCATATGCGCTCTGGGTAAATAATATCGCATTCAGATGAATTATGTCCATTATCTATAATCGAGTCTACATAATCTGAGAGCTAATTCAATTACATTACAAATGATTGTGCCTTGTAAGGAGTTGTATGAGAGAGAGAAAAAAAGATTGCTGGACTAAGAAAGGGGAAAAGATTCGCTGAATCACAAACGATAGAGGGTGGATGATTAGAGAGTCATAAAAATGGAGGAAATAGTGCTGGGAATGAAGAGATGTCTGGCGAGCGAAAGCAGAAGCCGAAAGAAAGCACTACGCCACTCACACACGCTTTGTGGTGAGCAGAAGACTGGGGGATCGATCCTAGCCTCGCCTTCCCAAAGGCGCATGCCTTTTTTCTCCCCACTTTTCCTCCTTTCCTCCCCATTCCTAGTCTATTTCTTCCCCAATCTGCCTCTTTTCCCTGTGTCCAAGACTTTTGTTCTTTTTCTCCGCCGAAGGATGAAACTGAAGTCGTTCACTTATTCACCGCCTTATGTAGAGAACATGAATTCGTGCGTCTCAAAACCCCTATCGATGGAGAGTATTGGGGGTTTCGAAATGAAATCGAAATGGCTAACATCGACCCTCGAGGCTGGAAGGCAACGTTGGAAACCATAAGCCCTCAAACCATATGAAATAGTATGGGGGAAAAGAAACCCGTACTTCCAATACCCTCCCCTAACCATACACTATTTAGCAATGGCCTGAGGGCTTATGGTTTCCATATAGCCAATTTGGAATATGAATTCTAAGCAAATTGTAAGCTTATCTAAAGCAGAGAACAAGACGTAGGCTTAACTAAATTCTTCTTGTGAAACCTTGTGTGTATCACCTTTTATTTAGAGGAAACATATTCGTGGATCTCTTCCCTATAATTTTTCGGCAATTCGAAAATGTCGCAACTTGACGAGATAGTACGCAAAAACGAGAGGGTGTTTCCCTACATTCTCCTCACCCATTAGCCCTATTTCGCCAAGTTGCGACATCTTCGAATGGTCATTTTTCCTTTTGGCTGAAAGTATGCCCAAAATGCCAGGAGGAAGATACGTCTTGAAACTTCAAGCCCAGTTCTCTCGAAATCGGCCATTCTGCTCAACTAGGGAAGTAAATCTTTCCCTCTCCTTCTTTTGCAACTCCCTTCGAAGCGCACAGCTCTTCATGCCGCGCGCTGCTCACAAGGTTTGAAAGAAAAATGAGGCGCGGGAAAGAGTAGGGAATATGGTGGAAGCAAAAGATGCCCAAATACGCGCGAAATATCCGTGGCACACTGCAACTAAAAATGGAGACAGCATGAAAAGAAGACATTCTTTCTCCCGAGAACATAAGAAATGCATGAGCACCAGAACATCCACCCAAGAGCTTCAAAGGAAGCAAGAATCCATATCTTCAAAAATTACTGCAAATTTTCAACTGGGAACATTTCACTCTCAAAATTGGGGGAAAACATGGATTTACAGTGCAATAATAGGAAAGAACGTTGGTTTAAATGGATGCTGGATGGTGAAAATGAGCTATTAAAGATTGAGAAAGACGAGGAAGGAATATTAGCAAAAAGATAGAGAACACACGACTCATTTTCCAGCAAAAGGGGGAAAAGCATGTGTGTGAGAGAGAGGGGAGCTAGAGAGTCGGCTGCTTTACCGCTCGGCTACGAAAGCATCTGAGTCGGGGATAGTGTAATGCCACTATATGACAGAGATAACAGAATTCGAGGAGAGAGGGACAATGAAAGTACACCATCAACTCATCAAATTAGATGATATTTACGGATTATTTGAAATTTCTGGACGAAAGTCACTTATCATCATCTTAAAGTAAATTAGGTGTTGATTGATTTCAATAATAAAGCAGATAAACTGTTAATTTCTATTGATATGGCACATTTTTGATTAGAACTAGTGGCTGAAAAATTACTAACTTTAAACACATTTCCTGCAAGACGTTTACATGTCTCGCGCACGGTTCAAATCGCGTAGTTTGAACATTACAGAGTTAAGCCCATTTAGCTGTCAAGATGTCAATTTTGCTTCAAGCCGCCTGCCGAAAGGAACCCGGAAAACTCGCGTATGTGCTTTCATGAGGTGAAGAAGAAAAATAGAGCATTGATCAATCAAAAATACACCCTGAGGGAGTGTCCGGCCTGGGAAAAGAAAACTTTACAATTTTATACCGAGGAAGGGCTACTCTTCATTCATATCATCTGGATTTGTATAAATGCAAGGGAAAGCTTCAGTGATGGACAAAAACGAAGAATATGACGTTATTATCTTAAATAGATCAAAGCTAGTATACGATCGGGTTAAATCGTAATAATATATTGCATGCATATGTGCTATAGTCTAAGATTCGAAAGAATTGTATAATAAATCTCTGGCTTCTTCTCCGCTCTCGTCAATCTCCCAGCTATTTCGTTCCAGATGTGTTGTTGGTTTCAGTAGTCACTCAGGCCTTTCCTTTCCTTTGACCGCAGATATATTAGCATCTGCCCCTAACATAAGCCTATCCCGGCCGCGCCGCAAAAGAAGTTAGGGTCTAGAATTTCAGCAGCGCGTCCTCCGCCGACTTTCCCATCGAAGCGAATTTCTCATATCGGGGAATTGTAAAAAATGTGTGCCCCCGAGATTACAGCGAACTACTGCGAAAATAGGCCGCCGAGGGTATATTATAGCAATAATAATAATAAAGTATCAGCTTTATCCCACATTGTATATCATAGGACCCCTTATCAGTATAGAATAGGTATTTTTAACTCGACGTTTTTCACACGACGTGACAATTTGGAAATCGGGGCAAATTCGTGAATCTGGAAAAGCGGGAAATGAAATAACGGTTCCTTATGGGGAAATTCTTGCAAGGTGATGTGTAGTTTTCGCAGAATTTGCTAACTACCAGGAACCGGGCGTGGGGGAGCGGATCTTGGATAAATTGTCGAATAAATTTGCATAAATTGAGCAGACAGACACATGCGTATACTTCACAAGAACAATGTCGTCGGCACAATTTGAAGTTTCTTCGGACGAAAAAATCGAGAAAAAACACGAAGGCTAAAAGAGTAAGAAAGTAACCTAATAAAAGCGAAGAGAAGTCACCTAAAAAGGCCCTAGCTGAAGTCGCTTACGGATAAGAGCGGGAGAGAAGAGTCCCAGACGTTAGGGAGAAATTTTTAGGAAGAATATGAAGGATGCAAAAAGTTGCGCGCTCAACGTCTATGTAGTCGTCGTGCTCATTCATTCTTGTTCCCAAATCTTTCTCTCCTTTTCCCCCCAAAAGGACTTCTCTCCCAGCCTCTCCTTATTCCCAGTAATCTCTCGCCTCTTCACATCACTTTGGGGGACTTTCATGCATAGCAAAGCTCCTCTTTTCAACCCGGGGGAACTGCTGCCCAAAAAGTAGGGGCCCGCTTCTGAAATGACCCGAAATATCGCGGCCGGAATTCCGGCGCTATTCTACAACATAAGGACGAGAGTCGTAGTTATGTAGTTATCTTAGTTATTTTGGACCGGCGGAAAAAGCAGCTACACTAACTAAAAGGGTGTTTAAAATTGTCGGATGAAAATCGACGAGGGAAATTCGTCACATTTTATGCATTCAATTGCGATGCTAGGGAAAATAATGCATTTCTGCCGAAATTTGCGTGAAGTGAAATATCTGAAGTGTACAAAATGAAAATGAAAATGAATCAGACGCTTTTGTGGAGAATACGGATGTTCAAATCGCGTGCCAATTTTTTGCAAGACTTTGTGAAGAATCTTTCAACTTTCTTGGTGTTGAAGAAGGGGCAAATCTTGGCAAAATTGGATCGGGAGCATTTTTCACGAATCTGGGAACAAAATTGTGATTTTGGGAGGAAAGTCAGAGAACTAAGATAATTCGGAACTCGAGCAACGTTAAGGTTAGTGTGCACAGGGATGAGATAGCGTTTCCCTACTGGTCTCATCTTAAAATCTATTTCGTCAAGTTGCGAGACTTCCGAACACAACGAAAGACGATTAGCATATTTCCAATATATGGCGCGCGAGTTGATTGGTATGGAAAATGAAGCCCTCTTCTCTCGGAGTTTTGTGTGCGAAATAACTGAATGACAGGGTTCTTTTGCGCCGCTTCTGGAGCTCCTCTTGACTCCTCTCTCGCTTTACTGCTCCCTCGGGAGTCTGTCCGTCCCGAAGAGTAGGGACCTCACTTTCTCCCCTAACACTTCATGGATGTGTCTCGATTTCCGCAAGCAACAAGCCTCTTTCGGTCGTCGAAAATACGAAGTGGAAAAGCATGCGCGCGCACGCGTGAGATAAAAATAGACGCAACAAGTGCATATTTTCTAGACTTTTATTCTAATTTTTCTTTTTTAAATTTGTTAAGGCTGTTATGGGACAAAAATAGAAAAGGAGCCAAGATTTGTGTTCTGTTCGATGCGTTCATTCGAACGAGTCTAATCAGAATATTTTACCTAAAGAATTGGGCCAGAAATTTTTCCCACAATAAAATCACCTTTGTATTCTACACTCACATCCACTTTTTGAGGAGAGAATAGGAGAAGTAGGAGAAAAAAGTGGGTATAGATCACAAATGGGTATGGGTGTGGGTGTGGAATACAAGAGGTCCAATAAAATTATTCCTTGTCTAATTTTTGGGCTTATTGCGCCTAAAATTTTTTAAAAGGAATTTACTTACCAATCTTTTGAACCTTGTGTGTTGGAAAGATATTGTTTTGAGGGCCAATCTGGGTCAGTACCGAAAATCGTTTCTATGGTAAAAATGATCTTCAGTACTGACCAGACCTAGGAAGGATGATCGTCAGAAGCCCCTCGAGATCTACTCCCAGGATATTTTTAAGCAAATTTCTCCCCCTAGCCTGTGATTAGTCTAGATTTTCACCAGTGCGATCTGGCACCATAACTATATAATTCACTCGTGCGACTTACCCCCTATAGTTTATTTTCGTCTGACGAAAGTGCTCCCTAGATCTGTTTCTATGCCAATTTAGAGACATGTTTGAAATGAATAATCTGAAAATTGAACAAGTCTAATTCCAAAAATCTTTATTAATCACACAACAACGACGATATAAAATGCTGTCTGTCAGGTGTTATTATGACTGATTTTCTCAATTATTCAATTCGAGCAAAATGCTTCTCATTATTTGTCCCATCGGAGTGGGAGATGATTTTTTTAATCTTTTCTTTTTGACTAGCGCTTGAACACATTTTTCATCGAAAAACTTGGAAAGATAGATACGTTTGAAAGAAAACATAGAAAATACACAAGAAAATTGGAAAAGTAACAGAACGGAAACTCAATATAGAAACTCTAAACGCAGATAATATGTCTTACAAAAGATATATAGTGTCTATGAAATCGATAATATACTGGAAATGCGCTCCAAAATTCGCATTGGAGCAGCTTTCAAGTTTGTTCGGTGGATTTCATGGACGAATAACAATATATCGAAAAGAATATCATATTGGCACGTTCATGAATGACAATACTTATTAAATGGAAAATTGTGCTCTCAAAATGATTAAATATAAAACTTGAAAATATTGTGAGCATTTGACGTTTTTAACTGATGGTAATGCACTTTTCATAATTACACTTATTCGTAGATTATTGACTTTCTTTACATAAACCTCTGCTTTAAAGAAACGTTAAAGAACTTTGCAAAACCGGCTGAATATTTTAAAATGTTGGCTGACTGGGATTTCAACGAGTTTAAGGCATCAGAGAATGACCAAAGACAAAATGTGGTAAAAGTTTGAAGAAAATGGCAAAAAATATGATGGAGGGGCCAGAGTGCTGCTGATATTTCAGCAAAAAGTCTGGAGAGTCAAAATTCGAAGGTGAAAATTTACGCTTCGCTGTCGTCGCCGCCATCATCCAAGGGTCCTGAAATAAAAATCTCAATTTTTTGAAAATACTTGAAATTTACTTCACATAAATTTCGTTAGAAGCTAAAGTCTACACAAGTTAGTAACAGGGCTGTAAACATAAAAGTGCGATATACTTGAGAGTGTAATTGTGCCAGTTTCTTTCATTCATTCGCGGTATCTTCATCTCCAGCGACCGGGTCTCCTGAAACAGCGTCAGAAAGGGGTGCAACAAAGCAAGTGAACTTGGACATTTGTGAACTGTGAACTTAAAAATGGACAAGACAAGAAGCAACAAAAATCGATATTTTCGCGCAAAATGTCAATGGAATAATTACCGTACCTTCAATGTTGAGTGTGAGTTCAACGTTGGCCTCGCCAGCGTCGTTCTTGATGTTGCACGTGTACGTGCCGGAGTCCTTGGCCTTGTAGTTCTGCAAACATAATAATTGTCGCTGAAATAATCGAACGAAAAATAAATTGAGCTCACCTTCAATTCAAGGGTAGCGGTGTAGGTGTTGCTGCCGCCATCCGAGGAGGTGGTGAACTTGATTCGGCTCGACTCCTTGATCTTCTTGCCCTTGGGGTTGATCCAGATCACCTAGAAAGTAGTAATTATTATTCTTTTCGAAGAATCTTCAACTACCTCTGGGTTGCGATCAGCCTGGTAGCCGATATCGAACACGATGGCTGGATCGCCAGAGTCGGAGGTCTTCTGGAGGATCTGGGGCTTCCTGGTGAAGGTCGGAGCACCCTGGGGCACTGAAACCAACAGTTTGAGAAACTAATACGACCCAGATATGCACGGAGTTCGACAAAAAAGTTAAACTTGAACCCAACTCGAACACCTAAGCGAGTTTAGTTCAGACAACCCTGGATACGACCGCGATCCCTTCATACCTTCGAATTTGACGGTGAAGGTGGCGGTGAGCTTGCCGGACTCGTTCTTGGCGGTGCACACGAACTGGCCGGCGTCCTTGTCCTTGGTGGGCTCCTTGATCTCGAGGGCAGAGTAGTAGATCTGGTTGGGCTCCTCACGCAGGACGACTTTAACGCGATCGGACTGGGCAACGATTTCATCACCCTGCAAGTTGAGAAAGGTCGTTTCCAGAACTATGATTGAGAGTTTGAACCTTTTGCCAGACGAAGGTAGGCTTCAAAATAGACTTAGCGCGGAATTCCATAACCATAACTTGACCATCGTCCCTGGACGAGATCTGGGGCTTCTCAACGAAGGTAGGCGATGAGAATCCTGAACTTCTTCGATGAAATACGAGTTTTTTCAAAAATAATAGTACATACCAGTCAATTTCAGGTTGAAATTGGCATTTCCCTTTCCGTGTGGGTTGACGATCGCGCATCGGTAGGCACCCGCATCCGAATCGGCCAGATCCTTGATCGTGAGGACGGCCGAGTACGAGTCGTTGCCCTTGTTGTCCAATCGTTGTTGGAATCGGTTATCTTTGGGAATTTCCTTCTGAAATTTAAAGATAACCATTTGAAAATATCGTCCAAACTCGCTTAATGGAAACGTCATCGACCAATTCTTCAAGAATAATTGGTAGAGTTTTAAAGAGGTCGTTTTTCGACAAAATTATTAGACAACACAACAACCATTTACATACATTATCATAGAACCATTTGATCTCTGGTGTGGGGGCGGCGTCGACGAAGCACTCGAGTTCGAGCGAGCCGTCGTCGTTCTGCCTGGCCACCGGCTGCTGTGGGAAGTGCGGAGCCTTGCCCTCGGGCATTTTACCACACGCTGAAAATCACCATTAAGACAAATAGATGGCTTCCGACGCTTAGAAGAACATCGACTTCTTTTCGGCCCCTTGTAGTTACCATCCTCTTTTTTCTCTTCTCAATATTATTTCTCAGAAAAGAGGGTGGCAACTACAGTGGGTCCTTCTTCTCAAATAAATGATACTATCAGAGTGGGGGGTCGTCAATGGAGACTTCAATCATTGGATTTTAGATTTTCAATACAGAATCTCAGCAACGCACTGCCAAAACCTGCAGCTAATAATGGGCAAAATTAATCAAATCGATAAACTGCCCTCCTCCTCTCCGCTGCTTCGCAAAAAGGCACGTGCCGGAAACAAAAGGCGTGCGCGTTGGAGACTCAGGAAAGAGGTGCGCATCCGCATGACTCAGACGTGAGCAATGCCCAATTTCAGAAAACGCGCGCGCTGCAGAAAGAAAATGTTGCACGCTCGCCATTATCAAACGCTTTCAATAGCAACATTATGTATAGACAAAATATATTAATGGACCTGACCAAGTCATATGAAATTGTGGGACCACCTGTATTATATACCGGCTTGTTTTTTTTTATTATTTCTCCTATTTACTTAAACTCTCTTCATCCTAAAATCTCGGTGTCTAATACCAGACGAGGTATCGGTGTATAATACAGGAAGCCAAGTTGTGGTGATAGTTTTCTTATGCAAGAATTAATACAATTCGATATGCCACAATGCCTCACCATACATTTCAAAACAACAGAATAACTTGAAAATTCCACATACCCTTGTGTACGGCGGTGCGCTTCTTGGCAGAATTTTAGAAGGAAGGGATTTTCGAAAGTTGAAAATTTGGAAAGGGCATCAATTTTTGGTTTCGCGAAGCCCAAAACACACGGCGCGCAGTGCACTACGTGCGTGAATTGCCTCAAGGAAGAGAAGGAAGATGGCCTACGAAATAGCGTTTGAATTTTAGAGGGCGAAAGAAAGAAATTGAAAGCACACGACGAGAAAAAGGAAATGCGGAAATAGAACGGCTGGCATAAGCACCAGAGAAGCAAAGAATCGACAAATACCTCTATGCCTCCCCCATCGCTTTTTTCGCTGTCTTGCCTTCCTTGCCTCCCGCGCGTCTTCTTCTTCGTGCCCTTAGCCTTTGCACCACACTGCTGGAGTATGTATGACTTTTGCCTCGCACACCGCGAAATAGCTGCAAAACCCGCAAAAAACGTTGAGATTTTATTTTCGAACTATGAAATTCAGCCTGTCGACTTAAGAGCGCTATTTGAAAACCTCAAAGCATGGTCATAAGAAAGAAAATTTCGGTGCATTCTTGGCGGCTTAATTGTAAAGGATTCGGCTTCTAGTTTGAAATTGTTTATCAAATTTTCTAATATTTGCTAAAATCAATAAGCTTCGAACTCGCATACATAGAGCTGCAAAACACTCGAAATTAGCAGGCTAAGCGGTATTTTAAGAGCATGGGGGTGGAATCTTACGCCCCGGAGTGTTTAGTTAATGATTGCTAAGTCAATACGCAAAACGCGTTTTTCAAAGCTCAAAACTAGCGATTTAGTAGTGATGATATGATAAAGCGCGGAATGATGAAGAGTGGGTTTTGCGGGTAAATTTTTCGAGAAGAGTAAGCTGATATCCCCTTTATGTTTCTTTTGCGCGTTACAAAGGTCGTCGCGGCACATAACCTGTTGCACGGGCCCGCTGCAAAATTCGAAACAAAGGGCAGAGGCTATGGGTTACATATTGGCGTTCCCACAGTGCGGTACTGAGTCACATCGAACGAGTTTCGGCTTTAAAAGAAATTTTTTAAAGCACAAATGTGAAAATAGCATATAAACTGAGATGAAGAGGGTGAAAATTTTGTCCTTTGAAACTAAAAGGAGCATCAAAATGCAATTGGTGGCTTGGTGATGCTCGAAGATGTTCTGCGAGGAAAACGACGAAGAGCTTGCTCAATTGAATGAGAGGTGATAAGGATAATGCAAAGCAAGCAGCGATACAGCGCAAGGAAGACAGACGGAGGGAGAAAGAGTGGAAAGAGAAATGCCATTTGGCCGGAGGGAACTTCTCTTCAAGTCCCTCTTGAAATCACCTCTATTTCTCCTTTTCTCACTTCTTCTTCTCGCAAAATCAACGCTATTTCGTCGCTTTCCGAATCTTTGGGTAAGAAATCTCTAAGAGTGAAACGAGAGCAGCGTTACAACGCGTGAGCCTCAGCCTGCGCGCCCACACAGCGCCGCAGGCAAATTATAGCAGCACCGACGACGACTGGGCAAGAAGCAGAGAAAAGCAGAGCGATTTTGAAAGAAGCACAGAAAGCTGTAGAGACAACTGATAAAGCGAACTGATCACTATCATCACCACATCCCCCGCTTGATCAATTTGTGGGCATTCAGTCGGGTACAATTCTGAATACCCGCGGGAAGAAACTCCAGCAGTTGAAATATTGGAAACGCATGAGTCCCTCCCAGATCAAAATCTATCCGAATGACCCGCATGTAACACATTTGTGTTGGCTGAGAGACCATGAGGACTGGAGAGAGTTAGTTGGAGGACAATTGAAAGCGAGATATGGCCCCAGAACGAGACAACGATTCGCGCGTTCGCATATGAAATGAAGAGATTTGGGGAATCAATGGGGAGAATTGGCATATAATTTCGAGGAAATAAGGCAAAAATGACGAATTCGATGAGTCCTGCAAGAAAATGCTGCAAAATCATGCGACTTCGAGATTTCGAGCAAAATCAAGACACGAAATGATAGAAAATGATCGGATAAAATCGGAAATGATAGGCAAAATCCAGTGCGCGCACACAATACCACTCTGCCATTGTGGCATCATCTTTCTTTCTCTGCCTGCTCACCTGAAGAGGTTTCCCTCTCTTTGCATCTATCTTTCTCTCTCTCTCTCTCTTCCAAGAGTGTGTATACTCAACTTCTTGCCCGCGTCGACCTCTCTATATGCGCTTTATCCGATCCACCACTCAAAGCGATATTTGTTTATCGAGTGGGGATAAAGGGGATAAGAATAAACCGTTTTGAGGCGTTTTTTTGCATAGATCAATACGATAAGTCATGAAAATCTTGGCGGTTCGCTACAATAATTTGCGGTAAAATGGCATTCAATTTCGATTTTGGAACTTGATTGATCGCTAATCTGAGTGTTTTGAACCAATTTCTGAGCTAGATTTTGGAAGGGTCGGGCTGACTTTGAAGAGACGATATTGGAATGAAATTTTGAACTATCATAATCGGGATATTGAGTCATCATTTAGACGTTTTCAAAGTGGTTCCCCGAACTCGAGCTTTTCAAGAATGATTTGAGCCTAGCCCAGATTAATTTCGCAAAAATTATGATTAGCGGTGACGATTTTTCGGCTTTACATCGACGAATAGGACTCGCTCGCAGTGATGCATTTTTCGCCGATTTGCCATCCGTTTCCCCCCACTCTCCTACAACACCGCAGAGACTGCAGAAAAGCTCATCATACAAAATGAGCCGAAATCATCTGACAACTGTCTTTTGAAATTAGAGGGAGACAAAGATGAAAAATGCCAAAATCTCGCTAGTTCTGCTGATCTAGAGGCAATAGTAGAGAAGGTAAAAATATCACGTAAAAACAGCTATCACAAAACATACCAAACATCAATATTTTTCTGATTTGATTCTACTGATATTTCAACACATTTTTACTGCATGTGATTTTTCAGGGTTGATGAACAAAATACTGAAAGAAGCACTGCCCGAAATCTCAGCTGTTACTTTGTGCGCTAGGAAAATTCGAATTTTAACATCTGTTAATCGCAGAAATTTCGGATTTCGAACTTGGTCGAACTAAAATGAAAGGGAGATAATATTATTGATGGAAATCTCAAATCTTGGCGCCTTTGGTTTACTTTGATCAAGAGGTATATATTGATGACATCTCAAAGGTTCGAAGATTTGAGGATATAAAGATTTACGCCAATATCGCCGCACATCTGAAAGCAATTAGGAAAATCTTTATGGCTAGTCAAAATGCCGGATAAATCGTTCGATTACAACCCCATTAGACAACTTACTGGAAACCGAATTTTTGTCGAAAAATCCTAGATATTTTCTGCGCATTACAATCTCGTTTTTTTCTCGAATTTCATGAGTCTAGGTGATATTGGATACTATCATATCGCGTTTGCAACAGGGTTGAAATATTCGATGATATTAGCATTTTCTCGGAATTTCCATTCTTCGGGAAAAAAGATGCAAGACGATGGACTTTTTTGAGAGTTAGTACGAATTTTTAGGATCCTCCCTCAATTTCAGCGATATCCTCGGGGATACGCATCCTTGATATCTTAGTGAAATCCGGCAATCATCGATTTATCACTTTCTTTCTTCTTCGATAAGCCGTTGGCAATTCGACACTTCTCTTTGCCAAGCCTCACTACGCAATGTTACACCTCTCTTTGGCTTCCCTAATCCGCAAAAATCCACGCTATTTCTCGATTTTCTGCTTCTTTTTGTGGCAGAAAAAATCATATCCATCTCACCAATTTTCTGCAACTTTTCGTACAAATTGTCAGCCGTCTTGACCCTCTCAAATTAGCGCGATCTATGGAGGAGTTTCTGACTTCTCTACACGGAATTTCTCTGGGATCTCTTCGATTTGAGGGCTATTTTCGCAAGGAAAAGGCTTGACGAGTGTGCCAACGTCGAAGTCAGAACACTTCTGGGAAGATTGAAGCGAGCGCAGAAAAGCGTTCGAAACGTCCTCAATCAGGAAAGAACAAAAAAGTGTCGTGTGTAAGATTTCAACAAAACGCTTGTATACAAAAAGATAATATGTCAAAAGTAAAGCAATTGTTTTTGGATAATTAAAAATATAAACAGAAAATATATTAAAATTACCTTTCAATAAATAAGTTATTAATTAGGAACTAATAAGAATCCATTTGTTCAAATTGATAGCCGGGGACGAAAATTCGATTGAAAATGCGCGCGCGAGAACAAGAATGAAAAAGACGACATGCAACAATGGCGGAGGCGAGAAAGAAGAGAAGGACGGTTTTTCGCCACTTTTGGCGACCGGTCTGCATCATCCCATTTCTGCAAGCCAGCCGCACGGTTTTAGTGGCTATTTCAGTAAACTTGTAGCGTGCTTTTAAAAGCGGCTTGCAAATGACGGACTGACATTGGCAATCTGGGTAATTCGTAGTTTTGTTACTTCATTGCCCATAGTTAAGAGTATAGGGTGAGGTGGGGAGGGATATTTTCCCATTCTATTTTTAGGTAACGAAGTAACCGTTCACCCAGGTCGTCAGTGATTTTTATTATCAATAGATAGTGCTTCTCTTTAATTTTCTTGAAAGGCTGTTTATAGCGAGACGGTTGGTCGTGGGTGATCGGTCCAGCCAACCAATGTGTGCAATAGCAGGAGAGGGTAATAGGACAGTTGGATGTGCAGATAGTATATTTGATTCTCAAATTTGGATAATTAAACCGATAAAACAAAAAATGTAAAATAAAAAAGCAAATCCTGTGAATTGTGTTGAGCAGCAAAGAGTGCTGCTTTTATCTTGAGACAGAAAAGTGCGAGGAAAGAGGAAAGGAGAACATTTTCTTACATAGGGAATAGATTCAATCTGATAATATAGAAAAATCGTAACTTTTCTACAAAATGGGAAAAGCGAAGGTCGCAATTCACGACACTTGTATGGGAAGAAATCACTCCCTCATTTACAAGTAGCCAAATTTGGCAGACAATTTTGACCTATTTTGAAAGTTAAAACTAAGCATAATTAAATTTATTGCCAAAACATAACAACTCCATGTGTCCAATAAATATTTTATGGCAAGAATAAATTAGAAAGACGCATGAAATTTGGCACTAATTCTTGACTGGGAGAACCACAACGCTATTCTTCATGTAGCCCTTCGGTCCGAAGTTTACTGCGTAACAATCTGAAATCATGTTGAGCGAAGTTGTAACAAAATTTTCAACTTTTGTGAACCACATTCACACCTTTATATTCCACATTCAATTTCTGCATAATTAATTAGGCTGTTTTTGTGAAGGAGTAAATGTGGGATTAAAATGGGTGTGAAATAAAGGAGGCAAAATGCCTGAACCTACGTTTACAGTAGAGCTTTCCCGCGTTCTCGCAAAGGGTTCTCGATTCCAGTCGCTTGGAACACGTCTCGCAGATGAAACAAGTGGTTTTGTGCCATTGCTAAATGTAATAATAATAATAATAATAGCATAACAATATATAATTATTATATGCAGTAAAATCAATAATAACATACCCCTCCCGCAGCTAGTATCTTCTCAGCCTCGTAAACCGCCTTGCTACATTTCGGGCAGATCGCTTGCCGAGGAATATTCGGAAGAGTGAAAGGCTTCGAGGGACGATAGCTTTCTTCCTGAAAATAAATGCGCGTACTTCGGGAAATGACGTTGGCTAAAAATCGTTACCATTCTTTGATTTCGCATCTTAGAAACGATTTCATCAATATCTTTCTCTTCAGAGTCTGACTGAACGTCTTCGTACCGATTCGGGGTGTAAACTGAAAAATGGGGTTATTTAAAAAAAAAAATGATGCCACTTACACTCCTGAGCAATAGTCCTTTTCTCTACCAGCTTCGTGGGTTCGACTTTTTCTACGTACGTCGTCTTGTAAACGCCATTCCCCTTGACACCGTAAGAAATAGACGCTGTGACGTGATTCGTCTTGTCCTCGCCATAGATAATCTAAATATTGCTATATTTCCTGAGATAATAAAAAGTAGGATATTTTGGTCCCACCCCTAGTCGCGATCCACTCAACAGTGACCCGAGTGCGAGACTTTGATTCAAAAACCCCTTTTCACTTGACCCTGATTAGACTTTTCAAATTGAGCGCATTGATCAGACTTCTCAAAACCTCAAAACTCGACCCGCAAATCGCCTCCGCAGAAAAAATAGTATGTATCTTTTCTAGAGAGATAAGGAAGACATGCTCTTTTTTCTTTCTCTCTCGATATGACACACTATTTTTTCCCGCGGATTTTTGCGGGTCGAATTTTGAGAAGTCTGATGTTGATTTTGAATGATCATGTGTTATTTCATAACGAGAGAAGTGTTAATGAAATGCGAATTGAGATCGATTGAAAATGAGATATGTTGGAGGAATACTAATTTGTGGAATGGAGGATTCTGCCCGTACAACAAAAAATATATCGTTGATTGTGGAGCGAATTCGATACTCATTCCGCAAACTAGAAATCGAGCTTGGACGCGAACTAATGAATCGCGTAAAAGAGAAACGAGGCGAATATCGTAATTTTTTAATACCGACGCGCTTTTTCCCAACCAATAATACCTTATTCCCATCGCTAATAGGACTTGCAGTGGTCAGAACTCCGCTTCCGATACCGTACCCGACTCCCTGGATGCCAAAAAGGCTTCGATGACAGTGGTTGCAATATGGCTAAAATTAGAAGTACTGAAAATTTGCATAAATTTAAAGGGCTATTTGAAAATCGCGCGGGACCACGAGATACGAGAAATAGCGCGAAATAGTATAGGATTAGGGTAGGGTATGGGAGACGATAGGCGTTTTTCCACACTATTTCTCAATGTCTCGCGGTTTCCAGGCTGCAATTTAAAGATAAACTACCTTTCCCTTATGCTCACTGCTGGTGCGAGAGTCCAAATTCCGACTACATTCCGCGTTAGCTGAAAAGGAAGAGAAATGATTGCATCAGAGAAATTACATCATACAGCAAATAAAACACTTCTTGTGGAATCGCTTTCCAAAAGCCAAGACGGATTCAGCGAAATAGACCGGTTGCTCGCACTTACCGCATTTAGCTTTATCCATTTTCTGAATGTCGAGTACTTTGCTTCCAAATCTTGGGAAAAAGGATAAATTTAAAATGATACAATTTTATTTCAACTATGCGGAAAATGTCAAAATATGTCAACGAACAGAAATTTATATCATTCGGTTAGGTGATAAAACTGCGATAAAAATATTTACACGCGAGACACATAAACCGTAAAGGGATACATACGGAGAGAAAGGAAAGATGGTATGAATGTCACACACGTCTAAACGGAGAGGGGTTATGTTGGCGAAAGTGAGAATGTAAAATGACGGATAAAAAGAGTGCGCAAAAAGTGGAGGGATCCAGACGCCGCTGCAGGGAAGAGAAAATCACGAAAATCTCGATTTGAGATACGAGATAAATGCGGCGAATTCGGGGTCAAAGCGACGTTCCCCTCTTGCAAATTAATTCGAAAATATGCGCTAAATTTGCAGATAATCAACCCGTTTTCAAGAATTCGCTAGGATTTTACAAGGATATGTGAAAGGAGAAGCGAGTTTATTGAGAGAGAGAACGTAAAATTCTCGAGATTTTTCAGTCCGGTTTTCGAGAGGACTTCAGCTTTTTGAATGTTCGGTATTTGAATTTTTCGTAACTTTATCGGAATGAGCATGACTGCTTCTGAAAATATGGTTATTATATTAGGAAAGCAAATATCTACTTTCAAGTGTTTACTTTTCTATATTTCCATAATAAATTAACTTTTTACATTAGTGTCCATACTATATTTAAAAACCAAATTCTCTCGAAAACTCTGCAGGTTTGTACCTTTTCGTGAGATTTATCGCCGAGCTTTTTCCCGTTACAAAATCGACCCTCAGAATTTTCGCCCACATTTTCACAAACGCGTTTCTGTACTCGGAAGAGCGAATAATGCAGACATACAAGGATTGAGAATAGCATATTAGGACGAAGAACACCTGAGATTTTCTTAATCACTTTAAAAAAATCTAAAATTATCGTATTCACCAGGGAAGATAACCACAAATCTCTGACTGAATCAGGGAAATAGGTTCCAATATCAGCTCCTAGCAATGCGAAATACCACGAACAGGCAAAAACGGCTACAATAACCGATAGACTCCTCAGAACTCGACGAGTCTCTTTACCGCTTCCGCGCATAGTTTCTGAGATTTCCAAATTATATTTATTTGCTTGTTTGTTTTTCATTTTAGTACTTCTCCACTTGACGATAGCTGTAATGATGAAGTAGACAATCAAAGTCAGAGAATTGATGACTACGTTAGTGAACGTCCAGAATCTAGTAATATGAGGGGCGAGAACTATAAAAAAAAGATAAATATGATTTTGTTGGTTATTTTTGATACCTAGAGGAGGATTGCAAAAAGGTATCTGAATCTCGTCATTTTTCTCCATCCAACCCCAAACAGCTATGAATGCGGAATAGCACGCCGGTAAGGTTATACACGTCAAGATCAACCTTGGAGAGGCCTTGATGTAACGGTACCTAAATTATGTTTTAAGAATGTTCAAAAGAAAGAGGCAGTCAGTAAAAGTAGTGACACAAAAATTTAACGAATATTCATATTTTAAGCCAATTAAAGGACAATAGCTTACCCATAAGGTATAAGGTAGGGACTTGGTAATAGAATGCTGGATATCAAACCTTTCAGCTCAGGAAACTCATATGATGATCTTTTATCGATTTTTTCGGTACTACCTTTATTAGTTGCTAAGAGAAAACGTACTGAATTGGGAATATTAGAGCTGCCAGTAGATCTAAGGCCATGATCAACATCATACAGGCTTGCATATTTAGCGTGAAAATATATGGGGCTAGGAACTTGTAGCAATAACCTTGAAATATGGGTTGATGCGATAGTAGGAAAATTACGTCGATCATTTCTAAAGCATAGATAAATTTAAACTCGGAGATTGTCGATATACCGGATAATAAACAGGTAATTTGGAAGAACGACGTTATGGCAAGGAAAATTCCTAAAAATCAAATTTTTAAAATAAGTTTTAGAAGCAAGATACCGGATTTTGAATGAAAGTCCTTCTCTCGTACGGTAATGATGATCAAGTTAATATTGCCGAAATTTCCAATTATATTAAATAAGATGATCCCACAAATGATGAACCAATAGATGAATTCTTGCATAGACATATTAATTTCGACTGTTTATTGAAGGGTGGAGATCTTTACAAGGTGACTATTTGATATTCTAGCGTTGCTTCAACATGGAAATATGACTTGCAGACTTTCCTGAGAGCCTACAATACATTGTCGTGTGAATTGGCGTGCTTTTCTGAGCATTAAGACTTTCTTTCGAAGAACTATTCACATGTAAAAATGCATCAATAATTATCTAAGTGGAATTAAAGTTCCTCTTCGAGATTTTATTCACTACACAACAGAAATGCTATCCTTAACAATTAACAAAGTACACAATTTAAAATAGATTGATGTTGATGCTGATTTTTGAGCTCATAACCGCATGTCCGTAGGCCATGAAATGACGGACTGAGAGTAGGGCTAAATTCATTGAAATGTAACTTATAAAACTTATAAAATAAAACAAATATAACACAAGCTTCAATGATGACAAATGAATATATAAGTATACGTTCGTGTTAATAGAGTCAAAAAAGACTAGCTTGTGTTATATTTAACAATGGAGCAGATTTTCAGCTCTTAATTTTCTAGTTAATTATCTAAATGTATTGCCTTTGTAACTGTAGTAGCCCTTCGACTTTTAGGAGGGCTTTCAAGTTCATCGTCATCCGGAAGAAAGTCCTCTTTTTCAACCGTATAATAATGATATTCATAGTAAAATATCGACAATAAAGCGAATATTGTTATGACACCAGCCATTAGACCTTAATAATTTGGCTATATTTGGAATATATAACAGGGAGATGCTCGCAAGTATGATTTTTGACAAGTAACTTGAGGCACATGGAGTCATACTTTGCCTTAGGTAAGGCACAAGCACTGGGCTTGGAAAACGTTTTCAGGTACAGGCACGATTTTCGGTACCTGGGAGCATCCTTTATTATTATAATAAAATTAAGAACCTGCATATACGAAAAATTCAGTAGCCATATTCGAGAAGAGATTCAGCGCGGTGATCAAGACGATAATCGAGTCACCAATAGAAGTTGTGAATAGCCACAAAGCTTGCACAAGGGCTTTCATTGAGGGTGCCGACTTAATATATTTAAACTATATTATATTGTATATAACTGATACCTGAGAATACGCAAACTCGTATCCAGTAATCGAGAATAGAATTTCTGCGGCAGTAATCACTACAATTTGGGGGACTTGCCAAAGGATATTGACCTTATTTGATGATACGATTTGGAAGTATTCTATTTTTTTGGTCTGAAAAATAACATAAAATAAAATAAAGATATTAGACGTATACATTATCAGGTCCATCATCAATAACGGCAATCACATAGACTCCGCCTTGGGAGGTGATCTCCTTGCCTTGTCGAGTTTCATGTAGGGATGAATTAATTGCCTCTCGGCCCTGAGTTTTCTGGGTAACAGATTTTGCCACATAAGTACCCATTTTATATAGGTGCCATCTAAAAATATAATAATTTAAACCGTTCGTATATTGTTGATGCCCAAATCTGGGAGGTCGAAAATGAGGGGAGAAGAAGCGATTTTAGGTCAGTCTCTCTCCTCTTCGTTTTTATAACCACTAAAAATAACCGTGCACCACTTTGCACACCCCCCAGATTTCAGCATCAACAATAAGTAAAGCAAAAAACGACTTACTTTCCTGGTCTTACAGACTTAAAATCGTAAGAATAGGCCCTTCTACTTTCTGAACCAGGAATAGCATATGTAAAATTATCAATGATATCATGTGCATCATAGTCATAGGATGTTTCCCTATAATATCAACTACCTATTGTACTTTAAAAATATTTCATACCAATAAAAAAAGTCAGAAGGTCTCTTGGGATCGCACAGATACCCATCGGTCGCAGTAACCCCGTCTACACGGCAATAAGCGAAATTGTCATGGTAATCAGATAAGGATAAAACGCTTAAAGAAATCCAAATTTTGTACTTTTGTGTGTAAAATCACCTATAAGCCGACTCTCCCGTGCCATCCGTAGGCTTATCGGGTTTTGCTATGGTTGGATTCAGTATTCCACGGGGTGTAACGGCAATGTAGTAGATCTTTCCGCCTTCCAATCCCGAAATAGGTACATTGAAACTCTTTGTAATATTCTGAAAATGAAAGGATGGGAATGAGGAAGATGCCAATTTGTTTGAGATAGACCGCGAAATCTGGACAGGTTCCAGTGAAGTCGAAGGAAATCGAAGGGGGCTTTGAAGCGTCGTGAATTGTGTAATAGTTAGCCGTTATTTTATTATCCTTGTCGTCATATAAGTTGAGGTACTAAAACCATATAAAGTGTTATCGGAAAACACATTGATTTATCGTACTTCTCCATAAGTCAGTTTATGGGTTTGAGAGTTCATGGACACCGAAACGTCGCATCCGTTTTTGGCTATATTCCACACGCTTAGGAAAGCCTCGTTGGAACCTGGGAGGGATGGAAGTGAGGTCTAAGTTTTAGCGTAAAGTAAAACGTATCATCTGCTAGATCCCTACATTCACTTGCAGCTGGACAAATCCAGTGATCAGAAACGCTGCACTGGCAAGGAAGCCTCCAGCGACCATTTTTCGAAGAGGCCTGAGTTTGAAGTATTTGCAAAATGATGATATGAGATTCGTACGTCAATTCAATGCAAAGGCTGCATAAAGGATATATGATGATTTGGAATATTGGGATAAAAATCAGAATCAACACGGCGTTCAGGGTCTGCATCTGGTCGGGAAGTAGAAGAAGGCCACCAGAACTGATTTTACAATCCATTTGAATGCCTGAATTTTGAATATTTACATTTTGAAGGGAAATTTTCGAACCTTGAATCAGCCAAATACTGCCTTGCTGATCGTACAGAGCCCAGAACATCGGTACGGGAAGGAACATGATCAGGACGCGAAAGAGGCTCTTCACGTCGTCGATGAAGCCGATCTGAATTAAAAAAGGTCGTGAAAAGCCTGTCGAATTTGAAGAGATAACCTTCTGACAAGCCTTTTTGTTCCTCTTCTCAATCCTCAACTTTTGGCAGAAATTGTCATGCTCACAGCTATGGTTGTCCATGTAGTGATCCAACCAATGCGGCAAGGACTCTTTTGAGCGCCACTTATTACCAATGGCGCGCTGAAAACGTTAGACCTTGTTAAAGTTTAACTTCATTTCGAAGCACCCCTATCAATCTCGCGACTTCACCGAAGACATTCATCGTCGGCTTAGGCTTTTTGTACCAGAACGAGCCAGCCATGAAGACACCTTCAAAAACAAGATTTTCAGAATTTCAACAAACGATTTTACAAGTAGCCAAAATCATGAGGCACGCAGGAATGCCGAACGCCATGGGGTAGCAAGAGTCTTGCCCCATACAGGGCATCGACCGGAAAATCGGTGAGATAAAAGTGGAAATCATCGAGCCGGCGTTGATGCTGAAGTAGAACATCGAGAAGAATAGGGACAACATTCGTTCCTTAAATCATGCTTGGCTATTGTCAGGACTTTATTCTTATACCTGTCCAAGCTCAAATTGGTCACCGCCAAACGAAGCTACACATGGCTTTATGCCTCCTGTGCCGAATGCAATAATCATTAATCCAGTTATATCCAGCCATCTGAAATCCTGATTTATTTTTAGAGTTTTTTTTCTTTCTATTTTGTGCTTGAACCGTCCACTAATCTTTGTGATAATTTTCTATTGAAACTCGAACCAATCGCACCAATACTGATCAGACCGTGTATACTGATAAGCGAGAAAAAGATGGTCTTATGGGAGGTGATATACTGATAATTTGATTTAAAAATTGAAAATAGCGACTCACGGATGTATTGAGGCTCCCTGTTTCTTGGTAGAGGCTAACGCTAATACAACTTGGCCAGCAGCGTAGATTATTGACACGGAAAATATGGTCCTGCAGGAAATTATCATAAAAACGACCATTTTCGGAAGATATACCAAAATTTTCCAATATATCCATCGGCAATAATCGAACCAAGCATTGGAGTGGCATAGCAGAGCACAGCGAAACCATTGAAGAACATTGTCGAAGCATTCTCGGAGAATTTCAGCACATTCAACACGTAGAAAGTCAGAACAGCTAAATTTTAGGGCTATTCGGAAACCGCACGATCTAAGGACGTGCGAAATAGTATATGGCTAGGGTAGGGTATTGGCTGATAGCGATTTCTTTTCTCCACGCTATTTTGCATGTCTGAGGTTTATAACGTTGGCAAATTTTAGTGCATATTCGAGAATTTTATACGGTTTTTGCTGATCGAGCATATTTTTGGAGTTAATTTGCGGATTATTAATGAGAATTCTAATGCGATTTGTCGTCTATTAGATATTCATAAATCACGTTAATCTGTCGTGAAAATGATTGATTCAAAGTGCCATTGGAAAGAGGCTGCTCTCTTGATAGGCTTATCGCCGCACACTTTCACTCCAATTAACATTGTACTTGCATCGCACGAATCAAATTAAAATTGAAAAGGGTGATCTGACTAGAAAGCACGTTTTTCCTTTCAAAATAATCAAAATTTGAAGTTGATCATCACATAAACAGAAGAATTCACGTGGCAAAGATTGGGTTCTACCTTGCACCGAAAAATATTGCTCAAAACTATCTACTACACTGGATATCTTCGGAATTTCAAAATTGTAGTGCAAAGTTTGAAACTTTTTGTCAACTTTTATAATTTGCTCTTACTACGCATTCCATAGTAGGAAAATCGCTCGCAAAATTCGTTGGAGACGATGCAGAACGTGGTTTTCGGCCAGTGCCGAATCATATCAGGCCAGGTTGTGTATATCTGCTTCTCAGGGGCGAGGTTAATTTCCGCGGCTGAAATCGAAAAGTTCAAAATAGTGTAGTTTTACAAAATTCAGTCTATTATTTGAAAATAAAAAGCAAATATTGGATAGTTTCAACAAATTGAAATGCAAACGAAGCTGATGTTTGAGATACATTTCTAAAATTAGCAAGCTCAAAGTCGAATCCAACCTGGCGACAGTGCATTGGAATCCCGCTTGGTCGAGCCTTCCGACATGGCGACCTCTCCTCAATCGTCCAAAGAAGAAGACTGTCTTTTTCCGAAGAGAGGGACTTTTGTTCCCAATGCCACCACCTTTTCTTTCCTTAGACTTTGAATTTGTCTGTCCGCACGCGTCCTCATGAGTCCAAGGAGCTCTTATCAATTAGTTAGCAGCGGAGAAAGCGAAAAATTAAACCCCCCGATCGCACAATCGTGATTTTTTTTCCTGATGGAATCCAGAGCAGGAATTATAAATTTGATGACTTGAAGGACACATTTTTACAAGAGAAGCTCAATTTTGGCGACAAACAGGATGACAGATGACTATTACATCAGAACACATACATACATGCTCTCAGCGAACTCGTTTATTAGACTCGTGTGCAAAAAACAATCGGTGATACCCGTATGAGATCGTGTACTAAGTGGCCAAAAACATCGGTTAGTTTTCTTCGATCAAGGCTTGACGCAGAGTCCCTCCGAAACCGAGCAGGTCGTGCCCGCTGGGCAACCGGCGTCCGACGTGCAGGGGTCTCCCTTCGTGTAGATGAGTTGATCCATGTAATTTCCAGTCGGCCCATATTGACAGACGACCCAGGTTACGCCAGAGCAATAGTTAACAGAGCAACCCAACTTGTACGTCGTCTCCCAGGCCATCTGCGTGTAGTGTCCTAAGATCCGATCATTTTGCCATCACATCTGGAGATCTTTTACATGGCAATTGCTATTTGACGAGATGATGAGATCCTTTCTACTGTATATGACGTCATATATAGTAAAAAAAAGGGTTTCGTCAAATAGCAGCTGCCCCTTTACATACCAACTTTTCTATCCCAAACAGCTTGAGTCAAGATGTTCTCTTGTCCAACACCCAAATCCTTGAGCTCAGCCCACCACAGATTTGAACCCTGAAATTCGGGAAGATGCATTGTTCAAAATTCAGCATTCTTACATCGATGGCGGCCTGTTTGGGAGCCTGTGGTGCGAACATCGTATACAGATTCTCTCCCCACGACTCGCCCCCAACTGTTCGATTTGCGTTCGTCGAGTGAGCCTGAGCACAGGTAGCACCCCAGGCGATCGCATTCTTCTCAATGGCACAGTCCCATCTGTACTTGAGCGACTGCTTTCCCTTCGGTGCGTTGCCGCCAGCAGCATCCGGTTCGAGCCCCTTGACTCCACTCGATTTCAGCGCGTTGTGTCTGGTAATGAATGCGGTGCGGATATCGTCGTTCATGTTGGTGGCTGCCGGGCAGATGTTGTTCTCCTCAGGCGGTCCAGACAGTGAATCGGTGTGGCAGAGACCGTCGTTGCACGTGGAAGAGGGCATGTATGTGCAATCAGCAGCCGAAGTGCAAGCCGGACCAGCCTCATAGACCTTGTCGCCAGTTCCAAGGGCAGTGTTGAAGATGCAGTACATGTTCCACCAGTACCAAGTGCCATCAAAGCACTGAGCATACGCACATCCGAACGCGGTGTTCTTTCCGTTAGCGATCACGCCCCACTCCTTAATAGTGCCTCCAGTATAGGTCAGGTCTGTGCCGACGCCATTGGCTTGGACCTCCGACCACCAGTCGGTCATTTGCTGTCCAGCCTTGTTTCTGCCGCCATTCGGCCATGAGGCTGATGAGCCCGCTCTAAAACCCTGATGATTCCTTCTTATTAAATATTAAAGGCTTATACTTTCCGGTTTTGATGACTGTGTAAGAGGTATTGAGACCAGTGGGAGCAGCACCGGAACAGGTCGAGGCTGCGTTGTAGGCAACCGTCTCCAAATTGCAGTCATAGTTCTGAACGCGTATCAGCTTTGAAAATGATTCATTTGCGAATGACATACCATTTCATAGACGTTCTTTCCAGTGGGGAGTGGTCCGCACTTGTTCGGCTCCATGCCCTTAGCCATGGAACGACGAGCGTCGTTGAAGCCCTTGACCCACATGTCGCGGTCCGCATCGTTCAGGCTCGGGGTCGTGCAGCCGTACGCTAAATTCAAGAATTGATCGAATTGGACGAGGAGAAATGTTGGGAACTTACTCGCAGCCGAAGCGACGCCGACAGAGGCGAACAGCCAGAGAAGCTTCATTCTGAAGACGCACATCCCAGTCGAGTTTTCAACAGCCAAAACTTCACCTACCTTGCGTCCCCAGACTTACATCAATGTCGAATTTGAAACGAGATTCGCCGGTTTTATATGTCATCCGATCCGAGGACTTTAACCTTTTTCGCCTGTTGAAACGTGTCTCCATTTCCGCCATTTTCCTGCCCCGAAATCCGGGGTGCGTTTGCGCACCTGCGGGGCAAATTGGATTTCTTTCCTAATTTTACCAAATCCCCCAAATTCTAACAACGGGAAGTGCATGTATCGAAGCAGAAATGTCAACAGACGCGCGGGTCACGAGAAAAGCTGATCGTCCAAACTTTTTACAAACGCCACCAGATTTGATCGGATAAATAATTGGATAGTTGGCCTTTGGTTTTGAGATGCGATGTCAAAAAACTAAACTTAGTTCCCTAGTGGCTTGGCTTTTTGAACAGCCACGTTGAAAATCAACTAGAATAATATAATTTTTATCCAATAATCTCTGGGTGTGGTCTGGGAATGTTGAAGTTAAGAGCTTGGAATGCGGAGAACTAGGAATGCAATTTCTCATTCCTTATCAAAATATTTGCCAATGAAGTGGGATGTTATAGTGCTTATTCAAACGCATGAATCGCAATATCGATTTTTATTTTTATTCGAAAATATTAACTCTGATTGTAATGATCTATTCAAGTGTCGGTGATTTGACTTCTACCACAGAGCCATTATGCCCAGATGGGTTTTACGGGTACGGATCTTGTAGTAGTGAGTAAAAATTAATAATGAAACTTATCCAATGAGCTTTACATTAGAATGCGACTGTAATAATTCGACTATTCCATGCGATAGGTTTAATGGTACGTGTAATTGTGACAATAGTTTTGCGGATCCATCTTCTAAATGTCAGACATGCACCGTTTCTCCATTCATCCCAACAAACATGAAATATCCGTGGCAATGCTTCCGTTAGTTATAATATTTGGATTAAGAAAAACGTAACTCTAAATTTAGAGTCCGAATACTATGAACAAATGACTGAAAATAATTGGTGGCTATGGACTCCTATTCAGCCATTACATTTCAATCAATACATGCTGAAGCTGAAAACGATAAACTATGACATGACGCTAGATGTAAACTGCAGTAGTTCTTGCAAATTTGAATACGCATTCGATAAGCTAGATGATTTTAATTGGGACGATTTTCCGGTGATCGAATTATTCAAATACCATAACGTCTAGTAGGTCTAGACGAATCAGACTCTAATCATTGACGCTAATGGCACAAATAATAGGAATATGCATAAAACTCCGGGTAAAACTTTATACGTAAGATTTAAAAATTTTTATTCAAATGATACGTTCAAATTTAGTTTAGGGTGACAGCCTATGCTAGCAAAGTGAGTTTCTTTATAAATTTAAAAATTCACAACGACTTCAACACGCATCGATTTCTGACATCGGTATTTTGGTAAGATAGGATGGGATTAAAAGATATTATCAATAACCGATTACTACTTGAGACGAAATAAATGACTCCCACTTTTAATTCGCAGAAATTAACGCGTCGTTCGCAGAAGACTGCGCTATTACATCTCATATTCAAAGAATGAGGTAGACGAGTATTTGTGCATACGCAATGCACACTTTGCATATTCGAATTTGTGCACCATTTATTTCGCGTCTCAAGTTATCGGTCAGTGACAACAAATCGATCCTCAGGATGCTAATACTCGAATTATTCGTCTGCTTAGTTTTTCTATTGCTATATCTGGAAAAATCCCCGACTTCCTATGATGCGATCGAACTATCAAGGCTTATAATTGACGATTCTGAAGCGACTCTTGGAAATGAATTGGAAGAAGAAGAAGACGACGACCTACCAACTCCTTGGTTCTTGCAACCTGACGCTAGATCAAGGGTGGCGTTACAAGGAGTTATGGTTCTAATGCCTAGGGCTACTCGGTATTTAAGATAATACATCAAAGTTAACACAATTTCAAATTTAGCGCTCGAATAAATAGCGCTAAAATTTTTGCTGCATGTTATTGTAAAATCTCCGCATTTCGAGGAGTGATTCGAAGAACCATTCTCTACGAATCCACTAAAACCGCTACTAAAGTTTGACATAGTTTATTATCACAACGATTGAATAAATTATTAATAGCGTTAACACAAGTATTGTATTGAGTATGACGGTATTATGAGTAAAGATATCAGCGAAGTAAGGCAATAATAGTAATAATTTAGTCAGTGAATTTAAAACCATACGCACACATATTTTGATTTGGTGACAAGATTCGGAGAACTTTTGATTTTTGAATAAAATACCACAAGAATGCCTAATTTTGTAGATTTCAAAGGTAAATAGCTCCATATACAAAGTGGGTAGATTATAATAAGTTACCGTGAGATGCCTGATGGATATCGGGGTATGGAGAGTTTTCGTACGGGTGAGACCAAGGTTGGGAGTGGGCTGACAAGGTTGCTCGCTGAAGCTCGGAGCCTCCAGGACGCAAGTAAAGAACCTCCCCGATAGGCGTTATCAGAGTTGTATTCATGCCCAAAATGTCGGTGTTCTGAAGGCAAATATTTTGGAGATGATTTTAAATTGGAAACCTGGAAGCCGCACGACATCAAGACATGCGAAATAGTGTACGTGTGTGCATGGTTAGGGTAGGGGTATTGGCTGATAGCGAATTCTTTTCCCCATACTATTCCGCATGTCGTGCGCGGTTTGCAGCGCTGCCTTTTAAATTTGAAAGTACCTGGAACAGCTTCAAAGACAGCTTCTTTTTGACGTTAAGCAAAGAGTGGACGCTGACGTTTCCAGTGTTGTTGAGCACCCACACGAAAGATTCGCAAGTGGGTAAATCGGAAATTTCTCGAGTAAAATCCTGATATTGTCGCTAGAATTACCTCCATGCTTATGCAATGTCACAGTCCCAGCCTTCTTCAGCCTCGTTCCTTCGACGGACGTCATCTTGTACTTGTACCGCGTCGGTCTCAGATTCGGCAGGGAGAAGCCTCTGATTTGTTCTTCGGTGAAAACGAGAAGCCTTGGCGTCGACGTATTCTAAAATCTCAATGCATCAAAGGTCCTCGAAAAATGAGCGCACCCTTGGTCCAGGCTCTGAAGCGACCTCGATGTGCAGGATTGGTGCTGCGTGAACCAGTTTGACTTCTCTAAGCAGATAGCAGATTTCTTCCCCCCTGGGTTGATCTGCGATTACGTAGCACATGATTCGTCCAGCGTTCGTTCCGATCATCATCACATCCCCAGACGTCGTAGCACTGACCATTGGTATCTGCAGGAAGCGGATGCATCTGATGAGCCATGGGGGTGATTCAGCTAAAATCCAATAGTGGGATGATGGACAACAGTCAGTGGCTGATACCATTATTGGTAACTCGGAATTCGATCTTCCTTTCCACCGGTCGCAGTTGCTCGTCTTCCTCATCGTCGGAGAGAACCCTCATCTGCTGGACCCTCGACGTGGTGTTCGCGGAACCATTTGACGCGTTTGAAGACTCGTTTTTGCTTTCCTTAAGAAAATCTATATCTTTAGAAGAAAATATGCTTTTTTTACCTCAGAATTGGGATTGGTGTGAGTCCTCTTCTTCCTTCGGAACGTCTGCCTGATGGACTGCTTCATTGTCCGAAACCTCGACAGGGTGTTTCCCAGGGCACCGACTTGTTGTAGATCTATATAGAAGGGCAGTTACTGTATGACGGAAAACGGACGGGCATTTCAAAGAACTGATGAGTGTCCCCTAGTTAAGTCTTCCGTCATATAGTAACTGCCATGTAGGAGATATTTTGCAAAAAATTAGCTATTTCCTACCCATGTTGGAAAACAGCGTGTTCTTCATGATCTCGTTTCTGGTGCGCCAATCAATGAGCACATATCCGAACTCGTTGCCTGCAGCCAGGTAGTTCCGATTCGATAGAAGCGCGAGAGAAGTCACATTTGTCGATGGTAGGAGTTGTATCAGGAGACTGAAATATGTATTTTTCAAAGAGAAGAAAACATTTAACACACCTTTGTTTATTCGCCTCGTTGAAGAACGGTTGATATCCAGCTCTGTAGAACTCTTCTGTGGTCCTAATTGGCATGGGCCTCGAGTTGTTCCTCAGATTGTTATTCTGCTTGATCAGAGATTCGTCGATGAGCTGGACGTTCATCGAAGACGGTTTCAGGGTCTTAAGGCTTTATTCTTGAAGATAAACTTCCGCAGACTTCTTACATTATGGTTCTCTGAGAGCGTGTATAGCAGGATGTGACCGCCTCTGGACGCCACTGCGAGGTTGCCAGTCTTTCCGTCGAAGACGACTTTTTGAATGCACAAATTGGCATCATCGCAGAAGGGGTCGTACTCACCGACCTAAATCCCCAAACTCTTCAACTTTCGAAAAACAAAACAAAAATCTCGAGTCTACCTTCGCGAAAGGCGGCCAATCGTCAGAAACGATCATTTTGTCGCTGTCGTGGCTCCGGTTTTGTGCTTCGGAATTAGAAGAGGTCATCGATTTGGACATCATCTTTCTCTCGTCTTCGTACCCAGCAAACTCCTTTGCAGTATTGATGACGAAGAGCAGTCGCATCGAGAAGCCTCCAGCTGCCCAGACGTGGACGGTTCCGTTCTCATGCCTTCAATTATGCCAATTAACTTTTCATAATCGCCTAGTCGATTACCCTGCAACATAGAGTTGCCGCTTGTACGCATCGTTTGAGGCTGAGCACGCGGCTCTGGCAATTCCCTCGTGTCCGCCAGAGAAAGGAAAGGAGCGCTTGGAGTACCGACTGTGGACCCAGAAGTCGTCGGAGTACTTCAACAGCATCTTCCAAATGTGTTCCTCTACGTGGTTGCAGTGCTCTTGGGCGGTTATCTTCAATTTGTTTCCCTTTTATCCTAACATATGACAGCTCGATTTACTGTCGATGCGTGCAGCGGGTAGAAGTGGGTCGACAAAATCGGTTTCCACTCCTCGTCGTCCAAATCGATCATTATTATCTCGTTCTCGGTCAAGATCAGCAGAGTATTGTCAGTTTCTTCTGGAAATTTCGCTTTCTCGAGAAAAATTATCTTGAAAATACGGCAATCCGGATTTGTCGCGACAACTCCAAGTTGTCGAAAATACCTTTATCCGGCCTGAAGACTTCGAAGTCCAAAATCGGCGTGGCCAGGTCGAAAATGACCAATTTGTCGCCTTGCTTCGCCGTCAGAGTATGACGATCACCAAAGGTAGCTCTAAGCATACCGCCAGATATTAGCATGATTGGTTCGGAATTTCTAGAAACAATCGAGATAGCAAAATGAACGCAAAAATTTTAAATACCGCCTAGTCTTCGCTAAAATGACCTTGAGTATCGGCATGCAGGGGTATGGTCCAAATATCGATGGAGCGAGCTTTCGATTCAAGGGCTTGGTGGAGAATTCCGAATATTCGCCATCAGATTGGGCCACGTAGAATCGAGAATTCTGGGTCCAGGTGACACTCTTGAAATTAGCATGACATATTGATACGGTTGAAATAAGGGCCTTTTGCATTCCACACCCACTTTTTGAGGAAATAGTAGAGGGAAATAAAGGTGGGTGTAAGTGTAGATTACAAAAGGCCTGAAATAAGTTACCTCTATCCTGACATCCAGCAATTCAGCATCGATCAACTCATTGGTAGACGAATTGTAGTGGACGATCAAGGAGCCGTCGAGAACAAGCAACATTTCATTCGGCCTCTCGGGATTCGAAACGATGAAATTGATCGCGGTTTTGCCGGAAAACTCTGGATTTCGCTCGACCAACCTAACACAAAAAATTCTAGTTCAATGGAATTTCAAAACTTATACCTGGGCTGGATACTCTCGTTGAAAATCAAGTATTCCGCGAGTTCAAGGGTCTCTATGTTCAGAGAGTAGATGTTTCCACATACAGTGCCTGCAAATTTTAAAGTATTTGTTTTAAAATAAAATTATTTAGTACCGATTAATAATAGTCGAACGTCTTCTGGGCGCTCGATCATATGGCAACTGGTAATTTTCTTCATTCTTGGGTCCTTATCTACTTTGTCGCAGGTCAAGTGTTGTCCTAATTATAAATTATTAACACACACAATTTAGTGATATTTTTCGAATAAGTGTACCTGTCATTTTGAAGCGGTAAAATTCTCCGTCATTGCCCAACGCGACTAAAGCTCCCTTTCCAAGTGCGAAATACAAATGGGCGATGTACCGGTTCTGAATCCGTCCGGGCAAAGCCCCATCCCAAACCAAGCCTTGGGAGCCGTATCTTAAAAGAAATAATCTTTAAAATATCGGAATCGAATTAAATTACTTACACTAAAACCTCGCCTTTATCCGTGCCTAATGCTATGAGAGAAAGTCGATTGTCAATGGCCATACAAGTGGTGCCGAGGGGAAAGCCATGTCGGACGGTCTTAGATAAGCACATTTTTCAAGCTCTATCTAAGGGCTATTCAGAAACCGCACGACATCAACGCCTCAAGACGTGCAAAATAGTGTGTATGGTTAGGGTAGGGGCATTGGTTGATAGAATTTCTTCTTTCATACTACTTCGGCATGCCGTGTGAGGTCTTGAATGTCGTGCGGTTTACAGGTTGCCTGTCTAAGTCAAAAAATGTTTTAATAATAATTTCAATGTATTTAATAATGTATTTAGCAATTTCTTTGAGTGATCCTGCCCTTACCAATCGATAATCTGTATAGCTACTGATGGAATCTTCGTGCAAAGTATCTCCCGTACCTATGTGGTCCCGGATAAATCGGAGCATCTAAAAATACGTCATATTAAAGATGAAATTGAAATATCGATATATCACAATGTGACTGGGTAAATAAAGCAAAGGTAGTCAACAATATCTAATGGGCCGTGGAGCATTAGATATGAGGGTGTATTGTGAAGGAGAGAGAGTGAGGTTAGCGTGTACAGTTAGAGAAAAAAAGCGCAGCGAATAGAGACATGACTCATTGGTAGAACCATTAGAGGGTGAAGAGAATCAAGAAGGAGGAAATAGTATGGGAAAAGAATAAAATGCGAACACTTCAATTCTACCCCCAAGGCCATGTTCTCTCCGTAACAGCACGGTCTTACATGCACGAATTGATGTTATTGGAGTTCAAAGCAAATTTTATTGGGCATACATTGTAAGAGTAAAATGAAAAATAGGCTTTTTAGGAAATTGATAGTTAATACACCAAAGATGTTTGGAAAGCTCTTTCATTTTAAAGAGGGAATAATTCGTATCAAGGTGAGAAAATGAGTGAACCTTCGTTGAAGTCAATTGGAAATGATAAAAATAAACCGGACTAATGTAAAAATAAAAATAAAATATGAACAGATTATTTTGGATTATAATTTAGAGAAAAAAATAGCATCTACCTCAAAGACTAGCTTTCTACTCGATGATGTCGCGATATTTAACGATCACAGAGGCTTGAATTCAACGACAGGAATCATATTTGAAGGAAAGGGATCAAATGAATGAAATGAGATCGACAAAATATCCGTTGGTCCAAATATCATTGCAAAAATGAATAGAATGTGATTTTCTAGCAGATAATAGTCCATTTTGGACTAATTCGAAAAGGGACATGGCTCGTTGTTGCCGTGAACCTGAAAAAAAATCAATAAAATTGCATACATTTTATTTTTCTTTAGGAATATTAGCCTATTTCGAAAAGGAAAAGGTTTTCTCTTTGGCAGAATTTTAGATAACAAAGGACCGAAGTTACCCGAACGCAATGGAACTGCTGCGGCTGTCGGTGACTGTCCCACTGCTCGACTTCAGCAGCGCAAAGTCCCGCCAAAGAACAGGGGATAGAGTCGCGGTGCACGAAATCGTACAGTAGGCCACGGGCCTGAAAGTTCTTTTATTGTCAGTTTTATATTGGTTTTTCATTTTATATACCTTCTTAAGGACCACGCTTGCGTCCATGTGCATGGCCAGAGAAGAGAAGTACAGCAGAATTTCGTCGTGAGGAAGCTTCTGGGACACGACGTCTGTGCCGTAGATCGAAACGATGGCCGTACAAACGAACAGATGGAAATAGGAGGTACGGTAGCGGGCCCAACATGCCTAAGATTTTTCATCGTGTCTAAAATGCGAATATTCTGACCTCCCAAATGTGTAGCGCGTCAATCTCGGGGAACTCCCTCTTGAAGAACAGCAAAATCCATCGGTGGACGAACATTAGGTGTAACGCATCGCCCCCAATCGTGCACAAATGCAGGTAGAAGGAGGGGACGAATAATTGAAGTAGTTCACGTAAGTAATCCTGCAAGACAATGATAATTAGGGTAATTGGGAACAGCTTAAGGCTGACTAAATTAGTCTCCATCAGGTTCTCGTTCCCTTTGGGGTTGGATGAGAAAACCGTAAGTTGCATCAGTCCGCTGAAGCACCAATACGCCAACACCTCGTCCCTTAATTGGGGCAATTGGCGATTTAATTAGGGAGTAATAACTCATACCTTAGAGTGCTCAATAATGGAGCACACAGATCGGACATGCCTTGGATATAGTTGATTTCGGGATATGTACTAGCGAAGTTGAGTAAAATGTTCCTGAAACTTGTTTATTTAAGAAGTAAAGTTTGTAATGATGGCACCGTAAAGCCTCGATATTGGGGTTATCGTCTCCGTAATAGAAGGGGTTCTTCCGGTCCGTTCTCACCACGTCCTTCCAAACCGTGTTTTCTATCATCTCCCAGGTTGCACCGACGCTCTTCTTATGTCTGCATTTGCAAAGTGCGAAATTAGCGATAAATTCGCGTCAAATTATACCGCTTCTTCCTGATATTCTGATAGTCCAAAAACAGATCGTTCCGGATGGTTTCTCTCTGCTCGACGGTACTTTGCCAGGGAAAGACTCGAAGTAGGAATGGCCATATCTCTTTTCTCATCTCAGGCTCCATGGAAGCAAAGAATATGGCCTGAAATTGGAATTCTAAAAATCGAAAAATACATTCTCAAACCTTCTTAGTCGTAATTGCATCATCGATAGCCCCATCGGAGTTTTGCAGGGACCTCCAGTAGTTGCAGTTGACTTTCTCATATAGACCGTCTTCTGGAATCGAATAGCACGGAAGTTTTATCGTTGAATCAAAGCTGATACTACCTGGATCCATCTCTCCCTTGCTGACCTCAGGCTGAGATATGATGAGGTGACGATCGGGCACAGGACTTGGGGAACCCTAAATTTGAAGCACATAGTAATTTTAACGTATTACTACTCACATCCTTGACGCTCTTCGTCTTTATAGCAGACCATTGTTCGAACAAATGAGCCAATTTATCAAGACCGCCGTGATGAAAATGCAGGATCTTCAAGGGGAAATGTCAGATAAACTCGATTTCTAAGATCTTACCTTGTAGTGCGAGTCATGCGTGGCGATAACCAATTGACCGCAAGTTCCTTCTGGGTTCGAGTAGAACAGTCGCATGGTGCGCATTTTGCCTACAAATTCACTTTTTCGGGTCAAAAATGGTGACCAACCCAAGTTTACTGAAAACAGACTGGCAGAACTCAAGGAAGTCCTACTGTTACTGCTATTGGAGTACATCGCTCTTCCTCTCGACAGAACAATGGATTCGTCCTGAAAGAAAATAAAGAGTTCGGAGGGTTGTCATTGGAGCAGGATTGCCTTGTCCTTCATCTCGGTAAGCATGAGATCGTGCTCCAATGCGAATTGTTCTGGAGTCTTATCGATCACCGATGCACACGACTCTCGGTACTTGCTGATGGAAGCTGCTGGGGAGAATTCTGAAATTTTTATGCTAAGTGATAAAGTGAGAAAAGTCCTCAGTACGAGTTTCCTCTCTATCGCTCTCGTTATCGCTTGAGGAGTGGTCTGGATGATCTTCAAGGTCGGTAAGATTCTCATCCGCTCCAGAAGTAGACATGGACGATTGAGATCGAGGCGAATCGGAGTTTGCAACGGTGTGATTATCCTGTAATACAACGGAATATTTCGATTTAAAATGCTATTATACCAGTAAAAGTTTTAGCTAATGAATTTAATTAGACAGGTGCTTGACTAGACATTTATTGTCACAGAATAATACAATCAGTAGGGGATAATAACTTGAATTAACTATGGGTCGTGGTACTATGCTATTCCATGTCCATTCCCCTCTCTCCTCCCTTTTTAGGTTAGGATTGCCTCCCCCGTTTATATTAGCTGGGGTTATGATAACAAGGATGCAGAAAAAGGTGCAGAAGCAGATTTAGAGAATCTAGAAATGAGTCTAGTGGTTCCAGGATGGAAGGAAGGTGCTTGAAATGTGTGTTGTATGTTGTATGGCTTTAGGGACTATGAAATATTTGGTAATCTTCTTTTTACATACCTGATTTTCAGGAATCCTCAGTTCATCGACGCTTTCTCGGTCGATGGGCGTGTTTGGAATGACGTTGATCGATGGAACTCCCAGAGACAATCCAGCAGAATGGTTTATCGGAAGGGGTTCGGAGTTTTTCTGGTGGTAATTTTTATTTTGACGATTCGTTTTGAGGTATTTACCATGAGGGTTTTAGGCCTATCTTTTACGGAAGTCACTGTAATGACGTCTCCATTCATCTCCACAGTGATGTCATTTGAAGCTACCGAAGTTGCGACGCTCTAAATTTTAAAATAAGTTGGAGATTTCTTAGGTGAGGATACCGTTTCATCTTCAGCCGTGCTCATCTCGACCGTCACATCGTCTGAATCCGTCTGACGTCGGCGCCCGTCTTCATTTTTCCCATTCGGCGGCTCCGTATTTCGGTGTCTTCGAGGAGAGACGCTTCTGATGCTACAAGTTTGCTCAAAAATTGTAATTATTTTGAGGGGTTTCGGATAACCTCGCAGGGTTCTTGTGAAGAGTGGTATTAGGAAGCCATTGTAGCACCAAAGTCACACCGACTTGCTCATCCTGTTGACAGTGAATAGTTAAATAGCCAGGCGTATGCATTTCGTCTTCGTCCTAAAATAAAAATAGCACGAACATTCGGCTTCCTGTACTTTTGCCCTCTTTTCTGAAAAATAACAAGGAGAAGAGAAGAAAACGGGGGTAAAAAGTACAAGAGGCTGAATATTGAAATTTCCAAGATTTCTAAATCACATCCCTTAATTTCATCATTTTATTTTTCGATGTTGGTCTACTGATCCTTTGTGCATTGGAGAAAATTTCGCCCCATCTTAGAAATGAAGTAAAATTTTCTAAATCCTATGCCTATAGGCTCAAGTCAATTCGCATAGACTAAAATGGTGCAAAGTTCACTTGCACCCGAGAAAGTAAGCGTCCGATTCATAAGTTCCCGTGTTTGCATAAAGATTCACCTGAGCGCTACTAGCCTCATGGATGCATACGTTGTTCTTCGAAAATACAATATCGCCGTCTTTACCCAGGAAGTAGTTGTTACCTCCTGAAAATTGATTTTTTTTAGAGAAGATCAAGAGTTTAGGACGTCTCGTAGTAAAAATACTGAAAAAAGCATTCTTTCTGATCATTGTTACAAAACGTTTCACTTCTGTACGAAATTATCGGCATAAAAAGTCAATAATCGGCGGGGAGGTAAAGCTCAAAAATTGCAATTACCTCGCAGACTTGTGATCGCGTCCTGAGCCTTCTTCAGCAGCTCCCCGAAAGTGCTCATCCCTTTGAGCGAATAGCTCGACTAGTGACGCATAAAGCCGCGCCGCCCTGAAAGCAAAATAAAATTTAGAAGGGCAAAATCGGCATTTTTAGAAACAAAGCGAGAATTTCAGAAAATTTTCACTTTCCAGAAGAAGATAAATACTTCCGCTTTCTAATTCCTATAAACTAAGCGTATTGATGTCAGACATGGGGGCTTAATCCAGAAAAGATGATGATGATGCAATTGAATATGCAAAATCGTCAGTAAACATGGAGAATTCTATTTATTTCAAGAACAGCGAAATGGAATTTTCTAGGGGTAATTTGAAAATTTGAAAATTCAGCTGCTAACTTATATGGAGATATGCGAGGTACGGAAGGAGAAGCTTGAGAGAGCATAAGGATATGAGAGGGTTCAAAGATGAAGGAGAAGAAAAAGAATAAAAGAGAAAGAAAGATAGAGGAAAAGAGAAAAGTAGAAAAAGGAGAGAGGCATCGATTGCCCTAGGCAGCTAGAAGGCAAAAATGGGCAGATGGGAGATAATTGAAAATGAAGAGAGAGTAAAAGAAGCAGAGAAATTGCGTAAAAGAGTTCGACATTATGCAATTCAGCTCTAGAAGCTTGACCTTTCAAAAAGCGTCATCGATCCGAAATTTATTCATTTTTCTTTGATAAATTTTCAATCAAAGTTATACCTTTGTTGTTGCATATAATTACAATAACAAGTATTAAAAAAAACTTACAATTTCGGGAAAATGTTCACAAAGTGTCAAAAATTGAGAAAGAGATAATCATGCTATTAGCGATCGTTATATTTGACAAAGGCTTCCACACCTAAGCCCACTTTTTTTCTTTTCTCCTAGCTCCTTCCCCTACGCTCTTCTCAAAAGTGGATGTGGAATACAAAAGGCCCTTTTAGTGCCATCATCATTGTGTGATTGAGAAAAGACCAAAGAAACCCTTGGTGACAGCTGACGCCGGTTATCTTGGTCGAATTCTTACTTAAAAATAGTCATTTTCCATCGAAATCCACCGCTTTCATTATCTTTCGTCCTGACAAAGCGCAACGGTATATTATTGGTTGGGAGAGAACACGTCGATATTCAAAAACCACATTGTTCGCCTCTCATTTCTCTTGACGCGACTCACTATTTCGTTCCTCCAAATTCGAGTTCTAATTGCTGGTGAATATCGACTTTACTCTCCAATCATCAATAACCAAAGTATCCTTGCGATTCCTGACAATTTTCAAGCATTTTAATAGTAGAAAAACTAACTGGTTTACGCACCGCAATGGTTTCTCAAGCATCAAAAGATTCCTGTTTTTATCGAAGTAAATTGGAAATGTTCAAAGATTGAACATATAATTCAATCGAAAAAATTCGCCTGATGTTTCATCTTTTATCAGATACCTGAGAAAGTGTGATCTATTTGAATAAGATTAGAGGTTTTCTGATAAACTAGGCAGTATTTATCGTGTGATGTGAGATGAGAGCGATTTTTAGATATTTGGGTTGAATGATTAGTTTTAAGGTTTGTGATTAGGGATATAGAGTTACAGCTTTTTCACCCATTAGCATGAATTGAACAGTTCGAAAATAAGTGAAAATGTGTTTATTATTACAATTGGAAATTATTATCTACAACAAGTCAACATGGAAGTGAGATCGCTCACAACGTGTCATGAATCAACAAATTGAAAAACATTATTGCTAGCGAAATTGCCCCTGATTGTGGATGACTTAAAGTTTAACGACCACCGACCGAAGCTCCGATGTTGGCATTCTGAAATAATTCCGAGTAACAGGACTCTTCGTTGATGTAAGACACTCACAAGTTGTCTCTTCTTGCGACCCAAGCCGACGTTGGCGCCGAGATTTGCACCAACCTCTCTGCGTTTTCGGCCGAGTCCAACATTAGCGCCAACATCAACGCCCTAAGTTGATAAATATCTTCACTTTCCTCAAATTTAAAGGCTTACAATTTCACGCTTCTTTCTTCCGAGTCCTAAGTTAGCACCAAGATCAACACCCTTAATTGTTCAGTACTTTCACCGCTTTCAAATTCACAGGCTTACAATTTCGCGCTTCTTCCTTCCCAAGCCAACGTTGGCTCCCACAGTAGCATCAACCTCTCTGCGTTTTCTGCCAAGACCAACATTAGCGCCAACATCAACGCCCTAAGTTGATAAATATCTTAACTTTCCTCAAATTTAAAGGCTTACAATTTCACGCTTCTTTCTTCCGAGTCCTACGTTAGCACCGAGTTGAGCACCCTAAAATCCTCTCAATCATGATCGATCTTCAAAATCTTATACTCACCACTTGTCTCTTCTTGCGGCCCAAGCCAACGTTGGCTCCCACGGTAGCATCAACCTCTCTGCGTTTTCGGCCGAGTCCAACATTAGCACCAACATCAACGCCCTGAAATTAAGACGTTGAAAATTTGTTATCATTGAAAGCGTCATACCACTTCTCGCTTCTCCTTTTTGCTCGGAGCGGCTGTAGATGCTTCAGTCTGAAAAGGATGTATACTTCGAGGGATTGGAAGGCTAATTGAAATCTCAATCTATATGAAACAAGATGAAGGAAAACATCCACCATATTCTTTCAGTAGGGGTTGCAAAATTTCGGCCCCGCTCCGTAGTTACCACCCTCACTTTTTCTCTTCCCCATACTGTTTCTCAGAAAAGAGGGTGGTGGTGGTAAGAGAGTGGTAACTACAGTGAACCCTAAACTTTCTAATTGAACCCAGAAGACTTACTTCTTTGCCCTTAGCGTCTTCAGCTGCCCAAGCGGCTGCGACGAATAGGACACCAAGCAGTAGGAAGAGTCGCATCGCTTTGCGGTTAGTCGATTCTGATTCGAGTCAGAGTCGGATGACTTCGACCCGCATGCACCATCCTTATATAGGGTTCTTGCCATCCTACGTAAGGGATCAAAGATGCTTCGTCGCCGTCTGCGTGATTCGTGCCTCAGTTCGCGAAAAAACGGCCTTGTTTTTTCCCGCACTCAGGTCCTACTTTGATCAGAAAATCGTAAAAAACGAGTTGATCATCAGAGAAGATCGCCTATCACTTCTCGAATCGTTCCCAAAACGAGTGTCGTCGCATCATTTTGTTTATCTCCTAATCGAGGGGGATAGTCATGTTCAAAGGTCGCTCTTCTCAAAGCTTATTCGCCGAAGGCTGTTACTAGAAGAAAAAATACAAGATAGCTTGAACACCAAGAACAACACGAAATGACATAGGATCATAGAACAGGCTGACGGAAACCTCTTTCCAGTACTTTTCCTTTGTTGTTCAATAATTTCCAGATGCACGTTCATCATTTCTCTATGTCTGACTTTTATGGGGTTAAGTATATGATACTAGTCAGAGTCTGACTCCGGTATCATATACCATCGTCCTATTAATAGAGATGGAAAGTGTTACCGAACTATCGCTAGCGCATTTTGTGATTTCCTGCGAGATTGCAAGGTCAGAGAAAATTCGACGAACGACATAACGTCATTTCATTGAAAGGAAGATTGATGAAGATAACAAAAAGAGACGATGCAAACAGTTTTTCAAATGAAATTGATTTTTTCTCTATCTTCCTACCCTCAGATAAATAATGATCAAACATCAGAGCTAGAAGATTCTATATGGATTTTCATAATCCTTTTTCACTATGCTCATTATTGTGATCTATCTTTCGGGAATATTATCGGAATTCAGATTATTCCTACCCACTATAAATTAATTTTAAAACGCTATCATTATGTAGCGAATTTTTCCTAGTTTTCTCCTGAATAATCACTGAATAGATATTATCTGTTTAATATAATTCAAAATTAGTTATGTACAGAGTAAGCTATAATTATGGCCTCAAATTGGTGATTTTTGCTAATTATAAGTGAATGCATTTATTGACATTCCATAAACTTTTACGTTTTTATCGTCTATGTAAGGCAATTTTCAAACGCATTAATTATTTTCAATTAAATTCATTTTTACGCAAATGGTGTCATCGAATCTAGCGATAAGTAGGATGCTGTTCCGAATTTTGTAAAACTAGCCCTGGAACTCATTTATTTTTTTCGAAAAATGCTCGGCCTTTATAATTCGTTAATAGTCACTATTCAATGGTTCAGCGTTTTTTCTGGATATCAATTAATAAAATGTAGAACATTTGAGACGCTAGTAAAGAGATGATCATTGCAAAATAGTGACTCGAACTATTGCCTTGACTACTTGCCTCTAGAAAGGCCAAGAATGAACTTTGAAACATTTCCTTGTAATATTATTACGAGATAAACTAAAATCATTAAAAATTACACGAAAAAATCTGAAAATATCCAAGTTGTTTTCATGTCAGCTTGAATAGGCGGGACTATAATTATGGCCCATTCTGTGTAAATTCATTAACATATGTGTACGTGATTTCCAAATCTTTACTTTTTCCTCGACGTAAACAACAATCAATGATCCTAAAGTGGGAAATAAATCAGCCACAATGCAGTATTTGCCCAAAATCACCGCCATCAGATATCAGTCGTCCTATTTTCGAATTTGTTCACCGAAGTTGTCTCTTTTCGGCGAATAAAAGCAATTCTAGTTCTTCCCATCTGAATCGCGACATAACTAATATCTATTCGTATGAATGAAAATGTATCTCAAAAGATGGTTGGAATACGATGATAAATTGCAGGTGTTAAAATCAAACGAGTTGTAGTTCACTTTTTCCGGTGCCACATTTCAGACTAACAAATAAACATGTTTGCATTCTGTTAATTCAATTCAAATTGGAAGAAAAAACAACCAATAAACCAGAATGAATCGTTTTTCTAACGAATTTCTGCAGAGGTTGATACATTTTTCTCCTTTGTTTGACGAGTTGGCAAACCTCCTTTGCCTTCATAACTTATCCGCATAGTGTAGTGATAAGATGCTCATCTCTATTTCTAAAGAAAGCTGTTGGTATGAAAACAACATTTTACAAATAATAACAACATTTTGGCAAAAAACATTTTATTTTTTATCCGTAATTAAACAATCTTTTGTCATGATGATGAGGTTTAGTGTGAAACGTCTCACAGCACGTCGAGAAAATCAACAAACATTCCTGATTTGCGTTGAGTAAGGATTGCTCTTCGTTGAAGACACGTTTAATAATTTACAATTTACAGTTGTTCTGTTTTGCCATTTAAGCCTGAAATTCGAAAATTTAAGCGATATTGTTCATTTATCGACTTACAAAGCGTCTGGCGCGAGATGGTTTCTTATCCTCTGCTGGCTTCTCGTCTTTCTTCTCCTCAGCTTTCTCGGCATCAGCCTGAATTTTTGAAGTTAGTACCATTAATGGAGCAAAATAGCCACCAAGTTACCTCTCTCTTCTCCTTAGGCTTCTCCTCAGTCTTCGGAGCCTCAGTAGCGTCCTCTCTCTTCACGCGATCCTTAGGCTTCTTCTCTTCAGTCTTACGTGCCTCAGTAACTTCATCCTTCTTCTTCTCGGCATCAGCCTTGATATGTTTAAATTAGGTATACAAAATATGAAAAATTCCGAATATCTACCTCTCTCTTCTCCTTAGGCTTCTCCTCAGTCTTCGGGGCCTCAGTAGCGTCCTCTCTCTTCACGCGGTCCTTAGGTTTCTTCTCTTCAGTCTTCGGGGCCTCAGTGGCTTCATCCTTCTTCTTCTCAGCATCAGCCTGTAATTTTTCGTAAGTAAGTATGTAGGATATGAAGGAATCGAATATATCTACCTCTCTCTTCTCCTTTGGTTTCTTCTCCTCAGTCTTCGCTTCAGTCTTCGGGGCCTCGGTAGCGTCCTCTCTCTTCACGCGGTCCTTAGGTTTCTTCTCTTCAGTCTTAGGTGCCTCAGTAACTTCATCCTTCTTCTTCTCGGCATCAGCCTTGATATGTTTAAATTAGGTATACAAAATATGAAAAATTCCGAATATCTACCTCTCTCTTCTCCTTAGGCTTCTCCTCAGTCTTCGGGGCCTCAGTAGCGTCTTCCTAAATTTCCCAATCAGTAAGGTGTAAGATTAAATGTGCTTACCCGCTTCACGACCGTCTTCTCAGTGGCCTTTTCGGCTTCCGGAGCTTTCGTGGCCTCATCAGCCAGTACGGCGACGAAAAATACGGCGGCAAAAATAAGGACGAGTTTCATGTCGAGGATTTGTAGAGATTGAGACGAGTGATCGTACGGTAAACAACTCGCACCGGTCTTTTATACTCTCGATCGAAACGATCATTCACAGCTAGCGCCACACTTAGCACCCCGCCTGCAATTCACTCATTGCATTCGGCCAACGAAGTTTCACTCTTTTTTCCACGACATTCATCTATTATTTTCATACACGTCATTTCCAACGCGCTCTACTCGAAGTGAATTTGATTGAATGGTCAGTGTCAACATTCGAACTAGCCCAAAATCAAAGATATCCCTGCGTGAAAAAGACAACCGGTCATAGATATTCGCATACAAATACTCATCTTATCAGATGAACCCATTGATGGGAATACAGTTGAATGCAGTTCAATTTCAAGACAGTGTAGGAAGATGGGAATCGGAAAGTGGTTGAAATAATTGAAACTTCGGTTAAATTTAGATGATTTAAGTTTCAGTTATTAGGAACTCGATTTGGGTACAAGCGTTATGAAATTTGCCAAGAAAAACATGTTTCAGTTTTATGCGCGCAGAGGTCGAATGATTCCCACTTTGATTAGAGATTCATTTGTTAGAATGATGCAAGTATGAATAGCATTTCTTCAGACATTTCTTTCAAGGCAATTAATAAAGTAGCACGCAAAGTTTATTGGAAGGTGTTTTTCGAAGTTTCTAAGTACACTAATCCCTTTAGCTTATGCAATACTACTTTAAATATGGCTCTATTTTGTTTGAAATTCAACGATCTATTGATTTTAGGTGTGAACATTTACGCTAAGAACCATATGCATTCAATCCCCACGAAATGTTATGGCCGCTGAGCAATGTTACGCTGCGATCCACGCGGGGTCATTCTCAATACAACACGCTCAACTCAAATGGCAAAATCTTCTTCGAAAAATCGATAAATTTTAGCTCATTCTTATATTTATTTGGCGAAATCTTATTTAGGTAGCCCTCATATTGCTCAATCTAAATGTCAAATGATAACGAGAGAGAAACTTTGGTATGATTCATTATGCCTGACTTGTAAGTATTTGCTAAAGTCGACTATTTAGGTCGAACCCAAATCCAACTTAGATACCGACAAGAAGATGGTTAATGGCAATCATCCTAAGAAGCTGTCTCCTGAAGCTTCCAACAGAGCTAAAAAGAACTGGAAAAAATTAAAGGTCTAATTTGAACCTTATTTTAGCGAATTACTCATTTCAGATCGTTCTTCTCTTCTCTGAGAGCTTCAAGTGGCGCATTGACTTCAGAAAGCGATTTTGTCAGTTCACCAAGGCCGTCACTGACTATGAGCGGGAAGAAGCCCTGAGACTAATCTTCAATCATCTCCTTATGTGGTCCAACTTCATCGAGTGTCATACGAATGATCTCATGAAAATCGTAATTTTTCCGATTTTGGCAAGAATCTACTTTTGGGATATTCGAAATTCCAATTGAACACTCTTTGTTCTTGTGAATGAAAGAAGTGTTATTTCAGAGTTAGTTATTTTGAATTTCTCAAAAAAATAGACTCGAACCTCGATTTCGCGTATTTTTAATTCTCGCTTTCAGTGCGACCAAGTCCAGGACCTCGAAAATCGGCTCAAGAAACGCCACGCTTTGAAGAAGTTCTTTATCAGGGTGGGTCATATCAAAGTCTTCTAGAAAAAAACACGTTGGAACAAATTCAGCGATGTCGCAAGAGGAATGATTTATACGCTGCCAGATCTACCAGAGAGGTAAGTGGAACGAAGAATTTTCCGCAATCATCCGGTGCAAGTGTACCGCGATGTCAAATATCAACATCTGTTGTTAATAACAACAAGCCAGATGTCAGATATTGTTGTCGAAATAAAGAATGCGATTCCAGTTTATCCAAAACACGCTTATCATGAGATTAACGGCTCTGAAGGGCGTCGTCTCGAGAGCCAAGGGCGATTTCGAACAATTCGCGCTGACAAACGAGGAAGCACAGGTGTCCAAAAATAGCCAATTTATCAATGATAAGATAAGCGTTTTTCAGGAGGTATTGTCCACGTCCTTACTCAACCTGATGACATACTGCAATGATCAGATCAATCACATTTCTGCAATCAAGGTAGAGAGTTCACAACATGAATTGTTTTATTGTTTGGATTTAGCACGAAACCTTCAAAATCAGCAATGTGAAGGAAACTGGAGCGCTGATAAAAACGACAAGCGAGGAAATGGCTAGCATCCCTTTTAGAGCTCAGGAAAAGTTGCAGGTTGAAAAATATTTACCACCGACCTTTGACCATTTTTGAAGTTCAGGCCATTTCCAATTCTATCAAAAATTCGTATGCTCTTCAAAACGCTAAGGATCTGAAGCAAATTAAGGCTGCATAACTCTAAGAGCCGTTTTATTCACATGCCATAATCACGAATTTCATCCCATAAGCACAGTTTATCGTATATAATGAGATAAATACATCATTTCAAATGGAGACTATGTTGAGATTAAAAATATTCGATTATTCTTTGAAGGAATTTTCTGAATGTCTCTTGGATGAGCTCCGTAGATCATGTGCGAATCGTAGTCAGCAGCTTTGCTCGACTGCCCTCCAGATTGGGTCACTCCGTCAGTCGCTGTTGAATTGGCTCCGGTACGCCTGGGATAGGCACCGCGAGACGGGTAGGAGGCTGTAATTTTCCTGATTCGCAAAAATGATCACTTTTGAAAGAGATAAATGATCTTAGGAATCCTCTCTACCTACTTTGAATAGCATTGTTCTGATTGTAGCATGGTAGCAGCATCCGAAATTCGCGATTGAACGACACGGTGATGAGTCCGTCTGTAATGATATCGCAGACAGTCTATTATCCTATCTCAAAATTGTTCCGAAGGTCATTACCGACGAAGTGCAGCGAAACAAACGTCATAGTCGATAGAACGAACTTCATCCATTTGTTTTCAACTTCAGGCTCCAGGAAAAAGTAGCAAACCAGTTCGCAAAGGAAACAAAATGCTTGCATGCAGGCCTAAGAAATTACATTTTTGTCAGAAAAAAGGAGAAAATGGTGACAGCTTCTTGTATTCCACATTCACTTTTTTCGTTTTCTCTACTTCCCTCCCCTACTCTCTCTCTCTCTCTTCAAAAAGTGGGTGTGGAATAGAGAAGGCCGAAAATGACTTGTTTCAAAAAGTTGATTTCCTCTGAGCGCTTGCGACGGTTGAAATGAGTACTAGTTCGACTGCGCATCTAAAAATCGAACTTGGTTTTGAAATTTTTTTTTAAATCTGAATCTCAAACCTCGATATTTACCAAGTGAACTTTGATTATGGTGGCAGAGTCAATTATAGCGATTATTATCACGACGATAATATACCTGGAATATAAGGTCTATTAGATCAATCGTGAGGTTTTAGGAAAAGCAAATAGTACTTCATCAAGTCAAAATACATAATGATCGCAAAGCATAAGTCATTTTGCGTAAACGTGTAGCGATAAAAGTCGAATTTGAAGAAGATGTTGCACTCCGGCGACGTCCAAGTGTAAAAGTAATACGCTGGAACAATCGTCCCTATCCATAAGATACAAATCACGATTTTCGTGTTACGAATGCTTAAATGCTCAAGTTTTAAATTATTTCAAATTTGATTAAATTGCCTGAAAATGCAGTTGTACTTGAGTGGGAAGAAAATTGCACACATTCGGTTGATAGAAATGATAAAGTGGCTCCAGATACCGATATCGTAAGCGATCAAAATAATCGTACCAGAAAATCTCGAGTTCTCCTTCATCCAATCGACGTCGCTAAATTTTAAATCATGCGAATTAAGAGAAAAGAAAAACACGTTTTACTTACAAAAATAGCATCGGAACCACGTAGAGCGTGAAAACAGTAGTATGAATCGCTTCACCAATGGATTGCGATCGCGCTAATAAGCCGAAAGGGTTCTAAGGGCATAAGAAATCAAGTGTTTGGATGCTCAAATTACCTTTAGAGTTTTCAAACGTCCCATGAACGTAGCTATAAACCAATTTATGACCATGCCTGAGCCAGACACCTATAATCATTTTAGAATATACCAACAAAAGTTTATGCTTTTCCTACCGGTAGAATAATTAAGGCAGCAATTTGGTGATCTTCCAGAAAATCGAGAAGCATGATGATGATGTATCTGAAAAGTAATTCTGGGTTCACTAAACTCGCATAGATGTTTATATTAAAACAGGGAAGGAGATTTTCATTCTACTGTAATCTGCGTCTTTTATTTTCGAAATCCCCCCTTTGATATCAATTCATCCCAATCCGATGTACTAATCCGCGTTTCAAACGATGCCAATAAATGGCCCTTTTGTCCGAGTCTCGCTTCATTTCTGAGAACTGTTTTGCGAGTTTCGAAGCAAGTCTCGGGATTCGGCGTTTTTAAAATGCTATTTTGGACGATTTCACGGATTAAAACATCGAACTAGACGAAAATCTCCCACACATATTTGAATACAAATTTCATACAAATATGTGCTAAAAATTGAAATCTAACTCAGGCAATAAAAATCGAAGAAATTTGATAAGCCCAGAAACGAATCTAGAATTCGGTTTAAAATTCTGGCATGCAATAAAGATCAGGAAAACGCTAATTATTGCCGACAAAATGATTTTTTGCAGCAATAGGGGGCGTCTTTTTATCACTTATTTACCACTGTAACCAAATATATAATGCATCGGAACAAAAGAGAACGGATAAAAGGCACAAATAATGGATTAATGGTAGTTTTAATTACTTCTGGGAAGTGTATGGCGTTCTTTGTCTTAATTCTGCTTGCTTGATGCCGGGCGTTTCGATTTTTTTGCACTCGATCCCCTTCTGCTTCGCCAAGAAATACTACCAATAGCAGTTCTTCTTTTCATCATCCGCAGGTTTTACGGACACTTCTAAGAAGAGTATATTTTTGAAAAAAAAACTTTGGAAAATCAAATTACACGAAAATGCAAGACGTTTATGTTTACAGCGTATTTTTATCAATGCGGTACACCTATATGAAAAACGTCAAATTTTCACAAAATTGTATCATTTTGATATTTTTATGAGGAATAAACCACTCCTATGAGAAAGATCAAATTTTCATTTTTCCTCAGACTTCTCAAAACTCGACCAGCGGCAAATCGATCCACAGGAATAATAATGTGTCATATTGAGAAAGTAAAAGAGCATGCCTTCTTTTCGTCTCTCGAAAATATCGAAGGGCGGTCTTTATTCACCAAAATTATTTATAGCGTATATTTATCCATAAAACATCAAAATTATTAACAATCCGTGTGAAAAAGTCAAAATGATTTGAATCATACATGGTTCTGATTAAAATGATTATTGGAGTTCAAAAACGGGTAAGTAGCCATGATGTGTTGAAAGATGGTCTTATAAGGAGGATAAAATGGATCAATATGTAACTTTATCAAGAGCTCGGGATTCTGGCTTTCCACTACTGTACGCTGATTGCTCTGTGGCCGGTGTAACTCCGGTGTCTCTCTGGCCCTGGTTCCCGGAGGGCACTAAAATAGTTATTTTTGATTAGATCGCTGAAATTTCCCCTACCAATTGAAGCCGGCTTCTTGAGGCATGGAATGACGGTGCGGAACTCCCTGTTAAAGAAGATGGTAATAAGTCCTGAAATGATTCATCGCTGAGTAATTTGGAAACCGCATGATATGCGCATGACCTCACAGCATGCATAGTAGTATGGGAAAAGAAGGTTTACCGTCCAAAACCCTACCCTATTTCGCATGTCATGAAGTCATGCGTGTCATGTGGTTTTCAGATAGCCCATTTTTGAGAAATGGTATAAAATACCGTCAGTCGAGTGAACCAAGTTCCAGGCTACCGTCGATAGGAAAAATTTCGTCCAGAGATCCGTAAAACGTGGCTCCAACAGGAAGTAGGTGACGAGCTCACAACAAAAGACGAACGCTTGGAAACATGCTTGTTTCAAGAAATTGATCTCTTCTTGTCGTTTTCGACTAACGTGGCGATTACTCGTTTTGTCTCTCATCTATTACAAATTTTGGTAATTTTTAAATATCGCTACATTCATTTTATAGTCAACATCGTTTCAAGTAGCTATTTGCCGTTACATGTTGCGATTTAACAATATTGATTAGCTAATAAGCTAGCAATAACTCTAAACTTACCGATAAATTCAATAAATGAACTTTGAACACCGTTGTCAGATCAATGACTACAATAGCAATGACGAAAGTGATGTATTTGATGAAGTCGCAATACCACGCAATGAACATGCACGTATCGTTAATCGTAAATGTGAAATGGTGGAAATCGCCAACATAATAAAGACTACAGTCGTCTAAAACTTATTGTTATTTAATTAATAGTCTTTTCCTACTATAGACATAATAATAGAGTCCAGAAGTGATAGACACAGTCCATGTGAAGAAAATGATGATGGTCGTGTTTTGATGGCTAAAATTGACTAGTTATATGCATATTTAGGTGCACTCTTACTTGAATATTTTGTTGTACTTTAAGGGAAGAAAAATGGCGCACATTCGATTTAGAGATATGAAAAAGTGACTATAGATGCAGATATCATAGCACATCAACAGCATAGTGCCGACATGTTTGGCGTTTTCCTTCATCCATGGAATATCGCTTAATACGTTTAATATCGAAATATTTAAATTTAAAAAAAAAAAAAAACAACTTACAAGAATACCATCGGAGAAAAATATAAAGCGAATAAGGTTTGGTGAATCGCCTCACCGAGGGCTTGAGATCCAGTCAGGCGGCCAAAGGGGTTCTAAGAACTTAGAATTTGACAAATTCATTATCTTGATATTGTTAATGACCGATAACTTGAGACGAAATAAATGATGCGCAGATCCGACTATGCAAAGTGTGCATTGCATTGCATATGCACAAATAGTCGTCAAAACCACTTCTCAAATAAAAAATGTCGTCTATTCGTTTACAAATAATGCGCTAATTCCCATACATCTAATTTTGGCTAGTTTTAGTTTGTCTCAAGTAATCGACCATTGACAATACCTGAAGAGATTTCAATCGCCTAATGAATATAGTGATGAACCAATTAAAAGTCATCCCACATCCTGCGATCTAAAATAAGATCTGCATTGTGAAAGATCGGACTCAACTTACGCAGAATATGATGGCAGCAGCAATATGATTATCGACCTCCATACTGTAAAAATGCAGAAATACCCAAAGTTTCAAATGGTTAAATTCGGAGATAATGTATTGAGGCTTAAAATGTTTTAAATATATAGATATGAAACCACAGTAAGCCCACTTTATGATGCAACGCTATGTTAAGTCAAAGCGAATGAGCTAAACTTAACGGATTAACGCCGACGAAACCGAAATTTCTGAAATCGCGAACAATAGGGCTCTTAGGGTGAGAAATGTAAATTTGGTTGAAATTCAAATGGAACTCCTAGAAAAAACTTTTGCTGATATTTAGAAGCGTGTATATCGTCTAGCGATAATACATCAAACTATTCATGGCAATTTTTGTTGGTGATTGAACTTTGACCATAATTTATAATTCAAAAATAGTTATGACAATCAAGTTAAAATTTTAAAAAAAATCCTCAGAAAAGGATTTGAGACAACATGTTCTCTCAACTATTGTCCATTGTAAATGAAAAGTCCTTTTCCTGGCGGAAAAAGGGGAGGTGCGAGCCTTTCGTTGATTCTGGTCTCGGACTCTCTCTCCTCTTGTTACACTATTTTCATTCGCAGCTCGCACCATTGCCCCTGCCTTGAGCAGTATGCGACGGTTTTGTCATTTACAATGGACAATATAAAAATGTTCACTTAAATTATCAAAGTTATTTTTTCTTAGAGTTCATGCAATTGCTCTTCAATTTCTTCGAAGATTTGTTTGTATTTCAATGAGATGACAATTCGGAAATGTCGCAACTTGACGAGATAGTAGGCAAAAACGAGAGGGCATTTCCCTACACTCTCCTCAACCTTAACCTTATTTCGTTAAGTTGCAACGTGGCAATATTCCCTAATGGCCAATGAGGTTGTAAAATGTGCATAAAATGGATGAATAAATTAATAAGAGACTTTCTCAATAGTTTTCGAATCGAGTTTTCCACTACTGTACGCCGATTGCTCTGTGGCCGGTGTAACTCCGGTGTCTCTCTGGCTTGTGCGATTAGTGGGAGCTGAAATTTGATTAAATTTGCTAAGAATCATTTTTGCTATCGTTGATTGGGAGCAAAGTCGATGATATTCATGCAGCAGCAAATTAGAAATCGGATTTGGGAAGGAAAATGATGAGTTGCGTAGAAGAGAAATGAGAGGCGCATAGCGTGTAATTCGTTGAATATCGACGCGTCCTTCCCAATCGATAATAACTTACTGATCGACGCCTGACCTTTGAAGCATGGAACCACAGTACGGAATTCTTTGTTGAAAAAGATAGTGATGAACCCTAAAATATTGCTATTTTTTATTGTACCGGCCAAATTAAGTGAAACTTCTCATGTGTCGAAAAATAGCCAAAAAAAAAGAGCTAGAAACACAGGAAATTGCGTACCCCCACTCTTTTTCCATTATCCCCTGCTGGCTCTCCTTTCTCAGGGTTCTAGCCTCCCTCTTTGCGCATAGTTCATACGCGAATTTCTCGCAAGGCGCTTTTTACACGCAAACTGTCATTTCATTTGACCGATACAATAAATAATAGTGAAAAATACCGTCAGTCGAGTGAACCAAGTTCCAGGCAGCCGTCGTGAGGAAAAATTTGACCCAGTAGTTCTGGAACATGGGATCCAGCAGAAAGTAGGTGACGAGTTCGCAAGCAAACACTCCTGCTTGGAGGCAGGCCTGAAATTTTCTTATACGAACGTTTTTGGGCTACTTGGAAACCGCAAGCTCATAAGCAATGTCAAAATCGGGTGATGAATCTTGGGGGGCAACTTGGAAACCTCAAGCCATGCGAAATAATTCGGAAAAATAATTCTCGCTCTTACTATCATTTACCCTATTTATCATGGTTTGGAGAGCTTCAAGTTGTCGTAACTTTTCTGAGCGTCGAAATTTCGGACCTGTTTTAGAAAATTGATCTCCTCACGACGTTTCCTGCCGTGCTGACGGTTGTCGGTAGCGGTTCTCATCGATACGTTCAAAAAATGCACTCGCAGCACGGTGATTATGTCGATTGTGCAAATGGTCACCACAAACGAGCAATACTTCATAAAGTCGGCGTACCTTTAAATTTCAAACCTAGTGTAGTTTTTATCATGAGCTTACCATCATCAGTTTATCGTTTTTACCAGATACGTAAACATAATGCACGTTATATAGGGCATAGGGATAGGGTAGATAGGGTGATTTTTTGCCAGAATAATCTACTCCCTACCCTCATCATTTTATATCAAAATCAGCCTACCTGGCCTTATCCCTATGCCATATATGGTATGTGCTATTTTTATGTATCTAGTAAAAACTACAAACTGGCAATGGTAAGCTCATGGTAAAAGCTGCAATAGACCAAGTTTCAATTTAATTTGAACTGAATTCAAATCTTCAGGAGTGAGACTCGAGGATATATGCAATTTTCTAACACTAATATGAGCTTAAAAATGACACACCGAAAAGCCATTTCCTTACCATGCAATAAGCAAACAAGTCGGGTTGTTCGTGAAACCGAAATGATAGTACTCATCAATATAATATAGATTACAGTCGTCTAAAATTTGCATCATTTCAAATTTTTCTCATCAAAGTAGCCTTACTGTAAACATAGAGGTATAATGGTGGCAATAGTGCACAAGCCCAGGTGAAGAAAATGATGATGGTCGTGTTTTGATGGCTAAAATTGACTAGTTATATGCATATTTAGGTGCACTCTTACTTGAATATTTTGTTGTACTTTAAGGGAAGACAAATGGCGCACATTCGATTTAGAGATATGAAAAAGTGACTATAGATGCAAATATCGTAGCAAATAAGTAGAACTGTGCCTGCATACTTGCTGTTTTCCTTCATCCATTTGATATCGCTAAATAATTAGATTATCAACGTTTATTCAGTTTCCTATCCTTAAATTACATTAAAACACATTTCTCCTATTCATTTTTCATCACATATTTCCTATTTTCTGAAAGAAAGTATGAAGAATCTGGAGAAGGGAAAGATCTCTCATCATTAAGAGACACGGCAATGATATTTGAATTATTATGTAACTTACAAGAATACCATAGGTGCAAAATAGAGCGCAAAAACGGTTTGATGAACGGCTTCGCCAATAGCCTGAGAGCCCGTCAAACGACCGAATGGATTCTGAAATCTCAGATTCTGGGCAAGTCTATATATTTGTCATACCTGAAGCGATTTTAAACGTCTAATAAATATGGTGATGAACCAATTGAACACCATTCCACAGCCAGCTATCTTAAAATATGTATCATGATCATTATTCGAAGAAATGGTTTACCAGGAATATAGTCGTCGCTGCTAACTGATGATCCAGCATTTCTACTATTGAGTGAACCTAAATTGGAAGGCGATTTTGAAGGTTCTAAGGATGGCATACGTTGTTCAACAAAATCTTTGTTTAAGATCGCCTCACTTTTTCTGTGGCGTTATTCAACAAAGGTAGAGATTGAATTATTGATATTTTTGTTCAGTGATAAACTAAGGATAGTAACATAATTAGGTTGCTTTAGGAAAAAGATATGGCTAGGAGATAGGGTAAGGTATGGTGGTAGGGTAGGTCATTGAATGTGGTAAGGTAGAATCAGAAATATCTAGATTTGTTTTATTTGGGTTAGATTAAAGGTTTTTCAATGTAAAAAACAAAAGTCGTGATTATTTGATAGTTTAACTTTGAAACTGAATTACAGGAGTAAAATAACAAGTATAAAAAGTTTCGTTGAGCATCGCTACAGAAGACTTATCTATGTTGAACAATGCCTCAGTTAAATCGTTTTGCTGAACATTGCCACAGTAACAAGTGTAGCGTTGGTCAACAAAAATTTTCTTGATCAACGCTACGGACTCGATTCTAACATATGACAGAGAAATCTAGTCTTATTTATAGTATGCATGGTGTAGGCCACCGTAGACTAGGCTATCTCTAACTACTCTTTATTTCCAATTCAACATGAGTTAGCCAAACTTCAAAGGATTATTCTACGTAAAGCGAATTTCAAAATCATAAACAATAGACTGGATTTGAATGGTAAATAGGCTTCTAATTCGATTGACAATTGAAATTTTCGCATCCATAACTTGGAAGTATAATGTCTATACATGACGAAAGCATAGCTATTCAAAGTATATTTTTAGCACCGACAATTGGACTTTGATGCAATTTCATGAAGCTTCAAGACTTCTCAACTTCTATCAGCCAATAGGAATTTAAAGCTTCGATCCGATCAAGTCCCGCCCCTTTCTCAATCCGGGTTTAAGATGTTTCCATACTACTGGAAGGCTTTCTCAATATATTTTCGGGGTATATACGTCGTATCTTATTATATCCTAAGCATATATATTGCTTTTCACTCATTAACCCAGGGGTCTGCAACATAATGAAAATGTCGCGCAATCTTATTAAGACCCTAATCGTTTCATAATGAACGAAATAATTTTAGGGCTCACACTTTGCACCATTCCTGCCGAAATGTCCAGCTTTTTAGTCGAATTACTGCTGAAGGATCGGGGAAAATCGTTGCCAAAAGAGGAGTTAGCGTCTAATACCAAGAAAGGTAAGATATCCACTATTGTTTTGATTGGTTTATATCTACCTTAGAACAAAGTATATTATCTATCTTTATATTGAATATATAGTTATTCTCAAACGGCTATTCAGAGAGGTAATAAATAACAAGAATTATTATGCACAAATACGATATTCCGTAAATAATGAACGTATTTTAGAGGACGAGCTCGGAATGGAAAAGAAGCGATCCACAGAGAATCCTAGAAAATTTGTGGAAAATTGTGGTGAGTTTGTGGAACAATGTAATGAATTTATGGTGATTTATTTTTTTCATTATCATGGTAAATTTTGGAACATTATTATGAATTTATGTAACGTTCTACTAAGTTTGTGAAGGATTGTGGTGAAATTTTTATCACTGTGACAAATTTTCTAGAAGTTCGAATAGTTTATTTAATGCTGCGGTAAATTTACCGAATGCTGTAGCTAATTTTTCAACACATTGTGATAAAATTGTGGAGCATTCTAAATTACGTGCAATAATTTTTTAAATTTGGGGATAATTCAGGAAGGTCGTTGGAAACTTCGGGAAAATGTCGGAGAGCTCGAGCAGCGTACACCTATGATCAAGTCCGGTACTTGGAGAACAAATTCAAAACGTCACGCTACATCAGCGTCACCGAACGAATGCAAATCGCGATAAAGTTGGGCATTACGCAGGAACAAGTAGGCAAATTTCCCTATATTTTATTATTGCTGTTTGGAGAGCAAAGTCGATATTTATGCAGCAATCAGAAATTGAATTTGGGAGCGAAATAGTGAGTCGCGCCGAAGAGAAGCGAGACAAATGACTTCGCTTTTGAATATCGACGTGCTCTCTCCCAATCGATAATATATAAAAGATGAAATTTTCGGTAAAAATTTGGTGGCAAAATCGTCGAACGAAGTACAAGAAGATGCATCCAGGCCAGGAGATGAGTGAAGTTCCTGAAGCAAGTCAAAATACAGACTTGGAAGGAAATCGAGTTGCCTCTCCACAAGGAAAAAATCAGTCTTTGGAGCAGCACCCCATGATGCCGTTCACGAATTTTACGGTAAGCTTAAATATTTTCTTTAAAATATGTAGTTTTTTCTTCAGACGCCATTTTTCTTTCCCTCGACTCCGATGTTCAACTCTCAATTGGTATTACTTGATTTCTACCAGCAATTATTGAATGGGAACAAAAATAATGGGCAAGCTGCCTGAATAGTTCTATTATTATGTGACATTTCTAAGCTACGGGTTCACGTATCTAATCTCAAAATGCCAGCTTTAGTCCATATATTTGAAAGTCTAAGTCTTTGAAGTGTTGCTGAATGAAACAAATGACGAAATGATGATTGAAAAGACATGTTGCTCGTGGCTAAGCGGTTCGAGAAAAGCGATAAAAAGCCAAGTGATCCTGACAAATGAAATCCTTCAATTTAGCTGCCAAATGGTTGAAATTGAGATGGATCACCCTTCCAACTTTTCCTTTAAATTAAGGGGAAATTTTGGGAAAATGTGTTGATTTTTCGTTGATGAAATTATTCGATTATCATACCGTACCTCTTGTTTATTTGAAGAACAATAAAAGTTATTGGCTTTTCGTTTCCCACAAGTCGTTTGGAAATCAAACTGAGCCAATTTTCGATGAGTTTCGATATAATGTGATGCATCTGTTCAAAGCCGCATTTTACATAACTACACCAAAACTCCTATTCAAATCGAATAACATAAAATATATGCTAGTCCGGGAAAGAACCTACAAAACTCAATAAATGAGTGCCACAATTCTTCTGCCAGCCCTATTTCATAATGGTAACAAATAATGAAATTGGGGTTCTTTTTGAATTTACGTTTGGGGTGCTTTTGAGCAGAAAAAGACCCTTGGTGGGAGACTTTCTGGGTGAGTTAGTAATTACTTGACAAAGATGCAGACAACAGAGTTGCTGACAATGAGTTTATTCGGCAGATAAAACGCCGCTCAATTGCGGTGAATTTTCAACACGAAGAAAAAGGGGAAAGCTGCTGGTCGGGTGGAGAGATAGGAGAAGAGAAAAAGAGAAAGTCGTCCTGAAGAAAATCCTGTTAGAAAAGAAGACAGCAGAAATAGTGTTACCATTTTGGCAGTGTCCACAATTTTCACCTAAAATACGATATCTTTTAATGAGGGAATATGAAGTAAAACAGTTTATTAATCTCGAAAATTCATATATTTGAATGACACGTGAGGATATACTAGGGCATATTACTTGAAATTTTGACCATTCGTAGAAACTTCGAGGAAAAAATATAACATGAAAAACCGAATACGCTTGAACGAGGTGGTTTTTTACAAGTGAATTTGAAAAAGTTCGATGAAAGACGAGGACAAATGCGTTATTTCAGAATTTTTGGTACTTTCCAAGTCTGGAAACAGGTTCTTATGCAAGTTAGAGGGATATTGAAGAAATTATGAAATAGGGATAGAAAAATTAAGAACATGAATAACAGTCATCCTCAAAACAGGAAGAAAGATTTGGCTAAAAAGATAACTAAAAGGAAATGTATTACTAACTAACAGGAACAATATAACTTCGATGATGATATATTGGGACACCGGTATGCGTTTTATCAACATATTCTAACTCAACTCTGTTAAATTTTACCGTAAGTATCACTGATAGAAGTCAGAGCTCTACCATTACCGAACTGGGTCTATGTTTAAAGTCTCGGTGAACAATTCTAGTACCTAGTCCGATAAATACAAGAGAGGATGACTGTCTAATTGCTATGTGCTTGTGTTGTGCGAGGCTCTTGCAGCCTGGGCGCCGCCCCTTCGCTGCCGCTGGAACGTCGCTGGAAGCATGAGGCACCTCCTGACGAGTCCCGTTTTTTGACTTCTCGCTTCTGCGTTGTCAGGAGCTTGGAGTACCTGAAAGAAAATTCCAACTTTCCTCAAAAGATGCGCATATATTGATTGAGAGAGAGCGCGTCGATATCCAAAATTGTGCTATTCGTCTCGCTTCTCTTTGACGCGACTCATTATTTCGCGCCCCCAAATTCGAGTTCTAATTGCTGCCGCATGTGAATATCGACTTTGCTCTCCAACCAACGATACTCACCCCCAATTGAGCTGGAGTGAGTAGGCACAATGAACTGGCTACAGCAAGCCCACTGGTACCACTTGGCGTCGAAGCACGACCTCCAGTTGGAAGACGAACCGCCAGCGTGTACACTCCAGCCTTATAGTTGGAACAAGGCTCAACGGATAGAGGCGTGGGACTGTGCACGAGGGAAGTGTAGGGCGTGGATAGATCGAGTTTCACTGATGAGAACGGTCTTGAGGCCATCTGAAGAGAAATTTGTAAGCAAAAAATGACGGATATTTCGACGTACATGCTCAATTTCATCGATTCGTCTTTGGTTCCTTCGATAGGCTTCGATGCGGACTTTGATCATCCACAGCAGTCCGGCGACGACCAGCAGGACGATGAAGCAGGCAGCGAAGATGACGAAGAAGAGCACCCAGTTGATCGGAGGAGACTGTGCGAAGGAGACCGTGATCGTAATTGGAGTCGTGAAGTTATAGACGCGGACCTGAAATCGCGCAAATTTCAAGGATCTTTTGATTTTTACGTACGAAGAACGTCGTGTTCGTCTCTGTTCCAAAGGAGTAGCCCTTATCAGATGCCACGTACACCCGCCGAAATCCTTTCGAGTTGCAAGTCGTATTGTACTGAAAGTTGAGACAACCATGATATGGGCAAGAACTTGGCGCACGAGTTTACCAAAGAGTCAGGGTTAGTGTTAGTGGAAGGATTATTAGGTGTATAAGTGCTAGATACCATCATAGGCTGGTTTATGCCAGGAAAACCCTCGGAATACTGAGACGACATGTTCAGCGCTACCAAAGCGCTTCCGTTATCGCAGCTGATTTGGAATGTCACGTCGGTATCTTTCTGCAAATCAAAGGACTTTATGGTTCGAAGAGATTTCGCAATTTTAATTAACGCCACTACATAAATTCCCACGACATAACAGTGCTTTACCTTTACCTCAAAATTACTACTTTTAATTTTTAAATTCTCCGAATAATTGGAGAGATTGAAGAGTGTGTTGATCAATTTTGCTAATAAATCCAAATTACTCACCTTGTACGGTACGCTGAATAGAAAGATCTCATTCACATGACTATCTTTATCGTCGTTTCTCAATTTGAACGTGAATATAAAGTCCACAGATAGCTCATAAAAGCAAGGAGTTCCATTTCTAGGAGTGCCATAATACTTCTGGAAAAATTGCTCGATCTCCCCTTCAAACATTCATGAAAAACTTCTATACCTGTTCACATTTCTGGCAGTGGTCTCCAGTAACGCCTTTGGTTCTACAGTAGCAGGCTCCAGACCAGTGGTTGCATGTGTCAGCTTGTCCGTTACATTGACAAGCTAGATTTTAAAACCGACTTTTCAAAATAGCACTCTTTCCCTTACGTGTACAGCTTCCACCGTTTCTTGGGTCGCCAAAATATCCATCAGCACATTGTTCGCAATGGGCTCCAGTGGTGTTGTCCCGACAAGCTCCGCAACGCAGAAGATGACCGCCAAAGGCAGCTGGCGCAGAGAAGCAAGTGGAGTGGCCATTGCATTGACAGGCCGGACAGTCTGTGAAGTGCCAAGAGGCCGAGTCATAGTTCTCCGGTGGGTCAATCGGTCCACTTGCGGATCCAGCAAGGCAGCGTCCAAGCCCAGTGTGGGAGCCATCATCCAGCCAGCCACATTCCGGGTTTCGCTCACAGTCTGTGCAAGTCTTGTAGGCCGAGCAATGAGAAGCATCCGCCAAACAAGTCTTCTTCAGATCGACGCTGCTCGCCGAAGTCACCCAAGAGCGGCATTGGCCGTAAGCGAAAGAGAGACTGAAACGAAAATTGGAAGGAGAAAATTTGAGCAAGAAAATCTCGTACCTGTAAGTATCCTGAGAAATGCATCTCTTCGTGGATGGACACCAGATGCAGCGATCAATTGAGACGCATTCTGTGCAGTTGTACCTTCTTGAGCAAGGAAGAAGGCACTCTAGACTGTGGTTCATGGGTCGACTGATCAAGGCTGACGTTGAACCCAGATGCAAAGCTGAAGAAGCAGATTGAAGTCTTTGAAGCTCTCGATTCGCTGCCTCCTGAAAATGGTCATATTTTCTTCAAAGTATGTTGTTGTTGAAATTTATACCTGTTCATAAATCAGCTGCTCCTCCCTGGAGATGCACTTTTCTTGCTGCTTGTCCACGTGGAACCAATTGCAATGAGAAAGAAGTCGGCAGCTTCCACAATCCGTCGCCATTCGGCACGGTCGAAGTTGAGGGGCTGAATGTGCTTTAGGGCACTTCTCCCAATTGGTCAGAATCGTCGAAAGTCCATCCACACACTGCATTTCGGTTGGCAGACACTGGCTTCCCGAAATGCACCATCCACATCCGGACTTGGAAGCGCATGAAAGGCAATCTTTGTGCTCGTTGCATGTCTCCATCGCCTGACGAGTCGGTGAGGTTGAACAGAGAACGAACGATCGTCTTGGATCAGCTTTGATAGTAACAGCATCGATGAAATTCGTCTTGTAAGATGTGTTTGGGTCAACTCTTTGGCAGCTACGCTCTTGGAAGATGCACTTGGTTCCTTCCGAAATGCCTCGGCAATCCTCAGGGCGATTCGTGGAGGAGCACAGAGCGGGCTCGAAGCGCCAGACGTCATTCAGCATCCTGCCGTTATAACCTCCAAAGATGTACGACTTGCCATTCCAGGTGACTGCCGTGTGCCCGTATCTCTTTAACTGCTCAGGGGGTTTCTGGAGGCCGAATAGCCATTGGCTGCAGGCGATATCGTAATAGAAGACGTAGTTGGCGAAGCACTGTTGGCGATACACTGGCGCTGTAGCATTATACCCATTGCCACCAACGATCATCATCAGCCCGTTAACCAGAGTGGCGGAATGCTGAACCAATTGGAGCCCCGAGGATGGTAGGACGGTCCATCGATGCTTCCTCAGGTCGAATTTTATCAGAGAATCGGTGATGTTGTTGTCTTTCGACGTTCCTCCATATATCAGGACTGATGGCTCTTCCAGGCCATTGTATTGAACAGAAGTATGCTTATACCGACCATAGACTTGATCAGTTGTATTGCTGATGGACCATTGGTTGTTTTCTAAAAGCAAAAAACCAATTTAATTTGAAAGATTAGATAAACCCCTACCAAAATCATAAATTTGGACGTAGTGCATGAAAGCGAATAGCGGGTTGTATCCAAAGAACACGAACATTTGCGAGCCATATACGTGAGCTGTGTGTCCAGCTACTGCGAATGGAACGTTCTGTAATTTTAAAGATACAAATTTTCATTTCAACTTTTTTTAAATACCGCAATTTCGGCATTCTCTCCGGTGACAAGGGCCCATTTCCTAGATGTGATGTCAAAGCTCCACAATTCGCTGGTAATGTTTCTTCGATCAATAACGCCCCCGAACATATACAAGCGGGACTACAATTTGGAGCTTTCAAATGTATTAGCGATTTAAATGGTTCACCTTGTATCGAACCACTGTGTGATCGTATCGGTTCTTCGGGACCGTGCCGGATTGGTCGTCGACGAATTCCCACGACTTGGCTTCCAGATCGTAAATCCGAATCATAGCCTCGTCGGTCGACTGAGAGCTATCGAAATGTTCACCTCCTGATGATAATAACAGATAAAAAAAGAAGACGAAAGCAGCTTCATGTCTCACCGATATGCCAGACCGTATCATCAATAAGTATCGAAGCCTGACTGGCTCTTCCGACAGGACGAGGCTTCACAGTCTGAATCTCATCCCAAGCGCCTTCATCCGAAGAATATTGACAAAAATCGCCTATATTATTAAACTTTAAATAAATTTAGCTGAAAATGCATACCATGCGACTTCTCGTTACACTTGCACTTCCTGTCTTTACAAGTGCCTTCATTCTTACAAGGACCTGCCGAGCCTTCGTCTTTTTCGCTACATATGCGCAATTCGCAATAGTCACCTGGATTTTTAAATAAAAGATTAAAAATTACTTGAAAAAATACCCGTATATCCGACATCACAATGACATTGTCGATCCTTACAAATGCCGTGTTTAGAGCAGTTATATGAACATCTTAAAATAAGCATTGAGTGATGTTATAAGTTCTTGGATTATAAAAGAAAACTAGAATTCCCGTACTTCAATTCTATTTGCACATTTTTGATTAATATAGAAAAATACGTATGTTAATTTCAAATCCAAAGAGCTCTTATTCAAGGCCAAATAATATTTTTAAAAAAATGAAATCCTACTTATTATACTCGTATACAATGTTGAACCCGTCCAAATTCATTGCAAGATCACTTGAAAAGTAGATGAAAGCACGTCCTGAGGAGGCCTGCAGCTCCTGTTGCGGTTGATCGCCACTAAATTTCAAAATAGGCAATATTTTTAAAATAATAAATACCATAAGGCCGCCAACTGCTTGCCCCAAACCCCATCTCCGTCGTAGATGTATAAATAGTCCCAGCCACATTCCGTATTGAACGTATCGATTTTCAAATTTAACGGACCGGGGGTCGTGGTCTAAAAATGTAGTTTCTATTTTAATGGCACACTAAAATAGTGTACCTGATTATCCGCACTATCGAGCAGCCAAGAGCACCTCGATTGAGAATTATAGTGCAAAGGACCATCCGTGATATTCGTTTGTAGAGTATTTGGGGTTAATCTGGGAATTCTACTTTAATTCATACATTTTTGCTATGAATACCGGACTCTTCCGGCACAATGATCGCAATTCTGCCCTGTCCAGCCCTTAGTGCAGACGCACGTTCCATTTAGGCAAACACCATTAAAACAGGGCTTGTCGCATCGAGCGGACGACTAAATTTAGTAATTATTAGCGGCCAAATTAGTAATGACATTTTTAAAAATTTTTTCGATTGAGGAATTCTCATCGGAAGCTTTCCTTCGCGTTTTCATTTCCAATCAAGAACTGGTTAGGGTTTTTCGGCTAGGAGGTTTCAGTGAGCGTTCTAATTTCCCGAAACCTCTATACGCGCGTTTTCGTTAATTTGTTTCTCTGCTGCTTTCTTTGTGTTTATTGATTTTCTAAAAATAATGCAGGAAATTTGAGAATGATTATCTCTCTCGCATCGCTTTTTATCACTCGTCAAGGCTATGTGTCTTATCGGCGGTGATAACAACAGTTGGGGGAACAAACTGGTGAAAATCAATATGTCGAGAAAAACCCCCGAACTGACCTTTTCCAAGTTGAACGAAGAAGCCTGATTCGCCGAGGTACTGTAGATCAGCAGGAATAAAGGTGTAACCAGGTAGAGAAATATTCGATGACTTATCAGCGAGGAGGTTAATCTGAATCATTGCTTATCAGACTGAACATAAGAAAACAAAAACAAGGTCATTTTAAAAATCTACCTAAAAAGCAGCAATAAAATACGTACTTGAATTTAACATGCCAGTCCCCTATTTGAGGAGGCATTTCCGGCGTGTAACCTTTATCTAATCACCGTACTTTTTCGGGCGTCGCATCCTCGATTATATCAACATTATCGACGCATCTAAAAGTAAATCAATGCATAAATGGGAAAAATTGGCATAGATCGACATTTTTCCTAAGAGCCACTCACGATAATCTGAAACCGGTAATGATAAAACCGTAATTCCCAAACAATGCTTGGGAGGAAAATGGGGAAGAGACGTGAGGAAAAGAAGTGTGTGACTGTAATTGCTTGAAGCATAAAGGAGTGAGAGAGTCACTTAGACAGTAAGACACACATACACTCTTCTCAACTACATTATGTATTGGATAAGCGGAATAAATCTAAATCGATCGATGTGTGTTGTGAGAGGAAAGTGTGTGTGGGAGAAAAGAGAAAGAACGGGAAGAAATAGTGGGAGGAAAAGGAGAGAAAGAATGGGGAAGAAGGGGAGAGGAGCGACTGAAGAGGGACGCAACGCTGCTTGTGAATAGCACACCATTGGAGAAGAGAGAGAGGGAGGCGAATTTCTGCAGAAGGTCACAGCGAGCGAACGAAGCAGAGCAGAACGCGGTTATTTCACAGATCGTATCTTATCCAATATTCGATACAACCCATTCATGGCAAAAATTATTCAAAATGATGAACTCGAGCCTGGCCTCGACCCTTAATTAGTCAATATGCGGTGCAATATCACTACATCATTCTCTTCAAAATACTTTATTGTCCAGATCGAAATATTTTAAAACGTTCGAAGGGATGAGAGATCTAAGATACAAGGATGTCAAACGGTGCAAGACTGAGAAATCTACGAATAAAGATAGAATCCGAGTAAAACCCCTAGTTTGCCATTATGCGAGAATCATCAAATTTAGAATACCGTGTTTCTAAAGATGTGCGTTTTTAGGAGTCACGGTATTTATGATCGGACACTAACACCAGAGACTTAAAACTGCGCGCGAACCCGTTTTTCGGGGTTGAAAAAACCTTAAAACAACGAATAGGTATCATGAAAGATTCAAAGATTGCATAGTAAAATAGTAAAATGAAGAAATACAAAAGAGAATGGGAAAAATCCAAGTATTTGAACAAGTTCTGATAAAGAATGTGTATGATGTTGATAAGAGATTTCTCCAACTTTCACCTACTACAAATAACAAATAATGCCCCAAACCCTTTCAAGTAATTTGCGAATTCGAGCTATCCTTTACATTTCAGAAATAATAATAACTCCATTCAAAAATCGAATCACAACTCTGGTTCAAATTAAATAAATGCTATGAGAAAGCCAAGACACGAAATAAATTAAACGCGCGATTTGTTGAAATGAAATTGTAAATCCTAGTGTTGGGTTGAGCGATAATTTCTGCTACATTTCCGAAATTAAAGAGCAAGAAAGGGATAACAGAAATTGCTGTCCAACGTAATGTTTTCGTACAACTTAAGTCCTAAGAAGATTCTCCATGGACTTGAGGATCGTTTTCGCGTACGCATCCTCGGGAGACTGAATTTGGAAGGTCAGCATCCAGGCCGTCGAAATGAAACTCACCGAGCGAAGGAGGAGGCTTTCTGAAATTCTCATCTCAACAAATGATAACAAATTGTTTAAGACTGAGCCCCAAACCAAAGAATGAAAATTTTCAACTTTGAACTCTGAAATAATTCTCAAGCTCTTACTAAAAGTCTTCAAAAGTTCGTCTAAAATAAAATTTGCAAATTTTCCTTACTCTGAATCGAGTCCTGCGGATTTCTCTGGGTGATGAGCCAATCAATCAGCTGAACGACGTTGAGCCTCGAGAGAGAATTTGCCGACGCCGGAGACTGGAGCTGGGCCAGGAAGAATTCGAATGCGCTCCACTGCAAAATCGAAAAAGTAAAGTTAGAAAATTGAAATTAACTTTAAACAAACAATATTCCATGAAAAAGAAAGATAAAAAAACCTTTCTTCGTATCATTTGCCTTTCTTATTATTGAAGATTTACCGCGTTCTGCCTTTGTCGCCACTCCACGTAGTACTCGGTGAGCGTGCTTTTCACGAGTCTTTCGAGAACCATCACTTCATTTCTGAAACAGAAAATCAATAAATTTAAAAATCGATAAATATTGATTTTTAAATTACCGATAAGCCTCCTCTGTCCTCGTCCAAGCGGGCGCGTAGAGGTGCTGGTAGAATTCGTTCAGAGTGGGAACGCTGTGACCGTTCGATGCAGAGCCATGCGGAAATTGCACGCAGTAGCCCACTAGGGATTTGGCGTCTGAAATTTCCAACTTAAAAGCTACTTAGAATAAGTTATGCACAAGAAGAAAGTATCACAATTTTATAAAACATTTAATTTCCCGCTTTTAAGAAAGAAAAAAAACTAGAAATAAGAACAATTGTCATATCTACTATATTATGTATAGATTAAACATTTTCATGTGGTAATTACTATATGATGAGATGACGAGACGCTATCGAGTTAGATAGGGGAGGGAAGGAAAGTTGAACGAAATAGTGTGCGGAAAAGATAGGTCTCGTCAAATAGCAGTTGCCTTTTCATACCAACGGTGTCGTTCGAATTTGCCTCGTCGTCATTTTTGCCTCCACTCAAATGGTTCTGGTTGTGGTTAATTCGTCCATTATTCACACTTCCATCTTGGATCTGACCATTTTGAAGGGTCTTCTTTTCCAACTCATCCTCGTATCTGGCCCTTTTCGTCGAGGAAGAATGCGTGTCGTAGTTGAGCGAGTAGTTGAGATAAGAGATTTCACGCTCCTCCGAGTCGGACCTGAAAATCAAGGGTTTTTAATTTTTTTAAAAATAACTTGCGAAACGTTAAAATACCTGAAGTAAAAAAGAATCATATTTTCAGAAAATAACTTGGAAATAGTGAATTCGCGATATTTTAAAGTCAGCCAACAAAAATCTTACACCCTGCTTCCACTCGGCTGTATGGAGTCGGACCTAGTCGAGGTTCCCTCTTCAGAAGGCTCCAACGACCCCTCGTTCCTTCCTTCAACCATCAGTTGTTCGACTCGTTTTGCCTCACGCAGCAGGAAGCGCTCTTCACGGGACTGCAAAAATCAATATTATCGGTTTTTTTTTCAGAAAAATCAATAAACAGGAAATATGGTCATTAATAAAAGTAATCAGGTGTCCTAAAATTTTCAATTTTCATCATTTCTCATGATCTATTACATTCTATTTTTGGCATTTTCATTAACTAGCTAAAAATAGAACAAATCAATTAGATAAAAGGCAAAATCAATAAGTTGTCCCCTTGTAGCTCCCACCCTTTTCTTCTACCATACTATTTTCCGAAAAGAGAACGAGAACTACAGTGAGCCAATCATTTCCTACCATAGGTTTGGGAACTTCTTGGTCGGGAACGGCCTGAATCTTGCCTGCCGCGATCATTTCCATGTTCCTCTTTCTGCTTTCTTTCTCGGTCTTCTGCTTTTCCTCCTCGATTTTCTTCCTTTCCAATTCCTTGGCCTGGATTCGGGAACTCGTACGAACGACGCCGAGCAGCTGCAAATTAAAAATCAATGATTTTGACAGAAAGCCAATATTCTTTTAACCAATCGATAATTTTACCTTCATAGCTTCCCGCTCATTAATAGATTGCAGCCGTCTCTCCTCGGCTATGACTTTGGAACGACGGTTGAGCTCCTGATTTTCTCCCATCAATTTTGAAAAATCGGAATTTTCTTACGGCAACATAATGCTCCTGTTCATCTTCGAAAATCGCCTCGATTTCTTTAGCAATAGCTTTTTCAGTGTCGCCCAGAGAAGAGAGGAGACCTAATATGATAATACATGTTTTTTTTTCAAAACAAGGAACAAATTTGACCAAATAACAGATTTCCAGGAAAAATTTACTTATTTCGATGACCTGGATAATTCGTAGCTACGTAGCCTACGAAATAGTATGGGGAAAAGACCTCTCCCTACTTTGTCCTATACCTTTAATTATGGACTACGAATTATCTCAATTGTCCTATTTCCTATATTATCTGATTTTTAAATAATGAAGGTTAAAAACATTCTTACCGATCAAAGACCTCCAAGATTCTCTGGTATCCGCGACGCATTTGTACCCGGTCGAATCTGCGAACTCCTTGTACATCCACGCCCAGGGGTATTTGTGTAGAGAGTCCTCAGAGACAGTGCCCTCACTGAAAACAAATAAATAAGTCGATTTTACATAATTCAATTTTTAAGATTTTCTTTAAATTTCAATTTTAAAGGAGCCAAAATAAAGAATTAAGTCTTTAAAAAATGGAAAACTTAAAAATATATTATCAGAAAAGGTAAAAAAAAAGACGGCCTGTTGTATTCCACACTCATTTTTTGAGGAGAGAGTAGAGGAGGAAGGTAGGGGAAAGGAAAAAGTGGGTGTGGTGTGAAATACAAAAGGCCAAAAAGACTCACTAAGTCTCGGCCTCAGCCAATTTGACGAAAATTCGGAAATCACCGAAGTAGAAGTACTCGTTGCCGAGTCCGTCCGTGCCGAAAATCGTCGCCCTGAGCTGATCGGGGTCGTACCACTGAACCATTTTTGATCATCTTTGGAAAAAATTTTACCGCACCCGTGGACGCGGCTTGTTTAGAAGTCTGAAAAAATGAAAATAAACAATAACCTCGTCCACCAATTCCGTCTCGTCGCTTTGCATCCGAAGATCCAACAAACGTGAGAGCAGATAGATCATGGCCTGAAAAAAAATAGTTTTATTTTACAAAAAATCCTTAACACACGGCCTTATGTTCTTTATGGTTACTTTAGCCCCGCCCATCTGCAACCTTGCTGTGCCGCTGTGCATCTCCGTACAATAGCGCAGGTTTTGGCAATCGAGCGAGATAATTCCTCGTTTTCATCAGTTCATATTTTGAACGATCACTCCTTCTCTCCATTTTGGCAGACATTTTTTCTTCGAGCGTAACCACAGGACGTTACGAGAGCATCGAGTTCATAAGGCCGTGTAAAGCTTTAGAAAACAAGTCAGTTTGATTGAAAATTTTTGAACAACTGAAATCCCTTTAACAGTTCGAAAAGGTATATTTTAGGGAAAAAATTCTTAATTTTTTTGAAAAATAAACGTCTTGAAAATTTCAAATATTTAAGAAAAAAACCTCATTAGACAGCGTCTGGACATTGCCAGCTTTTGGATCAGGTCCGAGTGGGTGCGGCAGTTTGTTCTCGTCATCGTCGCCCAAAAGACGCTTCGAAATTATCGCGTAGATTTTCTCGTCGAACGACATGTCACTGAAATTTATATTTTATTTCTTCAAAAATATATATTCGGAAAATTTTGAAGGGTTTAAACAAATAAAAAAAACATTTTCCAACCTCATGTTCCGAATGTACGGCTTGGCGAGACTCTTGATGATTTGGTGCATGGAAGGAGCGTCGAAGATGGTCTTGCCTCCTGAAAAATAAATAAAAATTTTCCAGTTCACCGCAAAATACTTATTTATTGGAGAGAGCGCATCGATATCCAAAAATTGCGCTATTCGTCTCTCGTTTCTCTTCGACGCGACTCACTCTATTTCGTTCCTCCTTCAACATTCGATTTCTAGTTGGCTGCTGCATGGTGAATATCGACTTTGCGCTCTCCAATCAACGATAGCAAAAATTTACCCGCTCGATAATTGTCTTTGGACATTTGCAGAGCGAGGTCGAAGTCCCTGGCGCCGACATCAGGCAACTTGAAGACCTGCCGAAATTTGTCCAGTCGAAAGACCACGTTCAAGTAGATGTGAGACGAGTGAAAAGGCTGGACGCACTGAAAATCGAAAAATTTCAAAGTTGCTCCATGATTTCCAGCTTCAATCAACAAAATCCAACTTTCCTAGAAAAAATGACCCATTTTTAATGCAGACTTAATTGCCAAGGGTGTGTGGAATTACGATTACGATTCCGATTCCGGAGTTTTTGGGCCTCAGAATTTTGACTCCGATTTGGATCTTAGAAAAACTCCATGCCGATTCCGAATTTTAAAGATCCACATTCCGCATACCCCTATTAATCACCTAATTAGCAGAGAGCTGGGGGTAATTTAATAAAAATGAAAGAGTTTTGAAAACCCGAAAAAGAACGAACCTTCTTGGAGAGCAGCGCGTTGAGTTCTATGTAATCGATCGTCCGGCGCGTCTTCCTGCCCATAGTCGCCAAACCTGAAGCCAATTAACGATAATTACTCCAATTGACGAAAAAATTAACAAAAAATGCGTGAAAATAAAAATTCGTTGAAGAAAAATGGCGCACACTTGGTTTTGCGCTTTCGCTTTTCTTTCATCCATCTTACTTCCCCTCCTCTTTTCACCCGCTATGTTCATTCCCATTCTCTTTTTTCTCACGCTTCGCGCCCAGTGTTGAAGAATGCAAACGAAAAGTCTCCTTTCGTATTTCTCGTGAGTTTAGCGAGCAATGTTATATGGAGATGAGTAAAGATCGTTTGCTCTTGGTGATAACCAAATTCTAGCCTCATATTACATACGATTATACACAATAAGTAAATAAAATAAAAATTTAAATAAATGGGTTGCGAAGATGTGTTGGGCAGGAAAGTCAGGATAAAATAAAATAATTGGGCAATGCTTATTTACAGTCAAAAGTTTCATGTCATTTTTGCATTTTTCGATTGCGAAAAGATATATGGCTTCGTGTATATTTTTAGCGTTTTACTATCCTACTGCAACCTAATCTGAGTCATTTTCGGCAATATCTTCTATGATAGAGTCTACACATTTTTGCATCTGTCCCTAAATGGGCTACTCTCGCAATTGACATACACAAAATCCATGGCAACACATGTTTCATGAGAGTCGGTCAAACCTTCGGTCGTGGTCTCTCTAACTTTTCCTCCCTCCCAGGAGTAATTTCCCGTCCTCCCTCTCTCTCCACCTTTAGGATTTCATAGGGCTTCATCCAGTTAGATGTATCGGCTTTAGTCTATAGCGGCGCGGCATTCATCTCGGCAATTACTCCCCAACCTTCATTTCACCGACGATTCCCAAGCGTTCATGACTTCATGAAATTCCATTATCCACCATTATTGTGTCTATATTTGGCATTGAACTGTATTTGTACAGCGAGAGCCATTAGCAAACGACGCATGATTAGGCAAACTCTACCCTCGAAGCATGTTCAGGTCGACTTTTGTAGGATAGCAATATATTGAATATATACCAAAGTTTTCAGGTCAGTTCTATCAACTCGAATATAAAATCCAATAACAGTTTCGCGTCCCTGGAATCATCAGGATCTATTGTCGACGTTAATGAAAAGTATGGGATCTCATAGATTTGTTTAAACTCATGATAATCTAGACACCTGCAAGGAACAGTCTGGGCTGGAAGCTCCCAAGTTATAATTGATCCGTTCGACACGTATGCGAATGTAACAGCAAGGAACATCTCATCGGAAATCAGTCTATCCAATTGCGCGTTAATGCAAGCTTCTTCAGATTTTCTAGAAGTAAAAAGACTCGATCATCGTCTTGACATTAAGACAAGTTTAGCTGTATATAACCTCGAATAGAACTGCCGACGATGGAAATTCCGTATTCACTCAGATTTTTGAAGGCTCCACGAATTTCTCGTTCATCGATACTAGCGGTAGAGGGAATAGGCTCATGCTTCAGGTAGGACGCCAGCAAACTCGTAACTATTTTGAAATGTTAGGCTATTAACGCTAATAGAGTTATAACTGGCGGATATACCCAACAGCTTCCAGCTATAAAGCAGTATATTCTAACTGTTGAGAAGGATCGTGTCTTGTTTGATGGTAAATTCGAAATGTGCTTTAATTATCCAATTCACAAGTTCAGCCGACCACTCCCAATACGATGCCACAGTGCAAATTGACGATGGCATCATCTTGATCGACAATGGGAAGGCGCGATTGGAGATTAATAAAAATCGAACTGTTGTCAAGATTTATGGCCCAAACGATGTCATGACTTTCACATCCTCTGAACCATACAAGATCTATTTCGACTCAGATTCCATCAGGGTTTCTCACGAGGAGGAAGAGATAGTTGTCAATCATAATGGAGAGATTTTGAGTGCTCATGTGGAGACGCCATCAAGGTTAGTCTTGAAACTTTTATTTTTTGAAGACCCCGAAGAATTTCAGATCGATTTTCACAAATGACGGAGGTTTCATAACGATGGACCGGGATCAAAGCGTGGAGGGGAACGACGTTGCTATTTCCGCTGCCTCGCTTACGGTTCAAATGGACAGTAAAGGCAACGTAACGATGGACATCAGCAGATCCTCCATCAACATGTCCAGTCCAATCGAGAAGACATCTGTAAATTCCAAGCATAGTCATCTTCAAAGCTCCATTGGCCAACCCCACATCATCATCAATACGAATCTGACTTGCGTGGACATGGAACACAAAGCTTCGTCTGCACCTGAGCTTTGGGAGTTCCAGAAACCCACGAATTTCCTCGACTCTATCTATGAAGAAGGTAAGGCATTTTCATTATGCTGAAAAAAGTTGTTTTAAATTCCAGAAGTCACCGTGACCCCTTTCCCCTTTCCACCATTCCTCAATGTCTCTCCGATAATTGAAGTCTGCCCTCCAAACGTTACTTCTTTGCCAATTGGAAATGCCACGATGAGTTCAATAAGTCCGGAAATCAATCTGCCAAATCTGGGAGGTAGCACGTCGCCACCGGGTTACCCCTTTCCTCCAGATCAGTTTCCAATTAATCAGTCCACATCCGAACCAGGTCATAGCCAAGTCACTGTGCACCCTTCTGGGCAAGAACAAGGGACGTCGACGACGGAGCCTCCAGCGTCTTCTCCTACTTCTTCAAATATCACAGCTTCAACTGAACAGCCTTCGATTCCAACACTTCCCTACAAGACTGAGCCTCCAGAGGTTGAAACTACAATGGGGCCAACTCTATCGTCATCTCTAACCACCGAGCCGCCACAGATCGAATCCACTACATTTGATGAGTGGTCCGGAGGCGTATCTACTGTTGAGAATTCGACTGGTCCTAGTTCAATCCAGAGTGAATCGGAATCAACCGTTCCTCCTGCAACAGCTTCTTCTGAAACGACTTTTACTGGGACTTATCCACCCGACTTTCCATTTCCGACTTTGATCCCTGACAGCGATCTCACCACTCACCTAAACATTACCGAAATAACAGGAGAAACTACAACAGCATGGAATCAGACCGAAGTAGCTCCCTCCGAACTTCCAAGCTCTCCTCCCCCACCTGGTCAATTCACTGATAGAATCCCAAGTCCACCCACCTGGCCTGAAGATTATGAAGAACCGGCGACGGACTTTCCAAACCCTACTGAATTCGAGCTATCAAGTACTTCTACGTATTTCCCTCCTTCCAATCCGTTCCCTGAGGTTGATCGGAATATCACCGTCAATATGCCAACTCCTGGAGATCTCGATTTCTCAACATCAACCACGCTCGAACCGCGAATTTCATCTGAATTTCCTTTCACCGAGGGAAATACAGCTTCTGAGCTTTCCGAATCCACTACCGTGAACTATTCCGGCTTTCCTGGTCTGACCGACCTCCCTATTGAAGAAAATGCCACGGTTTCTCTGCCTACAGATTATCCGACTCCAGCCAACTTCACGATCGATGAAAGGACGACCACCAGCTACACGGACTTCCCCAATCCAATAACTGGCCTGCCTATCGACAACACAACTGGAACATCGTACGTCTTACCGACGGATTTACCGCATCCGTCCGAAATTCCTACTGAAGAGGGGCAGGTAGAAATAAGCAGTACTCCGAACTACACGGACTTTCCCAACCCTGAGATTTCGGAGCTGACTGAGTCGATTCCAACCGACTTTCCTACCCCATCAGACATTCCTGAGCATCCGACGAGCACTTGGCCGTCTGATTTTTCTTCGCCTAGAGTAATCACTGGGTCAACCGACGATTTCATCATTGGCCAGTGGGGCTCGACTGAACCTCCTGGCGTAGAATTTAGCGACTTACCTCAGCCTTCATTTACTATTCCAATCTCGGAAACGGAGTCGAAAACGTAATTTTAACTCTAGTTTGAAAAATGATGTTTTTTTCAGATCAAGTCCCAGGTATTTGATATTCAAGTGGCAATTGCCCGGTATGCTTTGAATTTACTTACATTTTGACTAAAAGCAATTTTTTTAGATGGCGTGGAAGTTGAAGACGCAGAACAAGTCTTGAATGACAGAGCAGCTTTGCTCCAAGTACGTCATCCCAAGTTCAACAGGAAGAGGTTGAAATATCTGGAAAGGATTCTGAAAATTGGCGAAACCGAAAAGCCCCATGCGACTATTATAGATTCTGATACATAGATGTTTTCTTTCTCGGAATTTTCTAGTCCATATATTTCTTGACATATGGAATTTAATCATATCAACACTGTCATATCATCAATTTCCGGTCTTTCGATAGGACTTTGCACTGCTAGCTTTAATTTGTGTTCTGGGTTTGATCAACGAATAATACAATTAACAAAGAATTTATTAAAGTTTTAGTTGATGAGTTTGTATTTTTGGGATATAAAATGGTTAATCTTTCAGTTGGCGTTGAGAAGAGATATTTTGTGTTAAATCTTCTGATCTTCCTGAAAAGAGATCTAAAATGAATAAAATGGATATATGACGAGAAAATAGATTATATAAAGTTTAGCAACTAAGCGATGTCTAAATTTTAGGCCCAGAAAATCAAATATTAGAAATTAAAAAATAAAAAAATGGGAGCATTTTTAATGTGACCGAGAGTATATTATGCAGACACAGCAAGAACCATTGTCAATAAATACTGGCTTATCAACGCTTAGGAGCTGACAGGTTTAAGGCTCAAAAAACTGCCAATGATAAGAGGTGCCTCTTAGAATCTGTCTGCGCTTTGCATTGCGTATCGAATAAAAACTACGACATTTTTCAAGGTACAGATAAAAAACGAAGAAAATCCTGAAGAAAATTCGCCAAATCCGGGGCAAAATTCATAACAAGAAAAATCGAGGGAAAAATCACGAGACTGGACTTCGGGAGATCAACAAACCGATTCTATCGAGGAAAAATACGGAAAACAGAGTCAAGGCTGATCGGGGGTCGGATTTGGGATTTTCGAATTCTGAACTTCAATTTTTTAGATCCGACTCCAATCAGCTCTGTGGAGAAAGTGAATCAAGCGAGAGACTTCCGAGGCGTTTCCGGGAAATTTTGATGGATAGGTCGATTATGAAAACAACTTTTTTGCGGAATACATCCCCGACTCGAGCCACCGTCTTTCCTCTCGAGTACTGTAGATAATGCGGGGTCTTTAAACGTACTCTGAAGAAACGACGTTGACCGAAAATTCAACGGACAAGCACAGCTGCCGATTTAACAACGATATTCAACTAGTGAATAAACCCATTGTGCATACAATAATAATAATAATAATGAAATAGTAGCAGATCAATGAATATGATGCGAATATTTTGAAACATTTTAATGAACGTGATACATCACCATACCATCTTTGGAGAAATAAAAGCATCCGTAATATCACCAACTAGCTAAGGGAAACGAAATATGGAGGCCTTATTGAAATTCATTCTCGGAAACATCAAATAAGACCTTCAACAGTTCAAACAAATGCGCTTTGGTAAATAGGAGGAAGCTGAAATGTCGCTCTAGCTACGGATATACGTGTGTTTGGCAATTTCAGGCAACTTGATCGACGAAGTTCGTCGAAGTTTGAAGATTTTCCGGGTTACGATCGAGTGAAGAGACATTGAATCGGGCTAAAGTAACAATTGCGCGGATACGACTTCTTCTCGGACGCCCTTCGAATACGGTCGCCTGAAAATCGATATTTATTGTTTAAAAAAAAAACTGTTCCAACCTTCTAACCGAGATTCCAAATCACGAACAGAAGTGTCACGTTTCCGGATCTGGGCAACCATACCGCGCTCAAACATTTCTTGCTCGAGATCACTGAAAAGCGAATGGTGATTTAGTCCCATTGGGTAAGTTCTAGGATATTCAATGTTGGGAAAAATGAGAATACAAGGAATAGGTGTATGATTCCTTTATGTATTAGTTGATTTGCAAAAATACCCACTTTAAAAGAGCTGCATAGGCCTGTCGTTGATCGTAGTCGTTATTAGCGATCGATGCAGTGACGATGTGGAGAAGCGTGAAAATAACGGTAACAAAAACGAACGCCGGCGGCAGTTGCATGGTGCTGCTAGCGATGGGGGACCCTAGAAATAAAGGTATCGTCGGTATTCGTTACATTTGTAATTCGTAATTTTAAGGACAACGCACAAATAACATTCGTATTACACAATGCGGATAAAAGACTGAAGAGAGGATTATTTGGATAAGGAAGAAACTTTCAAAGTCTCCCGCTTTCGCCGGCTAAAGATCATGCTATTTCCAAGTTGCCATTTTAAAATATGCGTGTACGATTTTAAATCGCGAGTAAATGAGGAACAACAATTTAATTATACGAGGAAGTGTCGGAGAATGACCAAGAAGTTAAATACATATAGACAATAGATAAATCATACACGATATTGATAATTCGATAATAATAGTTCGCGAAGTGTTACACTTTCAAAGACAATGGCCTACGTGTGCTCAAAGCGATGCGCAAAAACAGCTGACTGGACATATTTTCGATATTTACGATCTCCAGAAATTTCATGCGCACAAATGATACCTCCTCGCTCACTGACCAGGATAAATATTTTGCTGCATTTTGAAACGTCGCTAGATTTTAAGGAGCTCTATCAAAACATCCGTATACTTAAGCGTCGCTCGGATATTACCCCAGAAAAAGTTGTGCGCTTAATTCGCGGAGATTTGAAAATTTCTGCATATAAGATTAGCAAAAAAGGCGACCATCATCATTAGGCTGGGAAAAGTAAATATTCCACGTATAGCTGAGAATTCGGAATACGCAGACCTTAAGGGAAGATCCACCCTAGCTTAACCAATATAATTTCGGGTAAATTATGAAGTGTATTAATATCTTAAGCATCGTGTGCCAGGACTTATTCTTTCCTTAAGCGCACATGAGCTAGCATTAATGGTCCTTCCTTCCGGTCGAAAACAGAATTTCGAATTTCCAACAGAGCAAATATTCGAAGATGCTAACTATTTTTAGTCATTTCAAGACTATTTTGAGCGATAAACTTTAAAAACTCGTAAACCACGCCTAAAAATAAGAAAAAGATGCGAAATTTCGATCCTAAACTCCGAATTTTTAAAACTAACCCCTATCAGACAACGGTCTGAACCTTGAAGAAATTGATGATGATGAGGAGTTCAAGAGTTAATTTGAACGCAGCCCCCGAATTTTGCAAACTCAAAAAACGTTCTTCAATTAAAGGGTCGAAGTTAAATTTAGACGAAATTATGTACTTTGTATGTGTGGTCAAAATGCAAAACGCGAAGTGCAAAATGTTAGAGCTGGGAGAGGAATGAGTAAGCTAATTAGTCGTCGACTCCAGTGCATCGGTGCATCGCGGTGTGTATGTGTGCATCGAAATGCACATAATTGGCGAATTAATGAGGCGATACGTCTAAGACCCAGCAAAGGAACCAAAATAATGTGCATCTACCGCCCTTTCAAACAAAGAAAACATAAAACATCTTTTAGAAATTCAAAGAACCAAAAATGGACTTTCCATGGTAGATAGAGAAAAGATAAACAGTTTTATGTGCTATATAATATGCGTAACAATTTCGAGAACTCAAACCTAGATTAAAGATATAAGGGTAAAATTTCGAAGGAACGTGCACCTATGTGAGCAATAACACGCTAATAACGAATGACGCAGAATTTCCCGAGGTATTATATTATTTTGTAGCGTAGGTAGTGGGGTCTGGACTGGTAGCTTAATTTGGCGACTTACGGAGTGGAGGTTTAAATCGAGGAAGGGGGATTAAGATCGCTGAAATTTGAGCTTAGTAAACACATAAATGGAAGCGCTAAATTCCGCAGAGTGGATCGGAAGGCTTCTGTGGGAGGAGTGACCATTAAATAAAGTTTATTTTATATGTAACTTGGAAAAATGATATTAATATTATTCCTTCAGTACTATTTTAACAATAGGGGAATGTACTCATTTTATTCTTTTAGCAAAAATATAAGCGAAAATTAATCGATATAAGAATTGCCATTGGAATTTAAGCCTTCAATTCGAATCAGTCCTTGAATCGCATCAACGAAACTGGAAAACCACGCAACTTCTTCTCCTATTGGTTTCACTCGAATGAATGAGTCTGCATCACTGACCTTCGCCATGCTTTAACATATCAGACTCTAGCCACTCTTCCTTTCTAACCACAAGATTTTTCGATACATTTTTGTGAAAAGCATCGAACGCACAAAAATCGCGCTGAAAAACGGGAATTAGGCTAGAAACTAATTGAAAACGCGGTTATTGTTGTTGGCCAAAAGAAATTTGAAATCAAATGAGATTTTTGAAAGGCAAAAATTTGAAAATTTTAATCTTAAATACGAATAATCCAAGGGCCAAGCCTGTAGATCAAAATACTGAACTCAGAATAGCCACAGAACAATGGAAAGAACACGGCATCTAGGGACAAACAGATGGTTTTTGATTAGATCATGCTTGCGCTAATGGTGAGAAATAGGTGAAAAACATTTGAAACCCGACTGGAGATATGACGTAAAATGTTGGAGTACAATGAGAGCGAAACTCCAAGGGTGGTTTATGATCCCACGACAACATGCGTGTCTCTGTACTTGTTATCAATAGGTGGTCTAATTTATAAAGACAGGGGGACGTGCGTTCGAAAAAGGGAATCAGAAAAAAAATCGAAGGGTAGGGAGACGAAAAAGAAAAATCGAAAAACTCCGCGATTAATTCATGTGCATTTTCCGAGCAAAACAAATTTCGATGAAAAGTTACCCAGACGATAAAACACGTAATTCTGCTTCTTTTTAGCGACCTATTTTCTCAAGAATCGGTGGGAAAATATTGTTAATTTGAGAGAGAGGAAAAGATTCGTTGAAAGAACCAAAGTATTTTGAATGAAAGATTATAGATATAATCGCATTTGATAAGACCTGACATCGGTCGATTACCGTAACGTGCTAATGTCAATTAAAACCGACATTTTTCCCACCAACCAAATCGGATCAGCCCCTGGAAAAGTGTTTTTCGAAAACAGGGAAAATCTCTAGATTATCCTTATTAATGCGTCGTAATCCAACGAATAAGTAGCTCTTTGGTAATCGAGACTATGAATGCAGAAACGTACTAACTTTTAGAGGGTGATTTTTAAAATTTTCAAATTTTCCAGAAAGAAAATATCATGTGGAAAAGCTTGACCGACTTCTTGTTTTCCTTGAAATTTCAAATCTGGTTATAAACAGGAAAAAATTGCGAAGAAGTTGATATGGAAAAAAACATATTTTTAACAGACAAAATAGACATAGGAAGCTTTCACTATTTCCCATTTCACGCAGATGTTTTTCACTATTTAATGAGATGAAAAATTCAAATTGAGAGTATGATAAATGAGTGAAATAGCAAGGGAAAGTTAGAGATATGAAAGATAAGAAATAGTGAAACTTGCAGCATGCTACGATGAAATAATACGACAATGACGCAAAACTGTGGTGGCTGAAGTGAGGGGGAGGGACGAGATAGTATTACAGATATAAGAGATCCCAGAAGTAGCATAAAGCTAAGAAATAGTATGAGTAATCATTATAGCTAGAGAAAATGACAATACTTGCTATCGGCACGGTGTTAACCAAATGGTGGCCAAAAATTTTACATTTTCGTCCCTTTTTCATGTAGTATCTTGAAATTTGCTTCGTCTAGTTTCTCTGAGGCCTCCTTTCTTATCGCGCTATCTCAACTTCTTTCGATTCTCCCCTTTTAGCTTACTTTCTAAAACAAAGAAGAAAATTCGCGCTTCCTTTTCGCCACATTTTCGATTTCAATTTCATGTTCATTTACACGCCCTAAGGGCCTCGCGAAAAAACCCGCTTTAAATCGAAAGCGGAATTTTTGCAAAACTGGAAAAACGCGAATAAATTGAAATTTGGCTGAAATTGTTCATGGAAGTTTCAAAAATTCACGAAAAACCGAAATTTCAGCATTAAAATGTTAAAAATAATGGCGAAATTCCCATAAATGATGAGAATATAACAGGACAAAAATAGCAGACGTAATTATGTGTAATGAAATAGTCTACTAGTCAAATTGTTGTATATATTCACATTTGGCTACTACTAAAAGGCAAATAATACGTAAATACTTGAAGGTCTGATCAAACAAGGCAACAAAAATGTGGTGGGGGAGGTCGAAATAAAAAAATAGCGACAAGTCAAAAATTGCCTAAAACAGACCCCCGTATTTCCTTAAACATAATGATGGCATTTCGCGACATACATACACGCATATTTTATAGCGGATAGAATATCAAATTTGATTCCACTTATAGGCCACCCAACTATAGTCAAGAGATTACTTTAACCCGCCGACAAGATTCAATTATTAGACACTAATTTCTGAGCGACAGCATTAAGAACATCCTATATTACATTAAAGTTAAACCGGGGATCAAATTTGCCAAATTTTCTATACGAAATATCACAAAAATGGATTTTTAAAACCCCGCGTACGAAAATATCTCAAAATTCCTTCAATGCAGGTGAAAATTACCATTTAAAATCCAGCACACCTGTCCTCGAAAGAAAAAATTTGAAACGATATTTGAAGACTATTAATGCGTAGGTTAAAAACTGATCTATCCTATTATATTTAGAAACGAAATATTTGCCCACTCAAACTTCCCGTTCTAAACTGAAGATTAAAAATTCGATGGAGTTTTATCAAAAATTTTAAATAAGAAAAATTAGTGATAAATAAATCGCTCTCACTGGAGCGTCGGGTATTTTCAACGAAACGTCTTCTCATTGTCGTATCGGAGAAAATCAAAGAAATTTTCGACGACTATAAGAAGGAAACAAGCTACACAGAAACGGCAAAAAATTTAACGGAAAAATGACATTCGGCGATTAACCCACTTTTTATTCAACTAGAAAAGGGAATACCATTGGAAATGGTTAAGAAAATAATATTCATTGGTTTCTTGGAAACTAGAGATAACGTGTACACTTCAGAACTTTGTCCTCAGAACGAATTGCAATTAGTGATAAGCCTTGAATGGGACGAAGAGGCCAAACCCTTCCCATTTTTGCGCGCATGTTTTTTACTATTCCTACTAAATCGACTGATTAAAGTTTGCGCCTCGAAAATGACAAGGAAGTCATGAACTAATTCGACGCTTTCACGAGTCCAGATGTAGTAATTTAGAAATGATAATAGATTATTTTCGGTTAAATATGGACTACAATTCTACGCCTTAAAATAGACGACTTTACTGATGTTTGGCTAAAAACACTGATTATATCTACAAGAAAAAATCACTGTCAGGGAAAACAATTATAAGTGCTCCCTTAGGTGGGGTTTGCACTCCGTTGAGAATTCGACTGCTCAAACGCTAAATTAGACGGACAAGGCTAATAATACGGGGAACTACCTAAAATAGAAGCGAAAAGCGATGAAATACGGCACCGCTAATATGAGTATGTCCGTAGGAATTAGCCCCTAGATGTGGATGAAAAACTCGGAGCATCTTATTACCATACTTATTATAATGTAGGCGAATAGAGCGTTTTCCTTCAGTGTCTAAAGATGACTAGCATACCTTGGGTTATAAAACTATGCGCCGAATTTACGAATTAGCTGATCATAGCCCCGCCCACTTTAACCGATGACGTAGAATCGTATGTGAAACAACGATACATAATATAAAGCCGGAAAATTTATAGACTGGTTTCGAACGCACTTAAGGAAATTAAAATGAAGTAGCTATATTGAATTTAAATTGTCGACCCAAGAAATACGGCAATTTTGGACGTTTTCCGAGAGTCGTCTAATAAAATTAATGGTAATCCGACATTTATACACACGGCTCAGGGTATAATTCTAGTATATAGAAAAATGCTACTTGAATGATTTTACAAAATGCCATAGGTTAAAAGTTATCAAAATCAAAGATGAAATCATGCATGTGTGTCCAACATATATATATACCTGAAATATGAACTTCGTGTTAAGCATGACATACATACATATTACGCGTTCAAAGATTATAGCCTAAATATGCATCAATATGTAAGATGGGAGAAATCGTGAAAATCCGAAAAGTTGAACACAGAAAAGCTGGTATTTGTCCAAATTAAACAAACATATATTTTGCATGTGAGAGGGAGGAATATATTCCACAGAAAACTTGTTATGGTTCAAATGCATATAACATCATAATGAGGACATATTTTGCGAAGAAGGATGCCGAAGGTTTACAGAATACAATACACCTATAACAAATTTTGACTCTGACATCGATGGCAGCTTGATGTCGAAGTATTTCAGAAATGGGATGACAACAAACTCTGACATCGGAATCGAAGACTGAAATGACTGATGACAAAGTTCGATACCGAATAATAATTTGTGAGAAAAAAACTGACGACAAGCTATAACATTGTTTCTAGAGACTGAAACAAGAGAATAATAAACTGTGATGTCTAATATTAGCACTGACAACACTTCGCGTGCTCCCAAAATACTCGCGTTTTGAGTGGGAGAGGCCTCTTCAAGCAGCTAAAAACTTCCTCAGGCAAAAGTGGCTCCGAAATACGGGCTTTGCCGAGTGTCGTGCTCCAGTGCTAAACAATTCTGTTCAAACACTAAAAATTAAAGATGCTTTGTAATTTTTGACGTTTGAGACGCGCGATATTTTTAAAGACATTTCAATTAGCAATTTGCCACAATAGAAAATTAACGAATACTACATTTCATTCATTTCGAAAATTGGAAATCTAAGGCGCATTTAAAATGCCTTTATATATTTCATGGATATATGAAAACCGAAAACGACGGCTTTTAAACTTATCCCATTTTAGGCATGCATAACAAATGATAAATCTAAGCTCAAAGCTAAAGGATCTCTGGAAATAGTCTAAAAACGGAAATTTCAGAGAAGTCGAATATTTTCGATAGGTCTGAAAAGTCATAAACTTTAAAATTTCCCGGAAAAACCACATTGTTGATACAGGAGAAATGAGCTTAAGGTGTGAAATTTAATCTAAGACGGTTAAGCGTTTCCATATTTTTGGTAAATATGGAATATTTCGCGGTTTAGGCATACAGTCAATAAAACATTACACCAAGAAAAACAAACAAGTAAATAGACATGCTCATATTAAAATAATGCTGAATTTTCAAATATTTAAAGATTGCGCATATTTTACATATATATATTGACCTGTTTTTGCTATACAGTCAAAATACTTGTGCAAGAAGTTCCCTCTCAAGTCTAAGTACATCTCATTTACTGAATATAATACAGTCACGCGGAAAGTATGAAGTAGAAAAGGAAAGTGCATCGAAAGTATTACTCTTCCAATGTTAACAAACAAGGTTACTGACACTCTCACGCGCAAATTTGGACTTTATGCAACAATGGGCATTACGGAGATACGCGTTTTTTCACGCCCTTTTCTTGGAAACAAACACCTATTTTCGAGGAAGTTTTCTGCAGAGTCTGCAATCGGATTAAGTATAAAAGTTATATCATAAATAGAGAAAAAACGTTTTGGTCATCATAGTATTTTAAAATAAAGAGCATCTAACGTAATATTTGAAGTCAAATAATAGAATTATATAAAGAAATTGAGGTCGTCTTAATGTTTCTCAATAGAAAATGACATGTAGTTTTGCAAAATCCTATACTTCTATTTCTAGAAAGCCAAAAATGTGAATGGTGCCACTCTCGAATGACAAAGTATAAATATTTCACAATGATGTTCATTGAATAAAATGGAGAGTATAATATGGGGCAATCGGATAAGAAGGGGAAATATAATATATCTGTGAAAATATAATATCTCCAAGCCTCCGAAAAATGAACTAATACTCTTTTGCGTCGTGCCTCTGGGGGTGGCGTGCATAAGTAATATCGGCGAAGCACCTCGGAGCAAAAGAACGCAGCCCGTCCGAAAAATTCAGCAATTCCACTGCATAAATCTTTTGTGAATAGCAGCAGGCGGTAAAATGCTCGAATATATCTACTAAAGTAGAAAGCGCGCACGTGTTTACCCTCAATTTCTCAATTTCATTATTCAATCCTTCTCCCGAGGGAGTTACAAGTGAAATAAACAATTTAGCTCCACAACAGGTACAATTAGCTAACAATCTGCGTAAAATGCGGGAGGTTTTGATAGATAAATCGAATTTTCGGTGAAGCTATTTTGGGTGCGAGGCGCGCGCGCGCATATTTTTAGGGTGACGAATCAGAATCAGCTGTGAACTAGCCTACGTATGTTTACCTATTTACCTAATTCTATTGGTAGAATGTTAGAGTTAGTCATTGAATTTTGCAGGAAAGTGACCCTTGAAAAAGAAAGGTATGTTCATGAGGTGTATGAAAATCTCGTGAACGAATGAACGTGTTTCCCAAGTTTCTCGCCCATTCAATTAGAAGATCAGGGAATTTCCGTGGGCCTGAGAGAGAAAATATATCGGTCCCCGGCACGAAACGAAGAAGCTACACAACGATCATTCGTACTCTTGACGCCAATTTTAACGAAAGAGATCTCCAAACTTCCCCTAGATCAAATAAAAAACATTGTGGTAGATGAGAATTCCCCCGTTGTGCGAAAACATTTGGGGATAAGCTAGCTAAGGCGTATTTAAGGACATTGGTGATGCAATCTATCTCAGTCGATGTTTTGAGGCCTTATAAGGTGAGCGTCACAGGTGGTTGATTAAAGGCGTACGAGGCACGGACCTTCGAGTCGAGCGGTCAGACCGAGGAAAAAGCTCATGAAGAGGATGAATAATTATTTCCTCTTCAGACTAAGTTTATGCATAGTAGTTCAAGGTAAATATACTTTTTCATCAAGTGAATAGATGATAATGAACATCAACCATTTTGGGAACAGAAATCGAAAATTAATATATTCGATGTAAAAAGAAAATATGTTATGTATCTCAGGAAGATTAGGTGTGAAAGATGTGATTCTAGTAGTTCGAAAATGTCAGCGTATTTTTATGATACAAGATAATATGTATTGCATAAATGATTTCTTTCACATTTAGCATTATGAGGATTTACGCAAATGTGCTGTGTAATGTTGAAATGCCATTCGATGATTCGTCTTCTTTTCTTCCCACGAAGAACCTTGTTCCAAATGTTGGTGTTTATTTTTTATTAAAAAATATCAATATAAAGCTCATCTTTATCAAACAAATCATCGCCATTAAAAATGCCCATAATATTTTGAGAAATTTTTCTAAATAGTTTGACAGAAAAGCATCGAAATTCTTATCTTTTGAAACCTTCCGAAAATGCTCAACTCATTGCGTAGAGAAATAAGCAAACTAGTCGTAAAATTGGTTTAAGGGACAAAAAACGCGTAAAATTGGAAATTTTAAGATGAGAAACATCGTGTTGATAAGCCGTGGCGATAAAAGTGATAAGATCGAGGTACAAGAGGAGCTCTGGGAGCATATTCTCTGGTGCAACTGATCTCAGGCAGGCCCGGAGCTGAGTTTTCCGATTTTTCGCCCTCCAATCTATAGAAATGGTGCTTCCGGGTAAGATTTTTCTGAAAGGAATCTAATTTTCTGAAATTTTTCAGTCCGGCTAGTATCACGGATGTCGGTGCTGGTCGTCATTCTAGCCAATCTTTCGTGAGTTCTGCGAAACTCGCCTGAAAAGTCCAATTCGTTTTCAGATACCAGCTAGATGACTTGGGTGTGCCCAACTACTCCTGCCCAGGAGACCTAATGAAGCCTTCGAAGACTATACCAACAAACGTCAACTCCGTTCGACCAGCCGACATCAAGCTCGTCATGAATCTGGGAGATTCCTTGAGTGTAAGGGGAGTCTTGCTCAATTTTATATTCAAGGCTCAAACTCAGGCTGGGAACGGTGCTGGTGCTCCGCAGGGCGATCCTCTTGCAGTCGTCCTCCAGTACAGAGGCCTCGCATGCTGGGGTGGTGGCGACAAAACCTTGGATGAGCACGTCACTATTCCAAACATCTTGAAAAAATACAACTCGAACGTCTTCGGGTACGCTAATGGCATTGGCACGCCGAACGTTTGGGTAGGTATGAATATTGAGGTTGGAGGAAGATATTGTTTCAAAAGATACGATGATCTATCTGTAATTTTGAAGAAAAAAAACCTCTTCTAACCTCAAATTCTTGTTTGTTTCAAATTTTTCGAATCTCAGGAAATCTCCAGACTTAACGTCGCCATGCCTGGTGCAAGAGCCGATGACCTTCCTCGTCAAGCCAGGCAGCTCGTAGCGCTCCTCCAACAACACACCGAGGTACGGTAATTTTGCAAGAAAGAAATTAAATAGATCAGCAAAAGGTAATAAAGCCGCTTGGTATGTGTGATCAGTTCACCTTTACTGCGATCTTATCAGACTCACATGCGCTTTGCAGCAGTGTATTCTCAGTGATAAGACCCGAAAAAATCAATTTTACGGCTGCAAAATAAGCAACTTATGGAGCCCTGCAAAGTTTATTGCAAAAGTGAACGTTTTCTGAATTTTCAGGTAGTGAATATGAACGACGATTGGAAGTTGCTGAATATTTTCATTGGAGGCAACGACATGTGCGGCTACTGTGGCAATAAAAATCTGGCCCCGGCAGTGTGCGTCTCACACATCCAAGAAGCCATCCAAATCATCTACGATAACGTGCCCAGAGTGCTCGTTTCTTTGACGGGAATGCTACAACTTCAAATTCTCAGGTATTGTCAAAGTATTTCCGTCTTCACTTCCCGAAATTCAGAAAGACGGACGCGACGAAGGAGTTCTGCCAGGACCTTCATCAGCAGGTCCACGAGTGCCCTTGCGAGACTCATCCCGACTACAACAACACCTTCATTCAAGCGGTATTTTGACAATTGAAAATTTCTAATTTTATCGGCATTTAGTCCTGTATCGAATACGCCAAAGATGAGCTGGATCTCGCCGCAAGTCAGACCTTCGACAAGGACGACTTCACGCTCGTTGTCCAACCTTTTATGGAATTCGTGGATCAGCCGCCGATGTTCTCGGTATATGAATCTTTTCTCATTTTGAAAATAAGGATATTTGTAGAATGGCACGATCAATATGGGCTTCTTCGCGCCTGACTGCTTCCACTTCTCGCAATGGGGTCATGCTATCGTCTCCACCTGGGTCTGGCAGAACATGATGGAGCCCGTTGGCCATAAGACGACGAAGGGATCCATCTCAGTACCATCACTACCATTAGCCTGTCCAGATTCGGTATATGAATAGAATAGCTTTTTTAAAAGAAATTTTGATTCAGAGCTGCCCCTTCATCCGAACAAATCTCAACAGTCAGGATTGCTCCAAGTACATGACGCCGACAGCCGAATAAAAAAATCTTCATAATCACTTTATAAATTAGTTTTGTACATTTTTAGAAGGAAACAAGCATAAACGAATCTCATGGTCATAAACATTTTATTGCATTTTTATGTACTTTTGCAGAATCCTTATCAGCAAAATCCGAAGAGCAAAACGTGTGTCACGAAAAAATTTATCAGTGAAGTTAAAGGTGCACACAATACTTGCTTCCTTTGTTGACTCCACAGAGAATGCGATTGAAATGTTGGGAGAAATCAGAAAATTTTTTATCGATCAATTTTCCTTTCAGGAAACACGCGTGATTAGATAACCAAATATTTGATATTGCGAGTTTTATTGAGTCGCAAAAAGCGGAAAATCGAAGAAAAAGATAATGAAACGACCTTTCACACAATTTCTCGGCAAAAGCCTCGTGTGGAATCGATTGCTAAATTCCGTAATTCGTATTTAAGATGATAGGTAACTTAATTAGCCTTATACTTTGGAAAAGGTTCGAAAATTCAGCCAAAACAATAATATGGGTACTAATTTCCGCTACATTCGCACCATTGGCTTCGTAAGGATCAACTTCTTTGCCAAAGTTTATTTTCCAAATTTAGATACCAGCTAGATGACTTGGGTGTGCCCAACTACTCCTGCCCAGGAGACCTAATGAAGCCTTCGAAGACTATACCAACAAACGTCAACTCCGTTCGACCAGCCGACATCAAGCTCGTCATGAATCTGGGAGATTCCTTGAGTGTAAGGGGAGTCTTGCTCAGTTTTATATTCAAGGCTCAAACTCAGGCTGGGAACGGTGCTGGTGCTCCTCAGGGCGATCCTCTTGCTGTCATCCTCCAGTACAGAGGACTGGCATGTTGGGGAGGCGGCGAGAAGACCCTGGAGCAGCACGTCACTATTCCAAACATCTTGAAGAAATACAACCCGAACGTCTTTGGATATGCAGTTGGAATTGGCTCGCCGAATGTTTGGGAAATTGCCCAGTTGAATGTCGCTATGCCAGGAGCTAAAGCCGATGATCTGCCGAGGCAAGCAAGGCAACTCGTAGCCCTACTCCAGCAGCACACCGAGGTACTGTTCTTCTTCGAAAGAAAACACACATGGAGTAGCCTAGAAGTTTTAGAAAGTGAACATGAATGATGACTGGAAGCTGTTGAACATCTTCATCGGAGGCAACGACATGTGTGGCTACTGCACCGACCCCACCTTAGCTCCGTCCATCTGCGTTTCGCATATCCAGGAGGCAGTCAGGATCATCTACGACAACGTGCCCAGAGTGATCGTCTCTTTAACCGGCATGTTACAGCTACAGGTGCTCAGGTAGAAATGGCCATTGTCCACCTCTTCTTCATTATCATCTCAGAAAAGTTTAGACAGACCGACGCCACAAAGGCGTTCTGCAAAGACCTCCATGCAGGCATCGGGGAGTGCCCCTGCGAAGGTCATCCCGAATTCAACAACACCTTCATTCAGGGCTCCTGCATTGAGTACGCGATGGACGAACTGGACCTCTCCAACAGTAAAATCTTCGACAAGGACGACTTCACCCTCGTCACCCAACCCTTCATGCAGTACATGGACACACCTCCGCTGTACCCGAATGGGACCATAAACATGGGCTTCTTCGCGCCTGACTGCTTCCACTTCTCGCAATGGGGTCATGCGATCGTCTCCACCTGGCTGTGGAAGAACATGATGGAGCCCGTTGGCCATAAGACGATGCAAGGGTCCATCTCAACCCCAGCATTGCCTTTGGCCTGCCCAGATTCGGTATATGAATAGAATAGCTTTTTTAAGAGAAATTTTGATTCAGAGCTGCCCCTTCATCCGGACAAATCTCAACAGTCAGGATTGCTCCAAGTACATGACGCCGGCAGCCAACTAAAAATATCAAAATAATATCCTAAAGAATTGCGGATGTATATTTTTATCGAAGTAACAATAAAAAGAATTTCATGGTCTAAGCACAAGTTTATTGCCTTTTATGAGCTATTGCAAGGAGCTTATCAGAAAGCTAAAAATCAAAACGTGTATCAAGAAAATGTTATCAACAAAAAATGAAAGAAATGTGCTTCTTTTGTTGACTCCACAAAATCGTGATTAAAATTGAAACTTTTACAGAAATTGCCTTTCTGGAAGCACTCACGATTAGATAACCAAATATTTGATATCGCGAGTCTCAGAGAGTCGTACAAAAAGAAAAAAAACAGAAGAGCCAAGAAAAAGAGATTGAAATGATATTTCAGTTCCTTGACAAAAGCATTTGAATTGATTACTAAATTTTGTTATCCATATTTAGCAAAATGATAGGTAACGAAATTGATTTAAATTTTAGCAAAGTTTTCAAATTTAGTCAGGATAATATTTTGCTCAATAGTTGCTGCAGTGTTTGCACCATGGGCTTTGTAAGGATCAACTTCTTTTGCCAAAGTATTTATTTTCCAAATTTAGAAGCGAGTTAGCCGACTTGGGAGTGCCCAATTATTCTTGTCCAGGTGATTTGATGAAGCCTTCAAAGACTATACCAACAAACGTCAACTCCGTTCGACCAGCCGACATCAAAGTCGTTATGAATCTGGGAGATTCCTTGAGTGTAAGGGAAGTCTTGCTCAATTTTATATTCAAGATTCAAACTCAGGCTGGGAACGGTGCTGGTGCTCCGCAAGAAGACGCTCTTGCAGTCGTCCTCCAGTACAGAGGCCTCGCATGCTGGGGTGGTGGCGACAAGACCCTGGATGAGCACGCTTCGATTTCAAGTATTGAAACGTAATCACCCTAAAAATGGAAACAAGATTTTCTCAGATATCCTGAAGAAGTATAATTCGAATCTCTTCGGATACTCGATGGGCATTGGCTCACCCAATGTATGGGAGATCGCCCAGTTGAACGTCGCTATGCCAGGTGCGAACGCGAAAGACTTGCCAGGGCAAGCAAGACAATTGGTCAATTTGTTAAACAAGCACACAGAGGTCGATAGTTAAATATTCTCATTAAAAAAGTAGGATCGTCTTCTAGGCTGTCAACATGAAGCAGGACTGGAAGCTGTTGAACATATTCATCGGAGGAAATGACGCCTGTGGCTACTGCCGACATGAAGACTATGCAGCCGATAAGTGTGTAGACGAGGTCAAACAAGCCATCCAAATCATCTACGACAACGTGCCCAGAGTGATTGTTTCGTTAACTGCAATGCTGCAGTTGGAGATCCTCAGGAAAACCGACAAAGGACACTACTTCTGTCAGAGGCTCCACAAGTGAGATTCTTCGGGGATCCCAATTTCATCGTTGTCCAATTCCAGAGACGAATGTGGCTGTGAGAGTAACAGTTCTTACACTAGTGATCAGATTAAGGCCTACTGCGTCGAATACGCCAACGACGAAATTGACTTGGCGAACAGCGGCGTCTTCGAGAAGGACGACTTCACACTCGTCACACAGCCCTTCATGAGGGATATCGATGATCCTCCGCAATTCCCCGTATGTGAAAATTAAAAACTATTTAGAGAAAAAAAAACATCTTTAAGAATGGAACCACCGATATGCGCTTCTTCGCGCCAGATTGTAAGTGATTAGATTCCATAAAACTTCGTGCGGATTGAATGACGTTTGATGGAGTAATAATCCCTTTGAGGTTTCCACTTCTCTCAATACGGCCACGCACTGGTGACAACCTGGTTGTGGAAGAACATGCTCGAACCAACGAATAACAAAACCACCAGGGGATCGATAAGTGCTCCCGCATTGCCATTAGCTTGCCCAGATCCGGTATGATAGTTCATGTCTTTGATCAAAGGAAGTCTTCGTCACATTCTAGAACTATAAATAGGGAAGCGGGCCCTCAAAGGGGAATTTCTTTGAAGTTTTCCACTGAGAAGATGTGGATAGATATTTTTAAGCTAGCTCTGACGTATTTAAAAAAGTATTCTTTTGTTATTTTTAAATTCGTATATATTTCAGAATTGCCCCTTCATTCGTACGAAAGCCAATAGCGCTGATTGCAGCAAATACCTTACACCTGTACAAGATTGAATATTCCATTACCCATTACTCTCTGTTATTTATTTGAGATTCGAATAAACGAAGGCAGATGTTTCATTTTAGGCGAATTTCATCAGCTAGGGTTAATCGGGCATGAAAAGTTCGTACATATTCGCACTTTAAGCATGACATAATTCGGCGTGTTCATATGTAATTGCGTCTAACGGGGGCTGGAACATGTTATTATGAAAACGACATCAAATTACACGCTTTAGAGGTTATTTTAATCTCGTCTTTTAGCTCTTTTGAGCTTTCCTCTCGAAAATTTTCCGAGAATTTTCAAGTTCGCCAGATTTCCTCGAAATTATTAGTTGCTCGTTTTCTGGGGCGTTCGGCTTTGCAGCAAAATGACCGAATAGTACAAACTCAGGGCATTCGCCTTTATTTTCTAGCCAGGCGCCTGTTCCCGCTAAATGCTGCGACTTTGCACTTTCAGTCAGCTGATTCCGAGATCCAAAACGGCTCTTCAACCCCATGCTTCATTATAGGCTAAAGATCATGTATTTTTCAAATATCTCGACGTTATTGTGAGTTGTATTCGAAGCGTCTTTGCAAAAATTCTCCCTTGTCTAATTTGTCGCGTCCGACCCCGGCTGTCTCTCACGCCTTTACGCAAAACAGAACTTGTAATGGGAAAATACTGAAAACCTGAAAAACTTCCGCGCTTAGCCAATTTTTGTACACTTCTTTCTGGAATTCAGTACGAGCATGCAATTTTGCTCGTTTTTACAAAGTTTTACCAACTCTTGTACCAAAACTTGTCTGACTGACTGGCACGGAAACTCTTCATGGCCTTTCGCTCAAATCATCTCGTCACCGGCCTTTAATCGGTTTGACGCAACGACCGCAGTAATTCTTTGATATAAATCGATAACGTTTCTCCTTCGCGTATTGTTCGTTTGTTCTGAATCACTCGCTAGCGCATTTTCTGCTTCCCCTCCCTGTGTCCAACCGCGTTGGCAAAATGTCAAGCGAGCGCCTTGCGCAAGACCGCGCTGCGTCGCCGCATCGCGTTCGCGGTTCCGCGTCGCGTCACTTTCTTCCCTTTCTCTCACTGGTTTTTGTGCGTTGAGAGGAGACACTTCTCTAATTTTCAGGGTCTTATTCCTCTCATTCACTCTGTTCTCCCGTCAATTTCTGTCTTCTTTACGTCTCTTCAATCACCCGCCGTCTTTCTTTCCGACCCCTGCGCTCTGTTCCAGTCTGCCTCTCATCCAAACGCACTATTTCTCCGATGTCTGTATCTCTGTCCGCTTCTCCCTCGCCTTCCTTCCGCTCCAAGTTACACACGCATTCTCTCCCATCCATTATTACGTAACTCTCCCCGGTTCTTTTACCCCAACCTTACTCCCAAAAGCTTTATCGCCGCATTTGGGTATCCTCTAATTAATTTTTAATTAATCGATTTTTGGGAAAGATGTCGTTTGGCTTGAATGACGTAGATATATTTTCGTCTGTCTGGCTATTGCGAAATCGTTAATATTCTAAATGAAATAATAGCGCTATCTCTGTTCTCGCTGTTCCGTCTCGTGTTGCTATTTACGACCCGAATTTGATTGTTCTCTTAAAGTGAGACACCGAAAACAACATCATAAATTCGTATATATCAGGCATCAGGCTTAAAATATCACCAACCCATTGAATTCACCTCCCAATATTTGTTCCCATCATCATTTAACAATCTAGCATCTCATATCTGTTCCCAAAGTTATTGATTCATAACTTTACCTCTAGATCGCTAGACATGAAGTATGTTATCTTGATGAGCTGTTAAAATGGTTCCGTAGTGAAGCAAAATGCGACAAGTCTCTTTTCGCGTATATCATTTGCATTAATTTTTTAGATGTTCGCGTATTTCTTAAAAATAGTGTATTTTCAGGCAGCAGCTCTTCTATGTTCAGTCTGGCACAGATCGAACAACTCGATGCACTAAATAACAGCAAAATCATGCAAAGGTCAGCTTTCAAGGCATCGATTTAAACCCAGTCATCTAAGGTTAATCGCATACAATATTTCCCGATTTAGCAATGTAAGCCAATCAAGAGTGAAAGTAGGCCCCTTGCACATAATACATAATTTTCATATACACGGGGCAAATATTTGAACAGCTCGTTGTTGCACAAAAACGGGCATTGTACAAGCTCACCTCAAACGGGGAGCACAAGCCTCTTTTTTCCCGACCAAACTAGTCCTTCGTCAGAGTTGAGAAAGGGGAAATTGAAATGTTTCAGCATGAGTCGCGGTTCGTTTGTGTCGGTGACTGGGGCATCGAATCTGCTCGCCTCGCCCACGTCTCCCCCTCCCTTGGGCACGACGACGACCAGGGGATCCAATGCGACGTCCACCACTCAGGGTGGAGGACACACGCAGGGGGAGATTCTGGGACTGACCACGCTCGAGGACGATATCTGGGCAGCGGCGGACCGAGATTCGGCCGTCCCTCCTGAGGAAGATGAGGAGTCACTAGGGTAGGAAGTGTTGTGCGTTAATGTTTTACTGAAGAATACAATCTTCAGATATGGCTTCGGCCCTCCATCCATCGTCGCCTCGCTCCTCGATAGTCCGTCCACCACAGCACACAATCGCTTGCTGTGCGAGGAGCAGCAGCATGAAAGTGGTGCACAAAATTCAAAATGGGCAGAAGCATACAATGCCATTTTAGCACCTCCAAAACACTCGTATCCCACTCCATCGGATAGTTCAGAGGGATTCGGCAGATCCCTGATGGACTCGCGATCAGACCCTCTGATCACAAGACCATCTACCAGTGCCTGCTATGACGAGTCAGATTGTGATAAAATTGAAGCTGAAGATTTAGAGGCAATTTCTGATTTATCTTTGGCTTCTCAATGTCGTATGTTTAGGTTCAATGGATCAATGAATCATTCGAAGAGCAGGAGAAACATAAACATTTGTACGCGAACGATGGCTTGAAAACCCTATTTTATACCGGTACAAACGCAGAAGTAAAGGTATGCGTTCCTTATGTAGACTGCTCTATTTTTAGCACGCTCCAATCTCTAATAGCGTTTGATTGTCCCTATTCTTGCTTGCGGTCTCTCTTTATAGCCCGTAGCGCGTTTCTTGTCTCCTCCCTCCCATCGCGTATCTTTCTCGCCCTTCTCTCGCAGGCCACATATCGATTGATCACGTTCAACCAAGCGAGCTTGAAATTACTCCTGGAAAAGCACGCGCAGCTCACAAACTTCATTTTAAAATTTTAGCCATCAGAAAGGAGGAAAAGTTGCGAATCTTCTTCGGACTGTGTGGAGAGACCCGATCGATTGCCGTACGCTAAGCGATTGAGCAATCAAGAGAGTCGAGGGTCCAGGGAGTCGAAAGACACGCCGATACAAGTCACTCCAGCGAAGAACATTCAAACCGTTCCACAACACGCCGACAACTTTATTCCATGTAAGCAAAGATCGAAAAGACGATTTGCATAGTTCACATTTAGTGTTAACCCCCAAATCTGAGGCTCTCCTGCATCGAAAACTCACTGAGCCGCAGCTTCAACAACCAGTTCTACCTACTCTTCAAGAGACCTTCAGCAATATCAAACTTCTTCAGGAAGAAAGTGACACAGAGGATAGGACAGGTATTTGCAAGTTCATGACTGAAAGAGAAGCAAGATAATATTTCAGAAGCCCTAGCCACCGACGTTGCCGAGAAGCTTCTTCTCTCAACTGGGCTGACACCTGGCTCTGGCACTACCACTGCCAATTTGGCTCGGACGTACCAACAGCAGCCCACATTCTCTTTCAGTGAGCAATTGGACAACGCAACCGAGTCCTTGGCGATCGAGCTGATAGAGACAGTCCTCTTCGGCACGAACCTCACCCCGACTACAGTTCCACAACTGCCAGAGAGGGTTTTCGAAGCGGAAAGTCGTAAACTTGAAAAAGGCAGAGCCTGCAGACGACTCGACATGGATGATCTGCCGTCTTCGTCCACCAGTGAGCCGAAGGAGTCATCCAGAGCAGACTCTGGTGCGCCAGAAGAAGATGATGCAGGCGGTTCCTGGGAAGATCTGGATGACGAAGCCATCGATAAACAGTTCCAAGAGCTAAAGATCTTCGACTCGAAAGATGACCCGCTGAGGAAGACCGCCAAGAAGCCTATCAACTACTTCGATCCACCGCCAGCCTTTCCTAGCGAGCAGATAGATTTCAATCCGAATGGTCAGTCCGAATTCAAGAGATCAAAGAGCAATGTTTTGCCCTTCCAGATTTGATGCACGTCCTCGAAGCCTACAACGTCCCAGAGTACAAGGTGGCGGACGACGTGAGGAAGACCGTCGTGGAGAAGATGGGGTACGACAAGGCAGACGTGCTATGGATCGACAGGAAGACGGTGTTGGTGGCTTTCGAAGATGAGCGACAAGGTATAAATTCCCTAAGCTTCCAACCTTCAAACACATCAACTTCAGCCAAGCGGGTTTCATCCCTAACGCCTAGCCACTGGCTGAAGTTCCGACCGCTGGTGCAGTCTCCGACCCACGTTAAGAAAGCTGCTATGGAGAATAGGGCTAAGCTGAGATCGAAAATGTAAGAAAGTGGACAATTGAATAATAGTGAAAACGATCAACATTTTAGACCGCGTCCAGCTACCAATGCAGCTACCGCAAGACGGCTCGTCGAGGCAGCACTGGGCAAGAAGTCCTCCGTCTCCAAAGAGAAGAGACAAGAAGAGGCCAAACAGTTGGCCGAGGCCAAAGGTAGAAATTTTAACTCTTTACCTCTGCTCCGACTTTTCTAAAATATGCTAATTTTAGCCTTCAAGAAAAATGCCAACTCCGCTTGGGACGACTAGGCATTTATTACGCGATTTTCTCGGATTTTTTCGCTCGTTTTCCTTTAACAATTTGCTCCTACTTTTTCCTTCATAATTCACAGAAATTGCTACATAAAAAATTTGTTACCTAACGTGGCATTTTTGTACTTACTATTCTTTACTTTTTTCTCCTTTTCTATGTTCTTATTTTATTGTAAGCTCTAGGATATGTCAATGTTCATGTTTGAAAGCCATAAGATATTGTATCTTAGAGCACTTTCTCTTCAGTGTGATTGTGTGTTAAGCTCTTCTTAAAGATTTTTTTTATAAGAACGAAATTTTTTCTTCAAAAATTCTGAGTTGTGATTTATTTTTATGAGAAAACTGAACTCTAGAATTTTTTACGCGAAATTTTTACCTTCTCCAAAACCTATTAGGAATTTTTTATTTCTTTTCGCTGCTGCGCGTCGTCTCAAAAGTGAGCAAATCTTTCGCATCATGATTACTCACGTTTTAAGAAATTTGCTCGAAATTTTCAACAAAATTTCAAAAAAAATTCTACATTTATGAAATTCTCCTTCATAAATTGTACTTTTTACGATAAGTTAACCACAAAATCTAAAAATTTTCAAAAACAGGTTAACTTACCATTTTCCTTCATATCAAATAAGTCGAAATAAGGATTTTTAAAATTCTTTTTTGAAAACTCCAGTTTGAGAATATGAAAATTCGATGGCCTGGCATATAAATTATTACGCGATAGGTCCCGAAAATTCATTTTTCGAATTTTTTCTATGAACTGTATGTTCTATTCCTGTTAACGATTTTCCGAGCATTGTATCGTTGCTTCTACTTTTTCGTATTATAGTATGTGAGGAGATAAATACTACGCATACTTCTTGCAACTCGCCTTTGCACGAGCCACGCCACTCCTTCTCCCTTTTCTTTGTTATCTCTTCAGAGCGCATGCTATTTCATAAGGGTTTAACCTAGAAGAGGCGAGTTGCAAGAGTGTGCAGTATCTACCTTCTCGCATTCCGCAATACTTCTTGTTAAAATACTTTATGATCATTTTTCGATAATAAATATATTGAAAAACGAATAGAAGGGATCGCTTTTATACAGCAAATTATTACCAAACAAGTCAAAAGTATAGCTAAAGTTGGAATGGTAAAAACCCGTAAAAATTCCTGTCTTTATAAAGAAAGCTGCTATTCATCTAAAGGCTCTTGCTTGATTTCTTCCTTGATTTCACCCTTGAGCTCTTTCGAAACGAAGAGAGGGTCGGGTTGGGTCTTCGAGTTTGGCTGATTGACGCTCAAATTGGCTCTCTTCACAATGCGAAATTCGTTAGAGCCTGAAAATAGTCAAATAATTTTTACGACTTAATGAAAAATCATAAGTATCGTGTCATTTTTTTTCAGAAAACATTATCACTCGTAAATATTATAGTTCGGATTTGGATACAAATAACGTATTAAAAAAGTAGCAATGCTTTTTAATCAATGTTCACGATATTATTGTTAATGACCGATAACTTGGGACAAAATAAATTAAGTGCATTGTTTGCAGCAGACCTTACGACAAAATTCATATCGATTCAGTGAATGAATGTGACGACTATTTATTTCGTCTCGAGTTATCGGTCATCTACAATATGATGCTCACGATATTTCATGATTACCACTTTCAGTGCTTATGAAACAAATGTGCATACCAGAAATTCTATATCTCTTCTGCGGCAAATTTTCAATTGCGGTTGTTTGTCCTCCCTTGGAATGAACAGAGACTGGAGCAGGCTGGCTATATTTGGAAGTCGATGGCTGCTTCATGAAGCGCACGATCGTCTCTCCGTCCTTCACGAACGTCTGCACCAAGTGGCGAGGTAGGATTTTGTCCTCAATTTTCAAATATTAATTTTTTTCTGATAAACTGAAAAATGTATATAATAGGCATATTGTTATTATATATGAAATAGACAATTATTATTGATAGGGAGAGAACGCGTCGATATTCAAAAACTACGCTACTCGTCTCTCGTTTCTCTTCTACGCGATTCACTATTTCGCGTCCTCCAAATTTGATTTCTAATTGCTGCATGAATATCATCGACTTTGCTCTCCAGTCAACTATAGCTTATCTTTACTACTTGTCAAAATTTCATGATTTCCCAATCGTTTTCCTAACCCTATGTGCCTTTCCAGCGTAAGTCTTGTACGCGGCCGCGGGGAGCTTCGGGATGAGTGCTCGCTGTCGAAAGACGAGGTTGTTCGTGGCGGACACGTTTGCAGCCTTAGATGGAAGGACTATGCTGACGGGCTCGTCCTCGAGAGAACTGGTCATGTTCTGAAAATTAGCACGTTTATCCGACTGTGCCCTATGAGATTCCAACTGTGACGGTCATATCAAAAGTCTTGCCTTTCTTCAGTCAAAATCATTTCATGTCATGCATGCACAGAACGTTTACGAATAACCCTCGTAGTTTACCTGACACAGCTGTGAAGCGATGGGCGAATCGAGAAATCCCGTGTGAGCGTTTTGGAAGGTGTACTCACTTCTGATCTCGTAGATTCTCAGCGTGTAATTCGAACTTTCTGGGTTGGTTTTCTGGATCTAAAATTGAATCTTTTTCCATTAGTTGCTTTAAAATTTTAGTCTCCTGTATTCCACATCCCCATTTCCGGCTCAAATTACTTGATAATTGAGAATGAATATGGATGCGGTATAAAGGTTGGAAAATTTTTCTTGACTCACATCAAGCACGAATTTCCCGACGAGCCCCAAAACCAGCTCCAGTTTAACGAAATCGAGCTGGTGTTCCATGGCTATCTAAAATTGGTGATTCAAATTGAAGAGCCTCCAAAAATCTCTAGGAACCTGAGAGATGAGCTTGTGCTCCAGTAAGTGCTCCGTGCAGGCGATCGACATCACACCCTGCCCATTCTTGTCCAAGCGGAAGTAGGTCAGGAGCTGAAATCAGAACAGAAGTTATGTAAGTTCGCTTTTGGGGTAATTGGCAACCATGCAACTTGATGAAATAATATGAACTGTAAGAAGATTTAAAAAAAAAAGCACTATAATGGCTGCACCTGATTTATTCAAGGTGTGAGGTCGTGCACGTTTTTTTTAATTATTCATCTTTAAAGATACGTTCAAATTTTGTTCGTACTAAAGCGATATATGCCGAAATAGCGTTGTTCGTGAAGAGATTCAGAGAAGCGACACACTTTGCGCTCTCTCCACGAACAGTGCTATTTCTCAATGTTCACACGCTAGAACGAGCAAAGTATGAACGAGCTCTAAACGAAAAATCGTCATACCTCACTGAATAGCTTGGTGAAATATCCCTTGGTGCCGTGGTGCTTGACGATTCTGAACAGTGACCTGTTGACCTGCTGCCCCAGGCGCATCTTGATCAGCGACGCGATCGCAGTAACGAACGGAATCTGTTGCTTGCAGACGGGGAACTTGTCCTTCACCAGACGGTAGTTTGGCACCAAGCGAAATGGCTCTGAAAATTCAAGCAATTTTGGCGAGTTGTTGTTATAACTTTAAACCGGGATTTGCGATGATTTTCAACGGGGTATGGACTAAGGATTCCCGTAAATTTTGTCACTAATCGCGTTCCATACTCATTAAACGCGATATATTATTGGTTGGGGAGAACGCGTCGATATTCAAAAATTGCGCTATTCCCATCTCGTTTCTCTTCTACGCAACTCATTATTTCGCTACAAATTTGATTTCGAATTGCAGAATGAATATAGAGACTTTGCTCTCCAATCAGCGATATGATAACGCTTAGTAAGGAAAGATTTGTTTGCAATACTATTTCTTACGATCATAAAAAATGAACTTCATTTTCAACGTTTATAAAGATGATTTTCCTCACTTGTAGCGAACTCCTGTGCCACTTCCGGGTCGCACTCCTGAAGGACGGCTTGCAGTTTTCCGCGAGGCGACTTGATGTCGAACAGAGTGTTGTAGAGCAAGCAGAAGGCTGGGTCGCCTGAAAGAAACCGTCTATTTAGGGGAACAACAAAATGACGATACGGGACTAAATTCATTTTTTTTTTTTTTTTTATAATATAACAGCAAGTTCATATATAACCAAAAATGGCAACAATTTCTAGAAGTTATATTATGGCATCATTGAAAATGCATTCCTTAGGCTTCGTCGTTTCAAAACTGTCTTCTCAAAAAGCGATGTATTTTATCGAATTGTTCGAAAGGTTGTCACTTTCTGGGGGCAGTTTGTAAATGGCGTGTAACGTGAAATGACGAAGCGCTTTTAGTATTTGACGAAATGCTTCCGTTTTTCTGCACAAACCCTGTCAATTTCTATTGCGTTCAGTCAGTCATTTTTACGTTTCGTCAATACTAAAAACGCGTTCGTCATTCCGTCATTTACAGGTTGCTATTTCTGATGCCAGTGCTCCATTGGTGTCCTTTCAAACGGTCAACTATTTCAAAAGAGCATTTTTGTGCTCCATACCTCTGAGTGCGTACTTCTTGACGACGACATCGATGTCCCAGATGGCGACGATCAACTCGTACATCGCGTTGATGAGTCGTTCGAACTTGAAGACGCACTCTTGATTGCCCATCAGCTCGAGCTCCCAGATGCACTTCTCTATGAAATGTATGATGAGGTAATGCGACTGCTTCAGGGGCGAACGCACCACGTAGATCTGGGGAATTGAGTCGTCCTGAAAAAGTCAAACCTAGAAAAGGATATTAGGAAAAACACAGGATTTACTGACACATGCGGTCGAAATTGAGGTAGACTAAAGAATCGTTACTTTCCAACAACTTTCATTTTCAGATTATCATTTCCGTATACAACCTTTTAGGCCTCTTTTACTTTTTACCTCCATTTTTCTCTTCCCCTTACTATTTTTCAGAAAACGGGAGTAAAAAGTACAAGAAGCCAGATTTCTATTCGAGAAAATCGTTGATTTTTCCTCTAAAATGCCATTAATTAATATCATTATAGGGTGAAGTAAATTGTTCATTTAGTTTTGCTAATCTCATTTTTAATAGCATTCTAAAAACCTACCGTTGTCGGCAGCCTGACCCTGCCCAGGATGTTGCACTGAATATTCGATGTGAATGATCGACGGATCATCTGAAATTGTTGATATTTGATATCGTCAATGACAGATGACTTGAAACCGAAACAAATGGCTAACTTTTGATGCGCGGAAATTAGCGCGTTGTTTGCAGTATACTTTACTTGATTACATCATATTCAAGGAATGAGGTAGATGATTATTTATGAATACACAATGCACATTTTGCATATTCGAATTTGTGCATCATTTACTTCACGTCTCAAGTTATCGGTCATTAGTAATATGTGTTGGCAAGTTTAAAAATTTACATGGACGATTTTGTTCATGACGGCGACTTTTGGCTCGTCGTAAATGCCGTTCAAGCGCATGTCCTGCGCTCGCGCATTCACCGAGTAGTTGCCCTTGCTGCAGAGGGTCTGAAATTAACATATTTTTCAACTTGAATCTAGACTTTTCTTTGTTTTATTTAATTGGTTCATTCAAAAAGTTTTCTTAATCTAAGGATTATATTATGATTTTGGTCACATTATCTTCCATCAGGAATAATGAAGATATCATTTTATTTAGATAATGCTATTTTTAGATGTCTAGAAATTATTTAATGATCGTATGTTTCGATTTTTGCATCTGTAATTCTTCAGAATTCAAATACGCAAAGACCAAATATCCAATTATCATTGCTATATTCTTATTTATTCGTCATCGCATTCATATTTGTTTGCTTGGATATTTGATCTTTAATGATGGTATGTCAATGGTGATTGATCACTATAACGTGACACGCAGGGGGGTTTCCTCGATGTTTCTAGATGCCTCCAGAATCATAGTTCGGTTTCTATATATGGGAGAATAATGTAGCCTTTTTTCAATGAAAATTTTAATCTATCTAGTTTCCTATGTATGTTGATCCAGTTATATCTCTTTAGCACGTGTTTTTCATGTCCTTTTTTCCTTTCTATCAATTATCAATTATCAATTTTATAAGGTGCAAAATGATAATTCCCAATACGAAAATAAAGCGCTCATCTTCAATTTCAATGGCATGGTGGTACACACTGTCAAAAGACGTTCACTTTCACCCCCATTTACAAACTGATAGCGCGTCAAAAGTGATCAATACAAAGAACTATCAAATTTCAAATCAAAACATTTACGTCTAAGCAAAGTTTATCATTTGTGTCAGAAAGCTGTCGCATTTTTCTACGCAAATTTCGCACATTTCAGATTGGGCAATGGTACGAATATTGCATCACATTTCTGTTAGTTGAAATAAGCAATGAGTGAGAGATAGATGTAGCCTATGATAAAGAAGAGAAGAGCGAAAAGAAAACGTGAGAGGGTGAAAAATTGCAGATGAAGACCCCGCCCCCTATATTGTATAGGCCCCACGGCGCTAAGAACAAAGTATAAAAGGCTGTATCAATCGGAACTATGAAGCGAAGCCAGGTTTTGTTATTCGCTCCAAAGTTTGCTAAATTGCTATCTAATTTTTAAATTCAAACGATTTTAATCTCAAATTCAGGATTCGAATTCGATAAAAAAGCATCTACAGAGAATGTGCGGAATTTTCGCGGTTTGTCATGCGAAGTGCTCCAAGGCAACATATTACTCGCTGGAAGAAGCCAAGAAACGATCCAAGTAGGAAACGTTTGAGAAATTTTGAATTTCTTGCAAAATTTAGGCGGCAAAGACACAGAGGTCCTGATTTTGATGGATACTACCAAGACGCGAGGACCGGAGACATTCTGTGTCATGAGAGATTGGCTATCGTCGATCTGTATGCTCATCAGCCCTTGCAAGGGACTACTCCGAACAGCTGGGTAAGTCGGTTAGAGATTTTTGTTCAACAAATTTAACATTTTTAAAACTGTCCTATCATGGTAAAATGTACGAAAATTTCAATTTTCATACGGTAGTTTCAAAGAACCTGATCAAATACAGCAGCAGATTTTGTGTTTCACGTGCAATAAATGACGCTCTTTTCAAGCAATCTCCACGCTATTCTTTACTCGCCAATTGTTGCTCCTTCTTTCCTTCTTTCTCTCGATCAGACGTATCACTGATAATCTGGAAATCACTCAAATCCCTTATCACTTCTCTCAGAGAAGACAAGGAACCAATTCGCTAGACTTCAAGAAAGTCTCAGCCTTCTAAAAATAGCCAGAAAATGCCAAATATTTTTCCAACTCTACATCACGAGTCTGTTCTTGAACCTTGAACCAGGAAGAAAGAAGTACTTTTATGAAAACAACGAACCCCATGCCATTTCCTGATGATTGTTGACAAAAATAATACGCCATTAGACTTCTCTACCAAAACTCGCGATTTTGTTATCTAGAACACAAAACTTCCTGAACTTTCTGATCCAAGTGATAACGATCGTTCTTTTACTGATAAGACACAAATAACCTACCCGCCCGTTCTCTAATGTCATAGGGTTCACCTGGGCTCTCTTAGCAAATATCTCATACCTCTTCTCAACGAGCTCATGTGAAGGGGATTTCCCCGTCAAAATAAAAATAAAACGCCAAAGAGCGAACTACTCAATTTTCAACGTAAATTATCTCGCGAGTCCCATGATCTTTGAAAAACAGAATAGAAAAAATAATTTTAGGTCGTTCACAACGGCGAAATCTACAACCATACTGATCTGAGGGAGAACGAGCTTCATGGCATCCACATGCGCTCCACCTGTGACTCCGAGGTCATCATCTTCTTGTTTGAGAAGATGAAGTCAGGCATGATGTGCAATATGTTGGATGGAATCTTCGCTTTCGCACTGATCCATGATGGCAAGTTTCTGGCTGCACGAGACCCGATCGGAATAAAACAGATGTACTACGGCGTCGACAAGGATGGACGCTACATGTTCTGGTACTAAAAACCAGCTTTCCGAAGAAATTGGTCCATTTAGCAACGAAATGAAGTGCATCGAGGACTGCTGCGGCCAATACGAAATGGGCATCTTCCCACCAGGCCACTACTGGACCCCAGAAGAGGGCTTCGTCAGATACTACACTGTGAGAAACACACTTCGATAAAATAACTGAAAAGAAACTGCGATTTCAGCCGAAATGGACCGACTTCCGCAATTGCATTAAAGCTCTGGACCTCCGTCATTTGCATGACTCTCTCGTCAAGTCGGTCCACAAGCGTCTCATGTCTGATGCTCCGATGGGCGTGCTCCTCTCCGGTGGTTTGGACTCGAGTTTGGTCAGCTCCATCGCGGCTCGTGAAATGAAGCACCGCGGCCTGGCTGTGCACTCGTTCTCCATCGGCACTGACGCTAACTCGCCAGGTATAAAGCGTAGAAACTATTTAGTTCTTGGATGGCCGATGTTTCTATCCATCAAAATGTTGAATCTGGGGCTAAAAAGTTAGCATTGCTTTAAACCAAGATGAATCTGATTGCAGACGTGATCGCAGCCAGGAAGGTGGCCGACCACATCGGCACGCAGCACCACGAGTACTACTTCGCGATCGAGGAGGGCATCAAGAACCTGAGAAATCTCATTTGGCACCTCGAGACGTACGACATCACCTCGATTCGAGCCTCGACGCCCATGTATTTCCTCTCTGGGCATATTCGTGAGATGGGCATCAAGTCGGTGCTCTCTGGCGAGGGAGCTGATGAGATCTTCGGCGGCTACCTCTACTTCCACAATGCGCCTACGGATGAGGATTTCCTGAGGGTAGACAAACTTCAAGAGAAATTCATAGTGTTCGAATTCTAGGAGACCATCGAACGAGTGCTCAACCTCAACACTGCCGATTGCCTCAGAGCCGACAAGTCATCGATGGCACAATCGCTAGAAGTCCGCGTTCCGTTCTTGGACAAGGCACGAAAATTTTCATTTTTGACAAAAAAAATGGAGATTTTCAGGAGTTCGTTGAGGTCGCCATGCTGACTGATCCACAGTTCAAGAGAGCCCAGAGGCTGGAGGACGGACGCAGCTGTGAGAAGTACGCACTGCGAGAAGCCTTCAATTCTGATGTAAGAATCGTGGTTCAAATTTTCGAAGTTTTAGGAATTTTCAGGTTCTCTATGATCTGAGCGACGATCCGGAGAGAAAAGATCACCCATATCTTCCGGATGAGATTTTGTGGAGACAGGTAACAAGCTTGAATTTGTGATCATATTGAGAGACCCAGAAATTTTCAGAAGGAACAATTCTCCGATGGTGTTGGATACAGTTGGATCGACAAGTTGATGGAGTACTGCGCTGAGCAGATTTCGGACAAAGAAGTAAATTTTAAGGAGTGAGAAATTGGCAAAAAAAAACAATGCTTTTAGTTCGCACAAGCAGAAAAGGTGTTTCCGATCAACACCCCACACAGCAAAGAGGCCTATTACATGAGAAAGACGTTCCACGAGCTGTTCCCTTCGGACAGAGCCGCTATGACAGTGAGAAAGTGGATTCCCAAGTGGCAGAAGAATATCGATCCTTCGGGTAAGGGAATTGGAAGCATGTTCATTTTTAAGATAAAATATACAAATTTTAAATAGAAAATTCTTTTTTCTAAATGCGAACTTTTAGAAGGAAATGCAAATTTTAGGCAGAGCCTCAACCATCCATGAAAACACCAAAGAAAAGCACGACGCAACCCAGGAAAAGGCAAACTTGAAAAAGAGAATGGTAACCACCAAAGCCGATATGCGCTCTGAGCAGCACGCTTAGATATTATTTAGAATTTCTGTACTTGTTGCTCTTCCTTATAAGTTTGGGTTCACTTATATTTAGTTTTCTTAGACAGTTGTATAGACTTTCATAGAATATATCCCGTATACATAGCTTTCATTCCTTAAACCTATCACATTTGTTCATTTCATCACATTTTCTTGGTTTTTTTCCTGTACAACTTATATTATTTTTGAAGAGAATAAATATTTTCAAACTATGTTTTCCAAAGATAATAAATAAACTTTCCAACCAAATTTTGAATATTGCTTTTTTAGTTATTTTAATGAAAAGGTTAAATTAAAAGGCTAAATTTAAAATATAGACATTTGAAGTTTCAGTTTAAGCGATGAAAGTTCCTACTAAATTCAAGTATGGGGGATTTTTAAAACTTTTAATAAAAGAATACAATTTAAAAACTAACATTAATAATGACTTCCAACATGGCCTGCTTCTCGATTGCGGAATGTCCCTGGACTTCGTCCAACGAATTCACGACCCTTTCGACCACAAGCCAATGCTCTACGGTACCGTCATTCTTATCCTGAAATTTGATAGATAAAATAGAAGAAAAATATCAACCAAACTTTTCAACTTTGACAAATTTCAAAAAGCATACTCAATTTCTCAAAGATGAAATATCGTTCTGCATTTTTCAAACCTCAACAACATTAAAAAAAAACATCTTTTCCGAAGATAAAATATATCATCTAATATTTGCTAAATTGCCAACCAAATATGAAGAAGCACTAGAACACGATATTCATTTCGATCAAATAATTAAAACACCTACCACAAAGCTAGTAATTAATTTCTTGCCGTACTCCTGAGCGCCAACGATTTGCACATTACTGATTGAATTTGGAACTGGAGTGAAAGAGGCCGATGATGAGCATTCTGGGGGCTGATGATTCGGATTGGAATTTGAAGTCGACGAGGACTTTTGGGATGGCGTGATATGGCCTGAAATTCGAAGAGCTGTAAATGTTTAGATACACACACGTGTCTAAATGCTGACAGGCTTGGTTGGGGGAATGCCAGTTTTGTGGAATGGGGATTCTGCCCGCAGAACAAAGCATACAATTTCGAACTAGGGCAAAGATGTACATTTTTGAAAACTAAAACCCTACCCCTAAGCAGCTCAGTGAAATTGAGCTTAGGCCCGGTGGCCTGGTCGTTCGATTGGAAAACCCGAATTTTCCTGGTGACGAATTTGCCGCCCGGCATAATGTGCGGATAGGGCTGGAAGCGAGCCGTCGATTCGTTGGAATTGGAATTTCTCTCCAACGGCTTGATTCGCAACTGACGACGCAGAACTCGGGTTTCCTGGAATGCATCAAATCAGAGCTGGAAATATTTAGACACGCGTGCATAACGAGATGGGTTGAAGGCAGTTTTGTGCCAAAAATAGTGACTTTTACCAAAATTTACGAGGAAGGTCTCTACAATTTTGATACAAACCACCTTCAACCCAAAACGTCAACTTTCAGAGTGAAAGCACGAATTACCGATGGTTTCTCAATCTCTCTGATAATTTGCGGGAGCGGTCTTCTTCCGACGTTCTGATCGAAGCACGGCGAGGGACTTCTCCTCTGATGGGAAGCCGTCGAAGTCGATGCGCGAGGCGTGAAACTCTCCTCGAAATCGAAATCATTCCCGCCCGCCAGCGGTTCCTTCTTGATCTCCTTTTCGGCCTGCAAATTGTGCATTTCCGATAAAGCTTAAAATTTTATATGGTTAAAACTGATCTTTAAGACATTTCTGCAGACCTATAAAAATCAAAGATATTGTCGTCAACTTTATCATAAGGACAGTGCTATTTTTAATTAAGGACCTCCTGCATTTATATACGGCTGTATTTGCAGGCGGATTAGAGGGTAGGGAATGTGGGAAAAGCGGGGAACTAAGAAAGAGAGCCGCCTGTAAACACAGAAGGCCTTAATTAAGTTATTGATAAGTCTTTTCTAGTAATTTCTATAAAACATTATGATAAAACAATTTTAAGATAAAAAATACCTGCTCCGTCAATTTGGAGAGAGGAATGAACGGTCCGGTTCCAGACTTCGATAAAGACGGTCCCTGATTTTGACTAGGAGCTTGGCGGGTAATAGATCGAATGACGGGCCGAGTAGCGGCGACTTGCTTTGTTTCGGCAGGAGTGGCTGGAGTGATTTTCCTGATCACCAACGGCTTTTTTACGTACGTCGTGTTCGAGCCGACCAGGATGATATCAGAGGGGCTGACGTTTCGCCTGAAAGATAGTAAAATCAAAATATGCAGGATTTGAGAAATATCAATCAGGACTTTGGAATGAATTTCGGATATTTCGAAATCGGAATTCGGACACATTCCTGATGTTAATAACTTTTCTCTTGAAAGAAAATATCGTTGATTGGAGAGCAAAGTCGATATGCATGCACAATCGCAATTAGAAATCGAGTTTGAAGGAGCGAAATAGTGAGTCGCGTCGGAAAGAAACGAGACGAATAGCGTAATTTTTGAATATCGACGCGTCTTTTTCCCAATTAACAATTGAAAAAGAAAGGAAAGTCTAGAAACACGATTTCAACCATTTTCTTCTTGGAGAAATGGCGAAACGAAAGATTTTTGTTAATTTCCGAATAATAAAAGTGAAAATAGTCGTGATTAAAATTGAATGTGTTACTTGACGACTCTGATGGTTTGTTCCTGAGAAGGAATAATGGATCTTCGAGTCTGAAGTTGAGGCAAAACGTCGGCCAAAGTCAGATTAGAAGGATCGCCTTTAGCTGTATAGCGAACGCCTATCTGAAATATTAAATAAAAAACTTAATTTCTCGAAAAATATTATGACTATTTCTGAATCACGGTATTGCTGATTGGAGAGAAAGTCGATATTCACAGACAGCAGCAATTAGAAATCGGATTTGGGAAGGAAAATGATGAGTTGCGTAGAAGAGAAACGAGAGACGAATAGTACAATTTTTGAATATCGACGCGTTCTCTCCCAACCAATGATAATTCCAAGTGAAAAAGGAGACGAAGGTGAAATTAGTCGACAAAAATTTTCACCGAGATTTCTCTTCATAAAGATTTACCAAGATTAAGTAACAGCCAATTTTATAATAGATCTAATTCTTTTCCTTATGAAATTTTGTATAAAATTGAATGAAGTATATTGGAACACATGTAAAATTCACTAGCACTTTTCCTTTTCATTATACTCCATACCTTTAAAGTATGGTGAATTCTATAAATGGTGGGACTGGCGAATTGACACAGGGATCCAAAATACTGACCTTATTGTTAGCAGGAATCTTCACAACGGGCACTCCGTTTTGATTCGAGCCTCCGGAAAAGGTTTTGACGATGTAACGGCCTCTGAAAATTCGTGCTAATTTAAAACATTTCGAAATCTGCAAAACCTGGCTCCATTCGTGACTTTGATGCAGGGAATCATTCTGGGCTGCGGAGTCGACGTCTCGGGAGCGGCATCGACATTTTCGATGGCCGAAGTGACAACATCGAATTTTTTTTCTCTGAAATTTAAAATTCTCATCAAAAATATAAATGGCAATTGTTGAACTGGCGTGATCCAGTTAGGGATAGGGGAGTGAAGGAGGGAAAGTAGATAGAAGTGCGGAAAAGATAGTTCACGCTATCCCCGTCATTTCTCAGTTGCCTATATAAGTGGTCTCCTGTAAAATTCACCAACTATTTTTCTTCTTCCTAGCCCTTAAGTCTGGCGATTTTACAAATGCTGAGCATGGTGAACTGGCGTATTTTACAGGGAGCCAGTTTAAATTTGCACCAAACCTGTGTGAAATTATAAAATTTCACCGAAACTAAAAAGAATAAATATTTTATTTTTCACCAAAAATTTACATCTCAATCAAAATCTTTGTAGAAGATGATTAGAAACGCTGAAAGTGAAAGAAAATAAAAATTTCATACTCAAGTGTGGAAGTCGAGGGAACTTGATCGTCTTGAAGTTGCCTCGAATCGGGAGACTTCTTGATTTTCTGATTGATCATGCTCAGCAAAGTCGCATTCGCATTGGGCATTTCCCTGGTCACCATATCGAAATTCGAATCCACTACGGGCTCAGACTCGTTGCTCGAAATGCCATCCACCACGGGTGAGCCCTCGGTGTGATTTTCCAACTCCGCATCATCGGAATCACTGTCCATTTCCAAGATAATCTCTGAAAATCGCGAAATAAACAGGTGTTTTGGGGAATTGATCGAAAGGAATGAATTGACGTGTGGAGTATGGCGCAACGGTTGGCGCAAAGTGGCTTCACACCAATATGCGCATTGCGATAGAGCGCATTAGAAGATGCAGTAGGCAGAGTGGTCAAAAAGACTCGTTCATTTATAGTTTTCATTGAAAATGGAGTGGAATCTATAAAGTTGGCTCATTTTTGCACATCGCAAGAATCCCGCCGACCATGCTAATAACAAACTAGTCCAAGACGGGAGTACTATAGGCAAATTTATTCTAATTTTGATTCTTTTGTAAATGTTCAATTATTTTAAGAAATAGCCTTAAACGTTTTTTTTTCTCGTAATTTTTTGAGAATTTAGAAATGACAAAAGTAGATGATTTTCTAGAAAAAAGGCATACATTTATGTATACTTTTACAGGAAACCATTCAAATCAGCATTCGTCCAAATTTCTAGTAGACTTCAAATTTTCTCACCAGAAAAATACACGTTTCTCTCTCAATTTTTCTGCTTTCTGTAATTGATAGCCTCCTAATGTAAGATTGTCGATTTTTAATCAAAAACGATGACAAAAATCGATTGTAGAGAAGAGTTTTCGATTTTATTTGATTCGATTTCGAATCCAATAAATCATTTCTATGAAAAGCTACTGTTCAACTCATTTTCGGTATGCTGATTTTCACATTCGCCCTGAGATTTCAGGTCGTATATTCACGTTTTCAGGTTCAATTTTAGTTTATGCATCTTCACCATTTTAACCTATCTCTCATTTTCTAAAATACTCACTCTATACTTACAACAAAAAACTAAATCAATTAAATGTAAATGTCATGTCCTAGTGAGGTTCACCTTATTTGTTCAAACTATGTACTTTCCTAATGCTGCGATTTTTTCACAAATAAATGGTCTTATCAATTTATTGTCGCTATCATTACCTAGTGATACCTGGTATAGTGATTAATTTTGCCTCACTCCAAGCTTATCTTCTTATTTTATTGCCTACCCTTTCATGGGTGAGAATCGTTATTCGATTGAACTTGCTTGAGTCCTCAATATTTTCTTTTTTCGGCAAATTTATTCCCTTCCAATTGGAAGTTGACGGCATTATTACAATTAGGTTTATTGCATTATGAGTGAGTGCGAGCGAAACCCTGCTAATGATTCAAATAAACAAGACAGGCAAGAATTGATTTTGTCTGAAAATTATCTTTTTTCATTTTTGAAGATCTCATTTTCTAGACAGGAAAAACTATCTTGTCTGAATCTTAAATTGTTATCTTTTTGACTTTTTGAAAACGTATTTTTCAGTGAAATGTTCCTTCAAACACGGAATTTTTCGAATGCTCTACTACCGAAAGGTCCTCTGGCCTATATTGGGGGTAGGAGTTTTTGAATATTGAAAAATATTAAATTTAAAAACTCAGGGAAATGGACTGCCGCAGCGTCGAATAAAGTCTTCGAAGTGACGAATCCGTACGACGGGAAACTCATCACGAAAACAACGAATTGTGATGTGGAGGATGCTAAAAAGGTAGGTAGTCAACAGACTTAGAATCAAGTTTATTTATTAAAAACTTGAAGAGCTCATAACTTTGTAATATAATGTAGAAAATGAACGGTGAAGTTTCCGCATTTTGAATAGCAACTTTTCAGGCAGTAGAAGCAGCTCGAAACGCGTTCGAAAAATGGTCCCTCGAAACGACCGCCAAGCAACGATCCACCATTTTGAGGAAATGGTTCGAGATTCTCACCGCCAAAGAAGAGGAGCTTGGAAAATTGATCACTTTGGAGCAAGGAAAACCATTGGTCGAAGCCAAGGCCGAAATCGCTTATTCTGCAGCTTTTATCGATTGGTATTCGGGAGAGGCGAGACGGATTTATGGACAGGTAAGAAATTTCATTTTTTAACTTATAAAATTCAGACTTTAAATCTATCATATTTAAACTATTGGTTTTTTCAGGTCGTTCCCGCGCCCGTTCTGAATCGTGAGCACTACCATACTCGAGAGCCTATTGGTGTCATTGGAATTGTAGGTTTAGTAGAAAACTTTTCTAAAACTTTCAAATACCAAAACTCCTTAGATTTTTTAGCAAAATAGACTATAAAATTTTTACGATTGCCGCCTATAAAAATTTTACATCCACTCTTCATTAAAGAAAATTAAGATCACTCCCTGGAACTTCCCGACAGCGATGATCGCGCGGAAAGCTGGTGCGGCCCTTGCGGCAGGCTGTACGCTCGTCATCAAACCAGCCGAGGATACGCCTTTGAGTGCTCTCGCTTTTGCTCAGGTAAACTTGCACTTTATTTTTCATGAAGATCAGTTTTTCACTTGAAATAAAAGTTATCCAAACTTGACTCCAATATAATATTGTCCAAAAAACTTCTATTAAAACTAGTTATGATAGTTTTGCTAAAGGTAATAAAAGTACTGAAAATGAGAATATTGATTTTAAAATTTAAATCGGAAAAATCTAGACCGGCGAAGAAGCGGGCATTCCCCCAGGCGTGGTGAACGTAATTCCCGCGGACCGTACAAACACTGCTACGATTTCGAAATACCTTTGTGAAAGCCACGACGTCGACGCAATTTCTTTCACTGGAAGTACGGCTGTTGGGAAGGTATTTTTATTCTTATCTTTCTATTTTCAATTGTATTTTCCTACAGCTTTTAATAATCTAGAATATTTTTTTCGATAATATTCTTCTATATTTTATGTTTGATTTTAGCTGCTCCTAGCTCAATCAGCATCGACCGTAAAGAGAGTCAGTCTCGAGTTGGGTGGCAACGGTCCTGTTCTCGTATTTGAATCTGCCGATATTGATACTGCTGTAAAGGTAAGTTTATTATTATGTTTCAACTTATTTTAAACAGTTTATTTTCAGGGTACAATGGCCTCGAAATTCCGTGGATCGGGACAAACTTGTGTTTCTGCCAACCGAGTTTACGTCCAAGAGACTGTCCATGATAAATTCGTGGCCGGTTTGAAGAAAGCGTTCGCGAACTTGGTGGTTGGTGATGGCATGGATCCGAAAACCACTCAGGGACCGTTGATTAATCAGAAGGCGATTGATAAGGTTCGAACATTTTGACTAAAAATTTATCCCATCCAAATTTCAATATTTTGTGAAGATCATCATATTTTCAAGTTTCAAAGAAATTTCAATTTGATGGAAGAAACAGCAAGTATTTTTATTAGAATTGCTTAGTTTTAATGGCTCTAAATTTTTCCAGATCCGAGGCCTGATCGACGACGCAGTGAAGAAGGGCGCTAAAGTCGAATTGGGCGGGAAAAGTCTCGGCCCGACCGGGTGCTCCTTCGAGCCGACACTCATCACTGGAGTCACGAACAATATGGAAATTGCCCATACCGAGATTTTCGGACCTGTTATTACTATTAGGTAAAATTTATAAATAATTTAATCCTAACATTGAGATCTTTTAGATTAAAAGTTTAAAACTTGATTTTGAACTATTATGATTCAGGACTTTCAAAACTGAAGAGGAGGCTTTGAAAGAAGCAAACAACAGCAGATACGGTTTGGCTGGGTACTTATTTAGGTAATACATTAGAAACCGTGATTTTCAAAAATATATTAACTTGGTTTCAGCAAGGACATGGCGCAATGTCACAGAGTCGCTAGGAGGATGCAGACAGGAATAGTCGGTGTTAACGAAGGTGATCTATTTGAGACTTTTCATTATGTATGAATTACGCTTTCAATTTTTTAGATTGAGAATTTTTCTATAAGTTAAATTTCATTAAACTTTCTATCCTTTAGATAATTTCACAAAATAAAAAAATGAATAAATGAAATTTGAGGACTATTGTCAGCCGCCGAGGGCATATTCGGTGGTGTGAAGGAATCTGGACTGGGTCGAGAGGGCGGCACTCAGGGCATCGACGAATTCACGCATTGGAAGTACATTTGCATTCAGCATTGAAATGGAGAAAAATGAAAAAAATCAGGGGTGGGACTCAAATAAGTTTAACTACGATAGTTAAAAGTTTTACTATCGTAATTTGTTAAGTTTTACTATAGTAAAACTCATTTGAGTCCCACCCCAGGTCATCATTCGTTTTCTTTAGTTGCATATTTATCGTAGTCTCGCCTAGATCAAAACTTCCTTTTGGAATTATTACATGACATTTCTCTTGCATCGAAAATTCACTTCCAGGGATGTTTGCGGTGCGGCGCACGAAAAGTTTTTGATCTTGCAGTGTGCTATTTTATGCACCGCCAACATCCCTGGTTTTATCGGAAAGATAAGTGCAGAGATGAAAATGTTAGCATGTATGACTGTGAAAACTTCTTTCTTTAATCTTTAAACTATTCATTTGTTAATTAAATAAATGATTTATTGTCTACTTAAAAGATAAGTTAGAAAATATTTTGAGATTTTCATATTAATTGTCGTTCGTCATTCAGTTATCCCTTGCAGGATATCCAGGAAGTACCACGAGGAGGTAGACGAACATCACTTCCCGCCACACAATAACACACACACACACATACACACCTGAAAACTTAAATATTTATATTTTAAAATTGTAGTTCTTTGATTTTTTTTATCCAAAAATGAAATGTTGTGAGTTATGCTGTGAATGATGATTTCTACTTATTATTTCAAATAATTGTTAGCTTACCGATTTTTCAGGGCGTCCATTTTTGAAAGCATCTGTGAACAGTAGGGGTCCTCTATGGTACACCTTCTGTGGGTTATTGTTAGTAATCTGGTTGTACTAATCACGAACAATTATCAAATATAAAACTTTATTCACAAAAAGGAAAAGCAACCGTTCAATTCACGGTTTATTCCTAACACACGGAAAGGGGCGGAGAAACAAGCGACATCAGAGAAAAGAGGAAAAATCGCCCAGGAGCAATAGAATAAGAAGAGAAAAAGAAAAATGTTGCCATATTTTGGCACAATCTGCACATATTCCATGGTATACCGTTGAGGAGTTGCGAAATGAACAAGCGCCTTTCCGATTTGACGCAACCAGCGTTTGGACGTGGATTTCGTTGCTCTTCATCATCCTGAGTACGCTGTTCTTCTTCCTTGGCCTTTCGCTCGCTTTCATTTTGAGTTCGTCGTTCTTCCTCCTTGATCCTTCGCTCGCTTTCAGCCTGATCGCGTTGCTTCTGCAATTTGAATTAGATCATCGTCTTTTCAATAAAATGGCAATCGCTAAAGTTTTAACACCTTACACCAATTAACTAAAGAGGTAACTTTAATGGATATTTTTGGGTAAATTAACTATAGAATTTAACCTATAAGCTGTCATAGTTAAAGTTGCTCTTAAGTTTTAGAAATATTGACGCTAGAATTGAATTTTTTTGAAAGCATACCTTTTCTTCATCACGTTGAGCCTCAAGCTCCCTAGCGATGTGTTGTAGCTCTCGTTTTTTTCCCAGTCGGTGAACCTCGGGCATTTTCGATGTCTTCTCCATAATCGCTGCTATATCCGTTTGAGGTCTAAACGATAAGTTCCATCATATTGTTTAGAAAAAAAAATCAAATAATATTGGCCTTTCGTTGGCATTATATGCATTAAAATATAGAGGGAAATAGGCCACTCCTACTACTTTTCTATCGTAAGTTTTGTGATTGCTGAATCTTATGGTCTCTTGGAAAAAATGATGTTGCGAAACCTTATCAATTCTGTGCCTTCCCTTCTCTTCTTTCTATACTATTTTCGCCCAGGGTTCGCAAAAATGCCTTGAATTATCCTAGAAATATTGGAGCAGTTTTTAGCATTTAAATCTTGCTAGCATTCAATCGATAAAACGTCGTAAAATCTAAAATAGAAGTCCATAAGCTTCTATTTTTCGATCCCCTCTCGGAGTGGTGGGCTTCTATCTTTAGATTTAACGGTATTGGGATCTATTTAACAGTTAAAAGCATTATTGGTTTCAAAAACTCCATATTTCACCAGTAAAAATTCATATTTTCGTCAATACTTGAGCGAAATTTTCATTGAAAAGAGAAATTTGTTGAAAAATTAAACTAACTTTTTATTAATTGTGCTATTTTGGTTTAGATATTTATTCCAATATTTTCATTTCTTCTTCATTGAATTTGTTTCGTTTCGAATTACGACGATTTAGACGTCGAAAATGTCTGATTTAGGTAGACAATAAGCTGAAATATGGCATCTGAAATTAAAATTTTTAGTTTGCAAGATCTATTTTTAAAGAAAAACAGGAAAAATCGCTGCTCTGTGAGAGATGTTTCGACAAAATGACTGTAAAATGGGAAATTGCATGAAGAAAGGAGAGATCTCAAGAGAGAGGAAGAAGAAAACATTCAAATGGCAAAAAACAACGTAGCTGGACGATTTCTGTAAGAATGAAGTTTTTGGGGAAAAGGCAATGAATCAGGGATGTATGAAAATTTTTTGAGAAACTTTTTCTCGCTTATTCACTGTTTTCGTCCCTGCATTTTCCATACTTTATCATCGTCGCTTGTTCTACCCACGCAAATAACATTTTTAAAATTGGAAATTTTATTGCTTCTTTCTCAAAACACTTGAAATGCTTTCGTCGCTGATGAACAATCAGATTTCTTGACAGATAAACGCCGTTATTCAAAATGGCTGATTGAGCAGTTTTATCGACATTATGCGCGAAACGTAGCCTTTCTGTATTAGACACCGGACTTGAGGGCGAGGAGTGTAGACAAAGGGGAGAAATAAGAGAAAAGAGTCGGTGTCTAATGCAGGCGGTCCAAAAACATGAATTGAGCAAATTTTCAGAGATAAATTCTTCACCCTCGCGAAAAAATAGTTTTGCTGAAACGAAAATAGACGAAAGTTGCATTTGATCGGAATGTTTTTTTTCTTCGAATTTTACAAAAAGAGGAAACTCAAGAAATTTTCTATCTAAGTATGACTACTGCAATTATTCTCAATCGAAAGTAAATTTTCCAAATCCAATATTATCATCGCAAAATAGCGCAATTTTAGCAGAGGTGATAATTCAGAAAGATGCAGAAAGCGTTTTCACAAGACTTTTCTTCGATTCGATGCATAGAATGGAAGGGGTAGTTTGTTGGGGATTGATCAGAGACATTGCGTTACTTGAAAGTGAATAATATCCCATATTCCCTCTAATAGAAGGGTATGGTCTTCTACTCTCAGAACCAAATTTTCGAGAAATTAAAGATTTTAAACTTGATAACTCTAAATCTAATGACCGTATTCACTTCAATTCAAGTCTGGATCCACACTCTATGCACTCTGAAGAACACTAAAAAACTAGCCTTCAGGGGCCGCTTCGCGGCCCCCTTCGGCTAGGACTTTTGCTTCGCAAAAGTGCGAAACAGGGGTGTTTGTGGTACGATGAGCGGAACTTTTTTGATTTTGTGATGCGGTGCGGTGCGCCATTTCTGCACCGCCAACATCTCTGGTGCAAACCAAAGACAATATCAAAACAAAACAACATCAACTCCAGCACCAAAACAATTTTGTTTCTAAATTAGAATGCATTGCATTTGTTGCATTTCTCATTTTCATGCTCATACTCTCTCACACTATCAAAACTTTTAATTTCATAGCTCTCCCCTCCTGAGAATTCATCAAATCATAAAACTAAAACTATCCAATTAAAAAAATTCAATCAATCATTTAAAATGTTTCCTTATCGTCATTCAATTATCCCATTGATGTCATTTTCTGAGTCTTCAAAAATTTCAAGTTCCTTTTCATCCATAAAAGTGCAACAAAGAATCGATTCACTAAAGGCGAAATCACTTCTAATAGGGATAATTGTCCAATTATCTGATCAAACCCAAACAAAACTTATACGTTGCACACCGCGGGAAGATTGCGCATCTTTCGGTACAAACCCCATCTCAATTAGATGATCACATCTCTAGATATAAGCTTGGACAAACAGACAACACACTACAAAAATACTGATAGTAGTGATTTGGAATTCCCATTCTCGTTGATCTCGTTTTCCACTATCTGGAGATCACCTTTCAAGGCCAAAATATGTCGGCTAATGGATAACGACTACCCATTATTTTATTTTTCATCAGAGAAGAAACTAACGGTGAAGTCAAAAATTAGCATTTATGCTAACTAAAAAATCAAATCGCGATAAAACTATACGTTGCACACGGGTCACGATTACACTTCGAATCATCTGTGGGCTTCCTTGTTCACAATCAGGTATCGAGATCTAAGCTCATACACTCAGCAATTTTACCAAAAAGAAAAGATATCAGATTCGGATGCTCCGTACTTGGTTACCATACTTTATCAATTTGCCAATCAAATTCTAAAATAGCAGGCGTGCTCTGTTCATATGTAAATACCCACAATTGTGTAAGCAAAAGTGAGAATAAACTTCAGATTCCCTGTGCTTGATCATCATTTCCACCAGTTTTTGTCATTTTCTCACCAAAAAGATGGGCTTTATCATTAAAGTTTCAGTGGATAATCTTTCCAAAAAGACTTCTGAGCTGTGATCGCATTATAGTATCTCAATTCAGGGATGGGCCGGGACCGGGGAGTCTCTTTTAATTTCTAGCATTTTCAAGGTATAATAAACCTTATAAGGTGTGTCTCAAATTATGAACGCATCCCTCTTTTTTGCAATGTTCCGACTGGTGCTAATGCTATCAAAAGTTAAATAATTATTTTTATATTATCAAGCTCGCAGAAGAATAATATCTATCCACTTTTCACTTGAATTGCTTCATCGGTAGACTCGTTGGCGACAAAATTAAAAATCGCTTGTCTCAAATTGTGAACGCACTTTGAGTTCAAGAGCACTACACCCTCAATACCTGAATTATTCCGGCTCAAATTTTGTACATAGATTCTCTAATATATTCCTCACATATCTGCAAGGTTTCAGTCCGATTCAATTGACTATGCTGTTTCTAAGATTTTTTCTGAAAGTATTCCTTAACTATGGAAATTGTCCAAAAAGGTTGAGAAAGATTTCTTCAAACTCTTATTTCTGAGTATAGCTAACCTATCAGAAAACTGATAGCATGGAATGATAAGATCATTATTAGGCTTCCAAAATATGATTTATAACGAAAAAAAATCTATAAGAGCCTAGAACAATATTGTTTTAAAATTTCTTTAAAAGGCATATTTTCCCATAATTGAGGCTACGTCGGATGTTTGATGAAGTGTAGATCTCCAGTAACGTGATGCAAGAGATGTATTTGGTCTCAAAAGAAGCGGAATGGAATATATTTCCAGGATTTATGTCATTTTTCCGTATATCATATGAAATTTCCATCCTTTGGATTTGTGAAGAAGCTTTCTTAACATTTTCCATAGTTAAGGAATACTTTCAGAAAAAATTGTAGAAACAGCATAGTCAATTGAATCGGACTGAAACCTTGCAGATATGTGAGGAATATATTAGAGAATCTATGTACAAAATGAGCCGGAATAATTCAGGTATTGCGGGTGTAGTGCTTTGAACGGGAGGGCGTGCGTTGTCCACCAAAGTGCAGCGTTGTCCATCAAACTTTTTGGTGGACAACGCTACGGACTCTCGCGCAATTTAATACAAACACAATACCAATGCAAATTCAAAAGCAATACTCAACTCAAAAACAATACAAAATATCTTCTAACAATCAATGAAATCTATCTTACCAATCAATGCGAATCTCATCTATCATATCTCACATCAATCAATACTGTACCTTCATATTCATATTTTCTATCCAATTTAAAAAATTCAATCAACCATTTAGAATATTTCTTTGTCACCATTCAATTATCAATTATCCCATTGATGTCATTTTCCAAAATTTTTCCAAGATTTTGCAGAAAATTTCAAGTTCCTTTCCATCCATAAAAAATGCAAAAAAGAATCGAACCCTCGCATCATATACTCACCATAAGGTCATATGAGACGTTATTTATAAAAATCGAGTATGGAGTGGTACCCAAGAATTCGACCCTCAAATTTCGAACCGATTCTTTGTCCCTGGGGGTTTTCGACTACGCTGATTACGAATCTAACGGTTAAAATTCGATCCGACCACTCGTTCCGCATGTTCCGGAAGGGCCGCATCCGGTAGTTCCGGAAAATTATAGTTTCGTTATTCGGCATGGAAAAAGTTCAAATTTGGTATCAAAATGTTCTCAGAGACCAGCTGAACATGATTCTGAAAAGATTTCGTCGAAATGACATCGAATAAGAAAGTTATGATGAACATAGTGAAACATATGGAAAATGTCATATCGATTTTTCGCGTTTTTTTAATTTTTAATTTTTTAAAAGCCCCAGGTTCCGTGAGTTATTTATACTGAGAAGTAGCCCAGGTCTTCTAGTTTCTGGAACACTTGGCCGTTTTTCTATAGACTGCCCGCTAGGCGAGTTTTATTCATTTTTGTACTGCCAATTTTCACCCTTCTCTATAGAAGCTTATGATTCAATGCATAAAATTGCCTAATGACCCATGAATGTCATATATCATTGAAATGCTAATTATCTGCACTTTCAGACGGTTAATTCTAATTACCGATTTAATCGAGCAATTGTCGATTTTATTGATTTATCGATTTTTTACTCCATGGAAACGAACACGCGCACCTATTTGTGAAATGAAAGTAAAAACGAGCCCGAAAGTGACTAGTAATTGAATGGGAATTATTCAATTAGACTAATTAGCATAATTATCTAAAGAGTTAATTGGTCAATTAGCGATTTCATACGGTAATTTGACATCGTTATTTTATTTGGTAGAGATTTTCATGTATCTTTTTCGAATTTGACTAATGATTGTAGCGAGATAATTATAGCATGCTAATTAGCTCATCTAATTACTCAATTAACTCGATGATTATCTTACTTTCACGTGAACTTGAGCTCATTTTTCCTCAAAATTCGTTAGCTATTTGTTTTTGTGCAATTAATATTCTGCCTATGTCTGTGAGCTTAGGCATTATTACATTAATTAATTTGTAATTTAGGGCATAATATTTGTCAGGATTCATAAAATATTATTTTATCCACTTTTGTGCAAAGTTGAGGCATTCATTTTATAGACTTTCAAGATACGAAGAACGACATTGACCCAAGATATAGGATATAAAGCTCTCAAGCTGGGACTAATATTTCATTTAGAGTTGGCCATTTTTCGGCAAACTTGGTTGTTTGGAGGTTATTTTGATTACTACTGAATTTAGATAGAGATGCATCATTTTCCTGATCACTGTCATACGGCAAAATGAGGTCGGTTAATGACAGTTTGCTAGGAAAATTTTTAATTGTGCGTTTATTTCGAGGACGCCTCCCTTTCGGCTTGGGTTTCATTGTTATCGCTGTTACTGTTTCTTCACTGCCTTCCTCGTCATCCTCCTCATCTTCTCCCTGAATTTTTAATTGATTTCATCGATTGATTTTCATTCTCTTACATCCTTTTTAAAGATGAGATCCTTCTTCTCCATAACATCGTCCATCAGCTGTGTCTCCAATGTATCGTAGAGATCGTCTTCTTCCACGGCCTCTAATTCTGGATCTCCCTCAGGATGCTCAGCTTCTAACGCAAGCTGGTTTTCTTCATCCATAGTAATCTTTCCTAAATATATTATATCGTTTTTGTAACAATAAAATAAAGATGACACCTTTTGCTGCTGCTCTTCCTCTCGATTTTAGATAATTGCTGATAGTCCGATCGCTTGGCAATTCTTCTTCTGTGAAGAGTGATAAACCACTTGCGTCCTTCCTCTCTCTCAACTGTGCCAACGCTTGAGCTCCTGTGACTTTCTTGCTCTTGTCATTCAGATATGCACTGTACAGTTCATCGAGGACAGCTTTGACAGCCGGCAAAATCCTTACATTTTCTCTTTTCATAAGAGCCCATCCAACTGACAATCCCTCATCTGCATCCTGTCCCTCAGAAATAAGGACATCGTTGATAATGGTGCCCATAAAGTCCTGGTTCGGTCGAGCATCGAATCTTTCCAACTTTTGATTGTAAATGCCAATAGCCTTATCGATGAGCCCTACCCGATCCGGAATTATCTTGTGCTTTCCTTTGATTTCATGGTTATGGCGTGCCTTCGGGTTGATGAAAGTCGCTGAGCACGAAGGCTCTCGACATCGTAAAATCGTGCCAACCCATAATTTTCGATCCAAAGTTTCAGGCTCGTTTGATAGTCTCTCCATTTCTTCTGCTTCATCTTCAGGGTGTGAATCGATGTCCATTGCATCATCGTCTGGCTCGGGAGAATCTTTGAATGGCCCTTTCATAATCCAAAAGTCTTCGATTTTTCTTGAAGTCGTACTGCTAGTGTCTTTTGGCCTTTCAGAGATAAAAATTCCAGTATTATGGTTCTTTGGCTGATACTCTCTTCCTGAGCCAATTTTAAACCATTTGCGCGCAATAACCTTTTTTCCAGAAAATTCAAAGTTGTGCAGCTGAGAAATTTGATCGAATTGATCGCTTTTGGTCCTTTTCCTTCCTTCGTTTGTCTCGCCTCCAATTCTCCCAATTTGCACGGTGATTCCCTTTATTTCACTCTCCTTTATCCGTTCATAGAAGTTTTCGGGAGTTTCCGCATTTTTTCCCTGGTCGATTTGATGGTACACTTGCCGTTTAACGAGTGCTGCAATCCGATCAGCGGATCCCTTCCCTGTACCGGTCTCGCTATGGGTCAGCATGATGATTTCGACGCCAGTCTGCTCGGATATCCACGGAATGGTAGATATTGTGTCCGTGCAGCGATAATAACCTAAATAAATATTTTCATTTTGTTTTATGATTGATGTTTTACCGGCTGCATCCATTCGAAGGATAAGCCGCTTAACTCCAAACGGCTTCACCCAGAGGGCCATGTCATAGATGGAGGCAGTCACTGTCGAAGAGTTCTAAAAATTAAAAAAAAAAAAAAAATCAACATAATTTAGCTAGATAAAGAACCTGCTTCGCATTCCCGCTGACGATATGGATGAACGAATGTTCAAAGAGAAAGTCCACGTAACCGTCGAACTTTGCCAAGACGTGACAGATGTGCCACGAAGTCCCTGACTTACCATAGTAATCACTTTGGCGTTCGCGGTGGTACTGGGCCAGCCATCGCTGCGCATAATCGCATGTCACAAATGCAGTTCCGGCAGTCAACGAAGCAATCAGTTCGCGCCTTTCATACTCCGAGTACCACGCGCGAATGACATGGGCTTTATACTCCAGAATCTTCTTCACAGCTCTTTTCACAATCGTTTGACGGTTAAGCATATCCTTGAGCCGGGCTGGATCATTTTGAGCCTCCTTCACCCATTTTACTACCAGCGTCTCCAGCATTTTCAAAGTTGTCTTCACCTCCTCACACGCATCGCAACGTATTTTATGATTATGCATGTTGTTGGGTGCATCATAACAATTTCTACGATAATGCTGGTTAGTCGGATCGGATAGGGCTCTAAGGGCGCAGTGATCTGAGATCTGACTGTAAAGCTTTATCCGCTGTTTGAATTGGGTTCGTAGATACGCATACAATTCAAGAATTCGATAATGCAAATCCTTCTTCGTAGCCTCATCAATTTCTCCCAGCATGTACCAATCCTTTAACTTTTCCAGAAGAATTTCGACAGCCTGAAACAATAATTTAACATCAATTTCAATTGGTCAAATTATTTTAGAGCTACTAGTATTTCATTATTCTAATTTTAAAATTTTATCCTATTCTTAGAATTTTTCCAACTCTAATTCAAGTTGGCTATTTCATTACGCTAAAAATTCTATTCTAATTGTAAAAGCACCAGAATGAACATTTCTAGAGTCGAACAAATCTATTTACTAATTTTACAGGGAACTTAAATATGAATTTTGAATAAAAAGCTGTTTTTCTATCCATCTGTCTTACTTCACTTGCGTCAGCCTGAATGTAGTCGACGCATTGCATGCTCCGCTTCTTGGTTGCCGGAATTTCCCGCAAGATGCGGTATATGGTCGATTTGGCGAAGACCAGATGCAGCTCTCCCCTATCCTTCATAACCTTTATAAAACCGTTCACGATCTGCGTGTGAGACATCAACCGAAGTCCAGTTGTCACGGACACTGTTTCACCGCTCTGCAGCTCCACCGTCTTTTCACCCCATCCTATCTCTAAGGTAATTTCCGGGCTAAAAATATTTTTATTTAACGTAAATTAATTTCTTCAACCTTGCCAGATATTGAATGAACGCCGTCAGTTTTGCCTGGCTGTATTTGTTTCGCGTTCGCAAAGACGTGTATGGATTGAAGTCAAAACCACGAGCAATTCGACGAGCACGACTGCATGCATAATGGCTGAGACCAGGAATGTAGGCCATCAGTTTAGAATCCGGGTTTTTCGGCGCCACCGATGCCAAAAGAATATCCCGCCCAAACTTCGAATAGGTGACAGCATACATGTCGGCTACATGCTGCAGACCCAGATCAATTTGCTGCTCTCTAAGCCCAGTACCCCAGAACTGAATACAGCGTATTTTAAGAGATTTTCCATGAATATTTTACCTTATCAACTACTCGTTTTATCGCCTCTTTTATTAAATCTTCGTAGGATCCACCAGCAATACAGTAAGCTAATCGATAAATTAGGCGACGATAAGCGTACACTTTCCTTCTTCTTGACTAAAATAAGTAATGATTGTGTATTATAAATTCGAGATCTCAAGCTATTACCTCATTAGACAACGTATAATAGGGAATTTTAGACGGAAGTTTCTTGATATCATTAATTTTGATAATTTGTCGAATGAATGGCATTTCATTGGGGCACATTTGATCCGAAAATGGTTTGGGCTTGACAGTTGTTGTAAGCTGGTTTTCATAGCTGCTCTCATCATAATCATCGTCAATGTCGTCCAAATCCGATATCGTCGTTGTTTTTTCCGTCGTAGTAGTTGGTACGCTTGTAGTCGTTGTTGTCGAAAAAAAACTAAAATATTCCACTAATAATTCATAAAATCCAATAATTTTAGTCTTACTTGGGATAAGCCTCTCTCATTTCCGATTCTACTTTATCAACAGCCTCCTTATGTCTTCTGCATAATGCTAAAAGTAAAATTTTATATTAAACTCGCAATTATCTTTAATTAATCTTACGTAATCCATCCATTAAGTGCGTATTATTGGCCAACAAGATAGCAGTTGCTTGATCGTTGTTTAAACGATAATGAGCGAAAACATTTCCATGGTTAATTGTTAGCAAATCCAAGGGAAATGAGCATTGAAGCTTTTTATCATGACTCATCTTATAATGCTTAGCGAATTTTTCACTATCATATTGTGTGACCAATTCCTAAATCTATTTATAGTTAGTTTGTAAATATTTATAATATTTCGTTCAGTTACGTACATTTTTATGACGCGAGCAAATGAGCCGCTCTCCTACACTTGGATCATTAACGTTAACTTGTTCCGCTGCACCTCGTTGTGCTGCCAAAGCCATTTCATTGGCTGAACCATATAATTGCCTTTGTGGCAATTTTCCAAGCATTTGATTCCATCTAAATTATTCAAAATATGAGCCTGACAATAATGGGCATATTAATTAAAGCAATAAATAAGTGAAAGTAAAAATCACTAAATTCTCACTTAATTAGTTCTCCCTCACATTTAGTGCTCACTTGCGAATATTGATAACGGACACCAATTTCCAAATTCGATCGACGTTCAATAGAAAAATGGCAGGAATGTCCAGGATCTTGATTAATCGTGCCAACTTTAGGTATAACAGAGTCGCTCGAATCACCGCTGGCTTGCCCTTTATCTTGAGAAGTGCCTTGTTCCAACCGCTGCCGCTCACATTCACTCAGTTTCTTCTTCACTTCTCCCAACTCTTTTTCAACTGATCTCTTAATGTCAGGGTCTTCAGGATCCATTGCACCGGCAGTTTTAGCATTCGATTTGGGAATGGACGACGACAAGGAAGTCTCAGATTTTGTAGCTTCAATACTTGACTGAGTGGAATAGCCAATAGGCAAAGCAGTAGGTTCAATAATTTTAGGAACATTGAGGGACGTTGTGGGGCAATAGATGGACGATGTTTTGTTGTATAAAAATGACTGCACCTCCTTTAGAAAATTAGCTGCTAAGACGCAATCCAGTTTCGAGGAACAATTGGATGTAGCGTTCCTCATCAGCCATCCGAGATGGTTTAATTCCGAAGGATTCAGAGTCGAATTTTCCACAAGTTGGAGATGAGACGGGCAAAAATTTTTTACCATTTTAGCATATGCCTCCAGCATATAAGAAAGTATGTAACGAAGAGCAAGGATTTCTCGATGGTATTGTTGAACGAGGGGGTCAGCTTTGGGTAAATATATTTTCTCAAGATGGCTCAATTCATGAGCTGATGATTCAGTTTCAATGTTTAGAGAATAAAGAATGAGAAATAGCCATGTAAAGAGCTGCATATTCAGCTTTGTGAACTAATCAAGTGTTGTAAGTATACTTAGTAGAAAGATAAATTCACGAATGAGACTGTCAGGTGTTTATTTTCTCCTTTAACTGTTGATATTGCATTATGTTCTCCTTTTTCAAGGACGGATACGTAAAATACCCAGTGCGCAGTCTTTTTTTTGGTATGATGATACAATTTGGTTTGCGTTTTTTCTTACTTGCTAAATGCATTTGTTCTACTTTACTGGTCCAATTCAGTTATCATTATTGATAAGAGAAAAGTTCAAATGAAGAGACGAGTTGTGAACGCTTACAAAACTATTCACTTTTAAAATGATTTGTAAAATCTAATTTTGACAAATATTTTTTATTTAAATTCAGAAAAAATATACTGGAATTTTAGGTAGAGTTATGCAGGATTATGTGTAAATTTCAAGAAAAAAAATCATTAGACCTATGCATGCGATAATGAAATATTTGAGATGAATATCGACTAGATATTTTTAAAGTAAATTCAGAATATCATGAAATTGCTTACCATTTATTTAGATTATCGATCTAGTATAGGTTGAAGACAGTAGTTATATCTTCGTATACTCAGACGCAGGTAAGGCTGAAATATCAAATGTATAACTTTTTCATATTCATAATATAAAAATTTAAGATTGATACGAAAAGAGCACTGGCAGCTTCGATTCCACCTATGGAAAATTAATCTGAATAAAATAATTTTTTAGAAAAAGTTTTAGGATAAGCTATTAGGATTCAAAGAAGAATACATTCGCCTACAACAATATCTAATTCAGGAGGAAATAGTATACAAATTTGGAGAAAATTCAGAAAGCCTCAGGAACTTCTGTATTGACCTATTACGATTTATAGTACGTCATTTGTCAGTCATTACGTGCATTTTAAACTTTTAAATTGTAATTTTTTTCAAAGAATTGTCTTCAGATGGCTCTAGAAATGTGGAAAAGAGCGGACATCAGTGATTTGGGAATCGAACATCAGTCGGAGAAGACGAACTTTGGAAACGCGATGGGCGGAATCGTCAACTCTATCAGACCGATGGCGTTCTATACGGAGTTAGCTTTTGAAATTTAGTTGTTCGTCTATCAATCTTCAAAAATTAATTGCTCGAATTAAATTTTATTGAATAATTTTTCGATTTAGCATATGGTTTTGGTTGTGGCTCGCTTCCTCTCTCTTCTTTCTCCTCTCTGCGGGTCTGAACATCTACCAGAAGCTGGAGTGAGACATTATCATTTTTTAATAACTTCCTTATTTCTGAACCAAATTGAATTATTATTTTTTTATTTGACAGACACTTATCTCTAGTTTATCATGCACCAAAAAACAAATTTTTTGAATATTGATTTTTGCAGAAATGCGCACATTTCGCGTCATGGTTGCGGACTTTCCGATCCGTACTTCCTTTACGCGTAAATGACGTTGTAACAATTCGTCCTTCCAGTATGTTGTAGAGAGGGGCATGGTGAACAACTTTTTTCCAGAATTTATTCTAGAATTTGCACAGACAGGGAGATATGAATTTTTGAAAAATTCTGTCAAAAAAGGCATTATGCTGAATTTGGTCATCTCACTTCAAAAAATTCTGGATCCCCAACGGTAGCGATTCGGGAGTTGGTCCAACGATGAAAGTTGTTCGTCATGTCATTCTACACAACATATTGGAAGGAAAATTTGTTCCAACGCCATTTACGCGTATAGGTAGTACGGGTATATAGGGTATCTTCGGGTAACTTTTTCCTACCAAAAATATTGTCCTAAAATTTAATTTTTATTTTTATGATATTCTCTTACTTAAGATCTACAAAATAAAGAAATAATTATGAAAATTTGCACAATACATAGAGAGATATGATTTTTTGAAATTTACTGTCCAAACGGCACTTTGTAATAATTGGTCGTCACACTTAAAAAAATTCTGGAGCCTTAACGGTAACGATTTCGGAATTGGTCCAACGACGAAAGTTGTTCTCCATGTCATTTTACACAACATACTAAGAGGAAAATTTTTTCCAACGTCATTTACGCGTATAGATAGTACGGGTATATAAGGTATCTTCGGGTAATTTTTTCTCGCCAAAATTGATTTTCAAAAAATTTCTTGTTACTTTTAGATTATTCTCCTCGACAGGATCTGCAAAATAAAAAAATAATCATGAAATTTGGTGCAGAAATAAGGAAGTTATGAATTTTTGAAAATTTTCTTTCGTAGAAACTAAACTAATTTTACGCATTCGACGATTTATTTGGCCTCAGGACCTAACACTTTTCAGAGCAAATCGCCTAAAATATGAACTGAAGATGATGAGAGGTACTGAGGATGTTGAGGAAGAGACGAAACATGAGGAACACACCGGCAAGGACCACTGGGTGAAGACTACCAAGAAGATGAAGAGGTCGACGACCCAGGTTGCAGGAAGCTTGTCGGTTACCGTTGAAAAGGGGACTCCTACCGCAACTCATGAGCCCTCTACCAGCTCCTGCCAGGAAATTTCTGAATAGTTATCCATAAAGTATTAAAATTTTTGAAGACAGCTAAATTTTGTACATGTTTCTTTTTTCAAATAAGACTTATTTCATTAAAATATTGCGGCTATCAGATCGAGTACAAAATTTTATCCTATTCTTCTCAAACTAAACTTATATCACCTGTAAATATCTTTAATTTTTTATAATTAATTAGTCATTTTCCTTTATTTTTTTAAAGAAATGTTGGATTAGAGAAAGTAAAACTTTGTAGTAAATCACGACGCTATAATATAGCTTTTCAAATAAATTTCTTTTGTAATCTTTTCTGCAAATTTTATGAATGTCAATCAAATTATGCATTAACCGACCTCATTTTGCCGTATGACAGTGATCAGGAAAATGATGCATCTCTATCTAAATTCAGTAGTAATCAAAATAACCTCCAAACAACCAAGTTTGCCGAAAAATGGCCAACTCTAAATGAAATATTAGTCCCAGCTTGAGAGCTTTATATCCTATATCTTGGGTCAATGTCGTTCTTCGTATCTTGAAAGTCTATAAAATGAATGCCTCAACTTTGCACAAAAGTGGATAAAATAATATTTTATGAATCCTGACAAATATTATGCCCTAAATTACAAATTAATTAATGTAATAATGCCTAAGCTCACAGACATAGGCAGAATATTAATTGCACAAAAACAAATAGCTAACGAATTTTGAGGAAAAATGAGCTCAAGTTCACGTGAAAGTAAGATAATCATCGAGTTAATTGAGTAATTAGATGAGCTAATTAGCATGCTATAATTATCTCGCTACAATCATTAGTCAAATTCGAAAAAGATACATGAAAATCTCTACCAAATAAAATAACGATGTCAAATTACCGTATGAAATCGCTAATTGACCAATTAACTCTTTAGATAATTATGCTAATTAGTCTAATTGAATAATTCCCATTCAATTACTAGTCACTTTCGGGCTCGTTTTTACTTTCATTTCACAAATAGGTGCGCGTGTTCGTTTCCATGGAGTAAAAAATCGATAAATCAATAAAATCGACAATTGCTCGATTAAATCGGTAATTAGAATTAACCGTCTGAAAGTGCAGATAATTAGCATTTCAATGATATATGACATTCATGGGTCATTAGGCAATTTTATGCATTGAATCATAAGCTTCTATAGAGAAGGGTGAAAATTGGCAGTACAAAAATGAATAAAACTCGCCTAGCGGGCAGTCTATAGAAAAACGGCCAAGTGTTCCAGAAACTAGAAGACCTGGGCTACTTCTCAGTATAAATAACTCACGGAACCTGGGGCTTTTAAAAAATTAAAAATTAAAAAAACGCGAAAAATCGATATGACATTTTCCATATGTTTCACTATGTTCATCATAACTTTCTTATTCGATGTCATTTCGACGAAATCTTTTCAGAATCATGTTCAGCTGGTCTCTGAGAACATTTTGATACCAAATTTGAACTTTTTCCATGCCGAATAACGAAACTATAATTTTCCGGAACTACCGGATGCGGCCCTTCCGGAACATGCGGAACGAGTGGTCGGATCGAATTTTAACCGTTAGATTCGTAATCAGCGTAGTCGAAAACCCCCAGGGACAAAGAATCGGTTCGAAATTTGAGGGTCGAATTCTTGGGTACCACCCCCCTTTATAAAAAACTCGATTTTTATAAATAACGTCTCATATGCGCTATCCACTTGGCCATCCAAGCATGCTCGCGACTCTCTCCTTTCAGAGACATTCGGAATAAAGAGTCCATTCTCCCCGCAGAGAAATAGCATGCGGGGGTGAGAGAGCAAAATGCTAAAGGCAAAATCACTTCTAATATAAGGATAATTACCTAATTATCTCATCAAACCCAAACAAAACCTATACCTTGCACACCGCCGGAAAACTCTGCATCCAGCCATACCACATTCAACCATTTTGATTCATCCCACTTCAAGCAATAGCATTGGACACACAGATTAAGTAAGAAAAAACAGTTTTTTGGGTAAAAGTACCCATTTCCTGAACCAAAATCGATCGGGTTTTTTACGTTGCACATCAGGACAAAATTACCTTTCCAACCATGTATAACACTTGGGTCTACCATGCTTAGTATTCGAGAACTAAGCTTGGACAAACAGACAGACACACTTAACAAAAATACTAAAAAGTAGGATATTGTTTAGGATGATTTGAATTGTTGTGTGATGGTCAGTTCTGCAATTTTGCGGTGCCCTTTCAGATGAAGGTGTCATTTAATTAGAGGCAATACAGTCAATAATGGCGATGACTGGGCTTAAAGGGTGAAAATCTCGCGAGTCTTCAAGTCTGCAGGAGTGAATCACCGTCCCATAGTGCACAGGCCAGATCGAAAGGCAGGTAAATTGAAGGGAAACGAAAAAGATCGCAGAAAAGACTGAAAGCATTGGCAGAGGCATAGACAAAACGGGGAAAATAGAGAAAAAAGCCTGCCAATAACTCAATAATTGGAAACTAGAAAGGATTTGCGATAATTTAAGTCATTCCAACAAGTTTTGATCTCTAAAAATAGAACAAGTACATTGGGAAATGAAGCCAGGAAGAAGAGTGTCTATCACAACTCACAGCACTACGAACATCCACAATTTCGCCACAAAGGATTCAGGAAAATCGTTCCGAAGTCTACCAACATATCTGAGTCATTCGGCAATTACTATATGACGAGATGGCGAGATGAAGTGTTCTATAGTTTACGTAAAGGAATGGGAGTTGAGTGAGATAGTATGGAAAAAGATAGATCTCGTCATCTCATCAAATACGAGTTGCCAATGAGAGGAGAGGTGAGTTATGAATTTTCGAGGTATACGATAAGAAAATGTTTTGAAAGTCATGTGCCGTCTGGGCGACATGCGTTAGAATTTTCCTCAAATGATTCATTAACCTCGATGCTGTTAAAATCGAAACCTTGGCTTACAAGTGACTTGCATTTTTCATCCTCATTTCTCAGAAAATTTTTTATTTTTTTCTCTATTTTTCATAGTTTTATGCATATGCGAAGGGATACTCCTTTTTCCTGGTTGAATGACTTCAAAATGAGAAGGAAATGTAGCAACATCTTTTTTCTCGGGTAAAATTGAATCGAATCAAAAAATTGTTCAAACACACTGCACAATAGAAGGCGTTCCTTTTTGTCGAAGGCTCTTGAGGAAATCCGCTTTCCCCTTTTATAAGCATATCTTAATAAACCCGGCTGCGATATCCGGAAATGTTAGCGTTTTTTCAACACTTTGTCCAACGACGGCTTTTATCCTCTCAAGCGAGCATTTTCTTCTTCGCATTCGCATTCGATTTTGCATTAGCACACGTGAATTTGTGTGGCCGCATTACGTGTTTCACCCCCAAATTAACAAACTTTCAAGCCCTTTAGCATAAAGTCGCCGGAGGTCAAAGGTTCCGCGTTGAGCGTGTTTGAAAATGCCACGGTTTTTCATACTTCTAGCCATTCTAAGAGAGGACTATCGTCAGAAACACTGCGACCTATACCCAGCACATTTTCTAATATTATTGATAGGGAGAGAACGCGTCAATATTCAAAAATTACGCTACTCGTCTCTCGTTTCTCTTCTACGCGACTCACTATTTCGCTCCTTCAAACTCGATTTCGAATTGCGCTTGTGCATGAATATCGACTTTGCTCTCCAATCAACAATATACCTGTTTCTATCTTCAATCCTTTATTAAACAGAAAAGTAATTTTAGACGCTATCATAACTATGATCATTTTTGCTCCTTCCCCCAATATTTTATTTAATCTTGATTTTCAGGTATTCCTAGTAACATCGAAAGCTATGGAGGCTATTTGAAAACCATAAACCTCAAGCTCTTAAGCCCTTAAGCCATTGAGAAATAATGTATGGTTAAGGTACGGGATTTCTTTTTGATACTATTTCGCATGGTTTGAGGGCTTATGATTTCCAAGTTTCCAGCCGTGGAATGGTTTTTTTCAAATCATTTAACGTTTCTTCTAGCCTCAACTCTGCCTGCCTATCCATTTTCAAGTTCGACTTTACACCGCGTTCGATGCGTGTAATTCGATAACGTGTGATCACATAGAGGATAATAATCACCATCATAATATGTGCTAAAAATGCGGACGTGTTAGGTTGATTGACAGATTTCCAAGCGCGCTCATTTTTGTTTTTTTCTCGTCGAGACTTCGAATTTTACGAAATGTGAGCTTCGAAATATGAGGATTCTCATTTATAAATACGCTCGTCGTCGTCTTCCTCCAGATGACCCCGATAATTTTCCCATTTTTAGAGAGAGGGCCGGGGATTTCGAGAGGGCGGAAGATGGCACACACACAAATTTCTCCCACCCGCCTAATATTAGTCCGCGCCAGGCATGAAGGCTCAATGAAAAGAGATTGAAATTTGCGAGGAGCGCGCGGTCTCTCAATTAAAATCGAGCAGAAGGCGGGAGGCCAGATACTTTTCCAGGATAGAGAAACCAATATGAGCGCTTCCATATTTGTGAGCATGACACATACGCACACGCATATTTTCCCGCTAGTGTAGTAGGCCTGCTCAAATGCATCGATCAATTTGTTTTGAACGAAAATTTTGCAGCGGAAGTGGAGAATTTTTGTTGCGGTCGCTTTTTCACACAGCGGCGTTTCTAGCCTCTTGAACGATGTTTGTTCTACGCAGCATGCTGCTTCAAATTACCTCGTCTTGCTTAGATATTCACTAGACTGTCGCATCCGTGAGTAATTCGGAAATGCGCAATTTCGCTTAACAGTCAGATATGATACGGATGAAAGCAATTAAAACTGCGTTAATGATTCATCGTGCTAGCGCTACTTGTCTGATTCGTGGTTTCCTGCAGCGCTTTGCCTCTTAGATCGTTCGATCTTTAATGTTATGTTGTGGATGCCTCGAGACTTCTCTTGTCTGCTTCGTATTCGACGTTTCGAGACGCGCGAGTCGCGTTACTTTCGATTTGTGCTGCTAACTTTTCCCTTAATTGGCCACTTTGACACATATTTGCGGGAGATAGTGAGCGGCAAGTGCTCCTTGAGGGTGACTGGGGACTGCCTGCCCTCCTCTCCTGTTTTTCCCTCTGCAACATCTCAACTCAACTCCCCTCACATACTTCAAACTCATCCAATCATTTTCACACATCCCCTCCCGCGTCTGCAAACTACATTTAACTGTGTGTTTTGCAAAGTGAAAGTTACTTGTTTAGCATCAAGATATGTTCAAACGCTAAAATTTAGCATCAGAACACCTTTTCCCCAGCACTTTGCCATGAACACTTCCATTCCGAGAATTTCTAGCATTTGTTCAACACACACACACACATCTATTTTACCAATGAAGTTAGTTATTAATGAGACCCCATTCGACGGAATACCTTTCCAATATTTTGCTGATCGAAATTCTGCAAGCTTGTTCCGCGTCTTCTAAGGGAATCACCCCCTGCGAGCCACTTTCTATTATATCGTCTGGTTGCAATTTCTTCGTCTCCCGCCGCCGCTGTCGTCGTCGTGCCCGTTTGCTCCTGTGTTCAGTGGTTCGATGACTCTCCTCTCTTCGCTCCCTCTCTCTCTCTCTTCTCCCACACACGCTCCTCTTCGCCTCATTCACTCTATCTAATCTCTATCAGGATGCTTAGCAGCGCTTCCCCGAATTCCCCACGGACCCCGTCAAGGCCTCGACGAGCTTCCCTACCGCTGCGCACCAGGTCTTCTCCTTCTTCTTCGTCCTGCCTGCATCCTCAATTCCCCCGTAGTTTTCCGCCTCGCGCGCGTGTGAGCACAAAATATTCAGAAATTATCTATATACGTGCACCGATGCGCCTACCAGACGATGGAACCAAATTGTTGTTATAGATAGGAAAAATTGAGAGTTTTGAGAAAGTGCAGGAAAGCGTTGCCATTTCGTCATATATTAATTTCCTATTTTGACGGATGAAGCGTTCTCTATGTTTAAAGATAGGATTAAGCATCTTGTCTATAGATTTTGACTCAATAACCATCTATTATCCTTAGCCTCTCTGATAGTTGAAACAGCACACATTCTGGGGCAGTAACATTTAAAGTTAGGGGCATCGCAACGAATACTTCGCCGCCGTTTTCGAGTTTTTGTGAAGATGATGGGGAACTTTTCCTGTTTCTCTGTCTAGCGGTATTTTCCTGGGGTTTAAATCTTAGCGTCTCTCGTTCGAAGGACCTATTTTGCAACTTCTGAAGACGAAGACGCACACTCATTGCCTATTCATTTTCCAAGTGTCTTCGAGGCACCGTCGAGCTATCATCTCACTTTTAATTGCCACACTGGTAGAGTTAAGTGCGCTTTAGCTATCTGCTCTTTGCTTTCTAACATTGCATAATTCTTTCTCTTTTTAAAATTCACACTATTTTGACATTATTATTTTCCCTCTTAAATCTCAAAACTATTCCTACATTTTCTAGTTCTATGCTATCTCTCACAATTATGAATATCTTTTCCGTATAATATTCCCCCATTGTTTCTTAACCATCTAACATTCCAGAACTATTTCCACCGGTTTTAGCTTCTCTGCTATCTAAAATCTCTAATCATCACTTTGCATATTCCCCTTCCTTTTCGCATCCATGTGCAGTGGCAATCTAGAGTGAAGCCCTTCCTAGCCTCTCTTCCTCGTCGGGAAGTTAATTTAAAAATAGCACTTCTATCGGCACATCGCACTGAATAATTATTTAATTATTTCATCATTTTCATAAACTATCTGCATCATTGCTTCACGTTAGCGCAACTTTGACTCTTTTTAATGGTCAATGTTTATTCTCAATTTAGCGCTATGCGATTTATTGTAGATGACCGATAACTTGAGACGAAATAAATAGTGCACATATTCGAATATGGCAAAGTGCATTGCGTATTTACAAATAGTCGCCACATTCATTCACTGAATCGATATGAATTGTCGCGAGGTTTGCTGCAAACAACGCTTTAATTTCTGCGTATCAAAACTGCGCTATTTATTTCGTCCCAAGCTATCGGTCATTAACGATACCGTTCAATATTTTTCTTTTTTATCATCTTATCTCTAACCGGTCCTGCGTTTACCAAATTCTATCGTGGAAAAACACTAGTCGGTGTCTTTCGCCCCAATTTTCGACCTGTGAAGTTTGCACACTTTGCCTCCAGAGGAGTCTTGTAAATATTTCCCAGCCCTTTGAAAATAGCAAGTCAATTTGAGAGGGAGAGCGGAAAAATTCCCTGATGCGTATCCCAGTCGAAGTGCGCGACTTTTCACCGTCAAATTTTGCCACTCTCCAGAATTCCCACGCTGTTTCGCTTCCAACATCTCTATCCTTCCGTTTCCGGTGTCCTACCACATACGCAAATGCTGGATACAAGCTGGTTTTCGAAATATATCATCCGGTTTCAAGCCCATATCTTAATATGCATAAAGAAGAAGTCGATTTCTGTCGTCTATAATTTAGGACGGATATGAAATCGAATACGCTCTCGTTCATGTAATATGTATGTTATTCATTCTCACACCTATGTTTTCACCACACAACTGCAAAATGTATGCCCTCTGCAAATTTTTGAGCATACAGCCATTTTTCGATATGAATTTTTCAAGTTGTTGATTTTGAGAGTGTATTTCATCAAATTTCAATATTCCAGACTCGATGCATTTTAGACATATGGTTCATCATATTATGTTTAAATTTAGACAAATCATGGTTCTTAGTATTTTAAAATTAAATATTAATGCAAATCTATCATAATCATTGATTAATATTATTATTGATTGAGAGAACGCGTCGATATTCAAAAATTACGTTACTCATCTCACGTTTCTCTTCTACGCGACTCACTATTTCGCTCCTTCAAACTCGATTTCGAGCTGCGCTTATGCATGAATATCGACTTTGCTCTCCAACAAATGGCATATATATCGTATAGAAATTTTGATTTAAGACTATTTTTAGCCAACGTTTTTGATCGAAATGACGCTGCTGCGTCACTAGAGCGCGCTTCTCGATTTGGTAGTCAATTACAAATGTAAAATTAATTATTTCCCCGAGCCCTTTCCCTATCTGAGATTCGCTCGCTTTAATTGTCATTTGGTTCAGCAGAGTCTTAAGCTTTACTAGGCTGGATTAGCAAAAGAGCTAGAATTCGAAGAGTTAAGATTTCTATAATTAATTCTTGAGATAGAACTGACTAGCTTCTAACTGAATAAACTGCAGGACTGTAAATGTTTAGATACGTGCGCGCGCGCGTGTGTGTACACGCATAACAAGATAGTGGCTTTTCGAGAAAGCATCGAGAGAGCATGCTCTTTTTTCTCTCCCCAAAAGACACACTATCTCATTATGCGTGTACACGCGTGTCTAATGAAGAGAGTTAGAGCGTTTCCTCTGCGTTCTCTAACTTTCAATTAACAAATTTCCCGTATTACTAATAATTTTCAGACACGCCATTTATTATAGTCGCATTATTTATCTTCAAGAAATGTCTATATTTTTAATTTTCCCAGTGAGTTCAAATTTTGCTAAAAATGCAAATTTGAAAATGCCTGATTTTCAGAAAAGATTCTAGGCATTTTTCTTGCGCGCAAGACCCTTATCTCTATATTCTTACCAACGAAGCATAAAAGAGGAGATAATCTTTTTTAGGCAGAGAATATAGAGTTTTCGGATATCATAGAGAAGCAAAATGATAGAGCATGGGATATATAGTGAGTAAAAAGAGACAGAAAATGATCAGACACAATTCTGAATGGGACACAGAACTTTTCCTTATTTTCTTCACTTTATTTCTCTCAGTCTCCCGTTTTTCCATGGTATTTCTCGATTTTATCTCTAACTCTAGAAGGAAACTCTCCTTGAGCAAGCAATTGTTAAGGAATGAAGTGAAGAGAAGATAGATAGAAGAAGAATGTCCAAATTTGGGCATTCGAGGGAATTTTTGAAGATATATTTCGATTTTATTAGTTACATTCCATGTTTTTATATTTTTGATTCTATGGCTTAAGAATGATGATATTTCATCTTTTGTTATAGCTTATTATGCATGGCGAAGGTTGGATGCATGGTACGTTGTAAATTGATACCCGATTTCCTCATTGCTACATATCCTTCTGGAATATATTTTCTATAAAGCACGAAAGCCAAAGTTTGTTATATTGAAACCCCTAACTGAAATGTTATCCTTGAAAAGCGTAATTAGCTCATATTCTTATGCTCCTCATATTCACTAGCAGTTCTCCCAAACGCGTAAACATTTATAGTCTCGTTTTTTGAAATGCTAGATTCTCAATTTATCCTGTAAGCCCGTAATTATCGAGATTTTTTTTTTTTTTTTTAAATTGGAACAATCTATTTTTATCATAGGCTCGAATTTTTCCCCTTCTAGTTCCTTTTAGTTGAATATATTATCAGCCGAATTTTAACATTAGACACTCATTAGCTAAAAAGTAACTTGAATTATTAATCAAAAACTATAATCTACAGTAAGATCCATATCAAAATGTTAATGTTTAAGATTCGTCATAGAGCGCATTAAATTTTAAAGTTTATATTTTTCATACTTAACTATACTGTATCGTAGAAACCACTCATGCACTGACGAAATCATTGAATAATAAATTTGTTTGTAAAGTTAATATAAAAATTCTGAGGTTCAAATGCCTTTCTCATGCGTTAATGCTATTTTGTTATTTTGTAATGCAAAAAATAGCCAAACTTATGATCTACATAGAATGTAGTTATAATTTTCATAAATAAAGATTAACACATTATGACATCGGTCTAGCGCCTCGAATTTTGCTTTCTCATAATTCGATCATAATGCATTAATTGAAATCAAAATTAAAGCTAGATAGTATGATGCAAATTTATATTTAAACATTTAACTAATCCAATTTTATTGATTATGAAGTCTATAAATATCTTTTTCATTCATAGCGATTGCCGTCTTCTTGACATCGATCTAGCCCGCGACCTTCCCTCTTCTCTTCGTTCTAACTTCTCGACTTCTCGTCTCAAATCTGAATGGGGGATTTCCGCAATGCGTCCCCGCGCTCTGCATCATGCACTGCACTCGACGACACATCTCAACTCAACTCAGTTAGCCTCTCGCTGAAGGGAACTGAGACTCAGGGAGACGAAAAACTCCTGCAAAAGAGCGGTTGCATTATTCTCACAAAGAGGATAATAGAAAGATCGCCACTTTTGACTTTCTTGGGACCTCAAAAATCATATCTACTTTTTCCTATAACTATTGATTTTGGATAGCAAAATATTCGTCAAGTCTCGAGCAATATTTGCTATGAAATGTTCCTTATATAGACTCTATATAAACCATAGAAATTACCTTGATATTGATTGTGGGTATCCTAGATAGCGATTAAGATTCAAGGAATATTCCTATCTATGTAAAATTTTGCGGTTTTCGATTTCCCATCTCCCGAAGAGCTCCGATTCAAAGCGACCCTACATACACAATTTGCGCGTATTATGATATAGGCTCTCGCGGTTGCGAAAATTTTTAGTCAATTCATGAAAAACGCGTAGGTAGAAAACGATAAGTTGAATTCCCCCGGGAAAATGACCGAAATGTGGAACTCCCAGAATAAACAAGACTAAAATTTATCAGATAGCTAAAATATCTACTTTGTTGCGCATATGAGGAAATAACGCTGATTTTTAAAAATTCATTCTTCATTTTTCACCACTCAAATTCGTTGTTTTATGCATGAAAAAGCCCAGGTGATCTTCTTCAATTTTTCCTGCAGAGAATTTTCGAAAACCTCGCGTTTTTTCCATTTTGTGAAGCGCGCATTTTCGGAAATATTTCGAGAGCTCCTTATGCACATGTTTATGGTCTACTTTCCACGCTTTTAAGGCCCACATCCAGGCTCTAGAACAAAAATGATTTGTAGTTTCCTTAAAATATGACAAAATATATTGAAATTTCCACATTCATCCATCTACCAACCTTTAATGTTGAACGTTTATCAACTATATCGTGACTCTTACGCAGTCTAAGATCTTTATAAATTGCCTCATAGCAGAGCATAATTTATCAAATATCAAGCGTAAGTCTAGAAAAACATGTGTCGATCTTTAACTAAGAATCATCCTAGAGAGTTTTATCATTAATGTTATAAATTTCCCTTCAAACGGTGTGTATTTTATTTACATATTTCTTTTCTCGCTCGAGATAAATTCCGATTTAATGGATTTTGCATGGAGCAAATCTGAAATGTTAGGCGCCTATTTTAATTATCTGATAGCGTCTCTCTTTCCAGGCTTCACAATCTGAAATTGAACCTTTTGGATTCACGCATTTTGACTTTGCAAATACCCCAGTCAAATATATTTTGCTGCGCGCGTATTTTATCACCATTAATGAATCTTTAATTTTAGCTGATAAGGTTAAATATTTGTTTGATGGGAGGATTTATCATGCATATATCGTCTGTGAAGAGCTAATCCCTTCCTCGAAAACATGGACGAAAAAACACGCCCCAGGAGGAAAAGCTCCCCATTTCACTAACGCGCAAATTTGTGTAATCCACATAAATTCATTCTCGAAGAAATGCCTGTCAACTTTCACCGTTTTATTTCCAGGCCTAGGTAGTGCTTAGACCAAAACTTTCGTCTTGACTTCACACGTATCTATTTTATCATTTTTTATCTAAAACTTCGTTTTAAAAACCTTTTCCTTTATAATTTTTCATTGTTTCTAGAAGTTTCCTTCTCATTTTCTATAAAAAAAAAGCGAAGAAATCGACATTTTCGACGTAGATTTTGTGGCTTCTAGAAAAATACATCGGTTTTTTTTCTTTTCCTATCTTGTCTTCCCATACTATTTCTCAGAAAAACCGGTGTCTTTTTCTATTAGCCAGATTTTGTATCATGCCATAACCTTTCCGATTGAGATTTGTCGCATATCACTTCTGAAGTAAACAGGTGATAATTTTGTTGTTCGAATTTCGAATGCGAGCTCTGTGAATTCCCTCTTCATTTCGTCTATTGTGTCTCTCAATACTCTACATTTGCAGAATCAGAATGCTTTTACATTTGCACACCTATCGCGGAAATTTCTATCTTAGTTATAATTTATGCTAACTTTTCTCTATATAGTTTTAATCAAAATTTTATATGATAAAATTGCTCTAGTTTATTTCTTCTAAAGCTAACCTTGAATATTTCATATGTAGAAATATCCTATCCGTTAAATTTGTTGACTAAGTTTAACATTGAAATTTTCCTGTTGTGATTCCCTTGCGAATTCTGGATCATTGGTGTGGCGATTGGTTGGTTCGGGGAATTTCGCAGAGGCTTTGCAGCGAGATGTCCTGAAAATGGAAAATGAGCTGATCTTGTGAGAAACCTCTCAAGCAGTCAGCAAGTAAGGAAGGATGTCAAGTTCGTTCCTTCCTTCTCTCGCTTATAAGGCGTAGTTTGCCGTCTCTCTTCCAGGATGGGCGTATCAAATGCCATCCTCTAGGCTCCTATTAGGCGGTTAGAGACATAGAGCATGTCTAAGAGATACAAGCCAGCAGAAATTCGCGATAGAGCGCGAAAATCTTCGAGGGAAGAGAAAAGACGAGCATGTAAGTCACCGCGCGCGCTTCCTCAGAGATAATGTACTCAAGATATGTGTATCCGAGTGTCTTACCCACACTGAGAAGAGACCTAATGACGTTTAATTTTAAGCGCTCCCTCTTTTTCCACACCATCACCGTTAAGTAGATACGTTTTCTCCGAACATATATTATATCATCCATTATCTCGTATACATTGGTTCAGAAATATTTATTTCCATGATATTTTCTCATCTTTTCATATAATTCGTATTGCCTTTTTCTCGATATTTTCGCTTACTTTGCTAAATACAATTTTAAAGGCAGTTTTTCAGGACCGAACCTGAGCTCCAGAATTTGGCCCTGTGAAAGAAACTCCATCCCCTGACACGGCCTTAGGGCTACAATCTTCACAGTTACAGCCTATGGTAATCTTTCCAAACGTGTTTACAAGCTCGTTCTCAGAGTAAATCACGTATTCTAAAAATATGACAATAGACTAGCCAAGTCGACACCCGCATAATGGTAAATGATGGTTAATTAATTTGATTATAAGCAAGAAATGAGTGGGCCAAGCTAGCGGATTTATTTCCGCTTAAAGCGAAGAGAGAAAGCATTCTAAGCTATACACAACATAATTATATGCAAACGGAGCGCACTCAAAGTCAATGAATCTGTAATTGCTGGAATTTTATTGACGCGACCACGCACGGAACGAATTAACTTCTCTTTGAGAATCTTTAACGTAAATAATAACAACGTTGAAAATCCCATGATTCAAGTTATTTCAAAAGAAGCTTCAAGTCCGAGACGCCTCATTTAGACTGATCCCATTTTATGCATAAATAACAGCAACATTGCTTGGACAAAGTATCATAAGATCTTAAATTTAAGCGCTTCTTTTAAAAAGGTATGAGAATAGCTCTAAACACTCCCCCAAGCGTGATCCAGACACTTTCAGTACTTCCTGATGCTTTCGCAGACCAAAGCTGACCTTTCAAACTACAAAATATTCTCAGCTCACACAGGCAGCAACCCTTTTGAACTTCCCACATGATTAAAGGCAGCCCTCGGAATTTAATAATATTAAATAATTGATTAGGCGAAAACATGCGTTCGCTCGAAACACGCGGGGCCTATTTTTGCTCACTTCGATGAAGGCACTTAGGCGGCTTAGGAGCACACATCTATCCATAATAAATTCGAGAGTCAGGACGTCCTTGTTTCAAGTGACTTCGGAGTCCTTAAAAATCTCGAAACCTCAAAACATCCGAGAACGCATTTTCGACATACTTTGTTTTCTGCTTGAATCTTAGAAGCCATTGAAATACCCTGCACAACTTTTCTTTTTTATCCTACATTTTCAAAAGAACGACGAAATTCGCGCTCGTGCAATAATGTTTTCATGCATAAGTGCTTCTTTCGTTCGTGAATAGGTCTGAAAAGCGCTTATAGAAGAAAAATGGCAAGCAAAAATGTGAGAATATTTTGTTACACATACATTTTGTGGCCCCCAACCTCGGGAATGGGACAAAATTTGCAGCACCAAAATGGCTCTGCTGTGAAGCCAGTCAGTCTTTATCCCGGGGATATGCCCGGCGAAGAACTCCAGGCAGCAGCAAAGCGAAGCAGAAGCAAATCTTTTGGACCACTTTCCCTCTCTCTCTCTCTCGCAGAACTCAGAGTCTTTCCTGGATCCAAGAATGAGCATATACCAAATGCACTGGGTCTAGTCAACCATGAGAATTTGTCATTTCATCCAGATTTAAGCGCATTTATCAATCTCTTTTGATTATTGAATTTACGATTGTTGTTGTTTGAAATCATCAGGCGCATAATTTATATGATACATTCTTCTTGCACACACTATTTCCAATCATCTGATTTAGAAAAGATTTCATTCAACGTTTTTCCCTAGTTTTTCTCAATTGTTCCAATCGAACTTTAGATTTTACCAAAGTCTGCCAGCGTTTTCGCGTTATCGTCGATTTTCGGAGAGCCCTAATGATTCATTCATATTGGAAAAGTAGGAAAACTCTTCTAACTCGAAAACACGCTCTCTCTCTCGAAATTTGAAGACGAACGAAACGTTTTCCGGAACTTTGGTCATGCGAGATCTTCCTATAATGACGTAACGAGGCTATCTTTGAAAATCGCAACACGAAAAAAGCGAAGACTCTGTTTACTAAGGTCAAAAATTTGCTAACTTGATATTGTTCTTGCACGTATTTAATCGAATTTTCGCGTCTGCAAACCTTCAATCGAGTTTTCTGATCAATACCTTCCAAATTTGGGTGTGCGAGTGGCCGTAGTGATGCTGACGACCACCCTCACAGCAAAGACGATGTCGTAGTTTGATGGCCAATACGAAAACACAAAAAGAATGCCAGCTTTATAGTCAATCACAAGCCATTTTCATGTCCTGGAGCGTTTTAGTCCATATTCAGGTTCAAATTTTTATCTGGCACCTCAAGACATACGTAACGAAGAGGTAGATCACACTTTGAAAATAACGACTTTTGCACATATTTTGAAGGCTTGAGGCTGCCAATTTGCCTACCAAATTATCGAAATTATAGACTCCGCAGAGTAATAAAGATATTTCCAGGCTGTCATCAATGGTCATAGCTGGTCCGCTGGCGGCGGAGCGAGCCCCGCTCACCATCTGATCACACCGAGCACCTCCTACGCGGCAGCACAGCCAGAAGATCTCGTGTTCACCACCGGAGCATCCGCCATTCAGACAGGTAATAAATCCTTGCACTTTTTCTACTCCCCATTGCCCTCGAAATGAGCCTTGTCACATGCCCTCTGCGTCTATAACCTGCGAGCGCGACGCATCAAGACTAGAGGGAAATAAGAGGGAGCAGGGAGCAAAACGAGCAGGCACATAGCTAAGGCTCGCGCGGATACTCCTTGCTCCCTTTCTTTACAAGAGCTCATCTCGGAGACAATGGAGAGCAAAGACAAGCTCAAAGATCGTCGCATTTCAGTAAACTCCACGACCGTCAGTCTGGCGTCGCAAGTCTTCGACGGTCTGCTGCCACCACGGCTCTGCCTTGGACTCTATGACGTCTTCATAGCCCTATTTCTGGTAGGTCTTTTCCAATTTTCTTCCTGAAAGGTCAAAGAAGTATCGACTTTGAGCTTGTTTCTAAGCTAGGAGTTAGATTAGCAGTTCGTTGCCTGCTCTCCTTGCGCTTCAAATATGCGCCTAGAAGGACTCCTCGAAGTCCAAGGCTTAATCCAGCATCTATTGACTCGTGCCGAGTAGGGAGGGGAAGGGAGTTGGACGACGCGTTTTCGGACGGATACGCCAAATGAAAGCGGCGAATTAATGCAATGCGTGATTTGGCGTACACAACAATGAGGATGCGGAAATGCGCACAAAGAACGGGAGAGGGGAAGAAAGGAAAACTGGGGGTATTTTTGAAACTCATGGAATCGAGGGTTATGAATGGTGGAAGATCAGGAATCAAAACTATATTAATAGGCCTATTTTGAGCATATCCATCACTTTCCCAGGGAAAATTCTATCCCACATTATCATTTCCTTAATTTTTCTGAATCTAATTATGTCTTCCTAATTTTCGATTTGCTTTCCATTGATTCTCATCACGCTTAAGCCTCAAACGGGACACACGCGAATTTCTTGTTAAAATCAAAAACCTGGAGAAAAAAATGCAACGGCGCGAGTACTTCAGGTTTTATTAGGACTTTCTTTTAAGATCTCAAAACCCTCTGCTCTTTCTCATTTTCTCATATCCCAGGACTTATTGCGTAGTGCAGATTTCGGACACATAAAGTAGAAGCGAGGGACACGCAGGGAATTTTTGAGAACGCAAAGAAAAACCCCGTATGGATAATTACGTTTGAGCTTTCATGTATGTAACTTCCCCCTTACTAGTGACATATTGTGATTAGAGCGTTGTTGACCTCATATAGGGAAACATTTCTGCTCTCAGCAAAAATGCCTTTCTCCTCAGCAGCAGATTTTCAGCGATATATTGCGCATCACAAATTCAATTGCGCTCAATCACAAATAAGCCCAAATTTGCCGCCCGACTTTTTGCGCGCAAGAATGTTGTTGTGTGAATCCACCCAAAACGAGCCGTGTCGACACTTTGAAGAAATCGAATTTCAGGGTGGAGGGACTTCAAGAAGTTATCGCCGAATTTTTTGAACTTTCAACAAACACATGTTGAGCTGAATTTAATGATTTTTTCGGCTTTGGGTTTTTCAAAGTACATTCTAGCGACAAGGGCACACCGACTAATCTGATGAATTTATAATTGCCCAAAAAATCACACACACACCCAAAGTTAATGCTCTGGGAATAAGTTCTCCGAGAATTTCGGGAGCACGGGCATTTTCGACACTTTTTTCTCTGTGCTTTGAATTCAAAAATTGCCTGAAAGTTCAAATGGACTTGTCGAATTTGTTTACCGCGCGAGAGATTTTGAGCCCTTCTATTCATAAGTCCGCTGGGTAGATTTGCGTTTGAATGGGTTGAGGATTACGGGAGAAATCTCAAATTTTCAGGGGTACCTAGGGGCTTTGAAAGATATCTCGAACATGAAGATGCTGAGCTTTTTCACGTTTATTCTTGCGCTCTTTTTCGTCTTTTTTCGCTCGTCTCACTGCCGGCTTCGGTTTAGTCAAATTTCCTGATCGAGTTTGTGGCGTCGTGAAGCAGTGTCGGGGTGAGACGAACAAAAAGTGCCTGCCTGACAAAGAATGTGCGCGTTTTTCTGCAGCACGAAGAAAATTTACATACGCCGACGTATGGATGTTGCATTCACTTTCGGAATTGTTTATCTTCCAACAACGAAAAATCAACAGCACAACAAACACATGAAAGTTTAAAAATGATGATCATCATAGCGTTATTTAAACATTTCAGGTTCTTCTAATTCTACTAACCATTTTTGGTAACGTCCTGGTCGTCCTTTCAGTGTTCGTCTACAAAAGAATGCGGACCTTCACGAACATTCTATTGACCTCGTTGGCGACCGCAGGTAAACCCCAACATCACTTAAAAATCGATCCACGCGTATTCTATGCTCGACTTCTCTCGAGGATTAATTCCTAATGAGCTTATGTAATTTGCTCTTTAGAATTCGACGCCTCTAAGGAAATCCTCTAGCTCGTTGCTTCTTCAATAAGCAATTACCTCGAGTTGAGAAATCAAAAATCAAGACAATTATCGTGGTTTTCAAAGATTATTATGTCACAATTTTAGATCTGCTGGTGGGGCTAATCGTCATGCCAATGTCGCTATTGGACTTATTACATAGGCATCAATGGCCATTAGGTGTGTAATCATACGATTTGAAGAATATGCTAACTTTGAATTACAGGAAAATTTCTCTGCGGCGTCTGGGCAACGTCCGACGTGCTGCTGTGCACAGCTAGTATATTGAATTTATGCGTCATAAGTCTGGACCGATATATGGCTATTACATCGCCCTTAAAATATCCGCGAACAAGGTATTTTTATTACTCATGCGTGTGATTTTACTGTTGTTGCTGCCCTATATTTTCGCATACATATCGTTCAAATTCGAATTTTCCTGGTGGAGAAATTCAAGGAACTAGTGCAAAGGGATGTTCAAGCTTCACTGAATTCGTGTCTCTCGGCGAATATTTCCCTTCTGCGTCTCTTTCTCAGCTCCTTCCGGTAGCGTAATCACCACCAGCAGCAGCCACTGCACCAAGGCTAACTTTTTCTGTCGAGTCTTCCTTAATCTTTCGCGCATTCAAAACTAAGTTCCTCAAACTTCGTCGAAGGGGACCGAAGAATCATCAAAGCAAACTATAGAAATTTTAAAACAACAACAAATTAAGGTCTCGGAAAATGGCCGCTGGGTTGCTATCGGCCGTATGGGCCACGTCAGTGATCATCTGCACACCACCTTGGCTCGTCCAGGGCTGGGGACTCTTCGACAGTCTCAACCACTACCCGTCCGGCGTCCACCAGAACTTCACCTGTGGGTACTCAGCGTCAGTCCCTTATAGGATATACAGCGCATTGGGGAGCTTCTATATTCCTTTATTCGTAAGCTTGAGTTTCCTAAATCCTCGTTTTATACAGGCATTTCAGGTTATGCTCTCCGTCTACTTCAAAATCTTCCGCGTCGCCAACGAAAGGGAGTCTTTGATGAGGCAATCTGTTGGAACGTGTCGACTAAGCAATAGATTGGCGAAGAACCAGCAAGAAAAGAGTATCAGGAATAATAACTACAGGTATGAAAAGATCATTTTGCAAGATGAGAATCGCTGTTTCCAGAAGCCAAACAGCGCCCACAGGACGCATGAGGGTGCAGGTCAATAATACGGGTCGGATCAACTATTCTGTTAGGCCAGTCGAATATTCTAGGTGTGTAAAAGGCTATTTGGAAACCTCAAGCCCTCGACCCATGCTAAATGGGATGAGGGATGGTAAGGGAAACGACTCTTTTCTCACACTGTTTCGCATCGCTTAGGGGCTCGAGGTTTCCAAGTTGCCTGCAAAAATGATGACTTTTTACGAGACTGATTTCTTCAGTAAACTGGATTCCCGCTTCGAGTCACGCCTGGACTCCACGGACATGGACGACACTTCGCCTCCGAACGGTGATAGCATTGAGGTATCGGCTGCAACAACTATCGGGGTGATGATGCCCCACCTGCTGCCGAGCTCGGCCCACTTCCACTCCAATCACTCCACGCCCGTCCACACTCAGCACTCGCAAATCACTGATACTACCACGCACAATGTGAGCAGATGATATAGTTCCGAAGACGTCGATGTTCCCGTCTTCTTCCTTATCTGAAGACTGAATGGTGTTCCTAATTCATACTTTTAGAGTTAATCTCCGCATTCCGAATTTAAACTCCATTCAGACTTCGTTTCCTTCAATGACTTTTTCTCCTTCTTCTCTACGCAACATCAAGTTTCCGTGATAGTGCATCATTTTTGAGTTTTCAATTTTCACTAACTACCGGGTTGTTGAAAGTCTCAAAAATCGGAACTCGGACTCGAGTCCGAGTCCCAACAGGCCTGCTAACTATCCTAAGTTAATTCGTTGAAAGCATGCAATTTATGAGTTCCATTGACACTTCTAATTTGTAGATGTCCGCATCGTTGATTAACAATTCGATGACGTCTCCGACGGGATCGCAGAAAGACGCAGTGCTCCCGGGTAGCACGCTCACTCCAAGGAAATCTATGGAGCGCGAATGTCACTCTCTAGCTGACTTGTGCAATAGTGTGCAGGTAGAAATGAAATGAAAGATAAATTAGCACGGGTTCATGCCGTAGATGATCTAACTCAACAGCATCGTCTATAATACATTTTTGAAGTTTGAAATTTTAGCCGACACCTCACCGCAAGACCACCGAAGTCATGGTCACTCCGTGCACCGAAGTTCCAGCGCTAGCGAAGAGAGCGCAAACAGCCCAGGCTCGGCTCCAGCCGAATAATCTGATCAAAAATGTAATTTACGAGAATTTTGCCACTATCAGCCTTTTTGGTTCAGGCTCACGAACACTACCAAATCAACGGTCCGGGAAAAGTCGTGCGCGGCTCCAAGGAGAAGATGGTCTATCTTCGAGAAAGAAAAGCTCTAAAAACTATCGGAATTGTGGTTTTAGGTTTGTGAAGCCCGCGATTTTTACAAACTAAAAGGGCTATTCGGACACCGCACGACACCAACATCTCAAGATATGCGAAATAGTGTGTGTATAATTAGGGTAGGGTATTGGCTGATAGCGACTTCTTTTTCCCACACTATTTCGCATATCGTGCGGTGTTACAGCGTTGCCATTAAGAAAGTGAACAAATTTCAGGATTCATCATCTGTTGGATGCCTTTCTTCATCATGTACCTGATCGAGGTGTTCTTCGTGAAGTTCGCTGCCACAGAGCTTTTCCGAATCTCGATGGAGCTCTTCTTGTGGCTGGGATATTCCAATTCGGTGCTCAATCCCATAATCTATACAATGTAAGTCCATTTTTAATATCCAACCTCCACTTCTTACTTCACTATCATTTCAATTTCAAACTGAAGGTTAGATTGACAAATTTTGTTATTCCACTATATTCAGGACTCGTGTAATGAGATTTTTTATCACAACATAATTGCTCTTTTCTGATTTCAGGTACAATGGAGATTTTCGTCGCTGTTTTCGGGACCTGCTGTCTTTCGGATGCGTCCAACACCACAGGAGGACGATGAGCGTGAAGAAGCTGCATCAGCAGAGCACGATTTTCTGACAGACTGGAGAAAGGAAGCTAATTTATATATTAACACACTTCGCTCTTATCACTTGAATTGGCTAGCTCAAGTTGAGCGCACGCTTTTAACTTCGATAATTTCTGGCGAATTTGTTTACAGATATGAAATTACGGGTTTATATTTGGATCTCTAAAAATATTTTCAACTGAACTTCGTTAACCACTATGGTTAGAATGCATTTAAAGTTGCCTTGTATGAAGTATTTCTGAGTTTAAACCATCAGATATTTCATTTAAATAACTCTCATTAGGACAATTTGAAAATTTCAGTTGATTTCGTAGGTTCTAGATTTTTCTTTAAGTTTGAAAAAGAGACAAACTCTTCAAAACGAGTCGCAGCGTGTCATTCTCACAGATCATTTGCCATTTTCATTTTCACCATTGAATATATAAAATTCTTTATCAATAAAGGATTAATTAAATTTAAAAAAATTATAACTCGAAATAACATTAAATATTCTATGAAGATTGTTTTATTTAAAATTTTGCGAAATTTTACAATGTCGACGGTGCACCCTTTGTTCGAATTAGAGTTTCACTATCGAATGATGCCACAATTTGTTTGTTCTGCCAGACTCTACCTCTAGAAAATACCCGAGAATTAACTAAATTAAGTCATTTAAAAAAGCGATACATTAAAAATCAACCTGAAATCTCATTTTCGATCTCCAACAGCATCCACTCATCAGCTCGGAAGTCGTTATGAAACCTCACGTTGTAAGTGATAGATCCAATGAAAGAGGGCTCAAACCCTTTGCCAAAATGAGGCCGTAGAGCTGAATCCGGAGGCATGGTGTCAATAGAATAGACTAACAACCACCTAAAGTTCAAGGCAAAATGGTAACCTGGAAACCTCAAGCTCTCAATCCATGCGAAATAGTGTGAGAAGAGAGTCGTTTCCCTTACCATCCCTCACTTTATTTTGCATGGTTTGAGGTTCCCAAATGGCCGATAAAATCATTTTTCAGATAAGGTTTTCCAACCTATGTAGTCTCATGTCACCAGTTGATAAAGGCTTCCGAGTTCTCATCCAGAAGTAGTCCGTCATGGATGGATCGACAACTTCTCGACCCAGAAATCGGTCTATGTATATGGCTCGCATCTAGTTGAGACAATTGACCTAATTTAAGGGGTTTAATTACCTCAAACATCGAATCAGGATGAGTGTGAGCCCGAACATCATAGTCTTCCAATCGCTTAACAATAGGTCGAGATAATGTTAGTTCTCCTGAAATTGTTCAATTTTGAAGATCCAAAGTTATTCATTCACCTTGTTTATACTTATTCAAGGCATCAGCTAATTCTAGCCCGAAATCTCGGAATTCACCAGGCCCGGGCACGATTGGAGCTTCAGATTGGTGTATGGCGCCGGGCTCATTGCCCTGTTAGGAAATAAATAATTAAAATGAATTTTAGATAAACTTACTGAATGATAAGACACAATAGCCATGAAAAGAAGCCGATTATTCTGATGGACTTCGATAATTCGCGTGTTGAATGATGAAGAATCTCTCAACCGTGATACGGATAATAGGACTTCTTGGGTAGTATTGACTAAAATTATCAAATGTCTGAATTTAAACAAAGTAAATATATATCACTTGGATGGAAGAAGTAGGTGTTCAGAGAATGGGCTTTCGAATTTCCGGGTATAGTTAGATCGGCTGAAGCTAGAGCCTGAGAGGCGATCAAGCCACCATATCCAATTTTAGGGACCTGCTGCCGAACGTCGTCCAGGACTTTGGGTCGGAAATTAAAATTTGATCAAAATTTAGATTTTAAAACTACTTGAAAACATCCTTCTCAACCTCGGTGAATGAGTATTTGTCAAAAATGCTCTGCTCAAAAGAGGACATTTCAGAGTTAGTGGGTCGTATTCATCTGAAATTTTGCCTAATTAAAAAAACACACGCACACACATCGATAAAGATTCGAAATAAAACGAAAGTGCGACTGATAAAAGCGTAAATAAAATGTATATCTGATAGGTTTTCACGAGTCTAGAAATAAAGTTTGTTAGAGTGATTTTGCCATAAACATATCAAGTAGACGATCTTTGCTAAAATAGGGTCATCAAATAGGTGATTCTTGGCTTCAGGCATTTTTGTAAGAAAATCAATTCTAGTGCATCGAAGATCAAAGATATCAGATTCGTAGTGTGACATTTTACAATGCAATTTTGGACAGGCTAATTTTCTTGGTGCTGATCGATAAATTTTACGTCGTAGGCTACGCGAAGAAATAAACAAGCCAAAACATCGCCTTGCATCTGTCAGAAATAGTACAAAGAACCGTGCAAATCGATATCGGGGCATCGTTCAAATTTTGACCAAATGTACACTTTGAAAGCCTTTATGCTTTGGAATATCTATAGCAAATGAAGATGCTACATCCAAATTTTTGATGTTTGGAAATTTGAAACTTGTTCACCTTTCGAAGATTTTTCTAACTGTTCTATCATCGTGATTTCATCATCATCTATCATTAGACGATATAAACCTTCTGATAAGAATCGAATTCTCTGAATCATACCCCCCTTTTTCTTGTGAAGTTTTTGTCTCCCTACAACTTCAATTCATCAAATTTTATGCAGAAAATAATCACTTTATCTATAGTTTTCTGTCTTTTTAATGTGTTGCCAAAGGTAATTTTGACAAATTTGTATCATTTCATGTGCAGCTTTAGGTAAACGCTTGCATCCCTCGACCTTCCGACAGAAACGCGACGATTTCTAACGACACCCAATCTCGAACTGTGAATTTTGAGCGCAAAGTCTATCAAATCCCCAGTGCTGATTTTAACGTTTATGAAGAGGGTCTTTATAACGGCTGGCAATAAATTATTCGGAGTTTTACACTGAAAATGATGTACTTGTCCAAAAATAGAAATATTTGTTTCTGAAAACGGGGATAATTCAAATTCCTACTGAAAAATATTAAAACAGTTGAGAAAATAACAACATTTCACCTAGGATAGTGACGTATGACGGAAAATGACCAAGTGACAATGTTCGAGAGATGAAAAGCGAGTCATTGTCATTCGAGCGCACTTTCAATATGCTTATTCGCCATACCCTTATTCTCGTGTCCAGCACATTCTTTTCAATTTTCTTCGAATTTTTGAGTACCTTTTCCGAGAATTTTCGACTTTTATCAAGTTATATATCCATATAATATAGCACTATTGATAAAACTGATAAAAACATGCAATAATCTTATTAGTCTTCTAAAATTGGTCTTTTATCTGATTCTCTCGACTATTTTTTGCTTAACTCCGGAAAATTCTCGAATTTTTATATCAAATTTCTCCAGATTAATCGTCGTTTATGTGATTTTCCGGGTCTGAATCAAAGTCAACGTCGTCGTGAATGGTCTTCTAAAGTGAATGACGACGATCTTCAAGGGATTGCTGTAAGAATTGACGTCTTCATACAGCAATCTTTTATTTCTCAGGAATCATTCACTTTTCGATGTACGGGTCGGTTCTCAACTGGTTTATCGTGCTGATTTTGGTGCTTTTCGTCGCTGTACGGTTTGGTGGCTGCGATAGTGCTGAGTATCCGGAACATCATCAGGAATATCACGGAGATGGTCAGATTCTGGAGGAAGAGGTGAGAATTAAAAATTTTGAAGAGTCTTTCAAAAATTTAAAGAGGTATTCTTTATAGGGTAGGCGTCAAATGCAAAAACAAAATGAAGAGGATACCCCCTTGATTTGAGGTTAAAATCAAACATTTCAGTACCTACCTCCGCACGAGCTCCATTCCCATCTCACGACTCCACCCTGCTGCGCTAGTCCGACAGTTGATAACATCGACTATTTGATCGTAAGAAAATTCATTTTTTTAAATCTGACACTCTTTGGCAGTTTTATAAAAAAAAAATTCTTGAGAAGAATGGATAGCATAAACCATAAATCGAATTTTCACGCTATTATCAATTTTTAAAATTATGTTTAACCCAAGAAAATCTATTTCTTTTTTTACAATCATACAAAAATGGACGATGTTTTGGATAAATGCTACAGGCTAGAGTATTTCGAAATTTGAGTTTAATCAATTTGTAATAATTTTTAAAGATTATTTCGCGTCCAAGGGTTCCATTTTTTCAGATTTCTACTATGGACGGCAACTTGCAAGCGTTGGATGTTCGCGACGGTGACGTAGCTTGGCAGATGAATTTGGACGATGAGCCATTAATGTGGGGGACTTTAGGGAGGATTCAGGTATGAGATTTTCATCTGAGTACCTGAATAAATCATTCAAAACGAGTCAATATTTCTGAAGCATTACATTATGTGTCAATGCTAACGTTTCTGAAAAGGGAATGTCTGGAAAGGAAATATTTTTAAAGGCTGGGATGGAACCCAAATAAAAATTGCTGTGACAGTAAATTGAAAAATGAGACAGTAAATTAATTTACTGTAACAGTAATCGTGGCAGTAATATTTTTCTATGGAATTCCTTCACATTTTCGTCGAATTTTACTGCGACAGCAATTCTTATTTGGGTGCCACTCCTGTCTTAAAATCCAAACGCTTCCGTTATTCAGCCCCTAATTTCACCTGAAGGAGACACGTATGAGTTGGTTCCAGCCTTGGATGGCTCTCTGTTCAAGTACTCCGAGAGACAGCGCCTATTGGAGCCTCTACCGTTAAATGCTGACATGCTTTTGCAGGTTGGGCTCTAAACGTTAATTTTCTCACCTCTTTTCTAAAAATGTAATCTTGAAGCAAAATATGTCCTTTTAATTTCAGGCCTCATTCCGTATTGGTCATGATGCGATAGCTGGGGGACGAAGCGTCACTACGACGGGCATCGATCCGATTTCGGGGAAGGTTCGTTTTTTCTTATCTTTGCAAGTTTATTCTTTAAAATAATTTTTGTTTTTAATTTCTTTAAAAATCTTATTCGGACGTACGATATTCCCTAAAAACACTTTCCATTGGATTTTTTTCTTCGAAAAATCATCTAAAATATATAATATACCTCCTTTGCAAAATTTATTATTCTTAGAAATGTGTTTTTGACATTTGGTAAAGAATGGAGATTTCCAGATCCGCTACCACTGTTCCTCGGTAAACTGCGATGCGATGGACGCAGAAGAGGCGGATATTCAAGCGACTCTCGTTTTTCGCCGATCCACCAGTACAATTCGAGCTGTAAATGCGTTGAGTGGGGCAGAAAGGTGTTTTTCTTTTTTATTTGATTTTTTATCATTTCAATTTTTATTTTTAAAATAAAATCTTTCTTTTATTTAAGATTTTTTAGATGGAACCTTTCGGTCTCCGAGTACGAAGCTCATCTGGTTTTGATCAGTCAATCCACGGTAGTTGGGCAGAAATCGCTGTATGATTTATTTAATTTGTTCGTTTTTTTAAATTTTAACTTTATTTTTTAATTTTCAGAGTAACCTTCCTAATTCGACCCCCCGAAGGCATTATCACCGCCTTCAATTCGTGTGGCGAGGAAATGTGGACGAAAAAACTCGGCTCGCACATCGCAAAGACCTGGCACTTGGATTCGGGGCAATTAAATGAGGTAATCAAAGAGCTAATTGGCCCCAATTAGCCAGTTTAATTGCCTCCTAATCATCTTTAATTGCAGATTTCCATATTGGACGGAGGCGCAGAAGTGCCAAAGCAACCAGAGGAACAAGAGAATTTGGCAGAGCCGCTGACAAGGCAATTAGCGAGAACTGAGACCATGTTCTATTTGGGTAATTAACTGAACCAATTAGACAATCTTTCTCGGAGTTAAACGATGTAGTTAAAATTCAATTAGATCCATTATCTTCAAGCTAATTAACTGGCTTAATTAGGAAATATTCGCGAAATTATGCAGTGCGGTTCAATTTTAATTTGGCAATTATCTCGAGTTAATTAGTCTATAATTGCCTGTTTTAATCGGTTTAATTAGGGACCCTGAATGATGAGCCCTTCATAATCCAGTCGAGCAAGACGAAACAAGAGCTAAAGAGAATGATTGCCGGAATGGAATTGGAACGAGTCAGTCAGTCAAGGAACCAACTCGTATCCATCAACTCGGGAGCTTACCACATGTACAATACGCTGGGTGAGATAATTTGATGATTTTTAGCCAACGTGCTTTACGGATAATACGTTTTTAACTATCTTGTGAATACACTATTTTGATGCTTGAAATTTTTGACTACGGAATGTACGATCAGTCTGCTTTTTGTGAATATTTTCGACTGGCAGAGTTTTGTACTTTTTGAGATTTTCGACAACGCTATTTATGAAAATTATGCTGCAAATCACTTGATTAAGATATTTTCGCGATAGAATTTTTAAGCAAAGAAATTATCTATTTAAAAATCAGCATCTTGTGAATACACTATTTTGATTCCTTCTCCTTGAGGTTTTGAAGCAACGTAATCTACGAAAATAGCGGTTTGAGCGTTGAGTCTATTGGTTTTAGATGACATTCTCGGATCGAGAAACAGGAGGCCAAGGGATTTGGAAGGAAATCAGGAAAATCAGAATAACGACGACACATCTAAACAAATCGCTCTGATGCAGGAAAGGCACTTGGCGGTCACCCACAATCAGAGAGAAAGAGATGGTGATTTTTAAAGTCATTTTTTATTTCTAATTTTTTATAAATTATTTTTTCTACATTTTGATTATTTTAATTTGTTTGAAAATTGGGTTTTTTTTCAGAAAGATCAACTTTTCGAGAAGCCTGCCCCAATTCAGATGGGCTTTCTTTCATTGGAGAACAAGACATAAGGAATGCTGCTTTGGAGATGAGCGAACTGGGTAAGTTCTAAACTCGCTTTAATTCGATTTTTAACAAGTTTTAAAGCTTTCAATAAGCCTTTCAAATTAAATCAACTTGTAATGAAATGAGAAAAAACAATGTTAATATTTTGAAATTTTATTTGAATTTTCAGGAGACCAAGGCTGGTACATTATGCGTCCCAACGCGGATGGCCGAGTGACTGGGAATTCGTGGTTCGGGCGACGACAATTCAACGTACGATGCCAGGCCCAGTTCTCCGATAAAATGTCCAAAGTGTTCAGGCTGGACGAAGCCGTTTCTGCTTGGTGGTGAGAATCTTATAATTTCTAACAATTTTGATTTTTAAAAAATATTTTATTTCTGAAAATTTTCGAGTGAAAAATTCACGAAGACATATTTCCTGAGTTTTTAGTAGAACTTTCAGATCAGTTCATTTTTAATGTTTTATTTTTAGGAGAGTCATCGCTCTGGGTCTGTCCGGTTTTCTCGTGCCGATACTTATCATGATCTATGGAAAATGGAGAAGACGAAATCAAGCAAATCGAGACTTTGCCAGGCAACAATCGGATATTTCAAGAAAGGTGAGAGCTTTTTGCCGCTTCTAAAAATTTTTGTTCTTTTCCTGAAATATCGAAAAAAAACATCCTTTCCATTTCTATTCGGAATTTTTTGTATTATTGATTGGAGAGAATGTCAGTATTCAAAAGTTACTCTATTCATTTCTCTTCGACACGACCCATTATTTCGCTCCTCCAAATTCGATTTCTATTTACTGCATGAATATCGACTTTGCTCCCCAATCAACGATAATTTAACGAATTATTCTATTTGAGTCTCACGAAACGAAAACCACGTCATGCGGCCCCTCAATTGTTAGTGACAAATCAGGCCCTGAGTCGAGTTTGAAGGAACCCGAAAAGACCATTGGAACACTGCTGAATGAAAGACATTCGGCTTCAAGTCAGAATTCGGTTACAGAACCGGAGTATCAGAGCAAGTTAGTATTTTATTTCAGAATGTATTATTTCTTTAATTTTTAAAAGTTAAATATCTTCTAAGCACTCTTGCAAATTGGAAGATTTCTCGATGAAATTTCGAATTTTAATGAAACGTTACGATATATTTTTCTTTATGAAATTTGAAAAATGTTAGATTTTTGTAACTTTTTTAAACCTGAATCAGACGTTGCAACGTTTGACCTAAATATTCGCAGATTCCTCACCGAATTCGAGCCGGTTAAACTCCTGGGTCACGGCGGTTTCGGTCTGGTTTTCGAAGCCATCAACCATCTCGACACAGTTCATTATGCTGTCAAGAGAATCGCCGTCGCGAGAAAGTTCGAAGTTTTTCCTTAAATTAAAGAAAAATTTTTAGAACGCGTTCGTACTCCACTCACGCTCACGTGAGCAGGAAAAAATAGCACGCGAAGATGAGAAAGGAAAATCTCATATCTTTTTTGCGTTTCTCACCCTCAAGTGCTATTTTTCTTTTGCCCACGTGAGTGTGAACGAAGTATGAACACGCCCTTATATTGACTGATTTTTCTATCTACGAAAAAGTGAATTTATTTCATTTTGGAGAGAATATTTATCTACAGAAAACTAAAAAATGGACTTTAAAAAAGATTTTTTCAGTAAAAACGACATAGAACGTGTGCTGCGAGAAGTGAGGGCCATGGCAAAACTTTACCACCCAAACATCATACGATATCATTATAATTGGTAAGTTTAAAGTATAGAATATATTTTAGTAAATAAAGATGTTAGATTTTAAAAAGTTAAAAGAATTAACGTTTCTATTTTTGATTAATTTGACTAAGTTTAAAAATTTCAGGATCGAAGAATCGCCTCCCGGTTGGCAAGAAGAGAAAGACAAAGAGCTCTTTCGAAGAATCCTCACCAAATCAAAGAGAAGAGAAATCCGAGAAGACCAAAAAGCGGCACTAGAAGAAACAGAAGCTACCAACCTCTCTTCAGACAAGGAAAACCGCTACCGTACTCCCGTCGTCAAGGATTCGGAATCTTCCTTCGACGTCGGACCCAAATTCGAAGAGCCAAGTCTGGGAAAGATCGACAACCCGGATGACTCCTGGAACGACAACGACAATCTCGAGGATTCCGAATCGACGTCGACAGAAGATTCTGGAGAACATGATGTCAAATTCGGACTGCAAGATCGCGAAGATTCAGGTATTATGGAGTGTAGGAGGTAGATACTCCGCACACACTTTGCAACTCTCCTTTCGCATGTTCAACCCCCGAAAATAGCATGCGTCCTGAAGAAACGGAAGTGGTAACAAAGAAAAGGGAGATGGAATGGTGAGAGGAAGGAGGGGTGTGACTCGTGCAAAGAGTATGCGCAATACCTACATCTTCACATGCCATAATATACTAAAAATAAATATATAATTCTCGAAGAAACGTTTTTTTTCCTTTTACACCACCATTAGCGGATTTAAAATGTCAAAAATGATTTACAAGTGATGATAAGGGGGTTGGTAAACGAATATTTTGTCACGCCGCATTTTTCTGGATTTCTCAATTCTTCCAAAAACGAAGAGTGGAACTTGATAAGGGTTAGGCTGTATGCTCTTTACCATGAAGAAGAAATGAAATATGGGCAAAACTTCATCGGAAAATGATTTGAATAATTGTTGAAATATACTCCAACAACTAATTGCGTCTAACAGATCCTCCCTATCGACCTAGTCACTTTCAGAAAGCATCATATTCGAGAAGAGCGTCAAATGTGAAGACGCTTCAAGACCGTCGTCGTCAGACTTGGCGTTGAAGGCGTCTAGAGGCGGCGTGAACGTGGACGATGTAATGCTGATGACGTCACGCGACCAACATGAGGACGTCATTCCTGCTGCCAAGCAGAAGTGCATTGACGTCGCTTACGTCTTCATTCAGATGCAGGTAGATTTTTTTTTGTAATTTTTTAGATACCTTTTTGGTTTTCTAAATATCGTTACCCATTGTTGGTTTTCGAGTCCCTGTATAACTCACCAGCTCTTTTTCTTTTCGCTACACTCCCTAACCTCAAAGCTTGGTCAATTTTGCAGAAATGTTGGTCATTGTGAGTCGCGTGAATTGTACAGGGAGCCGAAGATTCTGAAAAACATTAAACGCCAAAGAAAATGATATACGATAAGATGAACCATATCAAACATTTTTTATTTCTGAAAAATAGAAGTTATTTTCAGCTCTGCCAAGAAAATACGCTCCATTCCTGGCTGACCAGACATATCAATCCGGGTACGGATTTTATGAATATTCGAATTTTTTTCATTGAAATTCGAATTTTTATGTGCCTCTTATATGCCATACCTACTTGTAATCCACACACTTTCCTTTCCCCTGCCTTCCTCTCCTACTCTCTCCTCAAAAAGTGGATGTGGGATACAAAGTCTTTTTTATGCCTTTTTTTCCATTCAGAAGAACGTCCCCTGCCGAAGATGAAGCTCTGGATGCAACAGCTTTGCAGTGCGATCAGCTACATACATTCCATGCAGCTGATTCACAGAGACTTGAAGGTTTATTTTCAGTTTATTCCCCATTTTTGTTCCCAGTTGAATTCTATTCGCAAATTTATTCCCCGCCTTTCATCTCCATACTTGCTCTCAATCGAATTCGCAATTTTTGAAAATTCTCATTTCAGCCCCAAAACATATTCTTCGGCTCGGATGGCTCAATGAAAATCGGCGACCTGGGCCTGGTCACGAAAAATACTACTGCCTTGGACCAGAGTCAGGATTCTGAAGCGCCAGATGACGCTGTGACGTCGGGAGATCTGAATCAGACCAACCAGGCGGGAACCAGGGTCTATATGAGTCCGGAAATGGTATTTAAAATTTTTCGAATTTTACACAACATGAACTTTTAATTTTGATGGACTTTCAGTGTGTTTTACGGTATTTGAAATAATATTCTAATTTCTCATTTTATTTTCGGTAGTGTTAAGTTTATCCCGAAAAATACAAAGAAGAACAACGAATTGATTAAATTCAGCTCGCCCAAAAGCCCTACACGTTCAAAGTCGATGTGTTCTCCTTGGGTCTGATCTTCTGTGAACTGGTAGTGCCCTTCAAAACCACCATGGAGCGGTACATCACGCTGGCAGACCTCCAAAGAGGCCTCGATTGTGAAGTACTGAAGGACAAACCTATGGAGGTATGACTTAACATCAGGCTCTAATGAGCACTTTCGTCAGACGAAAATAAACCGAAGGGTTTATGACCATCGTCTTCCCTAGGTCTGGAAAAGATACAATTCGAGTTTTTTCTTAGCATAGTTCAGAATCATTTTTTTTCTTGAAAATATAACAGGTGGTTTAATTCAGGAGGAATTCGTCAAATGGCTCACCAGGCAGAACCCCGATGAGAGACCGACGTGCGACGAGATTCTGAATTCGGAATACCTCAACGACGAGGCCATGTACAGGGAGATGAGATTAAAAAGGTCGAGAACGATGACGCCGCCTGGCAACTTTGAATAGATGGAAAATAAGAGCATCACTAAATACTGACTTGTATTTATTACCGCTAGATTTAATTCTTTTACACTACATTACTTAGTCAAAAATTTGCCCGTTTTCATAAACGCACTGGAAGCCTCCCGGTGCGTTTATGAATACGGGCACTGGTGATAAATACAGGACGCTCCTGAAGTGATCATATATAAAAATAATACATGTAAGATAGTAAGTGAGGTTTATTCTAATTTCATCATTCCAGCTATATAAAGTCTATCCCTTGAAATATAAACGCTTCTTGATTCTACCTTCGGTTGGGTAATATGAAATAGTTTGCATAAGTTATTCGCGATATTTTCTTCACAATTCCACCGCTTTTACGAAGAAAACCAATATGACCCCAGAGGCGAGACATTTCGTGCTGTACATCAGACGGTTTTCTCATTCCTCTCTAATGCACAAGGAGAGACGAGTGAGAGAAGAAGAAATCGCTCGCTTCGGGTACGCATACCTTGTTAAAGAGCTGGAAATGTGTTCTTAAAGATATACTTTGGTTTTTTTTTTATGAAAAAAGATACGTTTCATTATTTCACGTCACAACAAAAGATGTTAATGCTCTTTCTGACTCGCACTCTCCACGCTCCTCCTTACCCTCGCTATTTCCTTCTTCTTTTTCTATGTTATTCTCTCGTCTCTTCAGCTCACTTGCCTATTTTTCAGGGGTAGAATCTAGAAGAGAGATGCAAAATATGTGCAACATTCTCGTTATGACGTGAAAATAATAGCGGCTTGAAAATTGATCACTCAGAAAATATTTTTTTAAATCATTCACTTTCATGTATGGGTATGAATAGAAGGAATTCTTTCGCTTATCTGACTTTATCACCGTTATTTATTTTTAGGCGATTTTTCAGGTAGTTTTCTAGTGCCTTCCTATATTATCCACTCTTCCATCCTCTTTTCAAGAAATTCATTACGCGATTAATGCAGAGTGCATTTTTCGTCCTGTTTTACCTCTCCTTTCCGACTGATAAAAGAAAGGAAGGAGAGAGGGAAGAGTAAAGTCAGAATAGGAAAGTGAACTCTGCATTAATCGCGTAGTGAATTTCTTGAAAAGGATGGAAGCGCGTTATCATATCATTATATTGTACAGTACGGAGGTTGAGGCATTCGAGCATTTCTTGGAAATTCGAAATAAGATGGAAATTCTCAAAATATTTTATCAAAAAATATACGTAATTATTTCATTCCAAGAAATTCATGCATGCTTCAACAATATCACAGAAATTTTATTCGTGTGTGCATGCTTAGATTTCTATGAATTTACCTTTGGGGATTATTTGCTAGCTCGAGTATTTCCCGGTTTAAGCATTGTCTTAATAATTTTTGTGATTTCCTATGAATGAAATTGTGATAAAATGCGTAAATATCATTTGAATAAATTGTGAAATTTTATTAAGCACTAAAAACCGACAGCCTGGAAACCATAAGCCCTCGAGCCATGCGAAATAGTATGGAAAAAAGAAATTTCGTACCTTCCAATACCCTAACCATATACTATTTCGCAATGGTTTGAGAGCTTATGGTTTCCAAATAGCCCTAAAAACTAGGTTTTAAAATCAAGAATGTTGACGAGGGGTCGATCGAGGGAATGCACCTCGAAAATTAAAGATCGGATTGAGTTCGGGGATCCATTTGAATATATTTTTCCTCGTTCTTATGGTCTCTTTTCCTCGTGCAATTTCCCATTTTCTGAAACTCTCATAGAGCAACCCTTTTCCCTATACTTTTCTTCAAGAATCGTATTTTTTCAGAAATCGTTCAGCAGCGTCCCTTTTGCCATTTGAATGTTTTCTTTTTCCTCTTTCTTGTGACCTCTCCTTCCTCTATACAATTTCTCATTTTAGTCATTTTCTCGAAATATCCCACAGAGCAGCGATTTTTCCAGTTTTTCTTTAAAAATAGATCTTGCAAACTAAAAATTTGAATTTCAGATGCCATATCTCAGCTTATTGTCTGCCTGAATCAGACATTTTCGACGTCTAAATCGTCGTAATTCGAGACAAAACAATTTCAATGAAGGAAAATTTTATGGAGAAGAAATGCAAATATTGGAATAAATGTCTAAACTAAAATAGATAATTAATGAAAGGTTGGCCTGATTTTTCAACGAATTTCCCTTTTCAATGAAAACTAGTCAAGCTAAATTGAAGTTGGAAAAAATCTTGACCAGGAACGAGACGGAACTTCCGTTCAAAAAATTTTAAGAGGTTCAGTTCCGATTCCGGTTTCGATTTTTCAAATTTCAATTCCGCCTCGTCCTTAATAGTGATTTTATTTACTTTATTCTATTTCAGCCCCTATTTGATTTTGAGCCTCAACCCGAAACAACTGTCCAAATGGGAATGGCTCGACGATTGCCCCAGTGCAAGTCAATCTTGTGTGTCCCTTTCGTCGTAGGCTCCTTTTCCATTTTGGTTGATGTAATATTCTTCCCTCGACAGAGCTCTCCCTTTTTGTTCATGGTGTGAAGCGAGTTTCGAACTCATCGCATCATCGAATTCTCAAAACTAGGGATCATTCCCAGTTTCTGAGGACCTTTCTCAATCTAGGCCTAGCCTAATTCAAGAGATAGTCATCTGTCTAACAATCGAAATCTGAATCAGGACTTAGTCCAATTCAGCTGAAGAGTAGTAGAGCCAATAGCAAAAGTGCTGCTCCTACCAGCGGTTGAGCCTGAGTTGAGTCATCTCTTCTCGCTCCCACATTAAGTCTTTTAAAGACTCAGTGATCTCAAATCGAGACACTTTTATCGATTCCAAGAGATCGAAGGTTCAACTTGAAAGTTGAAATTTTCTTCAAATCCATCAATCGATCGGATTTTTCAATTGCTACGGCAAGAAATCGCTTAGATCTCGACAAAAGATCTATAAACATCGAGAGAAAAACGGCAACAAAAGCCGTATATTTTCATCACTGAAAGGCCGAAGGAAAGAAGGAGAAAAAGTGAATAGTACACAAGAAAGCAAGTACAAACTATAACTTTCAGGCATATTCACAAGATGTTCTCCTTAGCGGTCGCGAAATGTGATTTAGCAAAGGCGAAAGGAGTTGCAAAGCACTTTAGGGACAAGTACGATACAGTTTTGGCAGGATCGAGGGTCCAGCGAAATCGCGTGTGACTACGACAGAATCATTCGAATCCTACTTTCTGGAAATCACTGGCGTTCCTGATGAAGGAAAGAAGAACGTCAAGGAAATGGATGACACCTTGAAACGATTCAACGAGAAAGTGGAATCGTTGGACTGGACAGGAAACAAAATGGCCCTGAAATAGTGCACAGATATGAGCAAAGCTGGCGAAAATGAGCTGTCAGCATTGACCACTCTAGTCGATAGGCTAGAAAGGTTGCACAAAGTTTCATTTTATAAAATTTTGTGGTCTTTAAGGGATTAAAATTTTTAACTTACCATGTGCGGATATCCGCACACTTTGTTGGTTTTTGTTCTTTAGTTTTTCTATTTTTCCCGCCTGATGATTCTCCTCCCCCTTCATGCCCCCCACAATTCATTCCGCTCCTCTATCGAGAAAGATATTGCTGAGCTCTTGTTTTTTATAAGTGATAAATAAATTGATTGTTAACCAAACGTGCATTGTGATCTGTTGCACCCTACCGCTTCAATAACCCGACTCATCCAGAGTCGCACATACCACATTGTATAAATATAATAATCGTTGTTTTTGGTAGTTTTTTTTTACAGTATAGAGAATTTGGAACCTGAATAAACTTTTGAACGCTTATTATGCGTTTTATGTTACCATTTTATTTCTCTGATGTTTTGCCTTTTCAATTATCTCAAAGTTCATTTCCTTCGCCAAGGAGTCTTTAAATGAAAGTCAGCTGACTTCCTGAATCAAACATGGTGGAGGGTATGCGTTGTTCAACAAAGTGAGGCGATGTTCAACAAAATTCTTGTTGAACAACGTTACGGACTCGTGCCAGATCCTTTCCGCCCTTTTCTCTTGTGTTAAAATTTCATCGCAATTGGCGCGGTGTGTTTATCTGTCTTGAAATAAAGCTATTGCTAGTAATTCTGTTGTCGGTATCTTTGTCAACTAATTACTAACCAACCCGAGCTAACATCTAACCCAAAACGGTTACTCACAGGGGAGCCCCTTCTGCTCATCTCCCTAAATTCCTCTTCTCACTTCAACATCGTCTTTTTACTCGTGACTTGACTTAATAAATCTTTGTTAAGTTACGACGTGTTTGGCCGACTATAAAAGGGTTACGCACAACACTACAACTTTCGAAATTTGATAAATTATTCATCAAATCTCGTAAAAAGTATGGGTCAATACTCTAATTAGTCCTATTATTTTACTAAATTTGTCTTTAAAAACTCTTGTCACATGATAAAGCATAGAATTATAAAACCGACCAGATTATTCAGCTTGAGAAACGTGATAAATTCATTTACGCAGGTGTTTAGTGTTCTTCGAATTCAGTCACTATTCTAAACCTTCAAATAGAAAAACAACAGATTTTCGAAATCACTCTTTGAAGTAAAAACTCGAAAGAAGTTTTAGTCAAGTTTAATCAGCCCTAAATTTGAAATTATACTTGCGTCATGTTTCAGATTTTATTTTCATTTCTTTAAATTTCTATCAAAATCTTAAAATTTCTGAATTTTATTAAATCTCAAAGTTTTAATTGTATACAATGTACGGGTCTGAGGCGATTCGTAGCAAAATTTGCTGGGATTTTCTGTTAAATTGTGTTACGAATCATCATAAATCTAAACCTTGAAATATTTTCTCTTTAAATAAAAATCTCTAAATTATAGCATGAATGCCTCAACTGTTAAATATGAAGACAGTATGTTCTATGCTTGGGAGAACATATACTTGGCATATTTCGATATTTTGAGTCCTATCAGCGGTTTTATTAATCTATTCGCAATTATTGTGGTTTTGTGCAAATCGCCCAAGAAAATGGGCGCCTACAAGTGGCACTTGTTGAACTATCAGGTATTGAAGAGCCCAGAATCTGGGAAGTCAAAAATGGAGAGGGAAAGGAGCGATTTTAGGCCAGTCTCTCCATTTTGCGTACTATTTCTTCGTTTTTAGCCATGAAAAGAGGCGTGCACCACTTTACACGCCTCGAAGATTTAAGATCAAACGGTAGAAAAATCGAAAATTCACTATTTTTTAAAAAAATGTTTCAAGAAATTGCAGTTTTTTTTAAAAATATTTTATGAATTTAATATTCAGCGTTATACCCTCGTATCATATAAAATTTCAAATAAGCTTAAAAAATGCGCAACCCTACTCCGAATATAATTCATTTTTCGTGAGAATATTCAACTTTAGGTAATCTCAGCCCTGCTTGATTTTTCTATGACGGTATTATTCAAACCCGTCATTTATCTCCCGGAAATTGCCGGTACCATGAATGGGCTATTCCATATTTCGCCTAAGAAGTGCATGGTAGAGATACCGCTTTTACCAGGAATTTTGGTAGCCTCTTAACATTTACCATTTTAGCAAATGTTCATAACGATGATCGTTATTACCCTACTATCGATATCCCAACTTTTTATCTACCGATTCCAGGTTCTTCTGAGATTGAACTCGATTTTCAAGTAAATTATTTTTAAAAAATAAGAAAAAAGCGAGATTTTTAGAATTAAGCCCCTGACTTTTGGTATTTTGATGGGATTAAGCTATATTCTCCAAGTCGGGTTCGCCAATTATACCTGGTACCGAATAGATTACGACGAAGCGATGGAAATCCATGGCGCTATTGAAGTAATTTTTTTACATATTCTATTTTTTCCTTGTTTCAAACTATAAACCAAACACTCAAAAAATGATGATATTTTCACGATTAGATTGTCTTGAATATAAAAATCTCCTGAAAACATGATTGTGTATGAGCTTCAAAGTATTTAAACCGTAAATTTTGAAAATTCAGTATGATATCATCTTTATCAGACTTGGAACTTTTAATCCAATCGAATCGAATTTTTTGATCCGACTTTCAAGTCTGGTCTTCATATTGTAAAGAGATCATTATTTAAAAAAACCCACACATACATACACAATTCTTTCAAATTCAGGACCATCCCATCCTCGCTCCTCTAGAGAGTCGTCCCGGTCTATTCATCATGCGAAAAACCAACTCCACGCTTCTGTTCTTGATCACCATCGTGTTTTGCGCGGCGGCTAATGGTGGGACGGTGGTATTTTGTATTTTCGCTAGCTTCATAACGATTCGGATGAATTCGAAACGGAGCTGGAAAACCCATCTCAAACTCCTGAAGGCTCTAATCATCCAGGTATCTTTTATTACTCAAAAATAAAAACCCCTTTCAGTCAATATAGTTCCTGGGTCTTCTATTAGCTTAGGAGGATTTAGGTCAGAATAGTCATGCGACTTATCCTGATATATTTTTAGTCTAGCTCAAAATCTCCCTAGACTTAGGTCTTTTATTAGAAAAATCTTGTATTTTCATGAAGTATCACATTTTGATTTCAGATAGTCGGGCCCCTATTTTTACTAGCCATCCCTGGCTGTACCTCATTTATGCGGCTAATAATGCCCGTTTTCGGATGGCAGTCGGTGAACCACATCGTCATAATGGTTTTGTCTTCTCACGGACTGTGTAGCTCGATTTTGTTGCTAACCTTAAATCGACCCTATCGAAGGTTTATCAGGCAGTTGTTTAGAGGTAGTGAAATTTGAATATTATCTATATCTCCGAAAATGTTTGATGTGTAATGAGGCTTCATTTGATCAATACCTGAGACTTCAAGAAATTTCCATCAACTTCTTATTTAGCTTCCAAACTTTGACGTTAAATTCAGGAGCCTCGAACCCTAGCAATCAGGTTGGGTCTTTTGGAACTTCTACAGCTATAAATATGCAGCCTCAAACAATTAAGAATCTACGATATCGTCGAGACAAAGAAGAACCAGAAAGTTCGTATTACAATTTGATAAGTTTCAGAAAATCTCAAATCTTGTAAAAAGTCAATTATAACTAATGCATAGTTGTTGCATATTAGAATTAAATTAATGATATAATATCGATATAACTAGATAAAATGAATTTTGACTCATTTTCAGTAGAAATGCCAACCCGTCCCATTCTACCATTACCTCATCCATTTACCATCGCAGAAAGACGAGTTTCGCTTTTTCCGGTTCCACTATTTTCATAATCTTTATTTAATCACCAGTTATGTAAATAAAAATTTCGTACATGAGGTTTAATAGTGCTTATGCCGAAATTTAGGAGGCGTGTAAAGTGGTGCACGGCTATTTTTAGTGGCTAGAAAGGCGAGAAATAGCACACGAAGAGGAGAAAGAGATTGGCCTAAAACCATTCTTTCTTCCCTTATTTTAGACCTTCTAGATTTCGGCATCAATAGCAAATGATATAATTAATGCAAGTATAATGAGAATACCTTAAAATTATAATAAAAGTCAAAAGATTTTGAGTTTTGAGAAAATTTTATTCATTTTAAGCATTTGAAAGCTTGGCCTGACTTCGGTGCGTGAAATTTGGAGATTAATATATGATAATTAAAATAGCAATTACTTAATAACATCTGAGCAACGCAGCTTGTGATACGCGAAATTTGACATAAAATATAGCATAGACTAAGAAAATAACATGTAACTAAAACTATTATGTGATTTGGTCAGATTAATAATATTTTTAAATTCAGGAATGTCAAACTAAACTAAATTATGAGCTTAAAGCTAAGAATCGCTATTAAAAATCAGTGAGTTTAACAATGTTCTCTTCACCTCCTAACACAGCCCAGTAAAGCTAGCGCGACGGCGCTAAAAATTACGTTCAAACCGGCGAAGGCCGCTGCGAAGATTATCAAAATATAGGACCAGCCGAGCTAAAAATTTAATTTAAAAAGTATCTATTGGATCATTCTTTAATTTTTCTTCCAGAATTTAATAATTAGTAATACTTTCTTCACACATTTTTATTAAAGGATGTGAAGAGCGTTAAAATTAAAGAATGGTAATTTTTTAATTTTAAGAGCTTATTGAATGCTCTAATAGTTTGAAAATCTACCCAAGCTTCGGATCCAGTGGTTTGTCGTATGAATTTTAAAGACGCTGCCGGAAAAACGATAACTGCCAGAATCAGACACACGAAAATCGCGATGTTGAAAATGATATCGATAGCTAACGAAATTCTGGGCAGCGGAATGACGAGAGCGCTAAATTTTGCGATAACCCTGACAAACTTACCCCCTGAAAATCTGCCCAATTGCTAAATTGTAGCAAGGGGAGCCGATTTTCAAGACGATAGATTTTTACGCAAGTATTTTTTACCATAAACAGCATCCAACTAGCACCATCAATAACTCTAGCGAGAACGCGATTAAAGTGAAAACCAATGTGGCGGTCCACTCTCCTGGCACGTTCTAGATTTCAAACGTTTAATAATGCCATATAAAATCTATCTTATTGTATTCCTATTCTTTATCATAGAACCAGTTTTCTATCAAATATTAAGTGCCGTATAATTTCCGTGTTCCATCCTATGCCTTATCATATGGCTAGCTTACATCCCAAAGATATCTGAATTCCGGGTCCCAAGAAGTCCAGGGGTAGAGGGCGATTCCGATGTCGAGACCATACCCAAACGGGGACCAATTATTCCAGCCATTGTTATATCCGGCGTAACTATCGTAATTATAGCCACTATTGAAAGCGTAGGGCCTGATCCAGATCCAAGCTAATTAAGTCGGTTAATTGGCTAGTTAAATCTTAATTACCTCGAGAAAATGTCCCCAACGCTGTTAAGACTAGGGTTATTAGCAGCAGAAGATATGACACAACATGTACCGGAAATAGGCGACTGCTCTAAAATAATATGATCAAGTTTTGCATGCCTTGGAAAGTCACTATGTTCTAGAAGAATGAATACTAAAATTCGGAAACTTTAAAAGTGATTTTTTTATATTTCGGCTTCTAAACTATAATTCTAAAAAAAATTAGTAGATTTCAAGAAGACGAACATTTGAAATCTACTAGACTTCAAATAATCTGCTTAGTGCTCTAAGAGTTACAATCGAAAGTTATTAAAAATACCCTAATAGCTTCTTTTGAAAACCGGCCCGGGGGCTGTTCGTATCTGGTTTCAACTACTACAGGTTGGGCTTGATGCATCGTTTCTTAAGCAATTAATAAGTAGTACGTAGTACGGCAGAGATAGTACGGGCATTAATAAAAGTAGTACGGCAAAAGCGAGTGAAATAGTTTACGAACTCCTAAAAACGTAAATTCGGTGTTAACTTATGTCGTACTACTTTTATTACTTGCCGCTTTCTAGAGTTAAAATATTTTTTGGAAAGTACAATCTATTGAAAACTGTTCTTAAAGAGTTAGGAACGGATCATATGCAAAAAAATTATGGCTATTTATATTTTTCTCGAGAAAAAATAAGACCGAAAGCTATTCTTGTGAAAAAATAATTGGACAAAAAGCCCGAAAGAACTGTAAATGAGCAATTTTGGTGCTTATGTCTGTCTGAAGGGGAAGAATTCCTCTTCTTGAAAACGCCCTTGGGATGACTCAGAAAAGGCTTCTTTTCACGCGCGCTTTTCCTGGTTTTCACGCAGTTTTTCACAAATACCAATACTCTTGAACGGGCCTTCCAGAGGTATCATTTCATGTAGGGAAACGCGGCAAAATAGCATGCAAAACGGGCAAGCAAATGGTCTGGAAAATATCGAAGTGTGACAAGCAAATAGTAGGAATTTTCCGAAGAAATCATATTTACTAGGATATTTTATGGATCTTATCAAATTGATGAGTAAGACAGTTTAGAAAATTTCGCACGATTTTCAAAAACGTCTATTGATAACCAATTTTAATGGGGTTTTCTCGTTGAACAAATAGACTTTGAAAAATAAAAGGGCAACATGTTTCAGAAAAAGGTGATTTTTGAAGTCTTTTGAAATAGTATTCAAATCAGATTGCTTTGAGATTAAAAATATCTCTAAAAAAGTAATGCAATAAATTTTGACGCTGGAATCTAAAAATTAGGCAAAATAAATAAATAAAAATCTCGACCTCTTAGTCGGTCGATAGCTAAAAATCACGAGAATTGCTTATTTTGACGGCGAAAATTCGTCTGAATAAACAATCGCCCCAGCTTTTTTCCGCCTATTATCCCCTGTACATATCGCCGTATTTTTACCTATCAGGTAAACAGAAATGCGGTAAATTCTCCACAAATAAGAGTGCTTGAAAAGTTTGAGCAAATTCGAGTCATTTTTAGAAGTCAATTTTCAATCGAAAATAATTACTACTCATAAATTTTATCGATAGAATATAAACAGTAAAGTTTTAACAAAATGATTTTTCATTTGAGCAATTTAAAAAAATAAATAAATAAATTCCCCATTAAAATCGGTATTTATAAATAAAAAAAACGAAATTTCATCAATTAAATTTTATCTTACTTTTATCTTCGACAAAAGGTTTTCATAAAAAGAATCGGAAAAATTTCGAATTCTCAAAAATGATTGTTTACCTGTAAAACTGTTCAAACTCTCGATTCGCCGTATATATTTTGATTCAGACTCTTGAACTTTCTGTGCTCTTCAAATGTTATTTGATTTGGATGCCAAATTTAGAAAAGAAACTATCAAAATGTCTTTTGAAGATTATTGGAGTTTTCAACGTCAAACAATTCAGAATCCCGACGTCGAGTCACAGTAATCCTGAATTCGATATCGATCCGACACTTTGCACACTATTATCGCTCATCCCAAAAGCAAGCTTTCTTTGCACGAATAATACAAAGTTCGCTTCATTTGTCAAAGAAGATTTTCTTGCTAACCGATCAGAATTTTTTTTGAAGATTTTCTGTTGAATTTCTAAATTTCATTGCTAAAAATCAGCCTAGAAAATTTGAAAAAAGCATTGTTTTGAAACAATTCTGGGCAAATTTTTGTAGCGCTTTATTCAAGACACCTGTTTCAAGCAATTCATTTATTTCCAAGTCTGATACTTGCTCTATGCATCTTTCTTATCTTTTTTTTATCATTTCCCACAATGCTTTTCCCCAAGAAATCGTATTTTCAGCAGATTTTTTGAAAACCTGTTCATTTGCATCCGATCCTCCGTTTTTGCGCTCAATCTCTACTGACCATTGGCTCTGTTTCTTGATTTCTTGTCGCTTTCATTCCAACCCTTCATTTCTCGCTCATTTCTTCACGATTCTCTCAAATTTTGTTATCTTTCATTCTTTCTTCGTCATTGTTTTGGCACTTTTTCGCTTTCTTCACGATTTTTGTTTGTTTTATGAAATCTAAAACTTTCAGCATCAAAAACAGCAATGTCGCGCAGCCTTTCGAACGTTCGGATGGTCGTCGGCGACGTGAGCGGAGAGAGTGAGGGCAGTGAGGACAGCGGCAAGCAGCCTGTCATCAGGACGAGTAAGGGGAACAATTAAATCGGCAACCTTGTTTGGTTTTGAAAAATTTTCGAAACATCACATTCTACATGCTTCGGATTTTTGTATTGACTGATCCAAGAGAATTCAGGCCGCCGCATTCCGAAGCCTAAGCAGCACTATTCGGCGGAGGACTACATGAACGAGGCTGAAATGGGTCCGTCGGTTGTCGAAACTTCCACAATGTTGCCGAAATAATAATTCTTTGAAGAAGATTTCAGAAGTTTAACAAATTTTTGCAGCAAAATAATCATTTTCAAGTTTCTACAGGGAGAATTCGATTTTTTCTATTTCGAAAGTAAATTTCCAGACGCGTCGATCGGCCGCAAGAGGCGCGGTTCGTGGAGCGGCGGGGAGCCAGCGAAAATCGAGGATCCAACCGAGGCCAAGCCCGTAGTGGGTGGGGATAGGCAGTGCGGGACGAAAGCCGTAGCGGATGAAATTGGAAAACCCGAGAAATCGGGCGATCAGAACCAGGAAACCAGCCAGAAGAGAGGCAGGCATGAGGAGAAAAGGGCCTCTCGCAAGAGTAAAGATTGGAATCGCCCTAGGGCACGTTCATACTTTGCTAGGGTCTAGCTTTAGCAAAGTATAAACGCGCCCTCACTCCTTTTATAAGAGCTAAAGGGCGAGAGAAGGTCAAAGGGTTGGGGAACGAAGGTGAACTTGCTAGAGGGAAACATCCGAACTTTTTGCGATCAAGGCAATATTCTCTGGAAATTTCACCTTTCATTTAAAGTTTTTTTTACCGAAACTTATTCCAAAATTTTATAGGACTATGGCAAAATGAAATTATTTTGCGATCAGTTTCGTGAAAACCTGAAGTAATTGAAATCTATGAGAGGCAAAATTTTCTCCATTACATTTTCAAACTCGACTTTTCGTCTATTTTTCTTGAAACTTAACACAAATAAAAAACATTCTCTTCAGAAACTTATAAAATAAAGCTAAAGAATTTGAATAATACAAATTTCAGGATCTCGCCCGTTTGGTGACGAGGAAGATGAGAACGTGCTCGGCAGCCAGAAGATCGCCCAAATGAGGCCGCCTCCCCCTTTGAAGAAGAGCAAACCCAACCCCACCTCGCTCATCTACGAAATGCACGGGCCCATGACTGTTACAAGGTAAATTCTTGAGCAGACTTCTAAAAAAAATCCCGCACTGCGGGTGCAGAGTGGTTCGAATGCTCTCCCAAATTTGAGAAATCTGTTCTTGAAATTTTAAAAAGTAAGGAAAAATTCGTCTTTTAAAATGAGAATAATTGATTCTTTTGATATGTATATGGGGCCATGATTGTTACGAGATGAACGTTCGAGTTTACTAGATATCATTATTTTCATCGATTCGGCAAGTTGCAATGTTACAGACGGAAAATGAAGCCAATCAAACGTAGACGTTACAAAATGATATTTTATTTATTTGGAATTTGAATAGTGTCTTCAAAATCGTAGTTGTTTTTTGATACAAATTCATAAATAAAAATATGAGAGAATTCTGCGTGGGGATCACTTTAAAAATGCAGCACAACCTTTTATGGATGTGCTTATTCAGAAAAGTCGAGTCGTTCCGCACGCGCCCTCTCTCGGTGGATTCGCCTCGCACCGAGAATCTCGGCTCGCCAGTCAGAACGGCAAAATCGAACAGCAAGGAGGAGTTCAACGGCCAGTCGGAAACGCCCAAGTTGGTGCGATACGATGAGGAGGAGGCTAGTCGTCTGGGTGGTGTCAACACCAACAAAACTTCTGGGCCGAGTAAGCGAGATTTGCTCTTCTGACAAAATATCATAATTTCGCAATAAGACTTCCCAAAGTGCGGCCCGCAAAAAATATAGTGCACCTTTCCGAGAGGGACTAAGAAGAAGTGCTCTTTCTCTCGATATGATATACTATTCTTTTCTGCGATTCGATTTTGCGGGTTGAGTTTTGAGAAGTCTATTCACAATTTCTCGAATTTTAGGCCCATTTTCTCTAGAAAGTTTTGCACACAAAATTTTATGAACATAAATTATCAATAAATAAACGAAAAAGTCGTATTTTTCTCAAATTATTTCGAGTTAGAGAAACGCTTTTCTGAAGCAACAATCTGTCTTTCGTTTCGTCGCCTCAAAATGTACAAAAATGTCATTTTTTAAAACCTTTTCATTAAATTTGACTTTTCAGCCAACAAGAACAAGAAGCAGGTCCGTTTCGCGGAAGGCGCTCCGGAAATAATCACCGATGCCCTGAAATCGGGCTCTAAGGTGAGAAACAATTCTAAATTTAGGGCTACAAATGAAAAGCAACAAAATTCAGAAGCCCGTCATCATGCCTGCCTCGATCCTTCACAAACTCGAGTTGCCCAAGGCCGGATACATCAAGTTGGACAAGGTTTGAATTTTCTTCTCGAAAAGGCGAATTTTAATTTGTTGCTTTTTGATGGAGACGAACTTTGAATTTTCTGAAGGGGGCGCATTTTGAAATTTTCAGCTCGTTCCTGTCTCCTTGGAAAACACCAAGATGTCCACCAGATCTAAGGCAAATTTGGCTAGGTCGAGCAAGGTGATTTGTTTACTTTAATAAACTTGCGTGAAAATCAACGAAGAAAGTTTGTATTTTTACTTGAAATTTTTAAAACATTCTAAAAATTTCAAATTTTCAAATATCTTTAGGCTCTCACTCACACCACTCCCGAATTGGTTCCCACCAGGAAGATCAGGAAGATCAACGTACCCCCGACCGCTGCCGAATTCGCACAGCGCCTTCAGCAGGCACAGGAGAGACTTCGCCAGGTAAACCTGAGTCGGACAAAAATGGGGGGAGGAGGCGGACTTGAAGTTTCTGATCTTCTATTTGTTGAAGTCTCATTTTTTTCAAAAATGAATCAAGTCTATATATTTTTTTGTATAAGTAACATTATATTGACAAATAATAGGCGGTTTCTAAATGTCTTGATTTTTTAAGTTCCCTAAATTAGAAAAGTTTGCATTTACTATATTAAAAAAAAACAATTAGGAATCCTTTATAATTATTTATAAAAGTTTTTTTCGTCACAAATCATGATCTCTCTGGTTTTAGTCGACCCCCCAAATGCATAATGTCGCCTCGTCGCCCGAACAGTCGACTGAAAATGGGTCCGGATCGGGAAGTGGAAATGGGCAGGCTCAAGTCAATGTGGAGCCGGTGCAGAGACCGAATGGCGTGAGTACAATTTGAACACTATCAAAATCATTCATTTTTGAATAATTGAGACAAAAACGACTCATGAAGGAAAATTTTCGAATTAAGCTGATGAATCGTGAAATTTATAACTTTCGAAAGCAAACACATGAAAGAAGTTGAATTGAAATTTTTATCAAACTAAAACAAGTCATCGCTTATTTTGAAGCATACGAGAACTAAGTCTTTATTGCATCACGAACAAAGAACATATCGTCATCAAATCAACAATAAAATGAGTTCAGAACTTTCACGTTTTTTTTTTACTTGAAACATTTTATTGTTTAATATACTATCACTGTTTATCAAGTACACATTGGATTTTTTCTTTTACGTTTCAAAGAAATGACCTTTTATCATAAGCATAATCAATTTTTGTTTCCAGTGGGAGGCCCAATTGCGTCAATTCGCGCTGTCGATTTCCGGTACCCCTTCCTCTGATCGAGTCACTCTGCCCGCCCCGGTGCCCGTCAACCCCACCCAGTTCATGGTGCCTTTCATGATCCCCTTCGTGCCCCAGGTATCGTTGATTGGAGAGAAAGTCGATATATTCATGCAGCAGCAATTAGAAATCGAATTTGGGGAACGAAATAGTGAGTCGCGTTGAAGAGAAACGAGAGGCGCATAGCGTGCAACTTTTGAATATCGACACCGTTCTCTCCCAATCAATGCTTTTTAGGAATATTTTTGAAAGGCTGTAGGTACTTTGTTACCACATAAAATAATGAGCACTTCTTACCAAAGGCGAGATAATGTGGGAAAAGGTGAAGAAGGGGGAGAAACAGCATTTGGTAACAAATATATATTCATTATTTTCTTTGGTAACAAAGTACCTACAGCCTAAATATCCCAATCATGTCAAATATGAAATCTGCTCTTGCTAAATTTTGAAGAAAATATTTCATAGAATTAAAAGTACACGAGAAAATTTTATACAAATGAGATATTTGATGTTTTTTTTTAAATGAAATTACATATTTCAGGATCCGATGATGGCGATGAATTTCGCTCAAATGTCCGGAATGGGACTCGCTCCAATGGGACAGATACGCAACCTCGTCTCCCTACCTATCATGCAGGCTAATGAGAATCAGGTAGAAGATTTTTGAATTGCAACTTTTGTAAAAAGAAAACACGGTACATGAACATTTCCGATGTTTAAAAACTTTCGGCGGTTTGTATAATTTTGAGGCTTACATTAGTTGTGTGTTTGTTACCTGTATTTTGATATGAATTTTGCACTAAATTGATCAGTATGAAATTTGATTAATTGAAACCTCTCGAAATATTCAATTTTGGATATTGAAATTTTGAAACTTGTATATAGGATTGTGGATTTTTATATGTATTTCAAAAGCCGCTATATACGAAATTAAACAAATCATAAATTTAATGTTTCAATTTTTAAAATTTATTTTTAATTTAAATAACTCTCAGGTCCCCGGTCTGTCAGTGGTGAATGAGAACTCGGAAAAGAAACCGACTCCAGCTACGAAGCAAAGCGACAAAGCCATGGTAAAGATAGCATTATTTGAAATTAAAAAAAAATGCTCATTTTTCCACAAAAAAATATCAAGATTTAGCTAGTAATTGTATTAATTTTTCAGTTAACAAAAGGTAATAATTTTTTCACAAAAATGAACATATTTCATTTTAAAAAATTCAAGTTTTCGACGGCTTTCTATGATATTAGATTAACCTGTCTTTTTGTTCGAAAAATTTTCTTCAAAAAACTCATATTTCCTAAGAGCGCATTCCATACTCCGCTCATGCTCATGTGAATGTGAGCCGAGTATGAACGCGCCCTAAGAAATTTGAATTTTCAGCAGCCTTCGGCCCCCACCCCAAGCTCGGCGAACTCGGCCCCGACTCCGATCCATCCTCCGGCAGCGTATCTTCAAACAAATCCGCCCTTCGCCGTCCCGTCGTCTCCCATGGCTTCTTTCTATCCGCTCGTGAGAATTAAAAAAAAAATATATATATATTTTTAAATTTGGTTAAACTTGATAAGTTTCAATATTTCTTTTGACACTTGAATACGATTTCAAAACAATTCGTCTAGCTACCTTTCCATCGAGAAAATAACAACCGAAAAATTGCACAAGTTTCGACATGTCTCAAAAGCTTTTCAAAGTTATATTGTTTTAATCTATCTTTCTTTCCCATTTGAACATTCAAACAAAATTGAAATTTGCTTAAAACTTGCCTATTTCTCAGGCGGCTACACCTCCTCCGTTTTACACTGCTGCTCCCAACCTGAGTCTGGCCTCGTCCTCTCCCGACCCCTTCTCGGGGAGCATTATCCAGACCGAACAGGTATACTAAACTAACCAAAAATAGCTAAGATTGACCTAATTTAAGTCTGATCTAGGTCTTTCCAACTCGTAAAATACCGGAGGAGTAATAGAAATTGAGTATAGATATGGAGAAAGTAGGGTGTACATTTAGTATCAAAATGATAAGCTCATCGAGATGCACATTTTGACACACAATTTTTCCTATCACACCCTACTCTTCCCCTCTCCATATTGATATATTACCTTAATGTATATTACCTCTCCGGCATATTCCATCCTTCGGCCTTGTGACTCTCGGGCATATTTAAAAAAAAAAAAGTCTTTACAAGGTTTGCCTATAGAACCATAGGCAATTTATTCTAGGGTCGGGTCTAGGAATGTCTTAGGGTCAGACTTAAACCTGGTAATTTGGATAATTTGTAGTTTCGCAGCCCCATAGTTAAGGATATAGAGTGAGGTAGGAAGAAATTGTTTTTTTTTCTATACTAGTCCGTAGATTACGAGGCTACGAAATATCTAGGTTGTCGTTAAACTCAGGTCCGAGTTAATTTAAAATGATTTGACTTCAGAGGGACGTCGCCAATTCCCCCTCCCCACAATTGCTACAGGATCCCAATCAGTCTGCCTTCTCCTCCGCCGACCTCTATCCCTATCGTCACTTCCTCAATTAGAGGGAGGGTCTTCTATTTTTTTTATACACTTGGATTTTTCGTTGTTTTTGTTAGAAGATTAATTAACGTCCCTTTTCTTCTTTTGTTTGATTTAGTCTTGCCTGTTTGTTTGTCCTCTATCCCGATATCTCTATCGTCATTTTCCCAATTAGAATGCATTCTATTTTTAGGCCTGGTTTTATTCTTTTTCAGAAAACCCATACTTTTCTATCAGAAGATTTTTACTTCTTTTCTGCTTGTTAGATTTTTGAAAATAGAAAATCGAGTGTTTTTTCTTGTTAATTTACAAAACCGAAATCTTCTATTTTCAAGAATGCTTTCCAAGTTATATTCGTTTATTTTCTCCTGCTCCCCTTTTATTCAGGTTCTTGATTCTTTCTATCCTTCAAATACAAGTCTCAGGTCTTCTATTTCCGCGTTTTTCATATAAGGAAATTACCAATACTACCTCTTTTAATTATTAAAGTGCTAGACGTCTTTTATTTTGATTCTTCTTTTTTAATACTATTAGATGTTTTATTATTATTTACAAGATCCGGCTCTTGTATTTTCTACTCGTTGATCTTAAATCACGGCTTTTGTTGCTCAAGTATTAGTGATGAAGATCCATTTTCCGTTTGTTTCATCAGTTATCAAATCGCCCTATCTGCGTCTCGGTGTCGTGCCCTTCCTTTACAGCCCCACTCGCTGTCGTGTTTAGTTGTTGCTGTTTATTATTATTATTGATGGTTAAAAGTGATAATAAACTCTTGAAAAGTGAAAGAAGCTTTATTTTTCAATCATGAGAAAGATAATTAACCCCAAAATATTCACATTTCAATGAAAAATCTTGAAGCCTACCCATTTTTTCATTTTTAAATGATTGAACACACAATAAAAAATCACAATCAGCTGTTGGCAGAATTAAAAATCTGGGAGGTCAAAATGAGAGGAGAAATAATGAATTTTAGGTCAGCCTCCCTCCTTTTCGCGTGCTATTCTTCGATTTTCTAATCACTAAAAATAATTGCACTATTTTGCACTTCTCCCAGATGTAGGGATAAATAATACATGAAGGGAATTTTAAAACCTGCAGTTTTTTTTTCTTATTTTGAATGATTATGAAACCACAGTCGAATAAATGCATAAAATCACAATGAACTACATGAAGAAATTTTTTAAACCTACAGAAAATATACAAATTTTAGACCTAGGGAGCACTTTCTTCAAACGAAAATAAGCTAAGGGGAAGGGTAGATCTCACAGGCGAATTTATAGTTATATGATATTCGACCACACCAGTAAAAAATTTTGGCCTATAGAAGATCAGAGGTAGAAATTTGTCAGGAAAATATACTGGGGATAGGTTGCAAGGGGTTTCTGACGATCGTCCTCCCTAGGTATGCGAACTTTTCAACTTTCCCCCGTACAATCTAGGACTTGTAAAGCTCGAACCGCATTGTTTTGACTAGTAGAGATGTTCTAAAATTATCTATTCTTTCAAAAACTTCGATTTTTCATATCGCTGATTGGAGAGCAAAGTCGATATATTCATACAGAGCGATTAGAAATCGAATGTTGAAGGAACGAAATAGAGTGGGTCGTGTAGAAGAGAAATGAGATGAATAGCGTAATTTTTGAATATCGACGTGTTCTCTCCCAACCAATAATACTAACCTGTAATAACGCCGGTATATCTTGAATTCTGCCCACCAAGAAGTGGGTGTTATCGAATTGCTTCTGAAAAATGAAATAAAAGGATCAGGGTCTTTTATTTTAAAATTTATGTGAGAATTTTAAAGGATTCTCATATTTTTTCTATAAAAGTATATCATAGGTTTTTATTGTTTTCAGATTTAAATTGCAAAATTCCCTTATTTTTGCTCTCCATTGTCTCCGAGATGAAGCTTTGCAAAGAAAAGGGTATCCGCAAGCCTTAGCCTATGTGCCTGCTCTCGTTTTTGCTCTCTGCTCTCTTGAGTCTTGATACGTTGCGCTTGCAGCTTATAGACGCAGAGTGCATATGACAAGGCTTATCTCGAGGACAACGGAGAATATGTGAGTTCGATAAAATTACCGGATTCATGACGATGGTCAAATTACAGTGCCTCGGTTTATCCGTATCAGTCCGGAGGATGTGAATCAGAACATCACCTCGACTTCTCTGGAGTAATTCTTCTGGGTTAGCACTCAGAATTTCGTCATTAAGATCGCAAATTGTGTCTTCTAAAATCAAGCCTATATATTTGGAAAGCCGTAAATTTTAAGATAGATTGATTACGGATCGAAAATTTGAATATCGTACTTTCTCAGCGACAAAGTAAGATTATTTTTGAAACTTATATATCATTTTCAAAATCCATAGAATATTCTGCGATTTTAAAAGGTTTCAACTTTCACCTGGAAACTCCAAAGATCCGCCAACCTGATCGCCAGTGTAGAGTCCAATTAACATAAATCCAAGCGGCAGTCCATTTTGGCCGTAATTATTTATTCCACTGAAATACTTCCTTCATTCATTATTTTAAACACGAAGTGAACTTTGAGATTAGCTACAATTATTAACTACGGTCTTTTATATTCCACACCCACTCTTCGAGGAAAGAGTTGGGAAGGGAGGTAGAGAAAAAGAACAAAGTGGGTGTGGGTGTGGAATACAAGAGGCCATTAACTAGCTCTAACGTGTTTGCCCTCAGATTACATGTTTAATTAAATTAGTACCTGCACAGTTCCAGAAACAGTTCCGTGGCTGGCGATGCCGAAGTCACGATTTTCAAAAGACAAACGCCATTCCCCGTGTCGTTTTCCAGATCCACCAATCCGAAAGTCACCGTTTTCCAATCGACCCTGAAATTTGGTTGGTTTCAGGCAACTTCATGTATTTACTTCATTGTTTAGTCCATTGATATCGCTTCGTGATTACTTATTCAAAAACTCTATTGAGGAATGAGAGAGGTAAATACTGCGCATACTCTTTGCAACTTACCTCTCCCATGCCCCGCCCCTCTATTTCTTTTCGCTTTTCTCGGAGAGACGAAAAGAAAACAAGAGTGAGGAGAAAAGAAAGGTGAGGTATATGCAAAAGCGAGTTGCAAAGAGCGTGCAGCACTATATCTACTTCCATCCACTATAGTATCATTTTTCATTCGTAAATTTCTTTTTCTTATAGGTTTCAGCAGTTCTTGTATATTTAATGACGATTTACTGGATACTTCTTTCTCGTAGGTGAATTCATGAAAATTATGAAAGCTACCTTTGAATAGCAAAGCTTTCAACGCTATCATCATCATCACTTTGATCTGACAGTAGTGGTAGAATGTCAGGACTCGGTACATCTTAAAACATTGGAAATTAATAAAAAAATAAAAATGTAGTGCGATAAATGCCAATTGAGATTGGACATCATCTTTAAAATCGTTAGCGAATTTTATTCCACATTTATCCATCTATCGTACTACTTATTAATTACCTTGAGAATGCACCTCTTCGTAGATCGGAGGTAGGTTCAAATCCAGCATCTCATTATCGGCCCAGGCTCGAAATCCGAATTTATCCCTGAGAATAGGATCGAGTTGAGCCGCCCATTGTCCGAATTCTTCTGAATTTGACTTGATAGTTTTCGATTACAAAAATCTTTCAATCCTATGCGATGGTAGTAAAACTAAATGATGACTTCCTTATAAATTTACAAGTTTCAATTTAATTTGAGCTTACCCAAAGCGTCAATACCGTCAGCCTTCTTGTAGAGGGTGGTCAGGATTTTCTTCAATTCGGGATACTCGTTGATAATGAAGGAGGGTAGCTAAAATAATTTGCAATGTTTCATGATTTTCGAAATCGCGTTAAACGTTTCGACCCTTATTATTATCTGAGGCTAATCCAATCAAGGATAAATCTAAATTCTAAAACCCACTTCCAGGATATTTAAAAATTTCATTATTGATATTGAAAGCTATTATTTTCATTAAAGTCTTTCATTCGTAATTAAAAGTTACAATAAATTAAGTTTATTGTCCATGATCGATTACTTGAGACGGAGTAAATGATACTGACTTTTGATGCGCATAAATTAGCTCATTGTTTGCAGCACGTTTTACACTATTACATCTCATATTCAGAGAACGAGGGTTGACGACTATTTGTGCATACGCAATGCACAATTTGCATACTCGAATTTGTGCATCATTTACTTCGCGTCTCAAGTTATCGATCGTTGACAATACCTCATTTCTATCCATCTGCAGAAATCTCCACTTGTGATATTCTTTGCGGACGACTTCAGGCATTAGGTGTTTAATTAAATCAACCGCTTGGATTTTCTCGGACAGTGGAATCGAACCTCTCCAGGTACTGTTGATGAGATTATACACCGGGGTTCCCTGCTCCAGCATTCTGAACACTTCAGGAACTTGGTTTTCGTTCTCCTTAAATCAATAAATCTAACTCGAATCATTATTATTATTATTGATTCGAGAGAACGTCGATATATTCATTCTGCAATTAGAAATGGAATTTTGAGGAGCGAGATAGTGAGTCGCATTGAAGAGAAACAAGACGAATGGCGTAATTTTTGAATATCGACGCGTTCTCTCTCCCAATCGATAATACATCTTCAATTACCGTATTAGTAGGTGCATTGGAGCTTGACGGTAAATTTTCTCGAAATTCCGATAAGACGATATCTTCGAAACTTTGGACCATTATGGTTATCAAAATTGAGACAGATCTGAAATTTGAAAGGTAAAGAAAAAAGCGATATTGATGACCTCAAAAATAATCGAATTCCAAAATATATGATGAAGATAATAAGTTCAAAAGTGCCATAAATCGAAAGATAAATGAAAATATAAATAAAGCTTTCCTCAGTCATTATAATAATGAAGATTGATCATAGTCTAAATTTTTAAATATAATAAATAAATGATAAAGATGTAAAATTCTTAAAATGTAAGAAAAATTAGAAATAAAAGCAACATTTTCCGTCATCATATTTAGACATTCGAAAAACGGACCAAAAATCGATATTATCTGACTGATTTTATAATGGAAAGCAGGCTGACTCTAACTGGGTTTGCAGGTCTTTTTGATTTTTCACTGAAAGAATCGAGCGAAAGATAAGAGAAACACTTCTTTTATAGAGATTTTGAAATATCAAAGTTGTCATTCTTCATAATATTAGCTATTGTTAAGAAGATTATAAAGAACTTCTTATGGTAAAAAACAAGGCTGCTAGTAGAATGTAAACCCTTATCTAGTGCTATAAAATGCGCAATATCCTATCCAATTTTGTCCTTCCTATACTTTATCATGTGATGAGTATTTATAAAATTCCTCAGCGAGTTCTTTGCCGATAGCCTTGATAATATAGACGATTTTGATTAAAAATTTTTGTTATGCTTTTTGTGACATAAATCAGAACTTGCATCAACACAACTTTTTATTTACACACAAAACGTCAAATATAGAGTGAATGTGACTAGCAATTTATTTGCAAAGTCAGAATAAATTAAGTTTTAAAAAATAGACAATTCGTAAATGAGAAGATTAAGTGTTCTATAGTTTACGTAAAAGAAAGAGCTGAGTGAGATAATATGTGGAAAGATAGATCTAGTAAAATACGAGTTGTCTAAAGATACGTCCTGCTCGAGTCAAAAACTTCCATTTCCATGGCATCTTCAGTAGAATTTAAACGATCAAGTACCTCAGGCGGGAAATTTCTCGCTTTTCCGACTAAAACATAGTCGGATTCAACCGCTATCTGAAGAAAAAGCTTATTATTTGTGCTAACTATTAATTTAAACTAAACGTTAAATCTCCCCTAACGATATTATGCAAAAGTATTGATTTTAGAAACTTTTCAGGAAGTCAAAGACGTGATTAAAATTATCGCCTAATCCTAAAATAATCACCTTGACAGTCATAATAGCGATCCTGCATCGAATAGGGTTCGAGCTAAGGGCGACTAAAACATCGCCAACCTCGTAGACCGGATTTGTCGAATTATCATGTATATCTTCTAGCTGCAAATCAATAACGTATTAAAATAAATCATGTGTTTTAAAATTTAATATAATTGAACACCGTTTGAATATTTCACTGCGATCCATTCAAAGTGAGCTAATTAAAAAGAAAAGTTTCAAAATATCGCATATTTTTTATCGAAAACTAGTATTAGTAACGATATGGATTTTGCTTGATATAAATAGTTTTTATAAAAAAATTTTAATTCACCATCATAACATGACCAACATTTTTTAACAACATCTGGCATCTTAGGTTCGGCCAGCTTGATTCGTATAAAAATCTGTTTCCAGTCAAAGTAACTGCCTGAATATCCTAATAAATTCGAAATATATCCCAAAATTAATTAATGATAACCCTAATTTAGGTATCTTTACCTTTATTTTATATAATTCTGGCAGAGGGCTGAGGCTTTATTCTTTCGTTTTTGTAATTCTTTCAAAGTTATACCGTTTTTACCGAAATCTGCTGGCCCTGGTTCTCATTTTTCTAGCTTTTCATTAGTCTTCTCACTTTCAGACGTTCTCTCGGTCTTCCTTTTCCGAGGCATCTATCTTTTGACGGCGAACAGAGTAAAGCGGCTATATAACGTAGTGGTAAGACGCCGAGTTTAGAAACACACAATTCGACAACAGTCACGACTCTTCTATTCAACAATTTTTAGCAAACTTGGTAGATAACGAGAGAACGCTTGAAAGTGAGAGCAAATGAGAATCTCGAGAAATTAGATACAGGGTCAGATTTTGAAGAAAAACAGTACCTGCTCGTTGAGTCCATATTCATTCTCCCCTGTGCATAGGTTCACGAACAGATCCGAGAAAATCGCGTCTATCAAATCAAATGTCACCGTCCAATTTAGGTCTATTGAGCCATCATCGCAATAATGATGTAGAACCAATGATACCGCGCTGGAAATTGTATTGTCACTGATCGATATCTTGAGACGCGAAATAAATGATGCGCACAAATTCGAATATGCAAAGTGCGCATTGCGTATGCACACACAGTCACCTAACTTTTCTTCTGAATATGTCGTAATAGCGTAAAGTATGCTGCAAACACAACGCGCTAATTTCTGCGAATTAAAAGTTCATATCCTTTACTTCGTCTCGAGTAATAGGTCATCGACAATATTTAAATTCATCATTTTAGTTTTAAATTCTCTAAATTAGAGAATTCTTATATAAAGTGAAAAAATTCGAGGTTCTTGTCTTCTGTCTTTAGAACTCAATAAAACTTCACAGAGTATAGGCTCATCTTATAGTAAATAAAAAACTAGAAAATTCTAAACTTCTATTTTAGATTTTGAAAATAAATGATATCGAAATTTTACCAATTCCTATTTTTCATCAGTTGGTCCATAGAGGGCTGAACTTCGAGGCATTCGTTTTCTAGCCATTTATGAAAATCGTCCTTATTTTGCAGCACCGGCAGAATTCTCGTGGCTGATTTTGCGAATTCTTCTAAATATTGCAATTTTACCGAGAATTACAAATATTCAAACCTAAGTCCTGGCTTTCTGCGTAAATAACGCCAAGCATACTTCTTATTTGTGGGATTTCCTTTTCGAAGAATGCGGGGGTCTGCAAAAATCACTTCATTCATCGAACAATTTCAATCAAAGATTAAATTTCTTTAAAAATAGAAATTTCATGATTTAAAAAAGCAAAAAATACTAAAATATCAGCCATATAATAGCATTTTTCTTCTCGTAAAATGCAAGGTTCGAACTTTTTTTTATAAAAAAAGAATGTTTCCGAGAAAAGATTAAAGTCTAAAATTGAAAGTTTTATTTTAAAACGATGGCCAAAATGATTCGAATACCAGTTAACCAGGTATTTTTGTTTGCATTTCATATCATAAACTACAAAGGACAAATTATAGTAGTAACAAATCGAGCATTTATGTTTAAATTCAAGATGACTTGAAAACTTTCGGCAACTTGGAAACTGCGAGACCACGAGACACTGAGAAATAGTGTGGAGAAAAGAAAGCCTATCATCCTTCCATATCCTACCCTAACTTTATACTATTTCGCGGTTTCCAAATAGCTAAATTTTTCGATAGAAATTTTCGAAAAGAAGTTACTTTGCCTTTCCTCAATCCAAATCGCCATTTCTTGTACTCCTTGAGCATTTTCCTGGGCATTTTGTCGCAAATCGTGTCGATGGAGTCGATCTTTTCATGGATTTCCATCGTCGGGTTCTCCCAGATTATTTGAACGATCAGCAGAATGTTTCGCTCTAAACCAAGCAGGAAGGGTGGGAAAGGGATCTGAAAGTTAATCCTAAATTGAAAAAAGATGCAAAAATTATTTAGGCTTCAAAGTGTAATCTCAATTTTAAATGTGGCGTTGTATAATTGATAGCGATGGCCAGACGTTGGGACGTTTTCCACCGCAAATATCCCTCTTATGCGGTGAGAATTATTCCAACCAACTTTACAATTACTATCCTTAACAATGGGACGAGAGAGATGATGATGATGATCGAATTTTTGCGGTGGAAAAGTACCTAATCTGACGGTGTTTTTTTCTATTTGACATTGCTCATAATAAAAATAAACATGTTTCCAAAATCAATAGGTTTTAATATTTGTTTTGATGTTCATTAATTCGCTCTTATTTCAGAACATTATGTAACAAATAAACTGAAAATCTTTAGTCGCGCAATTAACCGAAGAATCACGATGGATTTCAATGAGCTACTCGTTGAACTACATATTTTGACTCGTTAAAATTTTCATAAAATGTCAAAATTCCTTACATTTTGACCAACGACATTGACATCTTCAGGCTGAACTTGAGCAAAACCAGTCGGGTTTACGAATTCATACGTATTACCATCTTGATCCGCCATTTTTTCTTAAAATTGAAAATACTCATTTATTTTCAGATAAGAATAATTTGAAAGTAAAAAAGCGATTTTAAACGGGGTTTGGCATCTCTCCTATCGGTTTAGTTTTGAGTTTTATTGATTCTCCAGTCTTCCCTGTGAAATATTAGCAAACATGACTAATGCTAGCAATCTCTTTATGTGTTGAAAAAATTCTTCTACATCGATAAGAAATTATCTTTCAATCGATTATATAAAATAATGAATGATTCAAGATAACTCAAAGAAACTATAAGACCCCAAAAATAATTCCGTTTTCTTTAGTAATAAATTAATAAGTGCTTCTAAATATCATTTGAAAAAGTATAGTGGTATGTTTTAGAGCAATCTCCAGAAAAATCGCATTTAAAAATGACTTCGTATTTTATGGTATCAAAAATATCTATGACTGTTCACTATCCGAATACTCGGATATGATGTGATATCCTTTGAAAAAGTGCATAAAATAGAAGCTTTTATTTCATCCTCCATTCGTAAGTCCACTTATCATATGTCCTTTCTATTTGTGAATCAGTCATGGCTCAAATATTCTTTCTATCGATCTTCCTGATTTTCATACCGGTAAACCTCAAAAATATGCTAATTTTGCTCAATCCTTTAGCTCTCCCAAGGTTATTGCGGGTTTTTCGACACACAGTTGTCATTCAAACACTTGGCGCCATTTTGCAAAGGTAGAGCAATTTAGCCTGTCATTTTTAAGTTAATGAATAATTTTGCTTATGGTTTATAATTTGAAGATTATTTTTGCTATCAATGTATATCGTTGATTGGAGAGCAAAGTCGATATTCATTCTGCAATTAGAAATCGAATTTTGAGGAGCGAGATAGTGAGTCGCGCAGAAGAGGAACGAGACGAATAGCGAAATTTTTGGATATCGACGCGTTCTTTCTCCCAATCAACAATGATTTTAAAGAAAATCAAATAATTTAGAAATTCCCTCAACCCCTAAATGCTCGGTGAATTTCACGATCTGCATCACGACTTTGCATTCGAACGCGAAATGCGATATTTTGGATCTCGAATCGACTGCGATCACGATGAAACAATCGTCCGAAACGTTCAATTTCACTCAGCGAGTTTGTATTCCAAATGAGGTTGGCTTCAGGGCTGGACGGAACATTTGCGAGCGAGGGAGTGTCTTTCTCTTTCTTTTCCCCACGGGCGCATGTCTATTCTTTCTCCTGTTCTCGTTTCCGTATTTTTCAGATATTAGATGAGCAAGAAAAGGAAGGAAGAAAGAAAGAAAGCACGCGTGGTGCAGAGAAAGGGATACTCTCTCACTCGTAAATTTCCGTTCAGCTTTAATTGGCTTAACGATTATTTGCCTTAAAGATTATATTCTTAAAGTGAAAATTTTATTCTTTAGACTAAAAGTTGAATCTGAAACGGATTCTATGACAGTTTTTTAAATCCTATTTTCGGAATAGAAATTAAATTTTTCACAACACGAATTTTATCTTTATGAGATTTTTAAATTCGATTTTAGACGAAAAATGTCACGATTGAATACGGATCGAAGGTCGGTGCGAGTTTCAACGGATCTAGCCAACCCGTCATAGGCTCTATCAAGAGTGGGCTGGGGGAGATGCGAAATTTCGGGGTAAATTTGGATGAAAGGATTTTTTAATCAAAGAATAGTGCCATAAACTTCATTTAATAAAGAATTTTAGTATGAAATTAAGATTATTTTGAGGCATATTTAAACATATTAATGTGAACCCCATGAAAAGAAGCAATCTGGAAAAAATAAGACGACAAGACATACGAGTGGTATAAGGTAGGGTAGGGGGAGGCCTTGCATTTTTCTTTTCCAATACCATTTCGTCGTCTTGTTTTTTCCGGTTGCCATGAGAAGATTAAAATAAAAAATGAAAATGCATAAATTTCAAGTTTCAGATCCCTTCTCAATACACTCTCAACGTTTCATCCGAGTTGCGTTGCGACACCCACTTCTTCGGACCGTTTTGCGACAAATTTTGCGATGACTCCCATTTGGAGTAGCATTTGTTCGAATTTCAACCACCTGCTGAAATGTTTGATTTAGGAAAAACCCCATAAGACGATTTACCTGCGAATATTCGGGTGAGAAGAGATGCCATGCGTATTTGGCCGGGGAAAATTGCGATATTCCCCTATGTCCTTCAGGATGCATCAATGGCTACTGTTCCGGCCCGAATGAGTGCAGGTAGAACTGCAACAAATTTGATTTGAATTTTAACAGAAGACTCACTAAACTCGAAGAACCACTCTATCAAAGTTATTCAGGTTTATTAGGCTATTTGATTAAAAAAAAACTATCTAAATTAGATGATCTACTAAAATAAGTTAAAAATAGATAATTTGATGTTATTTGAAGTTAAAATATTATTTAAATAAAAAGCTGTGATATCGGATTTCGGGGCTCAAAATGCGACAAGAACGAGCCGGTGACATTCAGGCTGTTCTCGAAAAATTTAGGTACGTCTAAAAATTTAGTTTAAACCAAAAAAAGCCCACATTTCAGGTTCTCTTCATCTGCTTTTGATCATATTGTCAGTCCTACTTGCAGCTTCAATCATTATCATCGCATATTTCATATTCCAACGGATAACTTCTAAGCCGAAAGAAGTGTTTGTAAGTAGGTTCATAAGTCGGGAAAAAACTTCGAAGTTCTATCCCGAGGAAAACAAAAGCGATAAAAACATAAACCAATGCTTTATATTTTAGAATTTATCGTTAAAAATTGCAGAGTGATCAAATTTTTAAAATGTAAAAAAACGAAAAAAAGGCTAGAAAGTTAAAAAAAAAAAAAAAAACTTTAGCTTTTTGGAATTTAGGTCCCCCAATACGTCTTCTGCGCTCCAAATGACATGTCAACGGACGACGCGATTGAATGTGCCCGAAGTAACAGAAAATCTCAAAACTCAACTTATATAAATTTCGACGTATAGGTTCCCTGCCGAAGTTTATTCAAGTCAAGGAAAACGACGTCAACCATCAACACAGTGATGTTAAAGGCCCTGTTCGACATGTCTTTGGATGATCTATATAAAGTTAATAAATTTATATATGTCAATGGCTGACTACTTGAGACAAATTGAACATGAATAGCAACAATTTGATGAAGGGAAATTACTGCACTGGTCAATTAAGTGAGTTAGTCACGGTCTGTCAATGCAGATAAACTAAATCGGCTGGAGAATCCGAATCCGTTAGAAAGTTTTCGGAAGGTGGTCTGTATCGTCAAGTTTCGAGCGCCATTTATTACCCTAATCGGTGTATTTGTTTCATGAAATTATCAACTAATTAAATAATTAACGATAATTGAAACGTCGGAAAAATTTGTGCATCCTTTCTCCCCCTCAAAAGGGGGGGACTTGGCCTCCCTAATTATAGTCAAGGTTAGAATTTAAATTCAGTAAATTTTTGAAATCAATTTACGCTGTGTGCTGACAGGCCGTGCAATTAATTGGAAATAGACTTTTCGAGTGTATTATTTTGAATCATATATGTGATTTAAATTTAAACTTCAACATTTTAGCAGCTAATAACCTATGTATGATAGCGATGGGGTGTCACGGAGTTCTAACTAGCATATCTTTAATCTATCTGAATAAATCTTATCGAGATTTCGTCTTGCGAAGGCTATTCCTCAAAAACATTAACCAGAGCACGATCAATACAATTAGTGAGTTAATTGACCGATTAACATAAATAGTTATCCTAATTAAGTCGTTTCAACGATATCCACAACTCTACCGTGATCTAACTACCCATAATTATATAAAGTATAATTAGTTTTATCTCAATTAAGGTATTGAGAATCTCTTTATTTGGCTGAAAGTTTCCAAGAACTTCAAATAGATTATATTTTTCGATAGTTCAATGACAAGAGCCTTTTTGTTCGAACTTGCTAAACGCTTACTCATCATGTTATTCGTCATTTTGTTTATGTTGTGAAATAGCAAATTTGACCAATGCGTTCGATTTTATCTTCTATCTCTAACACACTGTGAACTTTGCACGATACGAGACAAATTGAAAACTGCGAGACCACGAGACATTGAGGAATAATGTGGGAAAAGAAAGTCTATAATCCTCCATACCCTGCCCTAACTCTATACTATTTCGCCTGTGCTTCGTGGTCTCGCGGTCTCCAAATAACCCGATATGATATGTTCCGGAAACATCTATATTGACCAAAGGCATTATTTCTATATGTTTATTTACTGACCGGTTCCTTGATCTATGTGCTATATTTACTTTGCCATATATGTTCTGTAAATACTTGGACATTTTTGCAAGTGTTCATTCTCGATCCTGTTCATTACTCACAATATCTTCCTCGCGAGTGGTCAATTTTTATCAAGTATCGATTTTTTGTCGTTTTAATGCAAATTTTGATATTTTCTGGTATCTTCCAATTGATTTATCTCGAACTTTATCAATTTTATAGAAAATTTATCACATTTTTTAGATTTTCTATTGATCTACGTAATTTTTCCAAATCACGTCATTTTCACATGGTATCATCCGTTCTATTCATTACTCACGTTGTGTCGACTTCGAATGTTTTTACCACAGTAGTTGTTTCCTTTCTTTTTCCTTCTCTTCTTCGAATCAATTGCCTCATCAATCTTCGCTAAATTTCTCGATTCGCCATCATTGATTTATTTCCGCGCTGAGAATTCGACCAAGTGATCATCACTTGCTTTAAATATCGATCTCACAAATTGACTTAACTTTCATTCATTTTTAACAAAATCCTCTTTTAATTATGTTTTTCATGTAAATCTGCTCAATTGCTAATTATCAGCGAAGAACTTACGAGCTTTTAGCATTGGAGCGGATTTTGCAGGTTCAATTTTCTTTCATTAATTTTCTCCACTTTCAGCTATTCAATTTTTCAAGATGCGTTTCTACTTCCTCGTTGTTTCGGCTGTCATCGTCTCTTTCGCCGCTGCTGGGTTCTTTGATGATGTCATTGGGACGGTAAGAGTTTGTGTTTAGTTGTCATGTTCAAAAGAGTTAATTTTGAGATGAAAAAGCAATCTGGAAGAATATAGTAACGTAGCAATCTAGGAAATAGGATGGGTTAGGCAAGGTAGGGGTACTCTACTCATTGCCTTTTTCCAATACCAATTCGTGCGTTACTACTCTAACTTTTTCAAAAACATTGACTTTTTTCGAGCTTCTCTGCTGCCTCTTTTCTAAAACTTCTCGCTTATCGTCCAGGAAAGGACAAAAATCGAATCCGCTGTCCATTACACCCCACTACTATGAAGGGGGAGACACGCAGTTTTGTGTTACGAGCTTGGTCAGTAGAAGCGAAAGAGCATTCGAAACGGAGAGATTTAGAGAGGCTCAAAGAAGTAACCAGGTTTCTGGGAAGGCTTCTATACTTTTAAGGGTTTCCGAATATAACAAATGGCAACTTTTTTTTAGAAGAAATGCAAATTTCAGGTTTCAAACGGTGCCGGCCACGCGGTGAATTGGGTGAAGGACACAGCCGCCCCTGCAGTCGGGGGCGCGGTCAGCTCTGCAGCCAACGCCGTCGTCGATCCCGACAACCACAAGGCCGTCAAGGACTGGGTCGTCGACGTGAGTTTTAATTCTTATTTAACTTAAAAATATTTTGTTTTACTTCAAACAACCTCGGATAGATATGGCCCTTTGTATTCCACACCGACTTTTTGAGGGGAGTAGGGGAAAAGAAAAAAGTGAGTGGGTTGTGGGTGTAGAATACAAGAGGTCGATAGATATTTATTCGTTCCAAAACATTGAAGCTGTGCGATTTAACTAAAACCTTCTAAATTTCAAAATATAGCAAAAGGATTCTCAGTTTGATAAAATATCTTTATATTTAAATTTATCAAATGATTGGAGCACTTCTATTCAAAGCGTTACATAATCGAGAAGCATGTGTAAATCGCTAAAAATTTAAACCTGCATAAAAGTAATTTCATCGATATTGCACTGATTTTCCCATAAAAATTTCGACGAGTATTTAGGATGAAGATAACGAGTCGAGTTCTAAAAGTGAAATTAAATATTTTGGAGGAATAATTTGAAAAATTTTCAGAAGGCCGACAAGGTTAGCAACTTCACTACGGACACGGTCGTGCCTGGGGCGAAACACGTTGGTGGGAAGATCGCGAATTTTACGACGGAGGAAGTCGTTCCTGGCGCGAAGCGGGTTGGAGGCGCCATCTCTGATACCGTAGACACTACCTTCAGACAGGACTAACTCAATTGATATTTGCGACGGTTCAAGCATTTTCTCTTAAAACTTGACATTTATTCTCAGAAAGTGACGAAATTGATTCAACTGATATTAGAAAGTTCATGATCTATTTCCTTGATATTTGTTCTATTTTGACATTCACATTAGTGAATTTAAAAAAAAAAAAAACTTATCTCAACTTCTGGAAATCATGCAATCAATCAATCTTATGCTTTACATTGCCATACCTGAATCTAGCAGTTATTCAATTAAATTATATTCATTCTTGTATAAATTGAACACATTCGTTACATAAATAATTTAAATCCCAAAATTTTGTTTAAATTTGAGAAACATTCTTCAAATAGTTTAATTTAAATTTTGTGCGACTGAGTAGGGTACTCAGTCAGGGTTAATGAAAAAAAACGGGAATGCGATCTGATATACGATACGCGATATTGAATGAAAGTTTATTGATCGATAAAAACGAGCTCAGCGATTTTCTGGGAGAAAATCTGAGAAGAATGAAGAGGGAAATAAAAATCTATAGGCGAAAAGATACAAAATGTGTGTAATCGCACAAATTTTATAAAAAAAAATTTAAAGAATAGTAATAATGACTATATTTCCGTGTCTAGATTGCGGTGTCATACAAAATGCGACATTCTTCATGCATGAAGCACCTAATCTAGAGTAGGATAAATAGATCGAATATTAGAAAATTAAAGTAATTTTCAAATTTAAAAATCCTGAAAATGCATTTTTCGTGGGACGAAAAACCATTGGTCTCTTTGGCAGAGACGAGAGAGTACGCTCCTTCCAATGGCAAAATTTGATAAGAAAATTGCAAAGTGGCACTTTGGAAAACCGAAATAAATACGAAGTTTCGAAGAATGATTCACGAATCGCTTCTAGAACTTATAATAGAATATTTTAGAGATTTTTCCTTATAAATGTATAGGCTGTAATAAAAAATAAGAATATTTTTAATATTAAGCGGAATAGCATGGTTCATAATATTGAGCAAGTTATGTGGAAATAAATGTAGGTTTTAAATAAAGTAGTGAATAAAGGCATTGGTTTTGTAAACAGTGAAACAGGATTTAGTGTAATATAATCACATTTTCGAATAAGTTTCGAAAAATCTTGTGGCAAAGTATAGTGAACTGATTCGAGATAATTTATTGGCCGATCAGACAAAGACTGCAGATAAATGGACAAACTAGGCTATGCACAAATCAGGAATATCCATTTCAAGAATCAACTATGTTGCAGAAAATCGTATACTTCTCATGATGATATTTTGATAATCTTTGATACACCAATTTCACTGGAATCGTAGAATAACCCTCATATTTAGCCTCTAATTAGCATAAGTCTCACCCCACGTAATTACATATTTTAGCATTATAATTACCCCACTCACCTAATTTCGCATTCTCAGGAATCAAATATCATCGAATTTCATATGTAATTACTTTACCTTTTGCCCAAAATCCGGGGGCGGGTCTTGTGTGAAAGTATAAAATAGCTCTCTATATCAATGAATATAAATTATTGAGGCGTGAATTTGTTTTCTAGCAACTACAAATTATATCAAAAACGGTTTTACTCTGATATATTCAAGTGAAGAGCGAAGAAACTTCCGATTTTCCCAAGAATTCCTTTCTTTCTCTGATAAAGGGAGAATTATATCTAACTCATTCTTTTGCTATTGTCTCAAATCGAGCAAGCATTTCTCAATTTCTCCTATTGTTCACCTCGAGCCTTCGATATCAAAGTAGCCTGAGCGCTAGTTGCCATGGGACAGATTCATGAAATGTCAGATGTGGTAAGTCGAATTTAGCTCGTCGAAAAGCAAATTACCTAGGACTGAATAAGTTCAAAAATGTTGCAAATTTTGAAAATCAAGCTAAAATTTTATCAAAATTCCTCGAAAAATAGGCAAATTTTACAAATTTAAAATATTCGAGTTCAGAACTTTTTAAATAGTAAGAAAATTTTTGCCCTTTTTAATGTAAAATTGATCTTTTAAAACTATGAGTAAATTGTCCGATCATTTTTAATTCATTTGATTCGGGCAAAGTTTTGAAATACAAAATTTTTTTAAAAGTGTCAGGTCTCCCTGGAAACCCTGTTCAAGAGCAACAAGGGTAAGCTGATCGTCATCGACTTTTTCGCTACCTGGTGTGGTCCCTGCAAACTGATCGCTCCGAAATTCAAGGTTTCGCTTTTTGTTTAATTTTTCAAAATTAAAATTTTCAGAAAATGTCTGATGAATTTAGTCGGGTTGTCTTTGCTAAGGTCGACGTGGATGAGTGTGTAAGCAGCTGTTATATAGAAACATAAAATTACTAAAAATTTGCATGAATATTTGAAGTTATATTATGTAAAGAATTGGAACACTTATATTTTAATATGAATTTATATATTGAACTAAACGCCAAGTTATTAAATTATTTAAGCTAATATGCCCCATTAAACGTCCATTTTAGGTAATGCAAAGATTCATTTATTTCAGGAAGACATCATGGCGAATTACGACATCAAAGTCATGCCGACGTTCATTCTTTTCAAGGACGGAAAACAAATCGTGAGTCAAAATATGATTTTCCAGTTTTTAATTAAAAATTGTTTTCAGGACCTAGTCGAGGGGAGCATCGAAGAGGAGTTAAGATCGAAAATTTCGAAATATGCTTAAAGTTATCCTTTTTATTCTTTTTATTTGTTTATTCAGTCAGGCAAAATCGACATTAATTTACTGTTTTCATTGAACAATATCCCAATTTATTGTAGCATAATTAATAAATGGATTTTTATTTACATTTAAGTTATGATAGTAATTCTCATTTTTAACCCCCAGACTTATAAGTCCCGTCCGGAAAGCGAGTGATTTTCCCAAGGGCTAGCTCCTCGAATTCGTTTCGGTAACTCGGTTGAAAATATGTAACCGTATCTCTAAAAATTGCAATTCGAATTATTTAAAATACAACAAAAATGCTTACGCTTCTGGTTGTAGAGCTCGCAATCCATCATTGACTTGAATAAAAACTTTGGTCTTTCTGTCATCTTTCAGATCAGCTAGTTTCTTCTGAGATCAAAATTTCGAATTTTTAAAAGTACCTTAAAACCTCATAATCCAGTTTCACCCAATCTAATTCAGCCTGTCTTTCCTGGAGAATTCGATCGTGTTCCTCCTAAAATTTTAGAAAAAATCAATGCGGAAAAACTGGGCGTCGCAACGTTTTCGAACCGCGAGCGGTTAGCCATGCATGAAACGGGATAGTGTGCTTTATCGAGAGAGAAACAGAGCATACCTTCTTTTCGTCTCTCGAAAATATCCACTATCTTGTTTCATGTGGGGTTAACCGTGTACGGCTAGAAAACGTTGTAACGTCTGGAAAGAAAAACCTGAATACGCCTTAGGTCATCAGATTCGTGACTGTGAGTGCTTGAATTTGGGGAATTTTCGGGTATTTTAGGAATATCAGTGACTTTTTCCCTATTCTGATTTTCATTCAGTGGTTCTAAAACATGAATTGTACGAAATTAATTTATTTAGAAAAAACTTACTACTTTCAGAGTCACCCATCTTTTGCGAGTAAACAAGAAAATTTGGGAAATCGATTGGACTCAATTCACGAGCTAGTGTTAAAACATCGCTCAGCCATGTTGATATTAAATACAGTTGAAGAGCAGTTTTTAAATGACAAAATAACGAGATGCAAAATGGCGAAATGATGAAACGCTTTCTTGTAATTGACGAAATGGTCTTTTCCATACTATTTCTCCCTTCACTTACTCTCTAACATGATATTCCCTCATTTACAGGTTGCCCAGTCGAAGATATCGATTGACAATGGTTTATCCAACTATAAAATCTAGTAGCATTACATTTAAAAAATTACACACAAGTGGAAATGTTAAAATTCGATGAGATTTCAAGAAACTCAATTGGAATGTACACGTAATATGGTGGATTTTAGAAATTGACAAATTCAAAACCAAATTTTTGATTCAAAGCTTCAGATTCCAATAAAATACACGTATTTGTCGTAAAGTAACAGGCATCATTCGAAGATGGAAATTTTGTGACGCAAATAAGATAAGCTTAAATGAAATGATTCAATAATTATGCGATATATTGTGGATTGTGAACAAGAAAATGAATAGATTGCTGTTTTACATTGAATTCGCTATGTTAATGTTAAAAATGCTGAAGCATAAATAATCGCGGCTATAGATTCAGAAATTATTCATGAGGTTTCAAATTCGAGCAAGAAAAATAAAAAGGCGAACTGATAAAAATATACGCTTCGTAACCAGGGTTATCGGCAAAGAACTCGTTGATGAATTTTTATAAATATTCATCACATGATAAAGCATGGAAAAGGACAAAAGTGGCTATGATATTGCGTACGTTATACTAGATAAAGATTTACACTGCCGACAACCCTGTTCGTAACACATGAAGAGCAACAAAGATTCATCATAAATGAATGTATTTTCTCCAGCGATAATTCATAAGATTTAACTGCACAGCTGAAGACATTATATTCCAAAAAATACAAAATAAAGAATATAAATATAATTAAATTAAAAATACTTATAGCACACTTTCCCTATCAATAGGCTCCTCTTCTTCGGAGACCTGCTGAAGTCTGTCGGAACTTCGCCATTTTTTGGGCCCATTCGACTTGGTCGAGCCGTCGCTCGAAATCCCGTTGTAGTATTCCGATTTCGGATCGTTGTAGTAGTCGTTGCTATTGACGAGTTCTGAAACTAGATTTGAATTGCAGACGTTTTCCACCGCAAACTTTCGGTCACCATAATCTCTCATCCCATTATTAAGGATAATAATTGCAATGCTGATTGGAATACATTCATCCCTCACAAGGGGATATTTGCGGTGGAAAATGTCCCAACGTCTGTTGAATTAATAAAAATGGATGAAAGTAAATTTAGGGTTCAGACTAAATGAAATTGTGATTTTGCTTATCTATATAAAACAGATAGTCTTTTCGTTGAACATTATATTATTATCAAATCAAAGCATTTCAGAAACAAATACAAGTTTCAAAATAATTGATATGTTGATCACCGAAATTCAACAGATCGTTCCTGATTTGATTAGAGTATCACTTTTCAATATTCAATATGAAAACATTCAAAGAAGCAGATTCCAAATCCAATATTTTATGAATGGCCGACTTGGAAACCTCAAGCCCTCAAACGATGGATATAGTGGAGAAAAGAGTCGTTTTCCCTGCCATCTCTCTCACCCTATTTCGCATGACTGGAGGTTTCCAAATAGCCTTATGAATGATTGTGTCTGGCCGTAGATGTTATCTTATCAATTACCAAGAGTAAATTACAGCTGCTTACCCGTCAGGCCATTTTCATTGACGACCACCGGTGTGTACATCGTGGTTTGGCCTTCTTGGGGCTGATTTTTCGCGTTCGGCACTAAGTAGTTCGAATCATCCATGCTCACTTCTTGTCGGTTGTTGATCGCTGAAAATGCCAGCATTTCGTCTTTGCGCGATTTTTAGCTAACCTTTAGACGAACAAGGATCGGTTTGATATCTATGCGAACTACTCGAAGAAGGAAGTCTGGTCGCTCTGACTCGAGGCATGTGGAACTGAAATTGGAATAAATCGCATGGTTATTTGCATTTTAGGTGTAGCTATGGGAGCACTATTAAAATAGTAAAGATTCAATTTTACATGAAAAATTTTGAAACAATTCTTAGAAAATGATGTTTCCCATTTGTTTTCAAAAATTTCAATAATCTAGTCCTATATTTTCAAGTTTTCGTAAAATAAAAGACCCCCTACCACTTCTGAGTCCGTGGGACTGGATGGAACGGTTTGGGAGTCGAAGTAGTCGAGCGGGTTTTCGAAGTCGGTGTCCTCGAGCAGCTCTCTCAAAAGTTCGGTTTGGGAATCAGCGCCGGTTTCCACTGTGTCTTGATTCGGTTTTTCGTTCTGAAAAACGGATATCTTCATTGGTTTTATTGATTTGTATCCATTTTAGTTGACAGTTTGTAAATGGCGAAGCGCAAAAATGACCAAATGCTCTCCTTTTTCTGAACAAATCCTGCCAATTTCTGTTACGTTCAGTCATTTCGCGTTGCGCTATTCCGTCATTTATAGGTTGCCATTTTAGCTATTTGATGTCAATTTAATGAGTTTTCCTGCAGGGCCCGTTCAGACACTAGTTGTCAATGTAACTTATAATTTGCAACTCGCTCGAAGTAAAATAAGCAATCAAGAGAACATAAGAACTGATGCAATCGTGCGCTCTCTTCACTTTCCATGCTATTTCAAACGAGTTGTATTAGAACTAACGTCTGAACGGGCCCCTAGATTTTTTTTTCTTATCGATTTATTGATTTTCCAAACCTGATAGTAAAGATTTGGAACAGTGCAAAACGCGTGGAATCGTTCGTTGAGCATGACAAAAGTCGGTCGCGAGTCGGGGTTTGACATCCAGCCTAAATCGTCCAACGTTCAAGTGTAGGATCCTCAATTTAATGAAAGCAATGACGATCGAATAATATCGCTTGCTAAGCTATGACACTGTTCAGTTTTGAAACATAACTAATCAAAATCGACTTAGTTGATAGTTGGCGCGATTCATGGCTCACGGGCTTTCTGTTGCAAAATAGTATGATCCAGATATAAAAAGCCCGCGGACTTCACCAATATCAATTAAGCCAGTAAAATCAGTGCTCGACTTTATTGATTTTCTCACTAAACAGACTACTTTCTAACATAGTCATTAATAATAGAAGCTTTGGATTGTTGAAGCCTACATCTCAACAACTCCTGATAGAGTTCCGAAGAGCAGTTTGGCGGTTGCGCTAAACGGTTGCCATCGCGCAAAAACGATCGAATTCCACACAGATCCATGCCTTGGTAAGGACTCTTCAAATTTACCTATTTTCATGAATTCTGAAACAGAAATTATACCTGTCCGAACGTCAAAATCTCCCAGCACGTCACTCCGAAGGCCTAAAGATTTATCTTTTTGTTGTTAATTTGAGATAATTCTAACCCAAACATCCGTCGCGTGGTTGTAGATTTGGTCGGTCAAAGATTCAATCGCCAACCATTTCACAGCGACTTTGCCGGTTTCGACCAAGACCTAAATTGATTTTTACTTCTTGTGGGCTATTTGGAAGCCGCGAAATAGTATAGAGTTAGGGTAGGATATGGAGGATTATAGGCTTTCTTTCCCCACACCATTTGTCAACGTCTCGTGATCTCGCGGTTTCCAGGTTGCCTTCTTATGTTACGTTTCAAATAAAGTCATGTTTAATTGACCATTTTTAATCTAATATTGCCCACGCAACGAAGTTAATTGAAAGTCGATCATAAATTAATTAAATTTCCATAAGAAAAAAGCATTCTAGTTTAGTACCGTATTTTTGCCGTGCTCCAGAATTTTCGAGAGGCCGAAATCAGCGACCTCAATTCGATTGACGTCTTTGACGAGCACGTTTCTGGCGGCGAGATCGCGATGCACGACACGGCGCTCGTAGAGGTACTTCATCGCCTAAAATTAGATGTTTCAGCTTTTCAAGGATTTGGCTTTGAAATGTAATTTCCAATGCCTTTCTGTGTTTACAACTTTGAAAATATCGTATGTTTCGGATTTTGAGAAACGGGAAATTCAAAACGTTAAATCGCTCTTTTTAGCAGGGATCACAATAAATTACAATTTCCAAAAATAACCTACCGAGGAAATCTGATAGCAATACAGCAGCAATTCTCTTCCACCCAGATTCGTTCTGTGCTTCTTCAAGAAGCTCAGCAAATTTCCGAGTGGTCTGAGTAAAGTTACCTAAATTCTTTCTTATTCTTTATTTTCTCCAAAGTTGTTTTTTTCAAAATTTCTTTTGAAATATCCTTCTTTCAAAATCAAATCTTCAAAAATTCTCTCACCATTTTCATCGCGTCTTCGTGGAAGCAGATTCCGATGATTCTGAGTAGATGCTCGTGTCTGAGCTGGCACATTTTCATCGCCTCGGAGAGCATTTCGTCTTCGGCCTCGAAGTTCCTAAATTTAACTTCAGCAATCAATTCAACCTAAACTATCTCTTTAAGCTTCGAAGCTAACTTTGAAGTTGAATGAAACTCCGTAATTAAGTTCAGAAGTTTAGTTCTTCTTTCAGCCCTAGTGCCTTGAAATCAAAATTTCACTTCAAAATGGAGCTCAAGTTAAACACCGCTTGAATTTTTACCTAGCATCCTTGACGACTTTGATTGCGACGGGAACTCGAATTCCGTGTTTCTTTTCTTTCGGCATCCAATAGCCGGCATAAACGACGCCGAAAGCGCCTTGACCGAGGATTTTGCCGGTCTTCATTTCCAATTCCGAGGTTGCGATTAGGTTCAGTTTGTTCAGGTTAGGCCGGATCTAAATGTAGCTTTAATTTTGGATATTTGAATTTCTTCTTGATCAACGCTGAACGGATTTCTCTACTTCCATTTGCAAAATTCTAGCAAGGAGCAATGTCATTGATAAACAAAATCGCTTTCTTGGATTTATGAAACTTCCTATACTCAGATATTCGAAATTTTTCACCGTGGGATCGATCGGAGACATTTCCGGGATATCGGCGCAATTGTCGAGCTCCACAATTTGAAGCTTCCTCTTCGTCTTGCGGTACCGACAGAAATACATCTGCAATCCACGATTTTTAAGGATACATCCGAAAAAAGGGCAACGTTGGAAACCGCATGGCACGCGCACCACCTCACGACGTGCATACAATAGTGTGGGAAAAGGAGGCCTACCTACCCAAAAAAAACTCTACCCTCTTTCGCATGTCATGAGATCTTGCGCGGCGTGTCATGTGGTGTTTCCAGATAGCCGAAAAAAGGCCTACCAAAACGCAGATTCCCAAGAAAAGGAATACGGCTATCAGGATCGCAGCGATTGTGTGATAGATCAGATTGAGCTGGCCTTGAATGTCCACTTCAGAGCAAAGCTTGTTGTAGACATAAGGATGAGTTTCGGGGCATTCACTTAAGCATTCCTGAAATTAATCATATTCAACACATCTTTTTAGATATATGTTTTAAAGTCCTGAATTTTGATTGAATTACGTATATAGAATGTGATCTCAAAATCTTTGTACTCTATTCACCAAAAACCTCAAAGTTTTGCATTATTATTCTTCTACATTACATTGATATATTTCAAATGTTATGGTGTAATTTAGAAGCTTGATCCAAACACATTATAGTTGTTAATATAATCGTGCCGTATAGTCCTCGTCAGTGACATTCGACCTCCGTTTGATGCCGACGATTTTGCACTCAGTGCAACCAGCGCTCGTCCCGTCTATGCAAGCCTGGTCCTGATTCTGGTCGCAGAGCTCGTGGCATCTTTAATTGAAGTTATTATTATTGCCCAAAATTGTCTGTTGTCTGTACGACTGAGTGATAAATAACTTGAAATCTTCAATATTCTGAACATTTTCAAACCTACTTCTTGCAAAGGCCGTTAGGGGCCATTGTGTAGTCCTTGACAGTGTAATACGGGCCTTTGCACTCTTCGATGCAGGTTTCATCGTTCTGAAGATCAATGTAAAAAATAGCAATAGCATTTTATGCAATTAGTTTATATAGTAACGTCATAGTCATGATAATACAGCACAGTCAACGAATGCCCTATCCTAGTCATATTACGACTTTCACAAGTAGCATAGATTTGAATAGCGAAAATTGGCGTGTACCTGAACGTCCATGGCCCAGTGCTTGCAGGCACACCCGTTCGATTTAACGTTTCTGCCACTCGAAGTGCAATTCTTGCATTCGTCATCACATTTTTCGCACATCTAAGAATAGGTAGTTGATATTCTAATTCATAGGTCAGTCACGGCCTGTCAGCACTCAGCGTAAATTGATGCATTGTCACTAGCAAATTGAATTTTCACCTAAGGATTTCTTTTAGTGATCATTGTTTCGAAATTCTGTCACCCATTTCTTATAACTACAGGTCTTCTATAAGAAATAGGTTCAAAAATATCCGGTGCGAAATCCTTAGGCGAAAACACAAAATTGCAAGGAGAAAAATAGCGTGTGTGTTAGAGAAGCTAGAACATTCAGCTCTATGCACCGCGCTTGACAGACCGTGGTAGTGTAAGCATCATACCAACTCGACAGCTCCCTCGATTCTCGCCGCCGTTGCGTAGTAGTTATTCAGACCGTACTGTTCACACAGGTCCAGAGCGCTGTTGTTCATAATGAGGCATTTCTCGATGAACGGCTTGTCGTTGTCGTGGTTGATCAAGGCGTACTCGCACTTTTTGCAGCCACCATGGCCGAAACTCGATCCAGAACCAGTGCAACTGAAATTTCAACATTTTTGTTACTATGAAAGTTGTGTGTGTGTGTGTGTGAGCTTAATATCAACAAGGCCCAGACCTAGGGAGGACGACCATCATAAACCCCTTTGCGATCTACCCCTTGTACATTTTCTTTACAAATTTCCTTCTTCAACCTGTAATTAGCCGAAATTCTCACAAGTGCGACCTGGTGTTATACCTAAGATTTTGCTCGTGCAACCCACCCCCTATAGGGTCTATTGTAGTATTCTCTCGATTTTGTTCTTCTCTCCATATTATTCTAAAAAATCGATCAAATACTACAAAAGGGTGAGGGTGAATATTACAACAGATCTCCTATAGTTTATGTTCATTCGACGAGAGTGCTACCTAAGTCTGATAAGGTTCTAAGTTTTTAGATGATATTATTCTGGCATATCTTTAATGTTTTATATATATCGATAGCTCTCCTCACCCATGCTTATAGCAGGCGTCGTGACACTTCTCACAGCTTGAATCGTTCCTTTGATAATGCGATTCGGGGCACTCGGGCAAACAAGTCATTCGGCCTTCCTCGAAAATGGAAACGTGATAGCATAATTTGCATTCCTCGGCGGTGGGACCTAAATTTGCATTTTTTGGGTGTTCATTTTAGAAATGTCACGACCTTAGCATAAAATATGCATAGGTAAGAGGCAAAGACTTGAGGCGTAATAATAACATTTCTTTTCAGATTGATTTCACAAAAAATTGAAATTTGGACTAACCTGTACACAATTTACACTCCCGACTCTCGCATGGTAGACACTCCTTTGTGGTGGCATTTTGATAATAGCTAAATTAATCATTTTTATGGTCGATTAGGAAAAGTTAAAGACGTGGAAGCATCTTATGTAGCACTATATCTAATGTCTAATCCTTTGAAAGTTATCATAAGAGTTTTTTTTTTTCTGATTGATTATAAGTTATGGATTTATAACGTTTCAATGAGTAATTTTCATTAAAATTTTGACTAACTTTAATTATTTTGAAGCATGCCTCGAACCTATGATGTTATCCATTATCTACGAGATGAACGTTGCGCCTCTTTCTCTGTGCTCTAACGTCAGTGCGAAGCCTCTTCTCTTTGCTCGTCCGCGTCCTCGCCGCACTCACTTTTTCTCACACTATTTTCACTTCGCACCAGCGTCTCTACCCCTCCCGTTAGGTAACGCGGCAACGCTCATCTCATAAATAATCGAGAGTAATTACTGATTCAATTATCTTACTTATGCTCCGGACACTTCTGGACGCATTCGTCTTTCAGCTTCCAATGTTGACAGGCCACGCAATTTTTAGGGCCAGGTCCCCAACATCCACGCGAATCACAGTTACTGTCGCACTTGCGCATGCGGCTCTCTGAAAGCACAAAAAAAACGTGAATCATTTTATAAAGAAAAAAAAATACCGGGTTATCTGAAAATCGCACAGCATTTAAGGCCTCAAGACATGCAAAATAATGCATGGCTTGGGTAGGGTATCGGGTGATAGGTGTTCCTCTCCACACTATTTTGCATATCTTGAGGCCTTGAATGTTGCGTGCGGTGTTTACAACGTTGCCAAAATATCGTAAGTTTCAAAGTTTAACTTAAAACAATATTATGTACTTTGCAGCTAGCAGATGTGGAGATTCTGTGATTTAACAAAAATATCATAACTAAAATAATTCCGATCCTAGGCTTCAAAAACTTCCCATCCTAGCCAGGGCTATAACTGTTTAGACACACGCGTATCTAACACATTTACAGCCCTGTGTTCTGGCCTTTGAAAACGTTCAATTAATTGAGTTTCTGTATATTTGTAGGGGCTAACCACACTTCCGTTTGTCCTGATTCTTCATGATCCTGACCATGGATCGAGTGTCGTTTTTGGCGATCGGCTTCCCAGTCACAATGCCCGTCCAGTTGATCGTGTCCGCGTAGCATAGTTGGATATTGTCGTTGATTAGAACCTCTCCAGCTAAAGTTCGATTTTTTTCTGGTGTAATGTTTCAAAGAGAATATTTTTTTATATTAGAAACAGTAGGATTTTTAAAGAAAAGCCATGCCTTTAATCCTTTTCAGATTCTTCAACCCAATATGCGTCAAATGATCATTTCTAGTAACCATCAGGGAATATCGGTGCCTGAAAATGTTCGATTTAGAGAATTAAATTGAAAACTGAGCATTTTACTCTATCTTTGCCCTGCCCTCGATATATTTTAGGTTTTCGAGGAATTCCATGTTCGTCGGACCACTTTGAACCTGGAGACGAACCCATTCAGACACCACTCGAACAGACTTCAGAACGTCCAAATCCTTGATCGTAAAGTTCTTCTTGACGCTAAAATTGGCATTTTAGAACGAAAAAAAATCGCTTTCTCGGAAAATTGAACGCATTGCTAAGTTTTAATATGATCCCTAACTATATTAAGTACATTTCTAAAACCTAGAAACTTGAGCAAGAAAACTACAAATTGGTTGAATTTTAACAAAGACTGATTGAGTAAAATCTTGATAAAATTTAGCATAAATTGCTCGCTTTTAAATTGTCGATTCAAAATCCACCTCATATAATGCTCGCTTATGTCGATGTAGCCGTCAATTTCGTAGCACCCCGTTAGGTTCTTCAGAAGTAGACCATTTATGGGCTGGTTAACACGGCAAACTAGAATTGAACAGTTTCCTTATTGTTGATGCCGAAATCTGGGAGGCGTGCAAAGTGGTGCACGGTTATTTTTAGTGGTTAGAAAAGCGAGAAATAGCACGCGGAAGAGAGACTAGCTCTAAAATCGCTTCTTTCTCCCCTCATTTTCGATCTTCCAAATTTGGGCGTCAACAATAGTAATGTTTCATACTTTTCGGACAATTCCCGTTACATGGCTTGCACTCTCTTGAATCTGATTCAGCATCATAGGCCTTTTCGGTCATGCAGTGTCGAACGCAATGGTAGTCATCAATTAGCATTTCTTCTGAAATAGTTTTTTGTTGTTTTGCTTTTCAAAGTCTGAATTTTTGTCTAGCCTTACCAGGACATTCCTTGACGCAATACTTGAAATGGGTGTATTTTCCATCGGGATTATCAACAAGTTGACCTAGCTGGAAGTCCATCTGCAATAATAATAATAATCAATTTTTTAGCCATGAGATAAAATGATGTGTTGAATATTTTACCTGCTTCGGTTTCGGACAGGTTGCCTTGCAAACTCCATCATCGTTTACTTCTTTGCATGCCTAGAATAGTTTCATTTATTATTTTTCACAAATTCAACAACATTTAGTGAAGATAATAGCGGATAACTTAACTTTTCAAAGAAGCTCTATTTCGAAACATAGATTTTAACAAGTTTTCTTACCAGACATTTTGTAGGGCCGTCTCCGTAGCATCCGCCAAGACACGATGAATCACAGCATTTGGGTTGACCGTCTTTCGGATCCTTGTAGCAGCCTCCGGGGCAATGACAGTTTGTTCGGTAGACTAAATTTGAATCATTTGGCAGAGTTTGCAAATATATTCAGTATTAATTTGGGAAAAGTCAGCGAATCATTTGATCAGATTTTTGTCATTATTCCAATATTTTCATGAAACATGATTTTACATTTATCTCCTAATCTAAGAAAAAATTCAACTAATTATCTAAACTAAGATCCAATTAAATGTCGAAAACATCGTTTGATTACTTAACCTCACATATTTTGATTCACTGTAGTTATCATCCTCTTACGACGATCACCTTCTTGTAGTTACTACTCCTTTCTGGGAAATAGTATGAAGAAGAGAAAAAGGAGGCGGTAACTTCAAGGGACCCATATTTTCCAGAAACTTAATCAAAAGAAAATTCAAATGACTTACTGTCCTGACAATGTTTCGCTCCTCGGAACCAGCAGTGTTGCATCTTTGAGCTATTTCCAATGGAAGTCGAAGGGCAACTCGCATCACAAGCAAACGACTTCTTATCGCTGCATTTCTCCGAATTGTTCTCTAGATAGAGTCGAGAAGTGTCGTCGCCAATCAGCTGAAAATCGACTTTTATATTCATATCTCTAACACTAGGCCTAAGGCGAAGTTTCGTCAGATAAAAATAAACTACATATAAGGGGTAGGTTGCACGAGCGAATTCATAGTTATGATACCGGGTCGCGCTGGTAGAAATTTTGACTAACTACATGTTGTAGAGGGAAATTTGCTAATAAAAATTATTGGGATAGGTCGCGCAATGATTTTCTGACGATCGCCCTCCCTAGGTCTACTCTAGTATCTAATTTGAAATTATTAACGAATTCACTTTTAACATTTTACCGCCAATAATTTAAATCAAGACATTAGTTTTAAAATGTATCAATAGTCATTTCAGGTATTAAAATAAATGGCTATAAAATAGTGTTGAATAGAATTGAAACATCTTTAATTTTCTAAACTCAAAACTGCAAACCTCTTGCCATTTGACTTTGTTCAGGTAGCACATGTACGGATTTTTCACGATATAAATCGGCTTTTTGTTGATGACTAAATTTTTTTTTGAAAGATGGACAACCTTTCAAACCTACCCCTCAATTTGGGCATAGAGACGAATTTCAGATTATTGTTGGTCGAGATGAACACCGAGTGATTGCAGGCATTTTGCTCGCCCCAAATGATCCGAAGATTTTTGAAGCTCACATTTTGCAGGTCCGTATTAAAAATAATCACAGAGCCTTTCACCTAAAATGTCCGGGTTTTATTTAAAAATTATGCATTTTTTCTTTAAGCTAGCTAGTTTTAAAAGAAATAGCTATATTTTTAATCGCTCTAATGATTATTTGTGGAGAAATATTTTGGTAAAAATATCATTTAAAAGTTGTTGGCATGAACCTGAGGGGTAAACACTTTTGCCAAAGGTAAGCGCTCTATCACTGACTAGCATACCTCTTCGATATCGTCGAAAATCGACCAATCTAGCGAGTCGTTGCTCTTCGTCTCAACGTGAGTGATTTCAATATTGCCGTAAATGCGCTTGCAGCCCTTGTAGATCTAAATTTAAATGCCTAAGTTTTACCTGAAAAACAAATAAATTAATAAAAATAGTACGATAAATATCGAGTAATTTTCTTCGAGAATTTCAAAATGTGATACTTTCATCAGTTTTTGCGATACTACTTTTATTAATCGTCGAAGTTAGCGTATTTTTTACCATAGACAGCTGCGTATATTTGTCGATGCCAATGGCATTTGTGTTGGAGAGGCAATTACTCGTACCGGAGCAAACTAAAGATTAATTTTTAGATTATTAGGTAAGAATATTCAAAAGGTCAAAATACATAGGATAGATTTTCAAACTTGTTTCACAACAACATTAGAGGTATTATTGCAAAAATGTTTACGTCTGATGTATTGACTGCTTTACATTCTATACAAATGATAAATTAACATCGGGTTAATAAAATGAATATGTTTTGAAGTAAAGCATCATTGTTTTAAGTGGAAAAAAACAAGCAGGATAATTTTAAGGTTGCTTATAGCTCAAAAATGATTGTAAGATAAAAATTTTACCGCAATCCCCCACATCCGAGTATCTTTTATCACAATTCCCAGCCTGATAGGTTATCCCTTTAGTAATTGGAATAACGTTAATTATAACTATCAAGACGCTAGGAATTAATAGCGCTAAATTTGGAGTGATCATGATATCACGTGTTGGTGATAAGCATGAGTGAAAATAACGCTAGCAGTGAAATATCGCTTAGAGTTTAATGTGGTACTAACACAAAACTCTGCAGCGCTCTTTTCCCTCTTATCGTTTCAGTTTCCGGTTCGCAAAAGAGTAATTCCGAATTTTAAGGTTCAGTAAGAATCTAGATTCGACATCTCTTATCCGCTTTTTAAGCCCTATCCCTCAACTTGTAGAGATTTTCAGCAATTAGCAAATGTACCGAACATTCAATTTCCATGAATGACTTTTAGGAAAAAATATTGAGTTTTTCATGAGACCATCTTCTGGAGGTCAAAAATATATAGGAAACCACTCTGTTAATTCATATTAGAGAGTAGGAAAAACATTGAAAATTTGAATGAAAACGGCAAATTTAGAAAATAGAAGCACTCCACTAAATTAAAACCGCACATGACAAATTCAATTATTTGTACATTCATCTTATGGGATAGTGAAACATTAGGATATTTCACAAAGGAAAATACTTGAAATTTTGAAAAAAAAGATCGGTTTTTACCTCCGTGCTCATATAATTCGACTAGAAAAATTTTATAAACTTTAAATTTTCATTTTTAAAAATCGTAAATGTCATATTCAGAAAATGATATCACTATATTAACTAGTCAAACGTTAGGATATTTTCCACCGAAAAAATTCGTCGTCATCTTTCGTCTCATTATTAAGGATAGTAATTTAAAGCTGTCTAGAGTAATTCACTCCGCATATGGGATATTTGCGGTGGAAAACGTGCCAACGTCTGTTTAAAATTCGTATTTCTTACATTTTCTTAAGACGGGCTTCGGTGTTTCGGCTTTTGCGGTCTCGTTCTTGACTTGTGCCAAAACATGTGGCAACCAAATGTGGAAAATCAACAACCACAAGCCGCTAAGCGGCAATCTCATTGTAGTTTAGCTCAAATTATTCTATCTTTCCAGATTTTATAATCGATGATCTAGTTCTGAATGGACTCTAGTCGAAGATAGTTTGAATAAATTCTATCCTGATTTCGAATAATTCAATCTTATTCCGGATCTAGCCTAGCAAAAATAAATAGGCTCCAGGTTTAGGTAGATAAAGTTTCGCTTCTGTTAAAACCTAATATGATCAGTGATGAAAATCCGTAGTATCTGAAATGTTTTATGTAATAAAAAATTGAATACGAGTTTAATTTTAAGAATCAAGAGGTCGAGCGTAATAACAGATAATAAAAATGGTAATAATTATGATTTGATAAGGTTAGAATAGAAAAGTTAACATCTAACTTCTCACCCAAGCCGGAAAGGTGAAAGATAGTGCTTTTTTGAGAGGTTGGAAAGAGAGGCAAAAATTATAGAGGTCGATACGAGCGATTAGAGCCAGTGAAAGAAATTGTTAGAGATTTGAAAATATCATTGATTTTTGAGAAGATCAAAGAAAACTAAAGCCCCGAATATTGTTGTAAAATTTAGAATTAGAGAAATACAAATCGTAGAGAATACATGAAATCTAGAGAGCGAGGGATAGAAGAATCGAAAAAATATCGTGATTTTTCAGAGATTGGAAAATATCAACGATTTTTGAGAGAATGACAGAAAAAAAAAACTTTAAAAATAGTATGAAAGACTGGGATAGAGAAGTTTTTAGAGCACATAATTCTATGAGATAAAAAGAGGAACCGTTTAAGAAATAGTATGACAGAATTAGGATTAGAGAAAAAGAATATTTAGAGTGCATGAATTTGAGAGATGGAAAAATAGAAACAATTTTGAGGGATATAACCGCGGTTTTGATCGGGTAACAATTATGATGGAATAGCGACAGACGAATGTTGGATGATGACGTAATATCCTTTTGGACAGAATCACTGAATAGAGATATTAGGTGTGAAGATCAAATCATACAATTTTTAATAAATATGTTCAGAGAAGACTAAGGAGATATGATAAAATAGATATTATTCATAAACTTGTAAAGTTTCACGCCCGCAGATGTGGAATTTTACAAGTCTGATTATTCATAAAAAAAGTGCTGAATCTAGCTTTAAATTTAGATATCCGATTAAAAATATTTCGTATCTTCAAAGAAAATTTGTTCATATAATCGTTATACGCTACTATCTGGATAGAATGAAATTTAACAGAGTGAAATTTTAGGCTATCTCTGAAAGTATGGCTCAAAATATACGATATTCTGAATAAGGAGATGAGATTTCAGTTGACCTCTGTATTCTGACAATATTGTTCCCACGAAAACTTGTAACTTTCGAACGTTAGATTGAAAACTGCTAAATTCGAATCCAAAATAGCAGTGAATTCCAAATGAATTGTTCACCGTACTCAAGGACGAATGAAATAGTGCTACTTTTGGAGAACGACTTAGACAGTGAAACAAAAAGATGTGCGAATAAGGGGGACCGGAAGACATACGGCACAAAGAAAGGGGAGGTTAAATGGGGATAAATTAGGGATATTTTGGGGTATAAAAGGAGGCTATAAGGATAATATGATGGATTAGCGGTTGGCAAAGGTCAATAGCGCGCGCGTTAGATCATGGAGAATATTCAAGATAAAATAGTTATGCCAGGATTTATAGTCATTTTTGGATAAGGGCAAAAACAGTCAAACTAATTATAAAACTCTTGCTAAGTTGGATGCTAAAAATACTTGAAGTCTAAAATAGAGTTGTGTGGAGAAGTCCTTCAAATAGCGGCTCTAGATGAGAATGAATGTCAGAAATACGGATCTTAAAGATTGAGAATAAACTCTCTTCCAGGAAATCGATTTCTAATCCCCCACAAATCATAGCGTCACTCTTAAAAATAATCTTTACGTCTAAAGTGCGCATTATGATAAGAAAATGGTGTAATGTGGAAAAAATCTAGAAAAGTAATGAAATCATGACTTCGCATATAATGATTTCAAGATTTAAGAAAATCGATTTTTTAATTCTCTCATACCAAAACATAAATCTGACGTCTAAAGTGCGTATTGTGATATGAAAATGGTGCAATGCAGAAATGTGCCTTGTCTGACCGATTTTGTTTATGCTGAGCCACGCAAATCGATTGATCGCATGCAATGATAAGAAAATGAAACAAGAAAGGGAAAATTTGTTTAATGAAAGATCAAAGGAAAATCAATATATGATAAAAATGTCATATGTTAAAAATATGACAAATAAATTTATATATTTATATATATATATAAAATAAAATATATTACGTTTAATATATGACGTTTGGTATGATAATGAGATTTAATTCTAGGTTAAGCTAAGAATAGATAATGAAACCCGAATTGCATGAAGATCACTCCATGAAATATGAATTTTTTAGAAACATATTCTGTTTCTGTATAAAATTGAAATTTGATCATATCAGAATCAAGGGCAAAAAATGTTTCTTCATGAGATATCAAATTTCAGATCGATAGATAGTCAAATCAAAATCTATAAATGATTTTTAAAGAAACAATAATTCCTATAAATTCGAGGAAATCGCATTTTCATTGTTCATTTCCAACATAAATTACAATCCTCGTGATTCCTTTATTCAAGGCAAATACTGTTACGCTGAGACTCGCTAATGAGAAACGCATGGATGTTTCAGATGAAATAGTCTTTGAAGATAAGAGACTTAAAGAAGGCAGATATTTTAGGGTTAGAGAAATGGATATAAAATGTGAGAGATTTATAAGATCAAGGAATTATTTTCAAAAATTTGAAAAATGGGATGAAAGAACAAAAAAAAGCATCGTCGTTGGCGCCTTTAAATGGAGATGAGTTCAGATAGATCGCGAAGACGGTTGGATCAAAGAAAATGATGCTATTCGGAAATGGGACAATAAATTATAGGTAAGGTAGGAAAGAAATTCGAAGAAGAGAGACTTTTGTGAGTTACAGTAAATTTAGAGGTTACATCTCAGATTACGATAATGATAGTTCACTTTTCTTCTCATTAAATAACGACGACGATAAAAATTAAAGAGTTAGCTAAATATGTTTCAGAAAAATATAAACTTTCATAGACTTGCATATAGACACTGTTCCTTTAAGATTTTTAAAAAATCTCTCAAAACTTTCCAAAATACCACTTCAAATTTGTAAGACCCTCTAACAAAGTCCTAATTCTAATTTGGTCCAGGTCTTGCTAAATAAGGAAATGTGGAGAAAATGATACATTGAGCCTATGAAGGCATGGGAAAATGTATGAAAGAATAAGAAAATAGAAAATAAGAAAAAGAATGGAAAAATGATGATTCAGAATTGGGGGAGGAAGGATCGCAGCGCATGGCAATCACAACATAAGTGTGAGCGCATATGAATATCGAGAAAATCAGATTGGATATTTTTGAAATCATGATATCTTTACATAAAATATCAAACTTTCAATACGAACGAACCATTAATGTTCATTAGGATTAAAATCCTATATATGAATTTCTGCAACTTATTGTTAAAATTCATGGACAGATTGATCTGCTTGAATCTCTTGAATATTTATCCCCTGTTCACGAACCAATGAATTATTCAAATTATACATTTTCGCTAATGGCATCATTTCTTTTGAAACTTACAAATTATCGATAGAAAATGATCTATTTCGAGAAATTCTTAGATTATGACCAGACATTGGGGCGTTTTCCACCGTAAAAATTCGTCGCCACTATCTCCCGCCCATTATTAAGAATAGTAATGCAAAATTGACTGGAATATTTGCGGTTGAAAACGTCTGATCATGACGAAAGAATTGAGTCAAACATGAAAACTCGAAAATATTGAATCAAATCACCTATGTTTGTGTGTTGTGTGTATGAAATCAACTCTTTGATGCGAGGGCGTTAAGTTAGAGAGCCGGTTGGCTGGGTTATTTAGAAATGCACAATGCACAATGACTCGGCTCATAGTCAAAGGCACTCCTGTACTTGTCCAAATAAACGAGATTGGTATAGTCACAAGGAAAATCAATCATTTCCCGTAAATAGTGGTGATTTTCTTGAACTCGACAAGATTTGGATATGTTTCAATAATTTCTTGGTATATAGAACATAAGGTCATCTTTAATTCAGAGCTTGAGATTAAATCATCAATGAAGAAGATCAAATTGAACTGTTTCAATAATTTTCAGTTCAGAAGATGAAAATCTACATCAATAGACGTTGGAAATTTATCGATCCGATATATTTGAATGCTGCTGAGAAATATCGTAGCCTATTTTCAATTCACTATTCGTCATAATATGGATAAGAGAACATTAGACAATGACGAGTCTTGTATCGGATCGGCAAGCTTCCAACGTCTGCTGACATCAATTAGTAGTTGATTACTTTGTCATAGCCGGAACATGTCAATTTAAATTGCGAAGTTGACCTATTTATTTCCTATACAACAAATATTATACAGACATCAGCATCTAATACACGTATATTAACAAAAACATTTCGAGATTTCATATATCAAGTCATAAAGCATTGATATATGAAGTCCGAATATGTAAAATTCCCTTAATCATAATCATCTGGGATGTTGAGGAAGGTTCCAACAGAGGGGAAGTGAAGAGCCGAGAACCCATCGGTGCCTCCGACGCCCGCAGCGGGCACGGCCCAGTGAGCTCCCCAGGTCATCTGAATTAGCAATTTCTTTTTTTTTGTAAAAACACTAGTTTTAGTTAATTTTGCTAATTTACAACTAATCGTCATTACTAGTTTCTAACTAGCTTTAAACTAATTTCTGCTAGTTTTGAATTATTTTAGCCATTTTCACCTGTCCGTTCAACCAATCCACACCCACTGACTCCGGACGATACCAGTATTTGTTAGCGTGATCTCGATTGTGAGGGTCGTCGGGGTTCGCCTCCCAGAGGCCTGAGTTTTTGGATGAGCAACGAGACTGTTTTACGTGAAAAACCGCATTTGATGATGAATTATTGTGAATCATATTGAAATTTTAAGATTATTATTTATTGGAGAGAACGCGTCGATATTCAACAAATTACACGCTATGCGCCTCTCGCTCCTCTTCGACGCGACTCACTATTTCGCTCCTCCAAATTCGATTTCTAATTGCAGAATAAGTGTCGAGACTTTGCTCTCCAATCAACAATACAGCGCCGAGGGTGAATTATCATTTAAGTCGCGCATGCTTTGAATATACAATTGATTAAAGCATATCCTGAAAGATGACCTGGCTTGGAGAAAGGACTGGAACTTCTCGGTCTATGAAGGATTCCTCTGCTATCAGTTAGCGCGTCGAATTTATGGAAAGTGTTATCATCCGAGCCGGAATTCGCGCCGTAACTCGCGTCCGAAGGCACCACGGGAATCACTCCTTGGAAAGCCCTGAAAAGTGTGGTTGAATTGCAGAACAAATATAAAAAAAGAAAGAAAAACCGTGCGGTGCTTACTTTGCCAATGGGTTTTTGCCCTTGTGAAGATCGGCTAAGGATTCCTGATGGTTGATGAGGTCTCCTGCAGTCATTGAGTTTACTGCTCTGAAAAATTTACTTATTATTGTTCTGATTTAAAGAGTCAACTTGGATCAGTAAGCAATGAAAGTTAAAATTATCAGATTGAAACAAATTTACTTTAACGTCCTCCAGAGTTCGCGGTATTTTCCATTCCCCTTAGTCGGATTCGATCTTGGTTCCGAATTGATTTGAGTTTCGTCCGCTCTACGACTCAACTTATATTTCACTTCATCCAGTCTATCGTGAAGAATTCCTCTTTGATGTTGTCGTTTTTCTTCTTTCTCCGATTCCAATCTTTCTCGATCTTCCTTCGAGATTTCTGGAGGAATAGGCAAGCCCTTGGCCATGATATGAGAAGACGAGTGGTCTTCGATTTTCTGAGAGGTCCTTCTGATTTTCGACTGATCCTCGATCCTGACTCCATTCGCTTTAGCGGTGTTCTTCTAAAAATCGGAGGTTTCGCATAATAACTTGCAAAAATATATCTTACAACAATTATTTACTTGTCGTTAACGTATGTATACATCAAAATCAAGATAAAGTTTTTTACGCTTCAGAAAATGAGTTATAAAAGACAGTTCGTAAATGACGAGAGGTTGTGTACTATGTTTAAGCTAAGGGGCGAGATAGTATGGGAAAAGATAGGTCTCGCCATCCCGTTATTTCGCCAAATACGAGTCGTCATTATAAAAGTGTCTAATTGCAAGTTAACGATACTCAAGCGCAAATTGTCTTATATAAAATATCATAATTACAGTATAGTCGGAAATAATCTAAAATAGACTATTTTTAACTGCCTGACCTCTTTCTCGACGTCCGTTTCACCCCAGGGAGTCATTTCGGCTTCCCTCTTCTTCCTCCCAAGCGCTGGAACTCCTACACTCGATGGATTCGGAATATTATAAGGATTAATCGCGGCCGCTTAATTTAAATAATAAAAATAGCGTTATTTGTTGATAGACAAAGATTAAAAATAACGCTATTAAAAATAATATTATTAACAATAGCGTTATTTAAGGAAAAAAATTACGCAGTCGTTTCCCTTTCTCGGCCTTGGAATAGACGAATTGGGAAGCGTAATGGTAGCCCTCATATTTCGGACATCCGTTGTACCATAGTCTATAAAAATTATACTTCGTACACCATGAAGTTTCAGATTCCAAACAAATAGTCGAATAATGAAATGTGTCGGCAATTTCCGAAACCTCGTGTTCTCATTAATGAAGAATGAGAAATTGACAGAAACATTCATTGTAATGTCACTTCTTGGCTCATGCTAAATGCTATCATATCATGATACTCCCGGTGATCAGAATTTCTAGCAGACCTTAAAGTTTTGGTCAGTCCTGTTAAACATAACAGCGAGAAAAAAGGCGAAATAGCATGAAGAAGTGCGGTGGCAGACAACGAGAAAAATGACGAGTTTCCTTGTTTTTCCTCGCCGTCTGCTCCGCGTACTCTCATACTATTTCGCTTTTTTTCTCGCTGTTATGTTTAGCATGGGAATGTCGCAAACTTTAAAGTCTGATTTCTAGAAAAAAAAACTTTGTTTTTAGTGATGGTATTAATTTAAAATTCTATGCAATCAAATCATTATTTTTAAATTTACCTGCAAGTATTCAAGAACAATGGCATAGGAGGTGGGTTGCAGAATCTTTGAACGTGCGGATAAAGGTAATCGCATTTACAAGAAGCCGTACAGTGCGGGAAAATGCGTGAGTCACAGTCAGGTTTACAGGGGAAACGCTTCTGCAAAAATGGGCTATTTGGAAACCTCAAGTCATGCGAAATAGGGTGAGGGCGATGGTAGGGGAAGTGATTCTTTTTCTCACACTATTTCACATGGTTTGAGGGCTTGAGGTTTCCAAGTGGCCGCAAAAATGGATGCTTCGAGATTTCTCAAGGTAAATGACTAAATATAAAGTTATTCGGATTCTGGTTTCTATTCCTGCTCACAGTATCAAAACTATCAAAGTGTCCTAAAATACCTATGTTTCAAGAACGTTAATGAATAAGATTTTTTAAATTATTGATTAACACATGTGTCATTAAAGCCATAAAATTTCCTAAACTTGGTCTTCATTGTTTAAAATTGCATATTTTACGTTCAATAATTTGTTTAATAAATGCATGTTTCAAAACGCTCCATATTTAATTGCATAAATTCAATTCAGGTGATTCTTGCCTGCAACTCCCGATAGTAAACATTCGTATCCTCCTCTTCTAGATCGAATTCATCTCGAATGAAAGGACTCCTTTTATCGCCGATTTTCTTGTGTCTTCTATGGTGTCGTCCTTTCTTCTTTCTATGGCCTAAAAATTGTTTTAAAAAATTTTATATCGTCAATTTCAATTTTTCATTTTCCTTAATTTGTTTTGGCTATTCGAAAACCGCACGACATCAACACTTCAAGACATGCAAAATAGTGTGCATGATTAGAGTAAGGTATTGGCTGATAGCGATTTCTTCTCTCCACACTATTTCGCATGTCGTGAGGTGTTGAATGTCGCGTGCGGTGTTTACAACGTTGTCAGTTTTTCCTCAAATGCGTGTATTTTAAGGATGAATTCGGAAAACTTTACCCGACACATGTTCGCCCGATTTTTTCGAGGCCACCCCCTCATTGAAAGCTAATTTATCTGCATCGGTCGCAAAACTTCCGAAAGTCGAATCCGAAAATCCCGGTCCTGATCCTGCGTTTGAGAATTTCATTTTTCTGGGCTCTTCTGAAGGTTCTGGTCTCGAAAACGGACTTTCGGGTTTTTCCTGGTTCCTAAAAATGTCAGTTTATCTAAGTTTTTTTAGATAATTTATTAGGAAAAAAATACAAAAGTCCACGATATTTTCCTTCTAAAAAATTAAGGAAATGTACTCAAAATCTAAAAAATATGACTTACACAATACTTTTCGACCGGCAAGATTGTCTGTAAGCCGGGCAGAATCGTGAAATTATCGCATAGTTGTTGTGCGATTCGTCGACGTCTCCAATACAGTAAACCGCGAAGTTCTGTTCGTATCGGTTACAGTAATCGGAAACAGGGCCGGCGAAGGTTTGTCCTGAATTATTCACTTTTCATTTTATTTGTTTTTCAAGTAACTAATATGGCTTATTAAATTCTAAAATCATCCAATTTGTTATAAATTCTCTTGAAACATATCTATCTAATAAGTCATAAGATACAGCTAGGGACCGCAAAAAGGCTTTACAAAATTTCGAATTTTCCTAATCTTTCTACTTCAAAAGTTCAATTTTGATGTAACTAGAATATTTGTGAAGGAAAAACATAATAAAAAATCACTTTTGATCGGAAATTCCACCGAAAGTACCTATCGAAATGTACATGGTTTTGCTTTTACAAAAAGGTATCAACACTTGTCAACGGTGGCTGCTATTTGACGAGATAACGAGTCTTATCTTTTCCACACGCTATTTCGCTCTACTTTCCTTGCCTCTCCTATCCCTAACTATAACCGAACACCATCTCGTCATATAGTAATTGTCTTTTATAAAGACGCCTAATAGGTGATAAGAAGTGATTATATTCATGATTTTTTAATCACTCAACTCTTACCGCTCTTCCTCCGATTCTCCGGGTCTGAAGAGTCGTCATCAACCAGTGCACTTTCATGCAAATCCGCATCGTGTTCGGGGATGAACTAGAAAAATCGATCATTTCCTCCAGACCTACGGAGAGCGATCGTTGGAAACTCCTTGCGACCTACTCCCGAGTAGTTTCTTAGAAAATCTCTATTTCTGGTCTTCTATAAGCCAAAGTTTCACCAATGCGACTCGATATCGTGACTATCAATTCGCTCGTGCGACCTACCCCCCTATAGTTTATTTTCGTCTGATAAAAATGCTCTCTAAGCCTGATAATTTCTAAAAAAAAAAACAAAGAAACAAATCAGAACCTACCCCTTCGGACGCCCTTTTCTCCCGAAGAAAAGCACGATACGATGGTTCGGATTCATAGGTTGCCTCCAGAAATGGATTTGCGCCGAATCTAAGCCATGAAATATCCTAATTTGTCATCTTTATCACTAATATCAATGATATATAAGTAATCAATATCGAATAGACATCTTATAAAGTATTATCATCATATCTAGTCATTTTCAAAGATATCTTATCAGTGACTAATCAATAGTTGTCATGCCTTATCATATCGTTATCTTAATCTTATCACCTTTCGACCGCCGATGCGATATCGATTAGTTCTCTTCGCTCGTCAGGAGTTATGTCTAAATTTGAACGCTCAAAATGGGCTATTTGGAAACCGCGGGATCACGAGACACGAAACATAGGCGAAATAGTATAAGGTTAGGGTAGGGTATGGAGGATTAGACTTTCTTTTCCCTACGCTATTTCTCAATGTCTCGTGGTCTCGCGGTTTCCAAGTTGCCTTAAAATGCATAGTTAAATTTAAAGGCTGAGTCTGAAATGTTTGTCGATGTTCACCATCGATTTGCCAGTCGGTAGCTATTTTGGGCTGAGTTCTACTTTGACTCGACATTTGGAACCTCTCCTCCTCGACTTTCCCGATATCATCTGTCTAAATTAAAAATCTATTTTATGCGATTTAAAATGGGTATGTGTGTTCAAATTTTGCAAATAATAGTTGATATTTATTCAGGTAATATGCAGCGCTTTATGCAATGAAGACTCAAGTTATTGTTTTTGTTATAAAGTCACCTTTAAAAAGGCATGTTAAAACAATTTGGAATAGACTCGATTAAATTAATATTGTTGAAAAGCGCATATCGCTTTGACTTTAGAAACATAAAGATAAAATAATCGTTACATGAAAATACGATCCATCCTTTTCACCGCGCCATGGCGTTGAAGATGATGTTTGTAAACTTGCTAAAAGCAACATTTTAACAATTTCAGAATTAAAATTCGATACATCCGATTAACCATGCAGCCAGATGATATCCCAATATGCTGAATCTGATCTTCATGCAATTCTGAAAATAACATTGAATAGTTAATTATAATAAACTGTCATAATCTCGAGACGTATTAAAATGATCATAATCTGAGGTCAGATGACGTAAAGCTAAAGATAAAATGGTAAGAAAGGATTTATAAGTGATAAAGCCAAACGATAACTGATAAAGCATGACATCGACATCAAGGTGAAATGATAATGTCTGGCAAGTTGCAAAAAGAAACGAGGAGATTTATCATTGGCAAATTGATAAGGCTAAAAGTAGAGGTGAGTCTATGAAAAACGACGATAGAAAAAGTACGTGTCACCAAATAGTGTCTAAAGAAGTTTAACAGAAAAAGGAAAATACTTTAAAGAATACGATAATGCTAATTATAGATCATGTAAGGTAGGATTACGGTAAAATTACCTATATATACTAATTTTGGTTTAGCAATTGGGGATCGAACATATGTGAAGGTCTTCATGGGAAACTGGGCGACCTTTTGTTATGCAATTCGATGGTGCTGAGTTCAGGAAAACTGTCAGTTTTCATCTTGAGTACAGCAAGTGGTCGTAATATCGCTTTTTTGCTAAATTATGATCTAGAATGTAGTAGCGAAATTAATATATTGTGAAAATGCAACATACTAAGCTGTTTTATTATTTTATCAAACACTTGTGACATTGAATGGTCCTTTACCGCTTGTTTCATCTATCGTATAAGTTTTCAGATGCTGATGTTCAAGTATATCGGAGACAAAGATCTCCTCCTCAAGTTATACACCAATTTGCTCGGCGAGAGGTTAGAATTACTTATCCATGATATTTTAAGTAAAAAATTTCAGACTAATTAGAGATAAATCAGCCAGCATTGATGCAGAAAGGAACGTGATCAGCAAGTTGCAACAGATGTGTGGATTCGAATACATAAAGAAACTATTCAGCATGCTCACAGACATACAGTCTAGCCAGGTCTGAATTGATAGTCTTGAATATTTCAATGAGACACAACTATTTCTAGGAGCTCTCTTCCGATTTCCGTTCAAATATTCGAATACGGATAAATATCTGGGCCTCGATTTATCAGGAAAGAGTGCATGAAAAGAGAAGAGAGCACGGATCAAACCTCGACTACAGTTTATGCATACATTGCTTGGCTGGTTTATTTAGAATAATTTATGCTTTTATCAATTTGCTGATAGTCCATTTTCTTGAATAGGTAAATATTTTAGAATTCCCCATTTTTTCAAATTCCTCATAATACTGATTCCTCTTTTTGTACCACTGGCTTGCCAATTTTATAAAATACAACCTCCGACTCTTTTTGCTTCAAGGAAACTCTTTTCACGGAGGGATTTTAGCTAGTTATACTAATTAAATATAGTCGTGATACAAGCTAATTGAATTTAATTTCAACATCATAAAATGCAAGAAATTTTTGAAAGCTATTCAATTTTATGATATTGTTAAGAGGCTGAATAAATAAAATTGTTCACTTAATGCAAATGATAAGCAGGGATGTTCGCGGTGCAAAAGAATCACACCGCACCGCGAACATCCCTGAATATAAGCACATTTTTCAAACTAAAAATTAATAGATAAAAGAAATAAAAAGGGTAAAAATAGACAAAATAAACTAAATATGTAAAAGTGGTGAAAAATTCGACACCTTGCACCGTGCCACACCGCAAATATTTTCAAAAATCGCGCACCGCAAACATCCCTGATGAGAAGTGTAACTGACATTATTAAATTTAAGAACTAGCATAAATATTAAATTTAAAAACTACCACAAATATTAAATTCTTTAAAACATACATTGTAAAAATGTCAATTGATGCCATGGAATCAGTTTCCATTACTCTGATCATGTCACCATTTTGTTGGTGTCAATTTCCGATTTTCGCCGCGTGATAAATTCTGATAAAATCATTCTCATCAGTTATCAATCTATCTTATCACTTCTCAACAAAGCTATTTCAAGAGACGTTGATCTTTAAAGTTACTGACGAAAAATTCTTCGTATGTCTCAGAAAGACCGGAACAAGTTTTCGTACGATAGTACCCAACACACAACGTCTGCAACGATTTTGGAGTTTAATAAGAAAAATAATCAGTTGACTAAGTTCTATGCTTATCCGAAAACTACATAAATTAATTAATGTTGAAGGTTAAAAATCTAGAAGCATATTTCAAGCTGATCTTCATCCATATCATAGAGTTTAATCGAAATATTTTGTGAGGTTCATCAATGAACATATTTCTTAGATACTAGATGCAAAACTATTTATCTTCAAGTCCTCCAATTTCGAATTCTATTTATTTTTCCTAGCCAAATTCGATTTTTTCCTCAACCAAAATACCTTTCAATGCATTATAAATGTCGGTCATCTTCTTTCATATTTTTGCAAGTTACCAAAAATCTTATATTCCAGCCGTTTTAATTCTCTTACCCTTCATCATAAGGCTAGAGAAATTCCTCAAAGTGGACTCGAGTCATAGCTCTTTTCTCGCTTTTCAGCTTCTATGCATCGATTCCCTCTTGTCGCTTTATGCTTGAAAATGGAAAGTGTTTTCTTCTTTCCCGCTCTCTTCATTTAACATACTATTTCTCATTTTCTTTTCTCACTTCTATTAAAATTTCCCACACTATTTCTCTCTTCCATCCTGTTCTCTCTTACTTTTTCTTACTGATTCGCTTTTTCTCCATCTTTTTCTACCCAGAATTTCCCATGCTATTTATCATCCTCTTTCCTTTTCTATCTCTTGTTCTTACTATTTCTTTCCGCTTTTTTTTCTCTTTCCTCTCCTTTTTGCTAATACTCTCTCGTCTCACTTCTTGTCCATATCTGGCTAATCCTTCTATGTTTGAGAGCCACGGGAAGTTCCGTAAAAGTACGGATTTTCGCCGAACGGCATAATTTAATCCGGTTTCATGTTTTTTCTGCAACTTAAATATTTTATGGATGATAAATTTAAAATTTTTAAAAATATATGCTTTATTATTTACTCCAAAATATCATTTGACACATCTCGTTTTAGCACATTCTAGAACGCATATTAAAAGTTAGCGTTGGGATCTAGTAAATTATATTTTAACCTCAAAATAATTATGTATTTAGAATTATTTAATTTATATCTTAGACATCGTATGCCATTTATTAAGCCTAAATTTAATTTAAATGTAGTTTTTCTTATTCCAAAACCTAAACATCGAAACACATGAATTTATTCAAACGCAAGTGTTCTCCTTTCACGATTCTAATTCTATTTTAGAAAAAAATCCGGATTAAATATCATCATTACCTATTTCAGATAATCGAACAGTATATTATTGCAATTTCAATAATTTTACTAATTTCGATAGAAACAAATTCCAGGGTTTATCAAACTTCAACATGAACTTCTTCAAGCGCAAATTCTCCTTCCACGACGACGATCCTGTTGCTCCGATGGAGGATTTGGCTAGTGCCTCATCGCCACCCTCATCGTTTTCGTTCCAAGCAATTGCAAACAAGGTTTCCAATACTATAAGGTATGGATCAGGGCTGTAACTGTTTAGACGCGCACACGTGTACACACGCGTGCGTATTTAAACATCTACAGTCCTGGTATGAATTGATTTTTATTGATATATTAAAATAATTAAATGCCCCGTGCTTTCTCAAAAAATTGCAAAGTTTTCTCGAGCTTCTCGGAATCTCTTCATTTTCAACGTTCTTTATCCTACGCTGTTCAAGCACATAATGTTAGGAAGCGTGCTACCTTTCACGACAGCGTGATGCAGTAGCTAGCAAGTTAGATTTTTGCTTTTCCTTGAGCGATAAGCGAGAGAGAGAGAGAGAGAACGCAGAGAAGCGCGAAAAAATTACAATTTGTAAGAAAACGGGAATAATTAAACAACGAATTAATGGAAGTTAATATTGATCTCTGATAGTATATTTTTTTTGTAATTTTTATTATCATAGATATTGCTTCCATTTATTAGAGTAAGTTATTATCAATTTTTCGATCATACATTTTGAATCATAACTATTTCAATTTCTGATATTTTTTCGATATGCCTAAAAATTGTGGTAGGAAAGATATAAAAAAAAAGTGCGTGTTGTGATGCGATTATTTTGTTGGAGCGGCGAAGAGCGGCCAGGCCTGCTGAAATGAGAGTTCTGCGAAATATAACATTCCCCTAAAGCTGCTTTAGAATGTAGATATGAGAGGATATTGATATATGCTCATAGTTGGATGGATTAAGACATTCCATGGCTGTTTAAGCCTTGATGTACTTTAGATTATGTTATAATATTGCTTCTTACCCCTTCAACTTATTTAATTTTGTTGAGAACTATAGCACCCCCTAAAGCCGCTTTAGATGAAGATGTTGATATATGTTGAAATATTTTGTGTCCACATTAGGATTAGTTCATCACTCAACTTATCCAATGTCTAAATCTCAATTATCTATATTTTAGATTATGCACTTTATTATATTACTTTTTAGATCTAAAACTCATCAAAAGGCTAACACAAAAGCTGATCAATAACTTCATATACAATTATTTGTTGACTTGGTCGTAGCTTGACATAATTTACTCTTTACGTTAGACCAATTATCAACCTTCGTCTTTATTGGATTTCAAGTCTAACTCGTAATATCATTGATTGGGAGGGAACGCGTCGATATTCAAAAATTACGCCATTCGTCTCGTTTCTCTTCTACACGACGCTATTTCGCTCCTCCAAATTCGATTTCTAATTGCTGCTGCCTGTGAATATCGACTTTCTCTCCAATCAACGATATTATATTTGAACTCATAAAAATACACGCAGTTGTATTTTCATTAATTAGTCCCGTACGTAATTTGCCTTTCGACCTAATTTTGTTTTAATTCCACCTCGTTTTTCCCTTCTGTTTCATTGACATTAGGCCAATTTCCGTTCCCCTAATGAGTCGGTTCTATTTTCCCTTTCAATTTCGTCGTGCCTTATTTCAAACGCTTCTGCTCTTTCCAAAATTCGTATGCTTCTCTATTCTCTCTCCAATTATAACTCTATTTCCCGCTTTTAACAAAATGAATTGTTATTTTTGCTCTCGGAAAACTAATTTCTTTAGGATGAGAATTTAGGAAATTATGTTTTCATTTTGAGGGATAACTTGAATTTTAAATTCCCATCATGGATCTCCCTAGGTTTAGGGAAAAAGCATTCTCTCATGTCATGCATATTTAATTTTGGCCTAGATTCGTTATGTTTCAGGCCTTTTCTTGATGTGTAATATATACATTTTTAGCAATATTTCTTCAGTTTCTGATGATTTAAGCTAATTTTTAAATCAATATCTTTTCTTCGCTATATACTTTAAGTCCCCCATTTAATGATTACTTTAACGCTATTATTTCACGTATTTAAATTTTCGCCAGAGGCAGCAAATTGCTCGATTTATTCATTCACGCTTATCCCGAATGCGATAATTATGCTAATTTTTCCTCCTATGCTTAAAAATAGCTGCCTAAGCCAACTGATATTTCATAGCCATTTTTCGACGCCTAACGATAATTATGCGACCACGCAACCTAAAATAAAAATTCACAGGGCAATAAAAACCAATGACTAAAAATAAAACTTGGCGTCTGCAACAAATTAAGCTTGATGTCAGAATAGTTTGTCCAATTTAAATATTCTTTTTATGCTCAATACTACTTGACATACCTTTTACTTATGTGGTTCAATGCGTTCTGATAAAACAGAAAATGAGTATTCCTCAAATTTAGACCTCTCTTATTACTACTGCTACTTTGTTAGTGTATTCGCGAAATTACAGACAATCATATGAGTTGACAGAATTATTTTAAACAAATCGCGATTAACGAGCGAATTTTTAGCGCCCCGACCTCCCCGGCGCGTACCGGCGAGTCTCTCGCAGCGGCTTTGGAGCGTTCGATGCAGGATCGGAGTCGGGAACAGCCGTTGAAAGACGCGAAAGTCCTACTCGTGGTTGATTCGCCGCAGATTGACTGGTAAATTTCGACCTCCTGTATATTTTGACCTCTAAAAGATTCGATTTGAAAATTTCAGGAGCAAGTACTTTCGAGTCCAGAATGAAGTTCCAATTCGGGTAGAACAGGTAAAAATTTCGACATCGTAAAGTTTTCTGTCGCATTACTATAATTGAAAATAATTGGAATTATTTATCATCGATTTTCTGAAGCATTATTTTCAGTGTAAAATTAAAATTAACGAAAGCAAACATCCTTCAGTAATATCCTAATATCACTGGATTTCCATCAAAATCTCTAAAACATGTATTTTATATTGTCCTATTGGGAGTGGACGACTTGGAACTAAAAATCACATTGCATTCCTATCAAACTTTTTAAAACACCCTTTTTCAAAATTAACTCCAAAAAATTAAGGCCGATTTCCCCGAACTCGACCTAATGTGCACCGAGCATATCTGTACTGTGGAAATTACTCAAGCCGGGAGGGATCCAAGGCACTCACCTTTGGCAATGTTTTTTTAAACTCGATACAAATTTAGAACCTTCACCCCCTCAGCGGCATTTATTGGTCCGGGAGCTTCTAAGTGCCCTGAGGCTAAGACGATCATTCGATGCCTGATCGCTGCTCACATACCATTACTGAACTCCTACACTTCAGTAGTGGCCTTCCTGGATCGGTGCAATTTGGTAAGCGTAAAAAAATAATGCTGAACTTCATGCTTATGGACCCTATGATATTTTTGATATCGAGAAGGTATAAAATGATCCAAAATTATTCATTTTTATATAAGATAGATGATTTTTAGAAGAAACAGTTGAGAAAATTGACCCTATCAGATGGTAGCTCGTTGCCACTACTACCGACGATACATTACCCGAAGTTTCACAAATTCGTGAGTTTCCTTTTTAATAGGACAGAACAGCGTAAACAACGTACAACGACAATTACTATTTGGCGGAGTGTGTGTCTTTTCCACACTATTTCTTTCAAGCTTCATCCTCTTATTTATCTCTAGCTATAGAACTCGGTCAGTTAGTAATTGTTGCGTACAATCTATCAAATATAACAGGATAGCCATAGCATGAGTGTTAATTTGAAACATACTAAAAGTTAAAAATTACGGTAAAATGTTGTTCATTCAGCAGCCAGCCTCCGCCTTTCCAATCGTGGTCATCATCAACGAAGGCAGTCAAGGCATGGGCAAGGTCAAGGTGAACAGTCATGAAGAGATGTGCGACATTGAAGGCATGCTTCAGATGGTTGGCGAAAAAGGCGAGTTGGAGGTAAACATCAATTGAAAATTGCCATCTGTAAATTCTATGACACGATATCTTTATACAGGATATAGACGGAATTAGGTAGTGGAGTGTAGGATATGGTATCTTCCATCATACTATCCCATCATGTCCACCAATTTCCAAGATTTGCTTCAAAACCAATTCCAGCAAAATTGGAACTTTAGGTAGAAGTCGAGCCGTTTGTCGATGTAAAGTACGATCTCCACGTGCAGAAGATCGGCGACGAATTCAAGTCCTTCATTCGACGAGGCATCTCGAGAAGTTGGAAATCGAATGTCGGGTCGAACGTCTTGGAACAAATCCCCTCTATTGAGCGGTAAATTGTCAATTTTCGAATATCACTCAAAATGGCTATTCGGACACCGCACGACATCAACACCTCAAGACATGCAAAATAGCGTATGTGTGTGTATGGTTAGGGTAGGATATTGGCTGATAGCGATTTCTTTTCCCACACACTATTTCGCATGTTGTGAGATCTTGAATGTCGTACAGCGTTTGCAGCATTGCCCTCAAATTCAAGTGATCATTTCATTCGATGGCTATTGCAATCGTAGCAGCTGTTGCAATTCAATCGTAACATACAGTTTCCTTTTGAAATAAATATGCTACAAATATTATCCATCAAGATAAATGAAAGTTTCAACGATTTATTCGAATCATGAAAATACGTTTAAAAGACAACTTTAGTCACAAGAACTACATCCGTGCTATCGAAGACCACGTCGGCCCCATGTCGATTTGTTCCATCGACATCCTAGTGTCCAAAGAAGGGAGGGAATTCGTGCATGGCATCAACGACGTACTCGCGTATTTTGGGGAGTCGCAGGAGGATGATCGGTAAAATCCAATAAGAGCTCTAAAGGCCATAAAACACAAGGTTTTCAGAAGAGCTACAGCCCATCTACTAAGGAATCTCGTTCTCAGTGGCATCCATCTTCACTATCATCGAGTGCATCATGTCCATCAGCACAGCATTCATGGAACTGCTACAAATGGTACGCCAAGTCATGCACATCAAAGTCTGGTTAATGGTAACCATCAGCAGCAGCAGCAGCAGCAGAGAGCTCCTGTGGTTCCGAGACGGTAAATTTTATTATCGATCTTAAACCTCTTCCATCCTGACGTGAAAGTGATCGCAATAAAGAATGTTTTGTGACATCATAGCATCGGGATTGAGTGAGAAAAAACCTCATAATATCATGCCGTGATTCTTCGCCCTCAAAGAATGATACCTCAATTCATATTCAGAGGTATGGTTAGTGCGAGGATATCGTACTATCTTGCACTATCACATTCCTTGTCATATAGCGAATAAGCTCCATGATAACCTCAAAAACTTTGATTCAAATATACATTTAGAACCCCTTCCGTTGAAAAGCCCTACCCTCATGGCAGAATGGTGGATGGTGACCCTACCCTGCCCAGACCGATGGCACCTCCTCCGCCACCCAGAAAGGAACTTCCACAGAATCCGGTGAACGGACAAACCACACCAGGTGCGGCGATATACATAAATTAATTTACCTAGCGAAGCTTAATTCTGAAATTAAACTCTGTGATTCATTATCCTTTGAAATAAGAGATATTATAGCGATCCAAGCACGTTGCGTTTCCGCGCGAGAGAGTGGTCTGAGGAATGAGATGGTAGAAAAAACGGAAAGGGAAAGAAATAGAAAATTGAAGCCTGAGAAAGGAGAGGAAAGACGCACTGGCTCCCACTCACCCTCACAAAAAGCAACCGCAAGGTTATCGGACTGCTATAATGGAGCTATCTCTGAATTCTAAATAAGAATAAATCTTATTGCAGGTGCAAATTCGTCTACATCATTCTTCCCAGAAGACACAATGGGACAGTTGAAGAGAACATTTGCGGGCATTTTTGGGGATGCCGCTTAATTTCTTGTAATTTATTATACTTAAATATTGATTCATTTATCTACTTCGACATTTTATTTAATCAGAAGTCTACAATTAGCAACATTCTTTATAATTACAAGTTATTTATTCCAGAAACATAATTTATTTTATATTGTAGATATTGTGTATAGGCTTATATACTCAGATTTATTTATCAAAGGATATATGATATTTAGGATCTCAAAGTATATGCAATAATCATGGCCTCGTCATTCTCTCTTAGAGTTATATTTATTTTATTCGACGTAACGACGAGTTTTGCAGACTTTCTAAATTTACTCTGCTATTTTGCTCTTTTTTATGAAAATGTTGTGCAGGCTTCACTTATTCTAGTCGAAAACCGATGCTTACTTGCCTTAATTTCCGATAAATAAATATTTAGACTCAAATTGAAAAGTACACTTTGATAGTAGGCAGTAACGATATCAAAAAATTTCCACATAAAAGGAAATTGTTTTCATTTAAAACAGCATTTTTATAAAATTATGTTGTAATTCAGTAATAGAACTAATTTCAGAATGCTATATATACTTTTTTTTTCTTTTAATTTTTCCTTAGCGTGATGCAAAATCGTGTCTATTCCCTTCGGTTAACTTTGGCTAATTTCATAACGATTTCCCTTTCTCCCATTTGTGCATTTTCTTTCTTCTTTTCTTGTTCTGATATTTTATTCTTCGCTCATTTTCTGCTTGAATAACTTTTCATAATCAATCTCGAAAGGCTCTTTGCTGCTATATTTACAACTTTATAAATATCCGCTTTTCATTATACATCACTTTTTCGTTATTTATGTTTCAAAATATTTCAGATTCGTGTAATAAAATTTATAAGTTTATATTAAACTCCATCTCAGCTATTGGCGCAACTACGATCTATCAGATGACTCTTGAAATTTGAAATTATTTCAAATGGCCCCTCTCGGTTTGGGCATCATTCCGAAGCACCATCCGAAATGTACCGATCTGTATGAAGTAATTATTTTAGTTGCTAAATTTTTCGTTTTAAAATAATTATTTAGGCAGTAACTGTCGATTCCAAAACCGTCATTACCCACATTTCATTGTTATTCACTGGGCTATTAAGCAATTTACTCCTACAAATGTGTTTTTCTGGAAGAGCTAAATTGAGCACAGCTAGGCAAGTCTTAGATTTTTTAGTATTAAAAATAAAATTTAAGCTTCGCCTATATCCGAATTATGGGTATCGTTCAATTTATATTCTTCATGCTGCCATTTCCACTGAAAATATTCACCGACCATTATCAAAGGTATTTTTAGCTTTAATATTCAAATTTATGCTAATTTTAGGGGCAAAACTTGGGTCGCTGCGAATTTTCTTCCAGTCGTTTTGGGGCTGTTCCACTTTATGGTTGCAGCAATGTTGATCAGTTTCTGTTTTCGATTACAGATGTGCTTGAACTATATCAGGGTATGCTAATTATTGGAATATAACCATATTATGTTACCATTCTAATACCATAAAGTCGGCACTCTTATACCATCTAAAATGGTATGCTTGGTACCGTTTCCAGAGATCCCGTCGTTGGAGTTCCCATGCATGGATAGCCTGGAGAAAGATCTGTTGGTTGATACCGTTTGGTATCATTGCGAATACCATCTTGTGTTTCGAGTACCAGATCAAATATGAGCAATGCCAATATGGGTAGACTTTTGGTTAACTTATCGCATTTTATTGATTTTTCAGAAATCACCTCTATGCCATCGGCTATGCAGGGCTATCTGAGGCGGCGGTACAGGGTCATTTCAAATTCGAATTAATTAGATGCGTGCCGACTTTTATGTTCTGGTATAAGTTTCAAAATTTAATATGTCAAGAGTTAAGCTTTAAATCTTCGATTGCGCTTTCTTTTTTCCATATTCTAAAACGACAATTAACCATTGTCATAATATTTATGAGCAAAAAAATTTGGCCTTGTTATTTCGATATTTAGCTTACTTTTTACGATTCTATGCTAAATTTATCATAATCATAAATATAAGAGCCTCTAAGCTATAAGACCAATAAAATAGATGGTTCTGATCTTCTATTTAAGTATGAGTTAATAAATACCGAATTTTGAGGATCTCGTTCCTGATAACTGTCAGTTTCATCATGTCCGAGCGGTGTATTCTGCCAAAATTAGGCTCCCCCTATGCGGCAAAACACATTCCTCTATTCGCGAATCTGAGACCGCTTCTATTGGCCCAATTATGCTCGCAAGTACAACACTTTATGTTTTATTTGAAATAAATGCTGAATTTAAACATATTTTATATAAAAAATTAAATAGTTACTATTAAGTTTAAATTCGAGTTTTAAATGAGTTTAAATTTGATTTCAGAGTGTAATTCACGTCTACACCACCTATCATTTGATAAGGAATTTAAGGATTCCGGAGGAAACTAGGGTATTTTTAACATTATATTTTGCCAATGAAAGCAAATGATCCAGGTATAACGATAGATTCAAAATCAGCATTTCATAGGATTTATCTTGAAACATAGTAATCTTAACCCTTACTAGAGTCCAGGGCTGTCGGCAGAGTGTAAATCCTTATCCTAGTATAACACGCGCAATATCATAACCACTTTTGTCCTTCTTCATGCTTTATCATGTGATGGGATGGGTGTTTATAAATATTCATCAGCGAGTTCTTTGCCGACAGTCCTGGTAACAGTGGATATCAAATTTATCGAAAACTATCTTTTTCTTAAAACCTACCAGTTTGCATAACTTCAGCTCTCCATATACGCAGCTTCCTATTCCCTACCCTTTCCGCTAATGCTATTATTCTCGACCACTTTCCGATCGCATATGTTCCATATTTTCACGAAGATATTTCAAGGGTTGGCAAATTTTTACTTCTGAAAATTTCAATTTTCAAAGTTCAGTCGTCAAAAAGTCCGAAAAGATTCAACCCTGCGACGAATTTCCAAGCAATTCACTCGAGTCGTGGCCTATAGCAAATTGGAAATGGAAAATTCGGAGATTGACGACAGAAACTTGGCGGTGAAGTGGGAAATTTGAAGCTTCATATAATCTTTCATCCATCAATATTGATTTATGCATAATTAAATCAATGCTATCACTACCAAAAATAGTTATAGCATCATTCTCAAATATCTATTGCCATCCCGACTTCACTATAAAAATTTCCATAGAAGTATTTTACCAGTTCAAATTCGTCTTATAAATTTCAGTAACTCGATCCATAGCTTGCTTCGGGACGATGCCGTTTACCGGGTTCGATTTGCCATTCCTCAGGTAAGAAATTTTCATATCTTTTAATTTATGGTTAATTGAAAGTTGAAATCAACAACTATATGGGTTTGTCACGACGTTGCGACAAATCCAATTAGCCAAATTAACTATATTCCCACAATTTCAGGATGTGATCATCGAGGAAAGTGAGGATTTCGATAGCTCTATCCGCCAATCCATCGATGCCGGAGTCAATGGTATTTCGGGGTCAACTGAAATTGTGGATGGTCAAATCACGATTACTTATACACATCGACACAGTATTGAGGAGCGACCTTTATAAAGGCAACTTGGAAACCTCAAGCCCTTAAGTCATGCGAAACAGTGTGAGAAAAAGAATCGTTTTCTCTATCCTCCCCCTCACCCTATTTCGCATGACTTGAGGTTTCCAAATAGCCTTTTTATAAATTATAACTGATCAATTTTAATTAAAATCATATAGATAAATTTCATTCAGATTCACATTTTTTATTCAGCATTTTCTTGAGAAGTAAATGAAATGTTCCGTAGAATGAGCTTTATAAATGTCATTTTTATCATGATAATGTATGTTTTCTTTGCCTATAAACTATGGTTAGCTGTGAAGAATTTGTAATATTCTTTTATACGAGGTCAAAATATACAAAATGCATGCGCATCAAGTTTGGGAAAATAAAGATATTGTTCAGCGATGAATCGATTTGTTCGTTCTTGAAAGAGATTAAAATTACTCAACATAATTTCAACTTTCATAGGACCAGATTTATTTTTATTGCAAATATAGTTGATCTGATATTAATGAGCTCTCTATACTCGAGACAGGTACTTTCAGATTTTTATGTTCGATAAACCACTGTCATATTGATATTTTCTCATTTTTAGTTTAACGTTCATACTTTACTTTCAGGCAATATGCAGATTCTCATCATTTTTTTCACTTCATGCATAGTATTTACTACGGCTTGGAAAGGTAATAATTATCTAAAAGATCCGATTTTTATTTTTTTATTTTAGGATCCGTCGGAATGGAAAGCTTGCCTAAAAGAGAGGATTGTAAGATAAATTTTGTAGGTATTATTTTCGAAAATTCGAATTTAGTTCCACGGCTAGTCGAGTATAATATGAAAATGTTCGATGATTTGGAAAAATACGAGCCCAAAGGAATTCTTTGGGCACTTTTGAAGGTAGGTTTCCAAATTTCCCCCAAAATGTTTGTTCCCACAAATTTTCAGATCGAAAAAATCATTAGCGACGAAAGATTGTCAATTGACGAAAAAGCTGCTTGGATGGAGGACAATGTCATTTCCAAACTCAACGTTACGGAACAAATTAAAGTTCAATTTATGTTTTAATCATATTTAAAAGTCGATTTCCAGAACCAATACCGACTTTTGTACGAATTAACTCTAAGATTGGCACAATACGAAATCGATTTGCTTAGCGTCGCTTCTTACGAGGTTAACTTTTCCAAACAAACTACTGCCAATCACCGATAACTTGAGACCGAATAAATAGTGCACAAATTCGAATATGGCAAAGTGTGTGCATTGCGTATGCACAAATAGTCGTCTAACTCATTCCTCTGAATGTGACGTAATAGCGTAAAGTATGGCTGCAAACAACGCACGAATTCCCCCGCGCATAAAATTACGTTTCGTTTATTTCGTCTCACGTAATCGGTCATTGATAATAACAATTATCCAAATCTCGAAAGTTGTTTAAAACGAAAGGGGAAAAATTCAGGCCCAGTTTGCGCATCGAGAATCATTAAAACTATATTTTATGCCCCAATTCTATACCAAAGCAACTCGTGAAGATCGGAAAAGCATAGTAAGCTTTGAACTTTGTTAGTAACACGATATATACAAGCTATTTTTATTGAACACCTCTACCCATCATTACAGATCCTGATGCTACTGGACATCGCAAAAGATGACACTTTGAATGAGCTACTTGTAATCTCGAAGAAAATCACTGTAATTTTCCAATTTGTAAACGCCGAACGAAAGGACTGATTTTAGAAAATGTCGAGAGAATTAGGACTACCATATACTAACGCCATTCCACCTCTGGCCTTCTTGGAACTTGATGAACAGGAATAATGCCTACCGTTTCTCTCTTCTATAATCTATATGTACCATTCAATTCGAATAATAAATACGTGTTAAGATATTAATTGATAATGAAAGTAAACTTTATTCACTAATGATAACCCGTTTCGAGACAATTTAAAGCAATTAAAATACCCCAGTATATACAAACACAACTTTGTCTTAAAATATCATATTATATTTTTATCAAGAGTCTTAGTAAACCCGAATAATTGTTCTGGTTTAAGACTGGTATTTTTCTTTCTGAAATGATATCATTACTAGTGTTCAATCTATTATTAAAGCAGACGCAAAAAATGAATTCCAAAAGTTTAACAACGTTGATTTACTATTAATGAGTGATGTAAAATGTTACCTAAGCTCTCTTTTGCAATAGCAAAATTTGGCTAGATCATGAGCGACGCAATTCCCATGATTACCATACTGGTTTATCCGATCGATAGACTTCGAAAATTGCCAGGTATTGTTGAAATTTTGAGCAATTAGCTAGAATTTATTCAGAAGAGTTTTTTTTTAAACTTGAAATGATAGCTTATTTTTTAGCTACATATATCGATACTATTTTACTTTGAAACTTACTCAACTTTCTAAGAGGTAATTTCAAATTTCATAAACAACAAACCAGGTTCGAACTTACCGAAAATTCCTGATTAATTTTCTTCGTTTTAACAACTAGACTATAGGTTTTCGTGACGGTTTCAGGAGTATAAACGTAGAATTCTAGAACCTAAAATATATGAAGATGCGCAAAATAAACTACAACACATTAATTTAAATTTTATTTTTAAGTTCAGGGCCTATTCAGACGTTAGTTACAATGGCAGCTTGCAACTCTCGTTCGAAGTAGCAAAGGAAATCAAGGGAGCACAAGAAATTATGTAACCTGATGCAATGATGCTCTCTTGATTTCCCTTGCTATTTTGGGCGAATTGAAAGTTGTTATAACGGACCCTTAAATGTTTTAAGACCTACCCTATCCAACTCCATAGGCTGACACATGTGATAAATGTTCGCTTTGATAAGTTTGTTCTTAATCGCTTCAATAGCGGATTTACCTATTTCTAAGGCAAAATCGGAGCCTCTAAATTTTAAATTTAATGAAAAAATGAAATAACAATAAATTATATTAAAACTACTCTTCATTGTCTCCGAGATGAGCCTTTTTGCAAAGAAAGGGGGCAAGGAGTATCCATGCGAGCCTTAGCTATGTGTTTGCTCGTTTTGCTCTCTGCCCCCTCTTATTTTCCCTTAGTCTCGATGCGTCACATTTGCAGGTTATAGACGCCGAGTGCACGTAGAAAGACTCCTCTCGAGGACGATGGAGAGTATAAATTTGAAAATAAATCTAAAATTACGGTTCTAAGTTCTCTTTCGGAAAATCACAAGGGCAATATGGGAAGGAAATTGGGAGAGTTTTGCAGGTCCTCGGCTTAGGCTGTTCCCTCAAAAGTGACGACCCCCTCTCCTTGACATCACGATGATACTGTGATGAAATAAAACCCTCGTTAGGTTGGTGCTAAATAATAAATATTGATTATTTATGTCTTAGCATTTAAAACTTATGAATAAATACCATTAAAATTTGTCTAAATAAGTTATTAGTCGAGAAAGTAATGTATTTTTAAAAAATATTTAAAATTTACTATGATTTATCTTGCCATATGTTATGTTTAAGTTTCAATGTTTATCGACCTATTATAAGTCATTATAAAATTTCTACAACATTGCAGTACCTAAGTTGGCTAAGAAAGATTAGTTATATTCCAAAAATGTTCTTAGCTTGATCAAAATTTATTTAAATTTAATCCGCTGAACCTTTCAGCAATCTAATAAAACATAATCCTACCTTCAAAATATCCATCAGAGTCGCTCTCAGATCGAAGTGGGTTTGAAGTTCCAACGAGTTTTCCTGCATTTGCGAGTAAATGTCGTACTTGCGCAATTCGTGAGGAATCGACGCGATTAGCATAGGGTTGTTAACTTCCTTTCTGCCTAATTCGGAGCGCATTGACTGAAATTAACATACTCATGTGACACAAGTTATAGGTTTAAAATAATTTATCTACCTGCCCAAACCTCAATCCATGATCACCTATTAGGAATAGAAATGAATTATTGAGCTGATTTCGATTTTCAGCCAGAAACTCGAAGAAATCTTTGTCAGCCGCGTAAATCTCGTTGATATTATTGTGAGCTAACTTTGTTAGCCAAATCCAAGCGAATTTAGGGTCTTCTGAAACAGTTCAGTGTCGACGACGTCGAAAGACAATTGAGCAATTTGAAGCAATAATAACTTTTTTAAATCTTGAAACATATATATTTGAAACCCTACCTCTATAGGCCTTCATAAACTTCTTCAGATAATTCAGAATTTCCACATGCTGGCCTACGCACCTCCGTTTGTATGAGTTTTTCAATACTCTTCCAGCATATTTTAGGGCTATTTGGAAGGGCCTAAATTACCATAATTTGAAAATTATAGGCTAACATTAAGCATGACTAAAATATATGTACTAACTGCTAACTTCATATAATGCGTGGTAGGTTGATTTCTGAATCCTAAACAATCTGGGTAATTTAGCACGCCTTTAGCTAAATCCTCAGCGAGCATGGTCTGAAATCAAATATCGATATCTTTTATTTTAAGGGGCCTTCTATTAAATTACAAAATACCTTATACCCATAATCTCTGAACTCGTCAAAAATCGAGGTATGATTATCATCAACGTATTCCTCACAAGATGCATATCTTGAAATTTCCTTCGGGATATTTTCCATCCCAAGGATGAGTTTTTCGATGGTTTCAACAATCTTTCCTAAATGTTTCCAATGTTTTCGTATGTGAAATCTATACATGCCATAAAATAACGCATAGGCATTTGGGCGGCTATTTAACCCGATTCGATTCAAATGCTTGAATTCAACAGCGTTAAAATTCTCCTTTAGGAATGATAATGACAGGGGTAGAACTCTGAAAATTCAACATTTAAAAACAATGCTTCGGAATTATTTTTACAACAAATATGCTATTTTTCATCCAAATTTTGCCCTGGCTCTCATTTTTCTCGTTTCTCATTCGTCTCTCTCTCTCTCTCTCTCTCTTTCTCGATTCCAACTCTCTCTAGCCTCTTGAGGCGAAATATGGCAAAAGTTATTGCAAAGAAGAGAGCTGTGATCGTTGCCAAGTGATTTTTCTAAATCAGCATCCTATCACTGCGTTATAGTCGCTTTACTTTGCTCAATGTCTAAAGCTAGATGCGTCAAGAAAAGAACGAGCGAGAGGACGTTGAGAGGGCGTATGAGAAGTTAGAAAAATTAGAGTCAGGGCCAGATTTGAACGGAAAACGGTATACAACAAATACATAGCTTTAAAAGAATGCTGATACTACTATTGTAAGATTATTAATCACCTTACCTTTGTGCCTGTGTGGCGCTAACTGAATCCAATAATATCACGAAAACGTCGTATTGTTTTCCAAGAACCTTGATTTTTCTGGCTGATTCGGTACTTAAATTCAAATTTCGAATTGTTGTATAAACAAAATATTTACTTCTCAACAATTTGGTGATGTACCCAACCATAATTGGCTTTACCGTTATTATTGTAGCATCTTGATTCAACTATATCACAGTCATTGAAAACCACATGTTTTCCGAAGATCTGCCTCCAAGGCCCCTCTTTATTTTTAAACTCGGTATCCCGATATATACATCTAAAATATAAATAGTAGGATTTTTGGCACCTTTTCTGGTCGTGATCAGGGCTGGACAAAGCTTTTTCTTCGAAGTTTTCTTTTTGATTTTAGTCCTTGACCAGTCCTGATGGGAAATGCTAATTTTGTGGAATGGAGTATGCTCTGCCCGTACAACAAAATTTAAAATATTCGTATCTCGGAATTTTTTTCTTTAAAATAGGATTTCCTTGATACCTCTATCTAACTCAGTGCGTGTTTTATATGTCTGGAAAGGTTTTAATTTTTATCACTAAATATGTTTTAACGTTCAATAAATATACAATGGAAAATTTTAGAAAATAATAACGGTATCTTACCTGGCGACGCAGTTATCCTTCTCTTTCAAAGTAACAATTCGTTTCCTGATTAATCTAGTTCTTTGAGAGAAATTCTTCTGACAATGCGACTTCAGGTCGAAATTGACGTTGATATACTAACATTTGGTGGCATTTGTAATTTAATTGAAAATATTAAAATTTTACCTCCAAGATGCTTTCATCCCAAGGATTCTCATTTCTCAATTCGCATTTTGAAAATGGATCATTGTCAATCATTTTCGAAGTTTCATCGTTCTCCTCAGTATTTTTACAACACTTTACAAAGTCCATGGAGTAAGTCTTCAAGGTCTCCTTGAAAAATTGAACATCAACTTTCAGACTGATTAGGGTTAAAATTAGAATAATAGTTCCGATAGCGCAGAATAGTACTTTATTGTGGAGGTAGATCATTCTGAAAATGAATTATAACATGAAAACAATAATAATTTTAACTAATGAAAATCTCACCTGCATAAGCTACTACTGACCCCTTTATCTATTCTAATTCTCATGAAACCATTCAAATTTAAATCGAAATGCCCAGAAATTAATATATCGAGATTTCAATATAAGCTCAAGTTATATATGCAAGAAAATTCAAGCAATATATCCTAAAATTGATACTTTAATTCTAGTTATATACGGGGGTCGCAAAGTAAAATGTTTCGGCGGATTAAAAGTTCACCATTTGGAAGAGAATTACAATTTGTGCCGATAGCGAAATTTCAAACGATCACCATATTATTGCTGACTTAAATCCCATACACGTCTAGTCGAGTAATATGATGATTCATATGGTGAGAGTTTTTATCTGAACTCAAAATTGCATTTCATGTTTTCTAGATTTTGAGATCGGATAATTGTTATTTTCGGTTTAATTTTCTATCAGACATCACTTCAACTCAACTAACACTGGGATTGAACCCATTTAGACTTTTTTTTATTTCAGTTTCATTTTAATCTCCTGAATTTTTAACGAATAATTTATTTATTATTTAGTTCTTAATATCACAGAATATAACTGACTTATGAGCAAATTTCTTTGATCAGATATCTTTTGGGTGATTAATTTCTAAAATACGAATAGCTATACGCATTATATGACCCCGCTAAAGCACGATTGAATCATGAAAGACTTAGGCTTAGTTTAAGTAATTGCACAAAATCATTAAATAAGTTAAGCTAAACATAAAATCTAATAATTTGTACATAACAATGGAGTTAGGGTTGTAAATGTTTGGACACACGCGCGCGCGTGTACTACACCTGCATAGAGAGGTAGTGTGTATTTTCAAGAAAGCACAGAGATAGTATGCTATTTTCTCTCTCCCTCGAAGACACACTATCTCATTATGCGTGTCTACAAATTTACAGCCCTGAATAGTCACGAGACGCTTTCTTATATGCCTAATTCAAAATGTTTACCTAAAAATCTGAGTTTAAATTGAAATAAACTTAAACCGACAGTTTGGAAATCAAATGGCATTGGTGAAATAGCACAGACGAAGCATGTCGTTTGTTTTTCTTTACAAAACAATACTATTTCGCACATGTCATGTGTCATAGTGCCATGTTATTTTCAAATAGGCCTAAGATCAGTTATTTAAAGTCAGATTTAAATATATTATTATTTAAAAATAATAAGAGGCAGTGTCAACTTAAAAATGTCGGTGATAGAACGCTGGCCATTAAGTATGACTTGGTCATGATTGAGGGTGAAAGAACTCCGGGCGATAAAATTGAGCCTCCTAAAGCCTGGGGCGATAGTATATCTAAATTGTAACAAATAAAATATAATCTAAATTAATAGTTTACCAGGGCATAGACATAGTGGGGAGAGAATTAATGGGGACATAAGATATCTAAATATCGAATTTAATTAAATAAAATAATGGCATATAAATTACGGATTCAGAATATTGGGCCTAAAATTAACGAAATTAAAAAAATGCAAAGTTCAAAATAGTACATACGATAGGCAATATGGGTTCAAAACGAAGGGAGCCCAGACGACTAAAAATGTTTTTTTTATTATTTATTAAATTTGAAAAACTCCAAGATTACTCGGTGTTAGAATGTAGGGACCTGAAAATCAAAATTGAAATTTCAGCTTGATTTTTAAGCTTACTCAGCAAATATGGAGACAAGATGAAAGGCATGCCTACTGCTAAAATAATTAAATTTAAAATAAAATATCCAATGTTTATAAGTTATGCCTGGCGATAAAATATAGGGTGACAATACACCAGGGTTAAGTAATAGGGGAGCGAATAATGATGGTGACAATATCTAAAATAATAGCTTTGATTAAATAATGCTCTGAGTTAAAACCGTAGGCCCTAAAACCGATAATCCGGTGATGAAAGTGAAGCCATAAGGTGCTAAAATGATCAAATTTGAGTTTCATAAGAAACTTGAAAATAATGTATATTTCAATTTTAATGATACTCATTGAAGATGCTATATTTTATTAGTTTCAAATATTATTGAAAAATGCTAAATTTGAATAAAATTTAGGTTTACCTAATATCGTAGGATTCAATACGGATAGAATCGTAACGCCTTCAGGTGTTTTAATTACCGTTTGTCGCTTCTTTCGACGATGTGGCTTAAATTTGAATTTTATTCTTATTAAATTAAAAAGATAATGCTATTGCTGAGTTCGAAATGCTGGAAGATTGAAGCTAGGAGAATAAATACTCTCCATCGTCCTTGAGATGAACCTTACATATACACTCTGCGTCTATAGCCTGCGAGCGCGATGCATCGAGACTAGAGAAAAATAAGAGGAAGCAAAGAGCAAAACGAGAGCAGGTACATAGTTAAGACTCGCGGGTTATAGACGCAGAGTGAATATGCAAGGTTCATCTCGGAGACAATGGAGAGTAAGTGTTTTAGGCCAATTTTTCTGCTGCACGCTATATATCTCTTTCTAACACACTGAAAAATAGTCGTGCACCACTTTGCAATTCCCAGTTTCGGATCAAAAACATTTCAATTACCATATCATGATCGGCAATATCCCTAATGCTATTCCAAAGGAAGTTTTTCTGTCCAACGCGAGATGGCTCATTTTTATACGCTTCAAACGCGTCCTTGATCATTTTGTTTTTGAACATGCCTGAAATTTGAATCATAAATTTAAATCAAGGATTTATTTTCATTTTATTTAGCCAGTTTCTCAAAATATCAAAGAAAATTCCACCTAAAATAATTGGCTTTTAATGTTTATCTATCATCGCTTTTAATTAAAAACAAGAAGATAACTTATGATTTTAAGCATAGTGAATGAATGAAAAATCAACATTTAATTTTTTAAAGTTAAAACGAATATTTACCGGTATCCCAATGAAACTGATCGATTTGGTCTTTATCCATAAGGGCGTATCCGAGTTTGTCCAATCGTCGTTTTTGACTTGCGGATAGAGTTCTTCCGAGGTTTTCGAAGGATTTCATCGCCTCCTTCGTCACTCTGGACAGCTCCCCAGACAGGCCGGGGATGTCCAACTGTTCCAGCACCTAGAATATTATTGATGCCAAAATATGGAAGGTCGAAAATAAGGGGGAAAAAGAAGCGCGATTTTAGGCCAGCCTCTCTCGCCTTTTCGCGTAGTTTTTCGACTTTCTAGCGACAGCCTGGAAATCACATGACATGTGAAATAGCCTAGGAAAAGAAAGCCACCACCACATATCCTCCCCTAACCATACACTAGCTCACATGTCATGAGGTCATACGGTTTCCAGATAGCTATTTTTATCATACCATTAATAATAATTACCTTCATAGCATCATCCACAGCTGAATTCGCGCCGGCGGCTTCCATAATGGAGGACAGGATTTCTTCCCTCCAAATAAACAGATGTTAGGGGTGTAGCCTCAGAAAAATTGTCAACCTATCATCCTTCGACATGCCGACGTCCTTCATGACTTTGGGAATCGGCAAAATCTGCTCCTCGTTTTTGTCCTCGTACAGGGGCAAAATCGAGGGCGATAACTGTCCGGGCGTTTCTAACTTTTCCGGCATTACGGAGAAAAATCGGGGACTGAGAAATCAAGATTAAAAATATCTGATAAGTTTTAAGACAGTCTATGAGAAAAGCAGCTCTCTATAGAAAGGAGGTGACTAGTGGCAAAAGCGTCATTTTTTCAGGATTTGTTTTTTGATGATATCTTATCACATTCTACCTAGAAATTATGATTCCGAGCTTTTTCCCGAAGTTGTGCACACTTTTTGGGAAATACGCCATGAGGGGATCAAATTTTCCAGAAACCTGGTCATATTATATACCATTTCGAAAGCGAGTAAAAGACTGAGTGTATTGCAAAAAAGTCGCTTAGACAATGACTCAGTGTATCGATTTTATGAAGAAAAGAAGCCCCGGTCAGGTCGGAAAACCCATTTTGGGACGTTTTCGATCATAAATCTGCATCTATTAATCGATTGATACTTGTAAAATTTGGAATTTTATTTCATTTTTCCTACAGTTAGGGGAAGGGGCATCATCGATAAAAAAATTTGTGTTTAAATCGTTAAAAATCCGAACCCACCTCAAAAATTTCACATTTGAACTGTCATTCTCATTTTCCTTTTTTCCTTTTCTTTCGTCAAAAAAGTCCATAAGTTTGTAGGCGCTTTGGATGATTGAGGGCATAAGTCTCTGAAATTCACATTTTATTTATTTTTTTTAAATTCAACGAAAAATCGTCCCTACCCTCTCCCCCTTCGGATCAGGCTTCTTCTTGTCCAAAACAAGGTCGTACATTCTCAGGTTATAGACTCGAGCTCCTCAAGTAGAAGGTATCTTTTATTTCTTGGAAAAATATAATCAGGGCTTAGAGCGTTTAGCACTGACACTGCAGTGTCAGCGTCGTGATAGTTGTCATGAAAGTCAAAAATGTTGGAGCCTTGAATATAATACCTGGGCTATTTTCGCGGTCATCCAAACTCTTCTTGACGCTCACTAATTGCTCATATTTCCTGGGCCATCGCATGGAGTCTCTAAAATTGACGATTCTGGGGCTTTTATTATTAGAGAATAGTGACCATGTATAAAATAAAAGATGACAATAATTCCTAAATTAAAACTGAAAGAAGTAAGATATTATTAAAAATTAAAAATAGAAGAACATGGTCTTCTATTTTGAGAAAGTGAGTCTTTTATCGAAAAGAAATGTTACGGCATTTTCTCGTCTGAGGTAAAGCTCCGAATCAGTCTGGCAAATCGCTTCACCGGCGAGAAACTTTGAGCCAACATATGAGGTGCTTTGGAGCGATTGATGATCTTCTAAATTTGAAATAACAAAAAGGGGTCTTTTATTTAAAGCCAAATTCAAAGGATGATATTCATTTTTCATAGCAACTTGAAAGTTGATCTCTTCAAATGATAATTCTTGTTCTTTATTTCAACAGCTTATCTTCATTCAGAAAGAAAAAACTTCAATTTGAAAATATTTGAAGTTGCCTACCCTCTTCTCAGGAATAGGCTTCCTATCTTGTTCTCCATAATAGAACTCAATGTCCCTTTTCATCCTACGGAGTCGCAGCTTTTTTCTCATAGTCCGATACTTCTTGTGGTGTTTGTTTTGGAGCACTTTCTAAATTAGGAAAAACAATGAAAAATTCTGAATTTATTGAAATGTTTCATCTTAAAAATATGAAATATGTATCAACACATTTTCACTATGATTTCGAGATATATATCTTATAATGTTTGAGATTCTTAGAACTAAAATTAGCAGACGACCTAATAATTGCAATCTATAAGCCTGCTTTATTTTTTAATTTATAAAGCTACTTAATATTTCAAATTTATAAGACTAACACTTTTAATTTATATAAGGCTACCTTATATTTCCAATCGAGCCTTCTAATAATCGAACTTTTTCTCAAGGGAGCGATATGGATCATTTCATCGTCGTCGTCGTCGTTATCAGCGTAATGGTATTTCCTGTCCTGAACACGCCAAATTGACATCTTCATTTTAGCAGGTGGTCGTTGTCGAGTTGAGTTGAAATGACGGTGAAGTGTTGGCTTTATTGTGGTTGTTGTAGAAGGATATGACGTTGTTGCTTGAAATATTGTGGGCTGAAGCCTGAAAATCTATTATTTATAGTGCTCTTCCAGAAACGTCTACTTTTTCGAGCCTCTCAAAATCTCTCCATTTCCCACGCCTTTTAGTCTCATTGGACAAATGCATAGTACCAAACAGGGATGTGTTGTGATACGGTGAAAATTTATTTGCGGTGCGGTGTGCCATTTTGCTGCACCGCCAACATCCCTGGTGCTAAAATGCGAGCTTCTCCTCTCGTGGCACTGTGATGCACTGGATAGCGCGTTTGATTTTTGTCATTTCCTGGACAATAAGCGAGAGATCTTTAGAAAATAAGTGCAGAGAAGCTCGAAAAAAGTAAAAATTTCTGGAAAAAAGGTAGTGTATAGCTTTGCTATTATGAAATTATTACTATCTTTTCAGAAAAGTTGTGCAACTGCATAGGTGAATTCTTATTATTCCCTTCATGCTTGAAGGGTTATATATTTCACACAAGTCATAATGATATGTTTCAAAATAATCATTGTGAGCCTATTGTTGTAAAATTGTATATTTTCTTCGATGAATTGCTAAAACCCCTCTCTAATTCAAAACTAACAAGTTGTGTAACGTCTCCGTACTAACTTAACGCTTAGCGCTAACTCGCGTCTGATTTTTTGCTTTCCCCGTTTTTCGCTGTTCAATCAATTTGTCCTTTTCTCGGAAATCTCTCGAACTTTCGAATTCCTTCTGCAAAATCTTCACTTTTCTTAGATTTGTTGAGAAATCATTTATCATTTTGACCTGTTGCAGGGAAAGAGGACAAGAGTGCAGAAAATCAAATACCGTAATTGGATTACTTTTTCATTTAAAAATCCACTGAGAATCTTCGAAAACATTGTTTTAATTCAAAAGCACTCTGATCTATATTTGAATATCAAATATTCTATTTTTAAGCCTAAGATATAATAATTTAACTTGAAGTTACATAATTTTCGCATGGTATATTTACAAATTAAATTAAAATATTATTGACTAGGAGAGAGCGTGTCGATATTCAACAAATTACACGCTATTCGCCTCGTCTCTCTTCTATGCAATTGACTATTTCGCTCTCAAATTCGGTTTCTAATTGCTGCATGAATATCAAGACTTTCTCTCCAATCAATGATACCTTAACCGTTTCTGTTTTCGAAAAGTCCGCAATTCGTCGTACGAATCTTTAGCATCGATTAAGCACGCAGCCGAATGCTGAAGATCTTTCTTGTCATAAATTCGATCCAGACATTGTAGGAATGCCGCCTTCTGGTCTAAAATAGAATTTCTCAATCATGATTTTCGATAATTTTAAAAACTCGACTTTTTGCAAGATTCCAAGTCTGAGTTTCATCGTGCTAATAAATTTCAGTAAAAGCCATTAAGTTAAAATGTCTTTATTTGGACGTTTTTTCAGTTCTTAAAAAATATCCCAAGCTCTAAATTTTCAAAAACTCAACCAAAGGTTAGCCTTTTTCCAACGAGGAAGTGATTTTTAGTAGGCAGTCGCTGAAAAAAATTTCCAAAATAGGTTAATCTAATGAACTCGCGCAGTAATTTGCCAAAAAAGACGGAATTGGTGCGAAATCCGTACCTTTGTCCAATTTTCGATACAACTCCTTCGACAACTGAGCTATGAGTGCCTTAATCGAGTGAACGTGCCAGTTTCCGTGGATCATTTCGACTTTTTTGATGCCCTCTAAACCGTTTAGTTTTTCCAAGTTCTATTTTTCTCGACAAATTTTCTTATCCGGACTCAATTTGATTTTGTCGATATCTTCCTGAGTCAGACCAATTTTAGGCGTTCTCTGGACTTTCGCTGAGCCTGAGATCATTATTGTTATCATCGACATCTATTCAATCTTATCCGCTAATATTGATGAACAAATGAATTGAAGTGATATATTTGACTTTCAAATGATACCATAATTTAATATTGTTAGAGGCTCACTATTCAATTCACTCTCTTTCTACCATCTCTCACCTTTTCCCCAATCTCTCTCTCTCATAGCAGTGCCGCCTAACGACACTGGCTCATTCCCTATACAAACACTGGATAGTTTCCTATTGCCACGCCTACTCGACGTCCCCTTTAAATAGTCCTCATTTCCTTAACCAATTCATTCTATCCTCCTGCTCTCCTGACGATCGGCTGTTCTCCAACTTCCTCCTCGTTCCAGGATTGTACCTTTGACTCTTGTCTCTCGTAATAAATCCTTTACCCGAGCACAAGTGTTGACTGGCATAAAAAGGGCAACCATAACAACTGGCGACCACGATTCGAGTTTTCTGCATAGAAAACAAAACGAACGAATCTGCCCTGCTGCAAACGGTCCACACTGTCGGACCGCAGCAAACCCAGGCAATCCAACACAATTGGCGTGTTGAAAAGGTACTGAATCTGTCGCGGATTGGCCCGTGCAGATTCTGAATAACTCCACACCGAAATTGCCGGTTTGTGCGAGTTGTGAATTTGGAGTTGCTCACTGTCAGCAAACATCCCTGCACAAATTCACTGCCAAGTTCCTCTCTACGAGTCTGTACGCTACCTAGCGCATGTCCGTCCCATTGACTCGATCCAAAATGGCCGAAGTTCCTGATTGGGTTCAACAAATGATCAAGAACCAGGAACAGTCGATCCAGCTGATGCATCAGCAACTTGCACAATCTCGCGACGAGACAAAACTGGCCAGAGAGGAAAACAAGGAGGCTAACAAGACGATTCACGAGCTAATCAACAAGCTATCGAATCAAAGCCTTTCTCAACCCCAGGCTACAATGCACCAAGTCGATGGATACTCGATACTGATGCGTGACCTCACACAATACACATTCGATCCAGAAGACGAGGCAACCGTGTTCAAGGCATGGTACGCCCGCCACAAAGATGAGATCGAAACCATCGGTGCCAAACTCTCGGACGAGGAAAAACGTAACATTATCGTGCGAAAACTCGACGGCAAATCATACCAGACGTATGCAAACAGCCTACTGCCGAAGGAACCGAGAGAATTCAGCCTGGATGAGACGGTCAAGAATCTCGAGAAGCTGTTCTCCTCCAGCAAGACGTTGCTGCGAAAACGCTTCGAGTTCTTGAACCTGCAATGCATGCCACTCACCTCTACAGAAGTCCCATTCACTGATTACATGAATCAAATCAAGCGGACAGGTGAAGATGCGATCGTCAAGGACATGAACAACGATACACTGTTATCACTGATGTTCATTCTGGGACTGAAGGACAACTCGTTATCACAAATTCGTGAGAACCTGATCCGAAAAATCAACTCCCTCAAAGACACCGAGGAAGTCCCGAAAATTGACGAACTCGTCAACGAGGCAAATCGCATGGCAGCATCTCGAGTCGACTCCCACTCAATCGGAGACAAACCCTACAACGTACGTTACGTTCAGCAAAAGCACAGGGTTCAGGAGGAGAGACGATGGACTAGCCGCAGATCGCGCAGTCCGACACCGCATCGGAACGTCAGGTTCGATCGGAGTCCGTCTCCAAGAAGTGACTCGAATTGGCGTCGAAGCCCATCCCCACAAAAGCCCTCACATTATCGCAAGTACGATTCTAAGCCCTCACAAAAGTGGACCAAGAACAGAGGCAAATCGGAAGTCGACCGAAAGTCGGTTTCAGCTGTGAGAAGCGAACACACTGACAACAACCGTACGGTCTGCAAAGTGGAGATAGATGGCAAACATTTAAAAATGCAACTGGACACAGGCTCAGAGATTTCCATAATATCCAAGAGAAACTGGCAGAGGCTTGGAAAACCCCGTTACCAAGACACAGCTTCACAAGTCAAAGCTGTCAACGGCTCTCCAGTCAGGGTTTATGGCAAATTCGAAACAAATTTCAAGATTCTGAGCGAAGGCAAGAAATGGGTCAGAGGCACCGGAACAGTCTTCGTTTCCGACGACATCAATCTGATCGGCTTCGATTGGTGTATGCAGCTTCCTCAATTCACCTCGCTGCACAATGCCTTTCACTCTCGTGAGATTCATCACGACTTGACCAAAATTCGCCTCAAAACCGTGTCAGATCTGCAGAACGAGTTTGCAGAAGTGTTCGAAAAGTCAAACGGATCCACCCATCGATCCAAGACGACAGCGACACTGCAACTCAAACCAAACGCGACGCCCGTCTTCAGACAACCCAAACCAGTGCCAAAGGCGCACAGAGAAGCATTCGACAAGGAGCTTGACAGACTCTGCAGAAAGCAAGTCCTAAGCCCCATCAAACATTCAAAGTGGGCAGCTCCGATAGTCATCAGCAAACAGTCAAACGGAGAAGTGCAGATTTTCGCTGACTTCTCGACCGGACTCAACGATGTACTCGTGTCGAACACTCACCTGCTTCCAAGGTCTGAAGACATCACCAAACAGCTGAAAGGAGGCAAGCTGTTCAGTCGTATCGACTTTGCCGATGCCTATCAACAAATCAACTTGGAACCCAGATCGCGTGAAATGGCAACAATCAACACGCATCGCGGACTCTACCGCTACAATAGGCTTCCAAATGGCATCAAATCGGCACCCGGCATTCTCCAGCAAACTCTTGAGAAAGTCACTGCTGGACTAAACGGCACAGTTTGCTACTTGGATGAGATAATTGTGAAAGGCCGCAATTCCCAAGAGCATCGCCGCATTCTCTTTGCCCTCTTCAATCGAATCCGAGATCTCGGGCTACGCGTCTGCATCGACAAATGCACATTCATGATGCCAGAGCTGCGAATTCTAGACCTCGCACTGAACTCTGACGGACGCAAGATGGAATCTGAATCTGAACAGACCATCAACAGAATGCCGGAACCCAAGAATAGGAAAGAACTGGATTCCTTTCTTGGTCTTATCAAACTGAAAGGAACGTCTGTTCCCGAAATGAGACATTATCGTGGACCTCTCGATGAAGCTCTCAGGCAGGACAAACCGTTCACCTGGTCCCCTGAATGTCAGCGAGCGTTCGCTAAGCTCAAGCAAATGCTGACGTCAGATTCACTCCAGATGCGCTACGATGAGTCGTTGCCAATCGTAGTCGCGGCCAAAGCATCTGAATCCGGAATCGGAGCAATCCTCATGCATAGACTTCCAGATGGCAATTCGAAGACAGTCTGTCGAGCCTCGAAAAGTCTCACTGCAGCCGAGAGGAAATACGGGCAGATCGAGAAAGACGGTCTTGCACTCACTTTTGCGGTACGCAAGTTTCACAAATACCTCTGCGGACGCACCTTCACGCTGGTGACCGACAATCAGCGACTGTTGGCATACGGTAGAAACAAGAGTCTACCAGCCACAGCAGCGAATCGTCTCATTCGCTGGGCTCTCATCCTCCGTTCGTACGATTTTCACTTCGAAATCGTCGACACTTCACAACTTGGCGAGGCAAAGGCAAGTTCAGTCCTCAACGCGCAGTCTGAACACTCTGAAGACATCAAAATCGCGCAAGTCAAGTTGGAGGCAGAGCACGAGTGCAGATCGAATGCGTCGAACGTCCCAGTCTCTCTGGACACCATCGCATTGCATACGCGAAAGGATCCGACTCTGACTCAAGTCATCGGTTACCTGAAATCTGGTGAATGGCCTAGCAAACCCCCACCAGCTCTTTCTCGATACTGTAGCTTGAAGGACACCTTATCGGTTTACAAGCGCTGCCTGTTCCACGAGAATCGCCTTGTGATTCCTGAAAGTCTGCACAGACGAATCCAAAGATTTGAATCCAAGAGCGACAAAAGCCTGCATGTGGTGTGCTGGAAAAGTCACGAAGACAACCACAGAAACGCAGCATCATCCAAGTCCACTCAGCATTGGTGGCAAAACTCGAGCGGAAAGTCAACCTGAATCCTGGACAAGCAGAACAGCAGTCAATGCAGCTACTCTCCAGTCGTCATTCCCATTCCCGCAAGTCTTTCTTTCCAAAACCATTGTTAATTTTTTCATTCATACTCCTATCGTTCACCTCTAGGACTTTATTTTATTTTAATTTTTCAAAATCATCCATCCAATTTTTCAATTGTAGCTCATGTCACTTGACCTCCCAAAATCTAAATTTTACTTTCACAACCTCAGGTCAAATGACTTCTTCTCTACAATTTTCTAAATTTTATCCATTGGGGGAGATGTTAGAGGCTCACTATTCAATTCACTCTCTTTCTACCATCTCTCACCTTTTCCCCAATCTCTCTCTCTCATAGCAGTGCCGCCTAACGACACTGGCTCATTCCCTATACAAACATTGGATAGTTTCCTATTGCCACGCCTACTCGACGTCCCCTTTAAATAGTCCTCATTTCCTTAACCAATTCATTCTATCCTCCTGCTCTCCTGACGATCGGCTGTTCTCCAACTTCCTCCTCGTTCCAGGATTGTACCTTTGACTCTTGTCTCTCGTAATAAATCCTTTACCCGAGCACAAGTGTTGACTGGCATAAAAAGGGCAACCATAACAAATATGCTGCAAATTAAAAATTTTCAAATTTTAGAAAATCTAAAAGTTATTTTTTACAATTGTAATTTGATTACTGCTTATTATATCATTTTTAAAATGTTGCAAATCATGTGCGTCACAAAATCATCGATCATACGCATGGGTAAGCCCATCAAATGCGCGATGGCCTGTTGGCCTAGTAGCTAAAGCATCCGAAAGGTTGCATTTCTTTCCTTGCGTTTTGCATTTTATGTCTCATCACCATTTATATCATTTATCTTTATCTCTTATCGCATTTTAACCTCAGGATTTATACAGTGATGGACAAATGTGTTGAAACATTTGGTTATTTTTGGGTAAAAATGCTTAGTTCACCCAATCTATAGTGATCTCGGATCCGGCTGCAAATTAGCATGCATTTTGGGCTACATATGATACGGTTGTATGACAACTTTTAACTCGATTCGAATCCCCATATATGGAATTTCCAGAATTTTTGAATAATTTTCATCATCACATGTGAAAATTTCGAAATTTAAGTTAATTTTCATAAATAATTATATAGTCTACAGTCGCTTCATTAGTTTCCGAAACATCTCACCATTTTGAAAAATGAGCGCTATTGTCAGTAGCAATAACCAATACGCATTAGGCATGTCTGAAATCGATACTTTTAAAAATTGGTATATTTCAAATTTCATCACATTATCCTTTCCTTCTTCCAACTCGTATCTTCTCGATGCTAAAGAGGAGTATCTAGAATTATATAGGCTACCGTAGTCCCGAAAAACGTGTATCATATAAAATATTTGAGAAAATATCTGATTCATTTGCTAAGAATGCCTATGTTTAGGGGATAGCTGAATTAGGAGTGAGTAAGAGGGGTTGGTTCGAGATTGATTTTATGATACTCTAGACGACCATATAACCGCTTACTGCAGAGTTCTTAAAAGAAACGGGAAATACGTATCATGGTTTTAAAAGAGATAAAAAAGACAGAAAATCGAGAACTAGCACGAATTTAAGAGAGGAAAAGAGCGAAAATGCAAAAATCAAAAAGTCAAATCAAAACGATCGAATCTTCTGTCTGCGAAGGGCAATTTATCAACGTCGCCGGTTCGATTTGATATTAATGATAACAGCATAAAAGACATGAGAAGCGCGCAGATATATAAAAGGTGGAACAAAATCTGACAGAAATCCCTTGATTTGTCAAGTTTTTCATATACACTATTAAGCGCTCGGATATAAAGTCTCTCATCCTTTGATACGTAAGATTTTAAAATGTATATTAGATTGTTCAACAGTTCCTGAATTATTTTTCTTTCGAACGAAAATTTTAGTTTAATCTAATATGTAATATCATTGTTTTTGGCTCATCAAATTCCATTCTAGATTTGTTAAATCATAATTTTGCACTGAAATTCTTCGTTTTCTGATATTCATAGACCTGAAAAGAAGAGATCTTATCTAAATGCGTGTCTGTTCGATGTCAAATTTCTGCAGTCATTCAATTTTGCCGATACTCTAGGTGTCTATAAATTATAGTGATAAAAGATACCAGAGTAATCACTAGAAGGCGATCAAAAGATGGACTGAGACCTGCAGAATTGCAGAAAAATGTAGGAAAATGCTGGGAAAATGTGAAATGTAAGAAAGACGAGAAAAGGTGCGAATAAAATCAAATCAACGCTAATGCGGGCGGACATATGAATGAGTTAGGCACGGATGTTAAATAAATTGAAATCTCATACGACTATGGGACTATATTATAACAGACTAGAAAGAAAATGGGTACATTTATAGAATAAATCCGAAAATTAGTCGATTTTTTCCTATTTTTAAGCCGTATCTCAGATAGACTACTATTATTAATAGCAACTGGATAGAAAGAATTCATTTTTGAAATCTAAAATATTGATTGATTAGATATTCTAAATATAATCATTTTCATAATTAACTCAACGACATTAACAAATTCAGTCAAACTAGTTTAAGTGAAAATACTAATGTTACGATTTTCTGAAGCCTACACACATCAGAGAAAAGATTAAAAAAGTCCAATTTAAATCAGAATAAAATTAGTCTCGAAGCGACCTTTCCCCGATAGTAGCAATAAGATATCGGTGAAGTGCCTGAAAATGAACGGCCGTCGGAAATCTTAACGCCTTCGTCAATCCAGACTCATTTATGGTCTCGAGAGAAGGAGGGCTTCTATAAACACCGCGAAATTACAGCAGGTTTTATAACGGGCAGTCAGGTCGAAGATATGCGAAATAGTATAAAATTTTAAAACATATATCATGATTTTATCTATGTTGCTGATATAATAACTGATTTTAGATAAAATATTCGATTCTTTAGCTTTAAAAAGTTTTAAACATACATCATTTTAAGCATGCTTCAAGTTAAATTTAGGTATTTTTATTCTAGATAAAAATCCGATTATTTAGAAGAATTAAACTAGACTTAAGTTTAGAAAACATTAATATAGGCAACTTGTAGACCACACGACATTCAAGACCTCATGACATGCGAAATAGTGTGTGGAAAGGAAATCCTATCAGCCAATACCCTATCCTAACCATACACACACACTATTTTACAAGTCTTGAGGTGTTGATGTCGTGCGATTTCCGAATAGCCTAAATGATTCACTTTAAATGAGCAATTTTAGCATAGAGTATCAATATATATCGTATGTTTCAAAAATTCGACATAGTGAAGCAAGAGAATAGAACTTTTATAGTCGCGTGTTCATGAGAGAAATTTTATAAGATAAAAAATACTGTATCTCATTAGGCCTAATTATATGAACGGTAATAAAGTCTATCGTGTGGCCTTTTATATCTAGAGCTTTTTCTGCGATTTCGAGTGGAATAATGAAGTCTCCAATCACCCAGAATCCCGCGCCCGTTCAAAGTTGAAATGTAGCAAAAACGCCGCTAGAAAAGATGACGATTTTGGGTTAATACGGGAGATTTTGTAGGGGTCGTCGTTTCGCGGAATAGGCAGTGAAAAACGCGCGCGGCTTTATCATTTTCGCTAACACTCCGAGGGAGACGCCTATGCGAAAAACGAATTCGCCTAGGGAAAACACACGACTGCAATGAAATTTGAAGAATCGCTACGGGCCGAGAGTCAGAGTGCAGCAAAAACGAGTCAGACATGGATGGAAAATGGCCGACGATGAAATTCGAAAGTTCGACCGACACGGACATCGCAGATCTGGTGACCGTAAGACAGGGAAAAGGGGGAGGATGATTTTTTTAGATTAGCTGGGTGAAAGTGAAATGGGAAGAGATGGAATGAGACAATCGTTGAACGTTCAGAGAATACTGTAGGGGGGAATTTGTCGAATACGTTGCAAATTTTTACAGGACTCAAGAAGTTTCAGAACTTCGGTGATGTTACAGAGAAAATATTGTATAGAATATAAAAAAGAATAATGTTTATGTAGAAGCTTTCTCAGAAACATTCACTTTTTCGAGCCTCTCAAAATTTCTCCATTTTTAATGCTCTTTCGTCTCTGCTGCCCAAGCGCACACGCAGAAGTGCGCAAGCCTCCCTTCATAGCAGTGTGGTGTAGTGGATAGCAAGTTAGATGTTTATCCTTTTCTGGACGACGGTAGGCGAGAGATTTTTATAAGAGGGCGTGGAGAAGCTTGAAAAAAGTAAACATTTCTGAGAAAGCTAGGGTAGGAGTAGAGTAAGAAATGTATTACAGGTTTTAAAACCATTCAATGGGGTGAAAATTCAATAATGAGTGTTTCGTTGGAGACTATCAAAAATAATTGAAGTCATGAACTCTTAAAGTAGGTTCCAAGTTTTCGAATGATCTAGGAGGATTGAAAATTAGTGATCAGAAGGCTAATTGCATTAAGACTAAAACTATTCTAGAATAATTATAAAATATTTCAAAACTATGATTCATGAATGAAAATTTAAAAGTAATAATGATCTTGATTGCCATATTCGTGTCACTATAAAAAAGTCTAAATCACTCCTTAACTTCGTAGACTCAAAAAGCAAGGCCTGTTTTCAGCATCATCAAAACTCTAATATATACAGATGTCTATTCGTTTAATTTAGAGCAATAAAATCATCAAGCGTCGTCTTAAAGGTATCATTTTTCGGCATCAAATCGGCCGAACTTCGAACGACTATCGCATTCGATCGAGTGCGCGCCTTGTGGTGATGTTCATTTAACTGCCTCGAGTCTCTCTCGATGTTCGAATTATATGTCCTTCCGAGGTTTCACCCGACTGTGTCTTATTCTTTCTGATAATTCGAAAGAGTATTGTTGATGTCCAAATCTGGGAGGCGTGCAGAGTGGTGCAGCTATTTTTAGTAGTTAGAAAATCGACAAATAGCACGCGAAAAGGAGAAAGAGACTGGGCTAAAATCACCCCTCCCCTCTCATTTTGATCTTCCAGATTTTGGTATCAACAATAGCTGCCAGAAAGATATTTATAAGAAAAAGTTCTTCAGAAAAAGACGTCGGAGCAGAATTTAGAATGTCAGAAGAACATTGTCCCAGCTAAAATGAATTTCTAGCATAGTTACATCTAAAATAGTAAAGAGATGGTAGAGAATAATACACTCCTTTTTAAACGATTTCGTATGTTAAATAATGCAGCCATTTTCGAGGCTGCCTTCATTCTATCGAAGGCGAATTCTTTCGATACGGTTAGCTCGCTTATTGGTCATTACCCCCCGGGTACGGGTCGAGGAAAGAAAAGATTTTAACATTTACGGATGAAATGTTCCTTTTGTACTTCGTCACGCACATTTCTCGGATTATATGGTCAATTTTATGAATCGTTAATGCGTGCGCGCTTCGCCTTTACGCGGTGAACTTTAACATTTCAAAGAGGAATTTCCGAATACCGAAAAGAAGATTTAGCGCAACAGCCACGAAAAAATGCAGATTTCACTCGAATTTATCTCGGGAATGGCTTACTTCATGCCCTTTTTAGAGGGCATATATGGAGGGATTCCAGCAATTTCTACAGGAAATTCGAGATTAGGAACATTTTATTCCCAGTTTTTGGAAGGCATACATTGATGAATATATCACCAACCCCGTTAATATTTTCACCGAATGAGGAATCTGCTTCAAAGCTAAAATCGAAAACAACCAATAAACAGTGAATGAACACTTGGCTTTTCCCTATTTCGCCTTCGCCCACGTGTGTTCCCTCTGTTACTGTTTATTAGTCGTTTTCAATTTTAGCCTAGAGCAGATTCCCCATCCGGCGAAAATATGAACGGGATTGACGATACAAATACCATGTTTTGGAAAAAGGTAAGCAAAGGAGATTACTATTTACAGATTAAGCCAAGTTCAATCAGCCTTCAATACTTCAAAAGACAAACAAAGCAGTGAGAAATCCTCTGAATTCTATTTACTCTTGCTCAAATCGATGACTACTCTAATTTATTATCAGGATGACATTTCAAAAATAGTGCTTTTTCAAAATTTATGATTCATTACCGGTTTTTTTCGCTTCTAGAACATTTGAATAAGCGTAGAGATAACAGTCATTTTGAAATGGTTTGACCACTGATAACGAATTTTGATGATTAAGACCAATTTTACAATGATAGAAGAGTACGGCACTATAAAATGCTCAAAAAGCTGGGAAATTGTCATTTTTATTTGCATCACTTTTATTTTCATGATCTGTCATTATTTATACAAATTTTGTCATTTTCGGATCTTCGATTTTTCAGAAAACCTTCATAAAATGCCTATCGGATCTGGAGCTGGTGTTCACTTCGGAAACGAGTTTTTTAATCCGGTGAGTTCGCTTTTTTAAATCAAGATCAGCTTTCTCACTTCACTCATTCGAAAATTTAGGATTTCCAGTGAAGAAAAGTTTTTTTCTTGAAAAATTCTAATCACGCTCATTTTAAATGGTTTTAAATAAAGATCAATTTTGCTCCTTTTAAACTCCTGATGAAACTGAATGTTTAGCCAGTGCCAGTTGAAATTCCCGTCCAGAACTTCAATAACGGTGGCCGTCTCAGGCTGGTGGTCAAACCGACCCACGGAGATCGATTCCAAATCAATTTGAAAACCCCCGATGACATCATCTTGCACTTCAGCGTTAGATTTGATGTAAGATATATTTTATTTAAAAAGTTTTTATCAAAATGGCTATCTGGAAACCGCATGACCTCATGCGCGTGTCATGCAGTTCCAGGTTTTCCATTTTATATTTGGATCAATTTTCTGCCGAAATTTGAGTTTTGCGAAATTTTATTTCAAAATATGTTCTGCAATACGTGGCGCGATCACTTTTAGGGAAAAGAGTATTTTGGTACTTCTTAGCGTCCAAGATAAGGCCTAATGCACACAAGTATGAAGTCCTCTTATCAGAAACTTCCCATTTTATGAAAACGAAAATATTCAGGAACATGTAAATAGTACAAAACAAAAAAAACAAGTGAACTAGTGAAATATCTACCATTTCAAATTTTGAATAAGATGATAGTCTGAAATCCAAATTTTCTTTCTAATTTTTTCATACCTGTGTTACAGAATTTAATAGGTCATCTAAGGTTTCAAATCATATTGCATGGAAAAAGTCAACATAACTTTCTTTATTCAAAATTGTCTAAATTAGCAGAATTTTAAGATAATAACTTGAATTGCCAATTACAAAACCTTTAAAATAGTCATTTAAGAATTTATAAATTCTAAAGCCTATTCGAAAACCGCACAACATCAAGACCTCAAAACATACGAATTAGTGTGTATGGTTAGGATAGGGTATTGGTTGATAGGACTCCTTTTCCCCCACACTATTTTGCATGTCGTGCGGTCTTTATAAAGTTGACAACTCGAAAAATATCATTTTAGGAGCAAGCGATCGTCCGTAACTCGACTCAAAACGGCTCTTGGCAAAACGAGGAGCGATTTGGTGATTTCCCATTCAGACGAGACCACGTCTACACTATCGAATTTCTCTCTAATAACGGCGTCATCGCGGTATGTTAAAAAGGGGGTGACCTCAAAATGTTCAATTTTGCAATAATAGGGCACGGTTTTTAGATTCTGATCAACGGACAGCCCTACGCAGATTTTCTCGAGCGTCTGCCCGGCCACAACATCCATCTGATCGAGATTTCTGGCGACGTACACATTCACTCTGCTCACATCGCGCATTAAACTAAGGACAAGTTGCAATTTCGCGGCAGGGTTATTTTCTTGCAACTCGGAAAAGCACCTCCAAAAGCCCAATAAACGCTAATGATGAGATGCTATCTTTTCTCACACCATCTCTCTACTTTCCTTCTCTCGCCTATCTCTAACTATAGTCTCGTTAAATAGTAACTGCCCTCGAAATTTGAAACTTTCTAATAAAATTCGTTTTTTTATTATTTACACTGAAAATCGAAGATACTGTATTTCTTCTTATCCATAAATTTCCCTGAAACTTAGCCAATCCAAAAACAACACATTGATAAATCCAAAGGTGAAAAATCGCTCGCTAAAATAAAAGATCTTCGCGATTTTCGTAACGCCATTTCTGATGACGTTTGATCTCTACAAAGGACACTATAATTTGCGCTAAATTGAACATAAATCAGACGGAGACAAAATGCAAAAACTATGCATCGGGGAAATGATAATGGGATTAGATTTGCTGACAATATTATGAAGAATACCATTTGAAAACCAAGTAGAATAAGACCATATTTGAACACAAACCTGCAAAGATGAAGATCAGCTTAAAATGCGATGATATCCTCGAATAAAGACGAAATTTTGGTTATTTTGTTACAGAAATAACATTTTGATATTTGAAATAATGACGAAATCGAGCTCATGAAATCTTATTTAGAAAGTTTAGAAACTAAGTATTTTTGGATAGGATTATAACGAACCTTGCAAAATAAATGTTAAGGATCATATATTTTCGTTGGGCAAAAGGCAAAGGATCAAATATTTACGATATCGAAATGATTTTCGTTGAACTCGCACCATATTTGCACTTTGGTTTCATGTCTTTTTCTTATGTCATTATTTAGATTAGTTCGAAAGGTCATCTCATCATAGACAAAACACCAGCATGGAACTGGAAAATGACGTTTCTAAGAAACGACGAATCTTAATTTTCTCGGACTGAGAACTCATAAAACTGTACGCTACAAATGACGCGTTATTATTAGGAAAAACCCCGGGAAAATTTTATTCTAATACATGTCTCGATAAAAATATCAAGTTTATCGCAATCTAACTTTACTTATTCAACTTTCTAATTTAGAAAATACTAATCTCTCTCGCCGAATTTTAGTGGGTATAACTGGCAATTATTCCAATATTAGTATTTTTGAAAATAAACATATTCAGAACGTTGAAGCCTACATATTTTTCAGTAAATCTTTATTCTATCAAACCTTATCTTTCTAATTTTTAGAAAAACAAAAAATCTAAAAAGGCGAGAAAGAAAAATCACTACCACAAATCGATATGAAAATTACCCGTAGAGATCTTGAAAGAAGATTAATTTTTCTTTGATAAATGACTACTTAATCACTGATAATTTGATAACATTGGAGGGATCAGGAGAATTACCCTAACTTAGGCAGATTTCAGTCAGAAACATTATCGAAGCGGCGTAAAAATAAAACTTTTAAGGGACATTTTTATCTAAAATAGGACACAATTATCTGACATAAATTCGAGACCTAAGTCTAATGATAATTTGATAAAACTGAAGAGATCAGGTAAAAATGATATGATAAAGAAAGAATGAAATGGATGAAAATAAATAAATGACGAATAAGCGTACAAGGCGCTAAAGTCAAATCTCTAGCACTTTTTCTAGTTTACTATAATTAGAGAAAATGGTATCCTGTCAAGCGTTTTTCTAGAAAATTTATCGATTTTTTTCAAAAGTCTTAGATACCATTTTCCCTATGCCGCAATTTTGTGCAAAAATGCTTACTTTACCAACAATTCAAACTAAATACCATTTCTATCGAAATTTTTGCAAAAGTGGTAAAAAAAACCGCCGCATTTTGCCGTTTAGCCAAATCTTCACTTCTCACTTGGATATGGAAGCCGGTTCATAACTGCCCGCTCGGGGTGGCTCCAATTCGTCGTCGGATTCGGCCAGTTGCATCATCAGATGGTTTCTCTGAAATCGAATTTTCGAATTTTTTGTTTAAATTAATCAGAGTTAACGTTAGCATTTAATTCATAGTGCCAACAGGCTTGTGCAACTTTCCGAACTGCGCTGTTAACCGCATGAAATGAGAGTGCCTTATTGAAAGACGAAAACGAGAATGCCTTCTTTTCGTCCCTCGAAAATACACACTATCTCGTTTCATGCAGTTCGAAAATGTTGCAACGTCTGAGTGCAAATGGTGAATTCAGATTTTTAACAAGAAAATAGCTTTTATGATTGATGGTTGCAATTTATGATAGTAGCACTCGTTGGTATTGTATTTCTAAAATGATGCGATATTTCGAATATAAAGAATTCGAGAAATTTTTATGACAGAGGCTAAGGGCAATTTGTAAAGTTCCTAAGGTAGTAATGTTTCTAATCACATACTATTTCTCTTCTAGCTCACCTTATCCTTCTCCTTTAACTATGCCTTACTACCTTACTACTTTACGAACTTTACAAATTATCAGGCTAAGTAATTTCTGAAGATTCAAAATTGCCTGTGGTTGGGAGGGCAGAGTGGCATTTCTTCTGGGGTGAATGGTCGATTTGCGCGAGAACGTCCTCTGCACACGCGAGATGAACGTGTCAGGCTGGAGACGACGTCTGAAAATGGCAATTTTGTCGGCCCCTTGAAGCTACCGCCCTCTTTTTTCCTTCTCCATGCCGTTTCTCAGAAAAGGGGGTGGTAACTACAGTAAGCCCATTTTTTAAAACATCATATTTTTCAAAATTTGTTCAGGAGTTTCATACAGTTTCACTTCAAAAATCGAAATCGTTTTCGAATAACTTATCTGGGTCGAGCGAACTAATTATGATCAAAATACAAACAAAAAAAATCCTTTTGGACATTGAAGATTGATACGCTTCAAAATTTTATCTCCCTCAAAATGCAACTCTCTTCAAATGTAATATTCGTGTTAACTGCACAGTTCAAGTTTTGAAATCATCAAGCACAAGGAAAAAGGTTTTCGATTTGCATAAGTATCGAAAATTTCCCCGAAACTTATCTTCGTCGTAATACTAATTTTACTACGTTAAATAGAAATAAAACAAGTTTCAAAGTCCTCTATCAACCGAAATTGAATGATGCGGTTTCGTTTTTCAAACTAAACGTAATTTTTAACGAAAACCTAACCTCTCCTGACTTGGAACCGAGGCTTTGGGCGTGATGAGCAGTTCGATGCCGTCCTTGGAGGTTGTGGTGTTGAGCGAAGAGCCTGAAATAGAGAAAATGTCTCGGTTTTTGATAAAAAAAGGCTCACTGTAGCTGCCACCTTCTTTTCTGAGAAATAGTATGGAGAAGAGGAAAAAGGGTGGTAATTACAAGGGGCCGATAAAGTAACTCATTCAGAGAAGTAAAGAAAATGCGAGATGTTTGTAAACTTTTTGCCGAGACATTTTAGTTACCCGGGATCGGACCGAAATTTCCTGTTCCATTCCCATTTGCATTGGCTTTCGGGGTAAGCGTGCCACTTTGAGGGCTCTCCAATTGATCTTCGGCTGAAATTTGTTGATTGTTGCAATTTTTGAATATCGACGTTCTCTCCCAATCGATAATACCAATATTCGATAGATCTACTTCTTTGCCGACAAAATTAAAAGGGGGGAAAAAAACTGACCAATCTTGGACAAATTCGGTCTGGTGAAGGGGTGTCGGAATCTGTTCGTGAACAGAAACGAGGCACTGCTCAGGGCTCTTCTGCAAATATTACAACATTTTTCCTTCGAAAATAGAAGGCCCTCAAAATTGATCTTATATCTTCTAAAAATTGTTTCTTAAAAAAGATTCCCTCCAATTTTTACCTGTAAAGAGAAGTCCTTGGCGGAGGCAGACTCGATGTTTCCAAACGTTGCATGGAGGCCGTGGAGAAGGTCGATGAGAACGATGTGGAGGACGAGGCGCGGGGGCGGAATCTTCTAAAATAATCAATCTGTAAATATAGTGCACTTTACAAAAAGAATTAGGAATCAACATTGAATCGTTTTGAAAAATACATCCCCTTACCTTTTGATGTATCTGATGAGGGTGGTCTGATGGCCCTTGCACTCGACGACCGGCAGCAGCTCCTCGATGATGAAATCGCGGCCCGTGTCCACGAACAGCTGAAAACCATATTTTCATCCCGAGTTTAGCCCGTAATTTTGGTAAATCACGTAGTTTTTCATTTTCATACAACTAAAGTTTGCAATTTTTCTTTCGCTTTTTCAATGATTTTGATCAATTTTAGCCGCATCTTTTTAAAAACAGCCCCCCAAGTTTAGCGTTCCACTCTAGGGTCAAGGAGTTGAAATGACCAATCTTCTATCATTAAAATCTTATTCTTATTTTAGTCGTAATTTCAGTGATTTTTAATTCTTTTAAAACCCTACCCGATTATGTATCTTCTGGTTGAAGTTGGCCATCTGGAGGCCGTTGGTGGGTTCCACGATCCACGTGGTATCCTCTGTGTCCTCCCTGATTGTGAACGCGAACAGTTGCCGCCCAGACGTAGTGGAAATTGGGGAGGGGGCGTCGACTGAACGTTTTTAAAAATCTTTCTTTAGTTTTCAAAAATTCTCTTTTCTACCAAATTCAGTTATCTTTGAGAAAAGATTCTTTTTTGCTAATTTTTCATTTCGAAAATTATTTGCGATAAAAATCAGTCAACAAATTCCAATCAATAAAATCCCATTGTCGAGATTTGTTGCAGAAAATCATGGAAACATTCCACAAGAAATGTTAGAAAATAAAAAAAAATATATATCTTTAAACAGACGTTGGAACGTTTTCCACCGCAAATATCCCTCTTATGCGGTGAGAATTATTCCAGCCAACTTTACAATTACTATCCTTAACAATGGGACGAAAGAGATGATGACGACGACGGATTTTTGCGGTGGAGAACGTCCCAACGTGTTTTCAAGAAAAATGCCCCCACATTCATCGCTCACATCCTCGATCATCTGCACATTTCTCATGCTCTGCACCATGATGTAATTAAAGAACTTGTAGGGCTTGCGGTGGAAACTGGAACACAATGATCATGTTAATTAAACTATAAAAAGCCGACCTGCACCTTTTTAATCGCGGTTAACTGCAGGCGAAACACAAGATAGTGCGTCATTTCGAGAGACGGAAAGAGGACATGACGTTTCTCGTCTCTCCGAAAAGATGCACTATATCTCGCTTCCTGCAGTCAACTGCGCGGTTCGAAAGACGTTGCAACATCAGATAGAAAAAGTGAGAATGAAATAAATCGAAAGTTCAGACTTTAAAAATCTGACTTCATTTTTTAGCAAATACCCATTCTTACCTCGACAGCGAGGATTGGCGAGTCAAACGGGTGAACATTCGAGAATCATCTCGGATTTTGCAGGCCTGAATTTCTTAAAATTATCTTTATTTTCTATTTTTCAATCCTCTAGAAGAGTTAGAAATTTTAAAACAAAAAAATAACTAGAAATGAATAGATTTGTTCCTACATATTTGAAACTTTCAGATAGAAAAAATCATAGAAAGCTATTGCGAATATCGAAAATTTTTCGAGAATCGTTTTTTTCAAGTTTCTAAAAATAAAACAAAAAATGATTTAAAAAAAAAAAAAACCAGACTTTTCAAGCACGACCCGCAAATCACCCCACAGGAAGAATAGTGCACCTTTCCGAGAGAGATTAAGAAGGTCAACTCTTTTTCCCTCTCGATACGACACACTATTTTTTCTGCTGGCGTCGATTTGCGGGTCGCGCGTACTGAGAAATCTGATAAACCCACAATGATGACGTCATGGAATAGCATGAGCATCATCCGCTTGCCCTCTCTGAGTGACTCCCATCGACCAGTGCCGGACACGCAGATCACCTCGCACTCCGACTCGAACGACCGTTTCGAACAGACCAAGTGAGCCTGCGATATATAGTCTATTAAATAAGTTGAGAAATTTTGGAGGAAAAATAGATAAAAATGACGAGTATATTAGCGATTGAAATCATAGAACTTTTTTTAAATAAAAAAATGTTTCGAGCACACAAAGTGTCTGAAAAATTAGGCTGTTTCAGGAAAATCGATAAAAAAAAGTTCCTATTGAAAACAATTATTTCGTCTTGGCGTGATATAAATAAAGTACTCAAATATTTCAATATATCCTACCGGCACTCCATCAATGAGGTTGAATCGGGCCAGATGCTCGATGTGCTGATCGTTCCTCTGACGGACTTCGTTCGCCTTCTTCAGCACTTTGTCGACGATATTCGCCGCCACTTCGGCCTTTGCCTGTCCGCCTCTGTCCGACTTCTTGTTGATCTCCTTCATGAGCAAAATCACGGAGGGCAATCTCTGAAATTTCCCCTTCGTTCTTTTTCAAATCTCAGCCCTAAGTTCGATCTCGATTTTAAGTGTTGCCAATCCTAGCATTTAGACCTTGAACTTCAAATTTAATTCCAAGATTTAAAATAAACTTTATGATTTTCGCATAAAAACTGGGAAAGACTGAGGCCAGGCCTAGTCTTTCTTTTAAGTCCGATATCTTAGGGTTTAATATTTTATGGCTTAGGTGCCTGAACGGGTCGAATGAGAAGTTCCATGACGGTGTGGCGCTTGAAGTCCGGATCAGTTTCCTTGAGTTTTCGGAAGACGTGAAATCGCGGATTCTGCTCGTCGTAGTTGTTGAGCAGATCTTTGGCGAGGTCGTAGTTGTTGATGTACGCCGGGTAGACCTTCTCGAGGTCGCGTGCCGCTTGGGTGAACACCTGCAAATCATGAGATTGTACAAAGAAACGTCCAGTCCCCGAATTCAGGAAGCTCTCGAAGCCGCCCGAAACCTTCGCTATAGGAACCTTGTTCCGCTGGGAGATTTCTAGAGTTTCGTCGAACCGAGCACAGATCTCACAAATATCCCAATCTGTTCTTAGAAAATATTTTTCGAAAACTTCTAAAAATACAAGACTCCCCCTACATTTACCTCACAAACATCCTTGTCCTTGTTCGGGTGGGCATCGATGATGTCCTGGATGTTGACCCTAATCTTCTCGTGGACTTCGATGATCGGCTCGACCTTGCCGAACACAATCGCAATCTCGTTCTTCGGCATTAGAGAGTCATTGCCCTGAGCGAGTTCCGACTCGAGATCCAATTTGAACTGAAAATGTTGGAAGTTTGCAAAAAACACATTTTAGGAAATTCTACGATTCCAAAAATATTTGTGTAGAAATTAAAAAAAAAATCATACTTCAACACAGAATACATTTTTGCCCGATTCTTTTTATCTAGAAAATGTTCAAAATAATAAGTCTAGCTAAAAATTTAAAATAATAGAGTAATTATTTCCTTCAAAGAAAAACATATCACGAGTCAAGTAGTTCGCATACCTTAACCAACAACTGCAGCGCGTTGATGTAATTCGTCTCGGTTTCGAGCAGCTCCCTGCAGACTTGAAGACGTCTATCCGCCTTCGACAAGCCCATTTTGTCCAAATCTTCGGCCGAGTGCGAATTCGAATAATCCGGCGTCGAAAAGACTAAAAATTCGTATTCCTTAAAAATAAACTTTTCAATATTTTCCCTCTTCTAAAAAACACTAATAGCATCTTTCGATAAATCCCCCTTTTTCAAAATTCCATTTTATGTATTGTTTTTTTTTTCAAAGAAATCATTTTCCTTCGAAATAGACGATTTTCTTAATGAAAACTACATAAGAATGTTTATTTTCTTATTTGTCGGCTGTATTTTACGCACCAGCATTGCCCAGTCTGTCCAAACTCCTCTCGGCACTCGATCTCCTTGCCGCCGAGGAATGAGACGTGGATCTGGTGGCCGGACTGTCGAAGCTGCGCGAAGACGAGGAGCGCTGCGATTCAGGGACAGGTCTGGAAGTTTTTCTAAATTATTTTTTAAATCGATAAAGTTCTAGATGGAGTTAATGTTTCAGAACAATAGAAAATTTTAAAGGAAAAGTTCAACTTTTCAATATAAAAACGATGGTTTTGAAAAGGCAAACTCGATGTTCTAGACAAGTGACCTATTTTCCAGAACGCCGAAGACGTAGTTCTCCTCGAGCATGCAGTGCTGAGCATTTATGCTCATCCAGAACCACTGAAAGTGAAAAAATCAACAAGTTCTCGAACCTTTCAGGTAATCATAATCTTACTCTTGAATATTTTTAAGCACTTTTTTATCAAAAACTATTTAGAAAGCAAGTACTCGGAGTACTTTTCCAGGAGATCCCAACATTTTCCTACCTCCGCATTGACGTGTTTTGCGTGTCTAGAACATTCCTGATCGGGAAGGCGACCTTTCGCATTCGAGCTGTAGATGATGTGAGTCGCCGATTTGACGTCTTCCACAATCGCGCCCACTGAAAAATCGAAATTTTCGAACACTTTTCCAGGAAATTAATAACTTTTTCCTAAATCTCAAGTGGAAAAGATGAAATTTTTGAGACAAGTCCTTTCTTTAAATCGCGTACTGTTCAAAGAAATGAGCACTTTTCCTTCAAGATTATGAGAGAAGTAATCATTTTTCAAAAGAAAACTAGCCATTCGCAATCAGGTGTTTCCTCATGTCCTCGTACTCGGCACTCTGCAGACCGTGGAAGTGCATCTTCAGGCCCTCGAAAGTGCCCAGACGATGCGCGGAGATCTGGATTTATTGTTTGATTTAGAGTTTTATTTATTTTCTAACTAAATATTGCTCAATATTGAAAAATATATTTCTTCGAGGTTAAAACTTTTTTTTTTTAAATAGGTTTTTATATAAAATTGATCTTGTTACAAGTTCTTACGCACCAGAGTTGAGTGGCAAAGACTTAAAGTTATCAACGTCTATTTTTTGGTTTGCGATATTTTTCATTTTTAAAGACCGACCAGATTTGGATTGGCGCAGTTGAAGTCGATCCTGTCGCGATTCCGCCAGCACTCCTCCACCCACGAGAAGCGCACGATGTTCGCGTGCAGACCGATGCGGACCATAGTCTGGAAAACAGACTTCTCAAAACGCGGCCCGCAGAAAATAGTGCCCATTTTCGAGAGAAAGGATAAAGAAGACATGCTCTTTTCTCTCGATATGACATGCTATTTTTTCTGCGGGCTGAGTTTTGAGAAGTCCTGCTAGAAAATCAGATCTTTGAGGACTAATTGAAAATTTTGAAAAAAATGCGCGATTCTTCTCGGATTTTTGCGATCATGAAAGAATGTTTCTAACCCTGTAGCCCTCGCCGCTCGCCTCGTTCGAAATCAGAATGTTCGTCTTGTCGGAGGCCTGGAAGAATAGTTCATACAATTCTGAAGAAACAAATCAAAGAAATCCAGAAATTATCCTACATCTTCTAAACAAAGCTTTTTCGGGGAAAAATCCTTCAGGGTTATTTACTTTTCTACAAGGTATTGTATTAGTTTAAAAAAACATTAGAGTCAATTTTTCTACACTTTTTTTACAAGTGACGAGTTTTCCTGAAGAAGAAATTCGATTATCCAGCCCCACGTGCCTCTTTCCTGACATGACCATTCATGTAGTGGACGAGATCCATGCAGCGTCGCTTCCTCTCTTCGGGCAGATTCATCGTCACGATCAGGTCGCGCATCGTCTCGCAGTACACACGGCGATTCAGCTTTGGGGCGGCTAGTTCCTGAGAAAATCGATAGAAATTTAGAAGATAACAAAAACATTTAATCTGGGGAGATTTCAACAGATAACTCGACATTTCACAACAGCCTGGCAAAACTTTAGCCCCAGAAGCTTGTACTTCTCAATTTTTCTGTAGAAATGCTTTCCGGTCAAGTTTTGGCATAATTTTTTTCTTAACTCATCATGATATGCGACTCTTTCGCATGTGTTGATAATTTGTTTAATTTTATTCTTTGCACTTTAAAAATACAAAATCACTGACCGCGCTTCTGTAGTTCCTTGCGATGATGTACCTGGGGCCGATGACGGGTCGATTCGGCCGCGCTACGGTAGTGAAGGCGTTGAAGAGGGGCGTCTCGAAGACGTTTACGAAAAATACGACGTCTGAATCGTCGAATGCCTCAGTTTTGGACGCCCATTCGAACATCCTCGAGCCGTCAGCGCTGTGCAACAGACGGACTTGGTAGTTGTCCTGAAAAATGATGGATCTTTAGAAAATAAAAAATAGTAATTTGCAACTTTTTTCAGAACGATATAAATAATATTTTTCCAAAAAACTGGTCAATTTTAAAATCTCGGTTTTTTTCTGAATATAAATAAAATATGTTTAAATAAAAAACTCTCTTAACCTTGAGAATATTGATAACATGCTGGATCGGCGGCTCGCCCACGACGCAAAGTTTCCTGATTCTGGCCGTTTGCTGCAGGGTCGGATTGTGTTGCTGCTGCTGCAGGAAATTGCCGCCCGAAGCCGCACCCCCAAAACCGCTCATCGCTCCGCCAAAATCTCGATCCGGCGCGACAAAATCCACCAATACTCAAGGCAAAACTTAAAATGAAGTTTCCTGAAAATTTGAAAATTGGCGAAAAATAGAAAGAAATGAATCGATTTCCAGGTCAGAAACTAAAATTCGTAAAATTTGAATTTTTTGTAGAAAACTTCTAAACTGACTTTTTCGCGATATAATCTCCCCGAAAATGGGCAAACTAGAGGGAAATTCTGTAAAATTATGAGTTCGAGAAAGCTACCGTAATTCCCAAATTCCAGAACGAATGAAAAATACATAAATCTATCGAAAAATTTAAAAATAGGTCGAATATGGAAAAATGTCGACCGAAAATGATCGAAATTGACCATTGGCGCGTGTTTAGCGAGTTTCGGCAAGTAGCTTTTGAGGGCAATTACGAAAAACCACCACCTCACCACGTCTTTAGACACAAGAGGGAAGGTAAAAAAAGTAGGGGGCGGGGCTTGGAGTTTCTTTGTAAAAAAAAGACGTGGTGAGGTGGTGGTTTTTCGTGATTGCCTGTAGATCTCCAGAATGAACGTTAAAGTAATCTAGCATGGATTTGTTAAATTTCGCTCTATTCTGAATTTAAAATGAAAGTTCTGATTTAATTCGGGCGGCTTGAACAATGTAAATGTTTATATTCATTTATGTGCAGGATTTATCTGAAACATGTGTGGGGAAAAACTTACGAAAACAATGAAATTCCTGAATATTACCATTGCTAGACCACCATTTTAGATAGGACATTTAAAGATAGAGGTACTTATCTTGGCTTATAAATAATAAATAAGTTCTTTATAGAGAAAAATAGGAATATCATCAAACTGAAGCCTTATTTCATCGAATTTGAACTCTTATTGTGGGTTTTTCGAATTGAAATGGGCAAAAATGGGATCAGACAAGTATAATAACAAAGATGATTTAGGCTCTTAGGAAAAGATCGGTTTTTTTTTTCTTTTCTTCTCTTGCTTCCTTATACTATTTCCTAGAAAAACTAATCTTTTTCTATGAGCCAATGATTTATCATAATCATTAATTATTCGTGACAAAATAAATATTCATTTGCAAAGCCCAATGAAAAATCATTCTTTCTTGTGCAAACTGTTCACTGTGTTCCTTTATCAATTATGCTCGCCCTTTACGCGCGTATTTTTCCGTTAATTGCGTTGCTGAATATTCTTTACTTTTGATTTTCCTCGTTTTCTCAACGTCTTTATTTTTTCGATTCAGAAGTGCTTTTGACGCCATCTAAGGACACCGCCTAATGAGAAGAAACCCAGAAATTCGAATAAATGGACAGCTTTGATGTATTTTTTATGCTTCAAAAATTTAGATTTTTAAAATTTTACTATTTTCAGTCCAAGATCAGGAAAAATGTCGACCCGTTTAACGGATTGAACTACGAGAGCTACTTGACGCTGCGGGAAAATGTGAGGGACTGGGAGAATTTGGGGGTACATTTAAAAATTTTTATTATCTTGTTCAAATGTTTGCTTTTTCATTTATTTTATTTTTAAAATTTCAGGAACCTGACCAGAGCAAGGGCGAAAAAATCAGCCTGGTATGCTACAACATTCTGTGTCCGGAGACGTTCAAGCGATGCCTCTATTTGTATGATCATTTGTGAGTTTTTTTTTTATTGTTCTACAGATTTCTCAGAAAAAAAAAACATTATTCGAGGTGGTGCGAGTGCCCAATTTTGCGAACGCGAGGAGGTGCAGGTTTAAAACTATTTGAGTTTAGAGAATTCTTTACATAAAATTGATCTTTTAAATTTGGCAAATCTATTTTGTTTCGTTTGATTTTCAAAAATTTAATCAGCTCTTAGAGTCTTTGCACACTCCCATATTAAACATGACACAGCGAGAAGAAATGCGAGAAAACTCGAATCTTTTCTCGTTGTCTGTCACCGCGCGCCCCTATGCTATTTTCCCTTTCTTCTCGCTGTGTCATTTTTAACGTGGGGGTGTGCAAAACTTGAAGGCCTGAATTTAATCTTTAAATTTTTGTTTTTTATTTCAGAGTCCACACTGGTCTTCTTCATTTTGCCTCTTGGAACAAGCGATTCAAGTCTCTGGTGGAAGAGCTGAAGAGCTTCAATGCGGATATTATTTGCATGCAGGTGATTTTAAAAATTATTAGAAGAAAGATAGGTTAAATTTCCAGGAAGTTCACATGGATTGTTATTCGGACTTTGACAATAGTCTGAAATACGCGTATGATGGCATCTACAGAAAGAAGAATTTCAGTTACTGTCATGACGGTTGCGCGATTTTTTACAGGTATTTTTTTAAATTGGCAATCTTTGGAAAATTAATCCATTTTCTTTCGTGTTGGTTTTTTCGCCAGGAAAGGTCGGTGAACTTTTAAAGAATACCGTTTTTATCGATTTAAAGAAGAACAAGAAATATTTCAGAAAGGACCGCTTCAAGAAGGTGTTCTACGAAGATGTAGAGTTCGTTGTGAAAGGAAACAAGTATCTGGATTATCCTCATATCGGTAAAATTCAAGTGTTTTGATGGTTTAGTTTTAGTCCTGGATTGCTATAGCTTGTGGGTCCACTGATTGCTCTGCTTAGAAACTCGAAACCATAATAATTTTGGCGAAACGACTTAGTTTCCTGGTCGAATTTTTTTAGCTAATTTTTCTACTAGTTGTTTTTTTCTTTCAGGCCAAGTTCTTGTGCTCAAATCTCGGAAATCCGGTGGGAAATTCATCGTTGCGAACACGCATCTGATATTCCGGAGTGAGAAAGGCGACATTCGACTTGGTCAAGCGGTTCGTCTGCTCGCCTCTGTGCATAGGGTCAGTTTCGAATCTTTCTGGATTTGCTTTTTTTCAAAATGCATCTTATTCGATTTTTAAAATTTCAACTTGACTCGGAAGATTTATCAATTATTCTCAAGTTTAAAGTGGAGGAAATTTTGAAATTAATGTTGAAAAAGCGGAAGCGAATTTTAGAAAAGTTTTTACTAATAGCTTGTTTGAAATTCCACATATTTTCCACTTTGATGTGAATGGAATTTCTAAATTAGTACTGAAGAAGGGTGAATTTAAACGAAATTTATTGATTTTTATTTTTAAAATTTCAGCTCATTCAAGAGAAGAAGTACCCCAAGGATATTCCGTTCATTTTCTGCGGAGATTGTAACTCCGAACCGAACTCAGGGTTTTATCGGTTCATTGTGGATTCGAGGTGATTTTTTTTTTTTAAATTTCTGACTAATTAATTGAGATTTCTACTACTATGATAAAGAATAGGACTGTTAGCTGGATTTTATAACTTTTGAAAAAAAAAATTTCAGGCTCAATATTGATCGGCTCACAAGCGATGAAGTCTCGAATTATGATACGCCCGGTAACAAACTGGTAAGGTTTTTTTCTTTTTAACTTGGATTTTTGGCAAAAAACGAATTTAAAAAAAAAAAATTCGAACTTCAATCTATTTGAAAGTAATTTTAGGTAGATATGCGGACCATTGTACCGCCGCAACTCGATATCACGAGACGGTCCATTTATAGGACTTTTGATAGAGGTGAGAATTTTAATCGATAATTGTTTTTTTTTTTTTCGAAAAATTCGCAAACCGGAATTGAATTTTCCTGAAACAGCTTTCTTTTCAAATTTCAGCCGAATCTCCAGTGGATCGTCAACTCGTGACTCACCCGTTCCATTTCAAATCGGTCTACGATGAAAACATCAACGATAATTCGAAGGTGGAGTTTGCTTTTAAATTTTGTTTCTAAAAAATGAAATAAAACTGAAGATAGAAAACTTTTTTAATATATATTTTGACATTTTCGAATCTTTAAAGTAACAAAATTAATGTTAGAAATTTCTTTATTTAGATTTTTACATTTTTAAATCGCATTGGTTTTAATTGGTATTTTTAAACGTTCCTAATTTTAAAAATATAATCAAATAGGTATTTTTAATAGCCAATTTTTCTAAATTCAAGAAAAAATAACAATGAATGGTCTTCAGGTGGGCATATCGACGTACCATTTGCGTTCGGGTCACCCGGACTTTATTTTCTATTCGAATTCGATAGAAAATGAGGCAAAATCTGGAACGAGTTCCGATTCGGACGATATTCAGGTATTTTATTATTTTGAAATTTATTTTTAATCGATTTGTGTTTTGAAGTTATTTTTAATCTCAGATAGTCTATGACTCAACCCAAAACTATCAACCCATGCAAATTGTTCCTATTCGAAGACTGGGATTGCCGAGTCTGGGAAGCCTCAGCAAATTGGGTATTTTTTTTCAAAATTCTATTCTTTTTTTTTATCAATCTATGGAACATTTGAGTCAGACTTGAGAAATATACAGGAGTATTAGATCGCATACTATCGTGTAATTAGGTTTTTTCGCTATCTGAAAGCTATTCTTCCTGTGTTGAGGAAATTTGGAGATTTCTGTTCAACAGACTTTAGAACAATGTTCATGACATATCGAAATAGTATTTGCGTCGGACTAAAAATATTCAAGGGTAAAAGTTGTGCGTGACCATCATCAATCAATTTTTCCCTAGTGCTGATTTTTTCTAGTTTTTCCAAAAATTCTCAAATTTTCCAGAAAAATGGCCGAACGAATGGGTGCCGTCCGATCATATTCCTTTGGTAGTCGAATTCGAGTTGCGGAAAATCACGGGAAACGAGCAAAACGGGTCCACTGCGGGAAGCAGCAATGCGAAAATTTAGCAAATTTCAACCCTCAGTTTCTTCGAAGGAGAAAATTTTGGGCTAAATTTGCTCTTCTTTTGTACTTGCTTAAAATTTGAGCTTTTCTGGAGTAGAAAATGTTGGTTAAGATTTTTAAATTTAGTCTTTTTAATTGAAATAGCAAATTTTAGATGTTTTTTCTTTCCGGTAGTAATCGTGATTGAAAGTACTCTTATTTAAATTGAGGAAATGCTCAATTTTTTGAATATCCTATTTTTGCGAAAATGTCATCCTGCCATAATCGCTTTGCGTTAGAATTGTGAAGCAAGGTGATATTTTTCGTATTTTTTCTCCTCTTCCTTACTTTACCTATTTTTTACGAATCTCATCTTTGAATCGAACTTTCTCATTGGAACAACTTAGGTATTGACCGGAATAAAAACTTGGATATCTTCTTTTTAATGGCTATTTTGATTAAGAAAATTTTTTAAATGAATTTTATTAAGCTTATGGAATCTAAAATTGAAGAGCTATAGTCTTTAAACATGTCATTTTATCATCGAACGTGCAAACAAATAAATCGATTTTTAAAACTATTCTTTGATCTCTAGTTTTCTAGACATCGATATGAGTGTAGCTGTGATTAATTATTGATGAAAATTTATCTGAACTAGTGAATAAAACTCGTCTTTTAGAAGAGTCTAGTTTATTTGGGTCTGAAAAACATTATCTATTTACCTTTCCGAATGACGTTTACTATAAACGATTTCAAATTGCACAATCTAACTCTTATATTTTTATCGATAAAAACCCCATTCATTTCGTCATTTTCGCCAAAAAATGGCGTTTTTTTAGATTTTAAACCCAGCAAAGTGTTTCCTTATCAAATTTATCAGTAGTCATATCACTCTATAACAGACCCGAGACAATTAGCGCGCTATAAATGGTATAATCGCGTCGATTTTTGGCAGAAACGTCGCCATTTTTGAAAACTTTGGTGCAAGATTTGATCTATTTTTGAAAATTTCTGATTTTCCTATGGAAAAATGACCGATTTTGATGATAGGTACGTTGAAATTGCAAAGATTCTCGCAAATAGAATTTGATTTTCAGAGAGGATCTTCTTGATAATGATAATTCGGACGAAAAGTTAGTCGAGATTTTGTATTTTTTGAAAATTAGATTTTCTTTGTTCAGTGACAATATCAAAGTTTCAACGTTTTCGGTGATTAAAGGATTGGTATGTGTTTTCGGCAATTTTGAACATTTTCAGGCATTTACAGAATAATTTTGCGAAAATTTAGTTTTCCTTAACCACTGGATTTGAGAAACTTATGTTTTCGATTGGAGTAATTAGCGCTATGGCGAGTGGGGTAGCATTGCCTATGTTAGCCCTGCTGATTGGTGATTTGGGGCAAAGTTTCATGAATCTAACTAACGTACTGCTAAATACTACAGGTAAAATATTGAAAATATTAATACATATTATTCACAATTTTTATTGAAATTATCATGCAAATTTCACTAAGATTAGCATACAAAATTGTTGAAATTAGCATACTAGTTTTATTAAAATTAGTAAGAAACTTGTATATTTTAGACACTGAAATTAGACAGCACGCTTTGGATATTTTTGTTAGTGGTATGGTTCGAAACTGTCTGATCTACGTTTATATCGGAGTCTTTACCTTTATTACTGTTACGCTACATGTAAATTTTGTGATTATGCTAATTTTGAAGATGAAAAATTTAGAGTTCTTGCATTGGATATGTAGGGGAGTGCATGATATTCCGATTACGGACCACTTTCATGGGCCATATCTTGAAACAGGTCAGATTTAAGCATTTTTAAAATGTGTTTAAATTTTGAACATTTTCATAGATTATTTGTAAACGATTGCGTCCTAGCTATGACTATTAAATTGGTATAATTTAAACCTAGTCTTTATTTTTAGGACGCCGTTCAATTTGACCGAAATCCCACGGGAAAGTTCACCGTTTTGCTCAACGATAATATCGAGCGAATTAGGTAAAATACCTATTTTATTTTAATTGGCCTTATTTTTCCTTCTTTAACAAAATTCACCCTCGAATTTGATGAACTTTACAAAAACGTCTTTTTCCTGGAGATTATGAGTTTTTAGAGAAGGCATCACGAACAAACTCGGTTGGACGATTCAGCTGATTTCCGAATGCATCATCGCTTTTGCTAGTGGGTATTCGATAAATTGGAAATTAGCATTAATCGCTTCGACAGTATCCCCGTTTTTACTGACTGGAACGATATATCTGGCTAAAGTATGGTTAAGGATATTTTCATAAATCATAATTGTACTTAAAGTTAGACCTATCTTTCACAAAGACAAATTTTAGGCTAAAGTTTTGTACTTCGAAATATATAAATTTCCTAACTTAAATTGTAGGTAATTAACTACGAAACGTTATATTTTTAGTAAACAAATTTTTAAATACGCATTGCATAAATTTTAATTTATCGTAAGTTAGAACTGCAAAACATTATATTTGAAATAACGAGAAAATGCGCGTTTGAAAATCTATCTATGTTTAAAGGCTTTAATTTCAGTGGATGTCCGACATGTACGAGAAGAAGTCGAAGGAAAATGAAAAAGCCGGGGCAATCGCCTCTCAAGCCTTAGGATCAATAAAAACCGTCATGGCTTTCAACGGCCAATTTAGGGAACTTTCGAGGTACTTTCTTTCCAAGAAAAACACGATTTATGCATTTTTAGATACCAAAAGATTCTGGAACTCAGAAAGTGGATCGCGATAAAGTACAAGATCTATTGTGGGATACTAGACGGATTTCAGTCGTTTAGTTTGTGAGTAAATTCAACTGTGGCTAGCTTCATGAGCTCGTAATGTCCTTAATTGGTTCACTGGAAAGATGCGATATTTTGAAGCTTATTGTATCTTTATATTAATGCAAAAAAAAATTTCGTCGTACTATCTAACCATTAAAATTGTCGGAGGACTCAACTGTTTATATCATATATCTAAAGTGATAATGCTTCAGATATGCAGTAGAATTCTGCGCCTATTACTTCGGCACACTCTACGTCTACCAAGGAGATATCAAGGTCGCTTTAATTAAAACCATATAAGGCGTTTTGTATTCCACGCCCACTTTTTGAGAAAAGGGTAGGGGAGAGGGAGCTAGGGGAAAATAAAAAAAGTGAGTGTGGGTGTGGGTGTGGAATACAAGAGGTCAAACATATATTATTTCCTAAAATACGGAGTAACGAATTGTGCGAATATCTAATTTAGGGCGGTGATGTGATGAAGGTTCTATTTTCCGTGCTATTCGCCACCCATAATCTGAAGGAAGGCGGTAGCCATTTGTCGGTCATCGGCATGGGCATTGGGGCTGCGAAACCACTAATCAGATGGCTGAAAAGGGTACTGTATAATTTAATAGTTTAGATTATTTATCTCAGACATGATTGACGGTACCCGTCATCAAAAATTCGACTCTTTATTAAATGAGGGAAATTTGTGAACACATGGTGCAGTCGAGAGATGAGATCATTGAATCGTTTCAAATTTTGAAACACATCGTTTTTAAAGAGTACTCCCTAGGCTATATCATTGTATTATATGAAATTATCGTTGATTGGAGAGCAAAGTCGATGTTCATGCAGCAGCAATTAGAAATAGAATTTGGAGGAGCGAAATAGTGCGTCGCGCCGAAGGGAAACAAGACGAATAACGTAATTTGCTGAATATCGACGCGTCCTCTCTCCAAATCAATAATACATCAAATTATCGAAATTCACAAAACATAGCATTTGTATTTAGGAACCCGAAATCGAATCTGAGAGGAAAGACGGTAGCAAGCCTTCTGTTCTGGAGGGTAAGATCGAGTTGCGGAATGTCGTATTTGCGTATCCAACCAGATCTGAGACTAATGTATTGAAGGGGATCTCGTTTTGTGTGGAGCCTGGTAATTTCATATTATCTTTAAAAAGGTGTTTTGGAAAAAAAAACTAAAGGCATGATGAATTAATACGAAAAAGGATATTGTATCTCTGCGGCAACCTGTAAATGACGGAATGGACATAACGCGCGAAATAGCGAAACACGCGTTTTAGTGTTTGACGAAACGTAACAAATAACTGAACACAATAGAAACTGACAGGATTTGTTAAGAAAAAGGGCGCATTTCGTCATTTTACGCTACGTCATTCCGTCATTACACCATTTACAAACTGCTATCCCTGCCTATATGATTTTTTAATATATAATACAATAAGGAGTAATTTAGCATCATGATATTTTGGGGTTTCAAAAATAGCCGTTTAAAACTGACTTATTTATTAGCATTATATGCTAATTTAGGAGAGAAAGTAGCCGTTGTTGGCGCTAGTGGCTCAGGAAAATCATCGATAGTCAATTTACTCCTGAGATATTACGAACAACATCTGGGAACGGTAAGATTAAGATAAGTTATAATTTTTCAAAAAGTTTGATAAAAATGTTTTGAAAAATTATATTTAAAAAATGAATTTTTGCTTCAGAAGGCTTGTAACGTAGTGAATTTAATGCTCATTGCGTTAGATAATATAGTGCTATTGGGCGTATATGAATAGGAATATAGACTTTTGAAAATGTGGAACTTACAGATAAAAATCGACGGTATAGACTTGCGTGATCTCGACATAAACTATCTTCGATCCAAAATCGGAATTGTTTCCCAGGAACCCATATTATTTTCCGGTACTATCGAGGAAAATATTAGGTAAAAGTATAGATTTTATAACGGATCAAGTATGGCCTTCATTTTAAGTTAATCCTGAAATAATGAAATAACATTTTGTTGAGTGTAATAATCCTAGATTCGCCAAGCCATCAGCTACGCTTCCTGAAATTTGCGACGTTCTAAAACGAGCTAATGCTTACGATTTCGTGTCTGCGTTTCCGAAAGGCATCAAAACAATCGTTGGGGAAAGGGGAACACAACTATCTGGTAATTAGCTATTTAATTAGCTTAATTGGATATTTTACTAGTCTAATTATAGGCGGTCAAAAGCAACGAATAGCAATTGCGAGAGCGTTGATTCGAGAACCGGAAATATTGCTGTTAGATGAAGCGACGTCGGCGTTAGATTCACAAGGCGAGGCTGCGGTTCAGAAAGCGATTGATAAGGTGAGGGTTTTAAATTTTAACGTCAATGACCATCATCTCGAAGATCATTTAACACGATTCGGAATTAAATGACAGACCTCTCAAAACTCGATCCGCAGAAAATAGTGCACCTGCTCAAGAGAGGAAAAGAAGACATGCTCTTTTTCTCTCCCAACACGACATACAATTTTTTCTGCGGATGTGGATTTGGGAGTTTTTACGGGTCGAGCTTTGAGAAGTTTGTTAAATGAGCAATATTTTAGAACGTAATCAAATTTTATGATCATGCTATATTAAAACCTCATTGTCAGTACGAGTCGACCATTAATATATACGAATTAATAAGATATCCTCGTTATTTTGAAACGTATTTAATGTCTTATATTTAAGCCATGTTAGATAGACTTAGAACGAGGGGGGATCAAGAACATTCGATGAAAAAGCTTCTTTAAACCACTACTTTTGTAGCATCTTTATTATAAATAAATTTTAGGCTTGTCAGAACAAGACCACTTTGATAATTGCTCATCGACTAGCGACGATTCGGGATTGCACGAGGATTTTCGTCATGAATAAGGGAGAGGTTGGGCCTTTTTGTTATTAACTTCGATAAAAATATGCTTCTTTAAAACTATAAACTAGTCAAATAACACCTAATTCGGCGATAATTTGTAAAATCCGGACTTGTTAAAATTATAAAATAATAATATGGACTCTATTTTAACATAAGTCTATAATAAAGAATAAAATACACCCATTTTTAGATAATAGACGTCGGCTCTCACGATGAACTAATGTCGAAAAGGGGTGAATATTATGAAATGGTGATGGCACAATCGCTAATGGAAATTGGCGAAGATGGCGAAGAACATAATCCGAGTGGGTTGAGAAAACGAAGAACCACTTCCAAAACAGTGTCACATGAGCCACCAGAGGTAGGTTTCAGAAAACGTGACATTTTGAAGGCTTCTAACGGGGACAGTTTGATTAATCTGATAACATAACGAACCTAAATAAAATTTAAAAAATAAAAACTCATGAAGATCAGTATGTCTAAAATTTTATCGTTTTAATTATACGATAACATAAATAACGTGATAATTTACATAAGAAAACTGATGAAGATAATTATATTCCTAATACAAATAATTCATTTTAATCGTATGGTTTTTATATTTTAATTATAATAAAATGCGTTTTTTTTTTTAATTTTTTATTTCCAGAGACTATTCTCTAACCAGCACTCGGTTCTATCTCAATCTTCCCATCCGGAAGTACCAGCATACGATGACGATGTAGAGCGCTTAAAGAAAGGTTATTACTATTTTTAAATCCGGTATTTCTTATTTATAATTTAGAACTCGACGAAGAGGGTGCGGAGAAGGGTAGACTGATCAGACTAATGACATACTCGAGGCCTATCATGATTCTGATTATCACTGGGCTGATAGTTGGTGGAATCAAGGGTCTTTGCAAGCCATCGTTGGCATTCATCGTTTCAAGAATGATCGATGTAAATTTGACCATTATTTTTACAAATTTTCCATAAATTCGCGTTTTAGGCATATTCTCATACAGATGAAGATCTATTGACTTTGGGGCATAAATGGGCTAAACTGTTCTTGGTGGTGGGCATTCTAGACGGGGTGTGCTGGCTGGCTTTGGTAGGTTTCGAAATTCTCCCTTGATATTGCATTAAGAACTTTAGACATATATGTATATCTTGATAATATTTTTATTTCAGCGAATAATCTTCGCATTCGCTTCCGAAAATCTCGATGTTAAGCTGCAAATGGATACTTTGAAGCACGTATTTAGAATGCAGTGCTCATATTTCGATGATCAAAGACATAGCTCTCAAAGGCTTGCAACTCGGTTGTCTACTGATTCGGCTAATGTTAGATGTGGAGTGGACTATCAGGTGATTTAGTCGCTATTTACGCGTATTCGGAGGCAATTTGGAAGAGCAGCTATGTCGTGTAGCACCGTTGCATTCGAAATAAAAGAGATTTATTACGGGAAAACTATCTTTGCCTTTTATTATTTCGTATGTAACGATGCAATTATTGCAACTGCTTTTCCAGATTACCTATTCGGAGATCTCGCAACTCTACGGAATACTATCTAGGATTAAGAGTGGATAGAAAAAGATATGGAAACGCGTTCCCTCACTTTTATATACTATATTTTATCAAGTAGCGAGATTGCGAAATTTTCGAATTTTCCTATTTGTATAACATCGATTTGAATTCTACTATGATTGTGATTTCAGCTAGGCCATGTAGCAACGATGGTCGTGGCCTTAATTGTCGGTATGACGGTGGCATACATTTATGGGTGGAAAATGGCTTTATTGGTAAGAAATTGATGATATTATGAGTTTTCAATTGCTTTATTGTCTGACGCTTTTCTATTGAAAAGTATTTAGACATCATCAACCTTCCCCTTGAGTATGTGGGCTGAGCATAAACTAGCGCACTTTCTGGAAGGAGCTACCAAGAAGGACGCTAGGTAACGTTAATTAACTATTTAATCCTAATATTAACAACTACCTCAAATTTAACATGGCTTCTTGTATTTCACACCCACTTTTTTCCTTTTCCCCTATCCCCCTTCCCTACTATCCTAAAAAGTGGGCGTGGAATACAAAAGGTCGTTTAACACGATTATGGTACAATGTTACTATTTCAGAGCTCTAGAAGCTGCGTCAAGAATTGCTATTGAAGCGTTAGAAAGCGTTAAAACCGTTCGAGCTTTGTCTATGGAGAAAGTTGTGATGAACAGAGTTGAATCAATTTTGGAAGTAGCGCAGAAGTCGAATAAACGAAGAGCTTGGATTCAGGTGAGCTTTAAAAACTGGGTGGAGCTTAAATTTGAGATTCACAATTCCAGGGCTTGGTTTTCGGAGTGGCGTGTTCATTATTTTGTTTCCTGTATTCTTTGAGTTACGCATTCGGAGTCTATTTGGTCTATCATGGACAAATGTGGCCTATCGATGTCTATGTGTAGGAAAATTCAACTTTTTTAGCCTCTTGTACTTTTTACCCTCTTTTCTGGAAAATAGCAAGAGGGAGAGAAAAGATGGGGATAAAAAATACAAGAAGCCTTTTCTGTAAATTAATGCACTGTGTTTAATTTATTGATTCCTTTCAAGCTATTCATTATTTTTTATTCTAGGGTCATGCTCTCCATCACTTTGGTCATGAACAATTCTTCTCAAGCAACCGCATACTTCCCTGAATACATCAAAGCTATGTATTCGGCGGGGCTGATCTTCAAGGCACCTAAATTTTCAATCTTCAAAATTGAATTTAAATTTAGATTCTGGATGAAAGACCGAAAATCAACAATCTATCGAACAAAGGCACGGGCCCCGACTCTAAAAGGGAGATTTCTCTGAAAAATATCGAATTTTCATATCCACAAAGACCAAGTCATACAATTCTGAATAACTTCTCTCTGATGGTAAGAAAATAGGAAAGCTGGTGATTTTTTTGTTAATTATCGACTCTTCAGATACCACGCGGAAAGACAACTGCGTTAGTTGGAGCTAGTGGGTGCGGAAAATCGACTATTGTTTCGTTGGTGGAAAGATTCTATGACCCGAACGAAGGCATTGTGGTAGACCTTAGATTTTTAAATAAGTTTCTGCATTTCATAAGAATTTCTTCAAAGACATGCACACAATTGTTCATGTGAGTATATGACTTCAAATAGATGAATTTTAACACTTTAATATGTATCGAAAATTGTAGGAAAGTATGGGAGTTATCAAATAACGCTATTCCTCCGAAGTACTAACTAAATTTTGAGTAATGTTAAGAAAATAAAGATATTTTAGTTCATTGGCGATAAACCGATACCTGAACTTCAGCCCAAATTATTGAGGTCAAAAATGGCCTTGGTTTCTCAGGAACCCGTACTTTTTGATTGTTCAATCAGGTATTATTTAATTCCGAACTTTGAAATGATTATTTTTCAGAGAAAACATTACTTATGGCTTGGACGAAGAAAATATCTCCACTGAACAAATCAATCAAGCTATGGACCAGGCTAACATCAAATCTTTCGTTGACACTTTACCTCAGGTTTGTTTAACTTTATTAGATTTTTTGTATTTTAAAATTCAGGGAATGGACACTATAATAGGGGAAAGAGGCGCTCAATTATCTGGTAATTAGCTATTTAATTAGCTTAATTGGATATTTTACTAGTCTAATTATAGGCGGTCAGAAGCAGCGAATAGCAATTGCGAGAGCGTTGATTCGAGATCCGGATATTTTGCTGTTAGATGAAGCGACGTCAGCTTTAGATAGACAGAATGAGCAGGTAATTAACGAGCTAATTGGGGGGCAGTTCAATAATTAGTTAAAATTACATTTAGCTTGTCCAAGAAGCCTTGGATAAAGCCTCAGAATCAAGAACCACAGTGATAATAGCGCATAGATTGTCAACAATAGCTAATGCTCATCAAATCGTGGTTATGAAAGCGGGCCAGATAATTGAGATAGGTAATATCAAAATAATCAATGATGTTAATTAAGATAATAGTTATGTCAATTTAGGAACGCCGAAGGAACTACTAGAGAAGAAAGGAGAGTATTTCAAAATGGTGCAAAAACAAAACATTCTTACATCAGAGGCACGATAGTTATTTTGTAGCTGTTGTTAAGGTTTTGAATAAATGAGTTTTGAAAGAATGTTTCAAGAAATTGAGTGATTAATGCAAAAGATGATGAATAATTGCTTCGAGTTCTTTGGAATTGGGCTAAATATCAATCAACATTTTGGCAAAACTCAGAATTCTTTAAAAGTGACGAGTTTCCAAAAATCGGATTTTGATGATAAATAAAGTCACAAACAACATTTCCTTCATGTCATCATTTTCTCCCATATATGTAAGAGAAGATACTTAGCTTGGTTTCACTTGTATGATGCCATTTTCTCTATTATTGCGTCATTCTTTCACTGTTTGATTTAGCGCATTTTAGAAATATTGATTTTTTGGTTGGCCTAAATTTCGATATTTATTTTGATATATTGATTATCATATATTATATGATGACGTCATTAATAATGAAATTATGTGTGGCAAGCCATTTCCCCATTGATATAGATATAAAGCGTATTCTTCTTTCCTCTCTCTCTTTTTCCTGCTTTCTTTGATTTCACCCCTTTCTAGCTAGCATTTATCGGACGCACATCACGCGAAATTTATCGATTAATTTCCATCGATTTTTCTAAACTCTTTTATCTCCTCGTTTATAAAATGTTCACTGTAAAAATAGGCATTTTCTCAGACTACTTTTATTAGGACAGCGTTGGAATTCGATTTTAATTGTGGAAATTTCGTCTCGAATTTATAGTTTATATATTTTTATTTTTATATTTTTAGGTAAACCTTAACTCTACTTGACGTTCAAGTTTCCTTTCCACACAGTTAAAAACCGATAAAATGTCGATAGCCCGGTCACAATACGCTCAATACTCTGCTGATCTGCAGAACAACACCTCCTCCGTTACGCTGAGCCCATCTTTCGCTACGCCAATTTGTCAGGTTAGTGAGGTGGTAAAAACGGTATTTTTCTGAAAATTATTAAATGATCATATTCGGGTCCAGGCTGTGTTTTAAACGATTTTTGCAAAAAGTCGTTTTCAACATGCTCATGTTACATTAAAAAAAACTGAATGAGAAGATGGTGTGAAGGAGAATTTTAGCAAAATTTATTTGAGCAATGTGGACTGAACTTGGGAATAAAGAGATTTTAGTTTGAGAAAAAAATATGAAAGTTACGAATCAAGCACTGTCAACTGAGCTAAATATGAAATTCGAATTGATCTCTTTTCCAGGAATCCGGATGCTGTGTTTGTTGAGGTTCAAGGGATCGTCGTCTCTTCGCCTTCCACAGACTTCACTCCTCTAACCACCTCAAACCAATTCTATTCAAGTTTCGACAATCAACCAGTCTTCTATTCTAATCCGATTCAAGATAATAGTCAATTTAATCAGGTATATTTTAATTTAATATTATTTTTACAATAAGATATGAAATAGAATTAATTTAAAAAAAAAAAGTATTTAGTAATGGTAGGATTATTACAATATCCCAACCTTTTGTATTTTAAATAGGTTGTTAAATATAATCAAGATATACTACTATATTGAACAGCAAAAATAACGTTTCTCTTGAAGTTGTAAGAAACGTTCTAGCTCGAAAGAAGCGTACTCGTCCTTTCATAGAATTTGCCATTTTTGACAAAGAAAATATTTTTGAAAAGAAAGTTCTCATTATTGATATAATAATTATTAAAAATCTCTAAACCTAGCTATTTTTTAAATAACAATTATTTTAGTCCCCTTATCACTACGCGTTCCAAGACCAACCAATACAAGAGATCCAACCCATCAATTTCGTCAACGACAACGAACTTCCCAACGCAGAGTCGGCAGAACTCATCTACCAAGAACTCGTGCCTGAACACTCTCCGGTCCAGCCTAAGGTATGATTATTTAGATTTGATTTTTAAATGTTTCAAAATTGTCCAAATCAGATGATTATGATAAGTTGATGATAGTTCTTCAATCGATGATTGGTTATAACGCAATAGTTATTTTGAATATGCTTCAAAATAATTTATTCTAAACTATGATGAGTTTTTTGGCTTTCAATAGGTGCGAATTTCTAACTCTAAATATATTAATAAATATGAAATACATGCAAATCTCTAACACTAGTATCAAAGCACGAATACGAAGATCATTGATAACGCTTCTTCACATGAAAATCATTTTCATTGCACCTGAACTTTGAAATTTGCGTACACATAAAATTTAATCGGGGAACCCCTTTTCGTTCGCAATTCTAGCGATAAAAGTGATAAACCTTGATACTAGGATCGGGTCAGTTTCTGATGCAAAATGACTGAAATAATGCAGCGTATTTCCCTGTCAAGTATACTTATAAAGCGGTCCTGAAATTCACGTGAAAAAACGATGCACCTCTTTTAAAGTCATATAACGTATAACGCGGCTAGGGCTGACGGTGACTAAATTTTTTAAAGCCAAGTCCGGGAGTACTCTTCGAATTTTTAAAGTTCGGAGCTAAGCGTGACTTAAAAAGTATCTCATATTCTATTAGTCTAGCATTTAGATATATTATATAATGGGCTCTCTACTAGATCCCAGGTTAATGATTATCTTTTCTGATAATAGAAAAATGGTACTCAATTTTTGAATTAAGGCAACTAATTGATTTAATTATTCTAATTAAGGAGCAAATCCTGGAGGAGATCGTTCGAGAGTGCGAGGAAATCGAGAGAAGAAGCAACGCTACGTCCTCACCTAACTCTACGGTAAGATTTAATTAGAGCAACTAAGGAAATAACTGGGAGTAATTATCTCATAATTAATTTAGTACAGCTTCAATTGTGAATCGTTTTGATAACTTTTTTTATAAATGTAGAGAATTTTCGAGACTTCCAATAATTACTGAAAATTTGGTACAAAATCAACTTTTATATATGTTTGAACTAAAATATGATTACTTTTTAAAACATATTTAAGTTTAAAAAAATTAATTATTATATTTTAGATCTGGTCCTCCGACGAAACTGAGACCTACGAAACTACGTCTTCAGGAGGGGGTCGCTACAAGACACCCGAGAGAAGAGAGAGGAAGAAGGCTCAGAATCGATTGGCTGCCACTAGATATAGGTACCGTAAAATCAAAAATAGAAGTCCGTAGACTTTTATTTTTCGATCCCAAAATTAAAAAAAAAAATTCAAATTTGAAACCGCCATAACTCTTCATCTAATGACCGTAATCACTTCAAATCACGAATAAAGTCACACTGCAAACTCAAAAGAGCATTATAAAAACTGTCTTGGATGATCTGAGATGGATAATGGATAGTTCTGGCATTTTGGGGGTGGACTTTTAATTTAGGGGAACTTTGATTTTAGATTTTACGATAGGTTTATTTATTTAATATGTCCATAGTAAAAATTGGCTCATATAAAAAGACACCACCCTTTCTAAGAAATAGTATGAGAAAGCAAGAGACGAAAAGAAAAAAGTGGTGTCTTTTTCTAGGAGCCTAAAAATTCCATTTGCCAAATAGAAAATATTGAATTGAAGTTTCGTTTGAAAATAGAATTATTTTGGGTTTTCTGAACGAAGAAAAAACTTTCCTTAAATTTTATTATTTAGTTTATTTAAGTTAAAATATTTTAGAGAGAAGAAAAGAAAAGAGAAGGAAAGCAAGATGGACCAGATGAAAGAGCTCTTGGACAAAAATGGCGACCTGAAAAAGAAGGTAAAATTTAAACTAAAGCTCGAATTTAGGACATTTAATAAAAGTAGTACGGCAAATCATAATAAAATTTGATAAATTTCTATATAAACAAATTTCATTAGCTTTCGCCATACTGCCTTCATCAATGTCTGTATTACCTCTGCCGTACTATGTGCTACCTTGAGTAATGGGCCAGATTTAAAGACTTCAATTTAAGGTTGGCGACCTGCAGCAAGAAATTCACTACCTGAAGAAATTGATGGTCGATATCGGTATTGACAATAGCGAGTGATATCTTGGACTTTAAAATTGTTCAATTAAATTTTAATCTCATTTATTTATCCGCGCACTTCATTTCAAGACAATATATTTTATTATAATCCACCACCGTATCTGTATTATTGCGAAACTTAAATTTATTCTTTTCTTCTGGCATTATAACCGAAATTTCTAAACTTTTGTGTCTGTAATTTTTGCGAAGAGACGACTTGATTCTCACCTTTTGCTTCGAAATAAATTTCTACTTTCCCAAAGTCAGGTTTGATTTTTGATGCATAAATCGGTAATTTCAAAGATCGTAGATTTTAACAAGAGTTGGTGTAATTGTATGTGTGCTCGTTTAGTCGTTTTTGGTGGAAGGTTCGACACCGCCCATCGACAAAGACTTCTGTCAAAATTCTCTACCTTTCCTGCTATTTCTCGATTTTTAGTGAAATAAAATGGAAAACTTAGAGAGTTAAAGAGAATCTCTTCAATTTCAACAATGTTTTTGAATGTTTGCGAGAAATAGTATGAAAAATTGAGTGAAGGAAGGAAAAACGTACCCAATTATGGCCTTTCTTTGCCTTTATTTTGACAGACAACAGACTTTACTCTTTCAGTTTCCGAACAACAAAAAATCAAAAATGATCGGAAATTCGTGTTTCGACCATGGTATTTCTCGCGAAATTTAGACCAGAGAAAATTTTCGGTTAGTTGAGTCCGAAAAATTTTCTGCGTCCCTACCAAATTTACCCCAATTCTCTCAATTTCAAGCGATACGTTCAGTCAATTTAGAGGGATAGAAAATTTAGCAAAACCAGTTTTTTGATGTAGGAGCAAATAACCCGGACCCTAATTTTTCATCGACCATCAAAATGTTCAACATTCGACATTTCACCTTGAAATATCCGGCAGTTAGCAAATAGATTGCCATATATAAATAAGGTATTTTATGTGCTTTATATATAACTTTTTCGGAAATCTTTTATATTCTACACCCACTTTTGAGAAGAGAGTAGGGGAGAGAAGGAGGTAGGGCAAAAGAAAGCAAGCGAGTGTGGAATACAAGAGACCCTTTTCCGTTATAACTAGGTTTCGAGGCTTAAAATATTTAGATATATAGTTTGGAAAATGTTAGTTGTGTGTGTGTGTTAATTATCGTGTTTTCATTAATTTTCAGAAAAGATAAGAACTTCGTCAATAAGCGTCGGGAAGTTCAACTCAGCGCATAATTTTCGCTGAGTGTTCGGTCGGTTTATCAGTGAAAATTCCAGTTTCATGATTAAATATGAAATTTCAACACCATCCAAGATATAATTTGTGGGTAATATAATACTTCAAGTTGGTGAGAAGTTAAAACTAATATTATCGCTATCAGATTGATTCGAAGGTCTCTCCAAAATGGTTGTTTTCAATATTCATTTCGTTGTTTTGCATGCGCAGCAATAATGATAATACGAAGAGAGAACGTGTTTTTCTTTTATTTTATGATACTGAATATTTTTGCTATTTTCCGAATTCAGCTAATTTTATCAAAGATAATATTTATAAGAGCCTGATTTTCCTCTTGATTCACTATCATATTATCAATTCTCAATTTTGTTATTTACAATTTAAAATAATGTGTAACCATTATCATCATGACATCATGTGTGAATTCAAATAAGGTTGGTTTAGGCAAATGTATATTTATCTCCAAATATTCTCCACCGCAAATATCCCCCTTTTGCGATGAATTATTTCAGTCAGCTTTGCAATTACTATCCCTAATATGAGGTGATGACAACGAATTTTTGCGGTGGAAAACGTCCCAACGCCTGTTTATCTCACATTATTTTTCACGGATAGTTGTTAGAAATCTCCAAGTTGTCATAAAAATCGATGCGAAGTGCACGTCAAAAAAAATGTAAAGTAAATCAGACGATGTTTGGTGCGATTTGTTAGTCTTATTTTATTGTGGCAGGTTACCATGGCGTTTTCGTCTTTTATTTTATCAATTCCATCCTTCCCCTTGCCATGCTATCAGCAAAACTTGAAAACAGCCGTCTTCTACAAAATATTTGAATTTCGAAATATTAACATGGTTTTTTTTCTATAACTTGATTAAAATACGATAAGAATGAAATATTATCAACGAAAAAAAAACTGCAAGAACCGACCGTCTACTAGTCTTTTATCTTATCTTTTACCAACTATCTTTCCTTCCCTTTCCCATATTAGCTATTTCCGGCAGAGACAACGCAATGATCAGTTCTCGAACAAATTCCTTTTTTTTTATTTTCATTTACCAATTCCTCTCTTTCTCATTGCTATCTACGAAATTCTTTTAATAGCACTGTTTTATAGCCCTTGCAAAATTGTCTCATATAATTTTCGAGAATCTTTATGTCTATGAACGGGAAGTTAGGGCGTCATAGAGTCATCGGTTATTGAGATCTATCGGATTTAAATAGAGCAGCCCTTATCATAACACTTCATGTCAGGACGTAACTTCAGGTACCACCCATCATCTATTCTTTCATCGACTCAAAACAGCCACACAGTGAGCGATCATGGTGGGTCCAAATGTTCAAACATTTCATATTTTTTTTGTAATAGTAATTATAATAAATTCCTTATAAGGCAATATCCGTGAATCTAAATTGTGGCTGTTATGTACATCAAACTAACAATGTTATTGGTTGGAAAGAACGTCGATACTCAAAAATTGCGCTATTCGTCTCGTTTTTCTTTGACGCGACTCACCGTTTCGTTACAAATTCGAGTTCTAACTTCTTCTGCATGGGTACATCGACTTTGCTCTCCAATAAACAATTATTCATACCAAGACGTTTTTGTAGCATACTCTAAAGATTCGTACTTTGCATATTCATATTATTTGCTGACATATTCAATAAAAGAACCCAAAGGTCAGGTTAATAATGGCCATCTTTCCATAGATAATCTGATAAGGGAATGCCCAACAAATGAATCGATTACTTGCATTGCAGAGCGTTGGAAAATGGAACATCGAAATCCTGAAGCCGGAGCACAAAACGCCCGTGCCGAGCGATATTCAGATCTCTCGAGCTCAACCACCGAAGAACATTAATCAGGTTTGGGTTTTCATGAGTTTGTAGATGTTTCATCATGCCATTTATTCAATTATACTCGATTCATAAGTAATTCGGGTATGAGACAGGAAATGTAGTAATGCAATACACTTTTTAAATTTAAAATTATGATTTATGTTTCAAAATATCATTTATTAAATTCGACTAATTTTATAGACGGCCCACTTGCAAATTTGGGAGTATAAAATAAGCGACAGAATATTTTAATTACAGATACAAAAAGATGCTTCATTTACTATTATTTCATAATTTCAGGTAGCGCGTGAGTGCGGCATTCTTGAAGAGGAGATCGAGTTGTATGGCAAGAAGAAGGCCAAGGTCTCGCTTGATATCATCAAGAGACTCGAGAAACAACATCACGGAAGATACGTCGTAGTTGTTGGTATGCAACTTAAACATGCCTTCAGCTATCATTTCAAGAAATAAGCTTTTCCATCATGCTCAGAAGATCGAAGCTGTGCATCATTTATTCTGTCTCGAGTAATCGGTCATTAACAATGCACTCAATATCATCATGACAATCTTAAAAGGAGATACAATGTGATGTCCAACGTGTTGATCATCAAAATTCAGGCATCACCCCCACTCCTCTTGGAGAGGGCAAGTCCACCACAACTATCGGATTGGCGCAAGCGCTCGGAGCTCGGCTTGGCATCAATACTTTCGCATGCATGCGACAACCGTCGCAGGGACCAACTTTCGGAATCAAGGGAGGAGCAGCTGGGGGTGGTTATTCTCAGGTAAATACACCTTTGAAAGATACTGGATGGAATCAGCTTTGTCCAATATGGGCCCTTTCTGGGACGAGCACATCTTGAACGGGTCTGAATAGGCTTAGTTCATAGTTTGCGGGCTTTTTTTTGGGAAATAATGACTCAGACATAAAAAAACTCGCGAATTATGATGAACCAAGCCGCCTGAATAGAGTTTCCTATTCCAGCCCTGGGAATTTGAAATTTCTGAGCTCTAATCATCATCTCATTTTAATTTCGAAGAAGACCGATAATGATGATACAAATCTTAGGTCATCCCCATGGAGGAGTTCAATCTCCACCTGACTGGCGACATTCACGCCATCACCGCCGCAAACAACCTTCTGGCAGCCGCCATCGACGCCCGAATGTTCCACGAAGCTACGCAGTCCGACGAGGCGCTCTTCAACAGATTGTGTCCACAGAACAAGCAGGGTTTGAACATTCGTGCTTCGGCACACTGACACACGCAGATGCTCGTGATTTGCAGGAGTCCGATCCCTGTCAGCCGTGCAGAAGAGGCGACTCGAGAGACTCGGTATTCCCGTAGTGGACGACGCCAACAAACTGGCGGTGGAGGACAGAAAGAGATTCTCTAGGTACAAAATAACGCAACTTGGAAACCTTAAGTCCTCAAACCATACGAAATAGCGTGAGGAAAGAATAGTTTTCCCTATCGTCCCCCTCACCCCATTTCGCATGGTTTAAGGTTTCCAAATAGCCAAAACAACTCCGATTAAGCAATAACTGTCGGAGTGACTTTTCAGATTGAATATCGACCCCGACCACATCACCTGGCACAGAGTGCTCGACACCAACGATCGCTTCCTACGAAAGATCCAAGTTGGATTGGGTGACATGGAGAAGGCACACTCCAGAGAGACTCGCTTCGATATTGCTGTCGCGTCGGAGGTTGGAGAGTTTTATCGCTGAAGCAAATCGTATACCGACGAATTCAGCTCATGGCGATCCTCGCTTTGACGAGAAGCTTGGCTGACATGCGAAAGCAGATCGCGAAGATCGTCATCGGCACGGACAAAGAGGACAACCCAGTGACCGCGGATGACATCGGCGTCACCGACGCGCTGACGGTGCTCATGCGCGACACTGTTAAGCCGAACCTCATGCAAACGTTGGAAGGAACGCCTGTCTTCGTTCACGCAGGACCATTCGCCAACATCGCCCACGGCGCAAGCAGCATTCTTGCTGGTAGGGCTAGTTGATTGGTGTTAGAGAGCTGATCATACTGATTGAAGACATGGTTGCGCTGAAACTCGTCGGCGAAAAGGGGTTCGTCGTGACGGAGGCTGGATTCGGAGCGGACATCGGCATGGAGAAGTTCTTCAACATCAAGTGCAGGTTCGATCGAAAAACTCCTAGCGGCAATTACGAATGGGACGGAGTGTTATAGCTAAAGATAGACGAGAGGATGAGATTTGAAAGAAATATTGAGAAAAAGACTCCGCCACTTAGTAACTCCCATTAGCAGACGATCCAATTTGGACAACAAAAATCCGAAACATCCTCTAGACAATCCGGCTTGATCCCTTCGGCAGTCGTCCTCGTCGCCACTGTTCGTGCCCTGAAGATGCATGGCGGCGGTCCTCCCGTTGTGGCCGGAACACCGCTGAAGCACGAGTACACCGAGGAGAACCTCGAGCTGCTCGAGGCTGGATGCGACAGTAATCTGAGGAAGCAGGTATGAAAGGCAGTTACTAAATGACGAGCTGACGGAATCTATAGTTAAGGATAGGAAAGGTAGGTAGGGTGGAGTGAAATAGTGTGGGAAAAGCGAGAGTTCGCGTCAGTGCGTCATAAAGTAGTTGTTGGTAAAGGGCGAGATTTTTATTGAAACCAAGCTTGAATCCTAGGACTCCGACGAATTCTCTATTATTTCAGATCGAGAACGTCGCGTACTTCGGCATCCCAGTAATCGTATCGGTGAACCAGTTCGCCACCGACACCGACAAGGAACTCAATATGGTCGTCGAGAAGGCGAAAAAGTACGGTGCATACGACGCAGTGATCGCCAATCACTGGGCGAAGGGAGGCGAAGGAGCTTTCGATCTGGCAAACGCGCTCTTGAAGGCCACCGAGAAACCGGCGAATTTCAAGTAGGTTTTGAAAAATTCGAGGATTAAAGAATGAAACAAAAACATCTTGATTGGTTGATATGGTAGTGGCAGAAAAACTAGAAATGTTTCAACAAGTTGAATGATCTGCATTTCTGTATTATTAACATTGCTAGGTGTGTAGCACTTCATAAGTTTCGACTAATCAAAGATACAAAGTGATTGAATAATGAATGTTGTAAGAATATGCGTTGTATTTTAGTCATGTTTCAAGAGTTTTGATATCACAGAGAAAGATCAATGGATATGATTACAATCCAATTCGTCATATACATACTTAATAAATAAACAAGCTGAACTTCAGATTCCTCTACCCGCTGGAAATGTCGCTGGAAGATAAGATCCGCACCATTGCTCAGGTATAACATACTTATGATATTTTTGGCTCAGGACTAACTTAAAGTCGGATCTAAAATAATCGCGAACTGAATTGCAGAAGATCTACGGTGCGAAAGATATCGAGTTGAGCGAGAAGGCCAAGAAGAAGATCGAACTCTACACCAAACAGGGCTTCGGCAAACTGCCAATCTGCATGGCAAAGACCCAACTCTCACTCTCTCATGACCCCACCAAGAAGGGAGCGCCAAAAGGTAATATCAATTGTGATGAAAGATAAATCAGTTTTAAATATTTGCTTGGAGGGATGAACTTTCTATGGTTGATGGAGGTTGTATTGGGGCGTTTCAAAATTTCATAAATTCAGCTTTTATTTGGAGTAGTAAATATGCTGAGTCATTAACATAAGTTTCAAAGATTTCTCTTATGAGGAGTGCAGCTGCTAGCTGTAAGGCTAATGAAGTATCCGACTTGCATCACTATTTCATGCATAAAACTTAACCAAGGCGATAATGTTTTAGGAGATTTATAAGCTTCAAGATAACTCTTGTAATGAATCAAATTTCTATGAATAATTTTGTTCAAGACATGATCTGGGATTGCCACGGCATAAAATGCGAAAGTTTAGATTTTATGCTGCCTGTACGCGATGTGTCCGCTTCCGTCGGAGCAGGGTTCATCTTCCCCCTGTGCGGCGACATCATGACCATGCCAGGACTCAACACAAGACCATGCTTCTACGATATCACGATCGACCCCGAGACGGAGATTATCGATGGACTATTCTAATTGATTTTAATATCATTGATCTTGAACATGCATTTTCCTAAATTTTTCACTTACTCCTTACTTTTCATGCTATCTAAACTCGTGTAATATTAGTGTAGTTGTATTATTATTTACTTATTTACACTGTGAAATAAAGCTAGTTAATCAATAAAATCTTATACTTTAAACACAGATACAGTGTACACATCTGATTATTAACAGGGCTATCTGAAGTTCGAAAAAATCGAACTTGAACTGAACTTCCAGACAGCTCGAAGTTCAGTTCAGTTCGTACAACCCTGATTAAAAGGAATATTTATTTCAGTTGCAATTTTTCAGCGTCTTCATTGGATGTCTTCGAGAGTTGTCTGTATCATGCGCATTGAAATTAAATTATTATTTCACATTTTATTCAATAAAATTTCAATATGAAACCTGAGATTATATTCAAGCTTTATTTATGTCAACTTTTCCGACTTCACGCCATCTATTCGTTTGTGGATCGTATTCCTCGATTGAATTACAAAAATTTGCATATAGCTCTTGAAATCTAAGTTAGAAAATATTCTGTATAAAGATCTGCAAAATCTCAGCTCACATTCCTCCGACTGCATACAATTTTCCATTTGCAGCAACAAGTGAATGATCCCATCTTGCATAATTCATATCAGGGATGGAAGAAAATCGGCTGACAACTGGAGCTGAGGGGTCGAAACACCAACAAGATTTTAATGCATCACCACTAAATATATAATTATGTATTATTTATCATACAAAATTAACGACTATCGTCCTCCAGTTAGGTAAACTTTTCCATTTAACGATGCAACTCCAAAATAACCTCGTCCATCTGGAATCGCTCCAATTTCAATCCATTTCCGTTCATTGTCTGATAGTCGATATATCTTTCTACTTCTATAATCGTCAATAACTGAATATCCATAATTACAATAATGAATGTGCTATAATGTTACCGTATAAAATTCCATCGCATGTTATTGTTTGAACACCAATAATTGAAAGAGGAAAAGCAGGTCCTGTTTGCCATTGTCCATCCGTTAAAACCTGAAGTAATTATTTAATGGACTTTCATTCGATCTTCTTACATCAACCCGATTAGAATTCCATCCACCCAAATGATACAATTTGTCTTTGAAATGAATCACAGATGCATGAGCACGCCATTCAGGAGGATTTGGACCTGTAAAGTTCTTTGAATCGATCATTCATGGATTTGTTGAGCAGACCTCTTGAAATTTGTCGAATATTCAAATCATATATTTCGAATGATTTCTTTACTTTGTCAATTCCGAAAATCTGAAATATACGAAATTATTCAAAATAACGAACATAAGAATTTACTTTATTCTGTGTAGTTGCTACTTCATATGGCGCATAATAATTGTGGAATTTTGCAATCTCTTCGACTGAGCAGGTAGATGAATTGAACAAGCATATTCTTCCTTCACCATTATTTGAATAGAAATCTAAATTATAATAAATTATTGAATCTCTCATTCCGTTAAATTTATTCTTATTTCTTACAGTAAAACAACGTTTTATGCGAATTGTTGAATGAATTGTCTCCTCCAATCTACAAATTATTGATATTTCGGGCTAGTTCATTCATTGCCTTATTAATCAATGGAAGTTCAATTCTTTTCGAAAATTATCATTTCCATTTTAATAATGATTATTTATTTTCAAAATTCAAAAGAAACGACATTTTGGATAGTCCTCATCAAATCCCTCCAATGGTTTATGATGGATTGAAACCTTGCGGTAATTTTTAGACATGAATCATGCATGAGGAGGCTCTATCTTATCGATTTTGTGTTTTCCGTTGTAAAATGGCACCATTTTGAAAAAAAGTAATTCATTGCAGAAAATGTAATTTGAATTTCCTTACGGTTTTGGAAAGAGGATTTGTAGAAGTTGGCATAGGTTTACCACTCATCTTGACTGAATTTGGTTGACTTCGAATTCAATCAATGCTTATCAGCGGATTCTTCGCGTGTTATAAAACGAGCTAATATTAGTCAGCTAAATAAACTTGGAGAAGATAATGCAGATGCGCCGTAGGAAATAAGGTATTCATAATTTAATGAAAGTTTAGCAATTCTAACGCATGACATGCAAATTAATCTTTAACACAATTTCATTTTTAGCAGAACAATTCAACTTTTCAACTGATATCATACACATCATTGATTTGATTTGAAACATTGGCAACGAAATGATGAAATATCACAACAAATTCGACTTCAATGCTATTTCTTCGAGGTGTTCTTACTATCTTCCCTTTTAGATAATGCTGAACATCGAGATATGGTATGCCCAAATAGGTTGAAATGATCGAATTAATTGTTTTGTCGAGAAGAGTATTCTCTTGGGAAATCATCATTATCAAATGAATGATATGACGAGGATTATGATTTAATTGCTCGAGGACTGCGGGAGGGAGGAGAGGGTTTATCGTCTATAAAGTGACTTATGTCAATAACGGATGATTTACTTATTTTTAAAAAGCTCTTACAAGCAAATCAAGCTCTTCTTTTTCATTTTATCTTTTCGACTGATCCGAACATTAATTAATGTCTAGGTCTGAGTCCGTACAGCCCTGATCCAATATCATTTTCTTTAACAATGGAACACAACGCCTTTAATTTATGTACCTTCATTGTAGGATTGTGTCGTAATTTTACCTGAAAGATAGATAAATGCAAGAATGAAAATGTTAGAGCATGCATGGTTATGAAAATTTCTTCCTTTAATTTTTGAACTATTCATTTACTTATTAATCAAATACATGATTTATTGTCTATTTAAAATTTCAAATAAAACGAGAATAAACATTTTGAGATTTTCATAGATTAATTATTGTTGTCCGTCGTTCAGTTATCCTTTGCAGGATATCCAGGAAGTACCACGAGGAGGTAGACGAACATCACTTCCCGCCACACAATAACACACACACACACCTGAAAATTTAAATATTTAGATTTCTTAAGTTGTAATTCTTTGATTTTTTTTATCCAAAAAGTGAAATGTTGTGAACGATGAAATTAAATAAATTATTCGTAGGGCCCATAGAACGATTTTAAGGGACTTACAACAATTTATATTATACATTCCGTAAATGGAGATTGTTGGGAATAAAAGCATTCGGCATGTCTCACTAGTAGACTGAGTCGATATGATGGTGGATTGTTTGCGCATAGGGACCCTTCCACTATCTATCCCCCCAATGCACTTTGTTCCCTGATAAGACATGAAAGAGAGAGGAACGGACAAAAAACATGCAAAAATTCTCATTACTTATGCCACAACCTAATATTTAAAACAAAAAAAAATCCGGTGACATATGTTGAGCAGCAAAAATGTTACTTTTATCCTGACGCAGAAAGTGCGAGGAAGGAGGAAAAGAAAACATTTTCTAACATCGGGGGTAGATTAGATCTGATAACGTAGAAAAATTGCAACTTTTCTACGAAATGGAAAAAGCGAAAGTCGCAATTTGCGACATAAAATGGGAGGGATTGATCAGAGCAATTGCATCATTTGAAAGTTAGTATCAATCCCGTATTCCCTCTAATAGAAGGGCATGATCTTCTATCCTCAGGCTTCAAAGTTTCGAAAAAAAATGCAAGATTTTAAACTTGATAACTCTAAATCTAATAACCGTATTCACTTCAATTCAAGTCTGAATCCATACACTCGATGCACTCTGAAGAACATTACAAAACAGTGTTTAGGGTAATTTGAATTGTTGTGTGATGGTCAGTTCTGTAATTTTGCGGTGCCCTTTCAGATGGAGATGCCATTCAATTAGAAAGAAAACTAGATGACAGAGTTCAAAAGGTGAACATTTTTCGAGTCTTCGAGTTTGTAGGGCACAGATCTAGGGAACACTTTCGTCAGACGAAAAGAAACTATATGAGGTAGAGGTCTTACGAGCACAATTATAGTTATGACACTAGGTCGCATAAGCAATTTTTTGGCTGATGATAATTTAGAGACAGGACTTTGCTAAGAAAATATACTGGGTGTAGGTCGCAAGGGCTTTCTGACTTAAGTCCTCCGTAGGTCTGAAAATATATGAAACAGGAAGATCAAGTTATTAGATTTTCATCGCCATGCACATAAATTTGAAACAGCTATTTAAATATTTTATTATTTCGAACTATTAAAATTTGTACACGGGTCCATGTTTGGACTTATAACGCTCGCCTTGTTTTAGATGCTCTGGGAGTTTCAGCGGAACTAGTCGGTGATAGAATATGATCCACAGAGCAGCAGCCGTGCCAGCGAACACAATCTCCATCGCCCAGGCTGGTCTGAATGTTTTCTTTTTCATTCTCGCTGGGAAACTTACGGGCGTATTCATAGTTTTCGACATCGTGTTAATGTTAAGAGATTTTACGTGTAAATTTATGATATATCAATGTCGAGCGTGTGCAAAAATTTGCACGTAAAATCACTTGACGTTGACACGATGCCAAAAATGTGAACGCGCCCTATAAACACTTTTGGAATCATCGTCATAAAGTCTATTTTTGCCTTGAAAAATACGAAACATAGTTTAATATTTGTGTGAAATACTCGAAATAATACAATCATAAATACTTATCTCATTTTAACAATGATAAATTATGAAACATAATGTACTTTCACATTTCATGAGTTCATTGAGAAAACGTTTAGCGATCGAAGTAATTTGCATTTTAACACCGACAAATCGTATTACCTAGGTCCAAATTTGGTGAACAAATTAGCGACAAATATAGGACCGCACATCCTAGCCGTGCTGCCACTCAATAGCAATATACCCTAAAATTGAATAATTAGCACACCCTCAGGTATCAAAGTAAACAACCTGCATAGTTCCTTGATTCCTTGGACCCAGCATCGTTGAGAACACCGTATTCATCGATACGTTGATTAGTGAAAATGACAACCCACAAATGGTCATGTAAGAAATAACGTAGAGATACTCGTTTATTCGAGGGGTATATTGACACCTAAATTCGAAATATAAGGCTCTCAAGATAAAACAAATAGAATATCATGGTGCTCTAATTTGGTTTGATTAAAATCATACCAATCGAACGACGGTTTGCACCCAAGTGGGTCGGGATTTTTGACGAGGGTGCCGTTGATTTCGATGTCTGAATTTCGAAATTCCGACAATCAATTTTGACATTTCTCTGAAACTCGGACATCGATTTCAGAATTTGTTGTCGATGTCCGATTTCTTTTATTCCTTACATTCCTGCTGATAGTCGATTTTCCTTGTCATGCCCCACCAGGGAAATGTCAAAAGGTGGAAAATCACGAGACCCGAGAGGCCACATATCGTGCCAATTCGATGATTGATTCTGAACTTAGCAGCGTTATTTCGGCGAATGACGTTGGGATTAATTCTTGTCGCTATTGAAAAATAGTGATAGAGAACGCAATAGAAGTGATGCTTGGTTGCAAAAAAGGTGATGATACAAATGATATATCGATATCGATACTATAATTATCTTCTTTTAAATATTATTGAAAAGTATTGATGAACACATATGTACAAGCACGTTATGTGTTAGATTCCAAAATAATACTCTCCATCGTCTCCGAGATGAATCCTTGCAAAAAAGGGTATCCACGAGCCTTAGCCTATGTGTCTGCTCTCGTTTTTGCTCTGCTCCTTCTTATTTTCCTCTAGTCTCGATGCGTCGCATTCGCAGGTTATAGCCGCAGGGTGTCATATGACAAGGCTCATATCGAGGACAATGGAGAGTAGATATGATAAAAAATATATTGATTAAAACCGCTCACTTTTTCCCGAGATCATACTTGACGCTAAACACATAAATAACGAATGAAACTGCGCCGAAACCTAGATGCTGAAGCGAATTATACCGAACCGTATCCTGCTTATTCCAACTAAACATCGTCATCGATAGCGGAGGCCCTATTCTGAATAGTTATGTGTTTAAATTAGTTCATATAGTTATTGACAGTCTACGAAGAAATATTTTATAACAAAAAATGAATGTTTCAATTTTAGAGGTATCATTTATGTTTACCTAGTTTATTGGTGGTCTGTGCGCCATTATTTTAATACATATAAATTAACTTACGTTTCTAGGTTCGTGATGACAAACATCTGGGCGAATCTCGTAGCGATGCACACGAAAACACCAATCATGTCGAATTTCGGCAAGGCGAAAAACCTGGCGTGATCTTCTAAAAATCCCAGATAAAAATCGAAAAAAAAATGAAAACCAGGACAACTTGGAAACCACAAGTTCTCAAGCATGTCAATATATTTTAGCAAAATATGTTTTCTGACCAGCTCTTATCCTATTTGGCATGGTTTGAGTGCCTGGGGGCTTCTGATTTTAAATAATTCAGAAAGTTTTACCATTTTCCGTTTGGACTTTCGCTTTTATTCCCACGGTGGATTCTCGGAATACGAAGAAAACCGCTAGGAAACATCCTACATTTAGCAGGATCCCAAAGTAAGCCGGAGCCGTGTACATATCAACGCCTACTCCGCCTAAAACTCGAGCATTTTCAAATATGGTCATATTTTGAAAAAAAAATTGCATGCATTTTTCAAGCTTTCGAATATTTTCTTCTCAGAAGTTATTTTGGCAATCAAGTATTCAAAGCTAATGGAACGTACCTGAACTATGAAATCCAGGATAGCCAATAGGATTGAAAACTATCTGAATCGCCGGTCCCACGGTTAAACCCAGAGCAAAGGCGCCGGAATTCAAAGCTATTGATCTAGACCGATCCTCGACGGTAGAAGCCGTTACAGCGTAGGTTTTTAAGATCGCAATGATACCTAATTTTTCATATGTGATAATGTTTTGGCCCTCTGTATTTACAGACGGATAACAGACACAGATGGCTTTTTCTTATTTCTCCGCTTTTCCCGCATTCCCTGCCCTCCCTATTCGTCTGTGTAAATACTGGGGGACCTAATTTTTGGCAACTTTTCCCACCTGCCCCGAATCCAGTGACCAATCTGGCGACGAAAATGCACCATTTAGAAGGATAAGGCAAAATCTCGGTCGAAACATAGAGCATATTACCAATGATCATTAGAATGATCCTGAATAACCGTTAAAACGCAACTAAGTGGTAGTAAAACGGTAACAAACCCCAGCAAGATTGGTACCCTACATTGTCCTATGCGATTTGCGATGAACCCAAATAGTGGGCATGATATAGCTTGGGCTAAACTATAAATAGCGTTAATGTAACCGTAGAATTCCTCGGATATTGTAGAGTCCAGCTGGAATGGTACCAAAGCTACCAAATTGTAACAAAGTGGTATAAAGTGGTACCTGAAGAAGGTAAGGCCAAATTGAAGAAAAGTATATTGTAAATTGAACAGCGGCGAAGAATGTAACGGCGCTGGCAATAGCTAAGGACACCCATTCCGTTTTCTTCTCGCATTTTATAGGCTCTATGGGATTTCTGGAATGGCAAAGTGTTATAATGGTAACGCTTATGGCTTAAGCTGTCTTTGGAAAAATTAAACTCACTTTTCTATGATACCATTATGCTTCATAGCTTAAAAAATATTTCTCAAGGTGGTAGAGAATAGGATTATGAGTCAATTTGATCAATTGATACAGTAAAACACGATTTGATGTCGAATGTTGGCAATTTATCTGAAACCAGGCCGCTTGATACTATTTTATAGAGAAAAACGAGGATGATAAAATTTGATGTTTTGATATTCGGGGCTGGAAATGTGCGTGAAAATTTGCACAAAAGGAGCCAGAAAACGCGTGTGCATACAATAACAAAATACGACGTCACGGATAAAGAAACAAATAATCAATGATAGATGGTTTTTTGAGGTTTCAAAATTTCTTGTGGTAAGATTAAAAATGTTTTAATTTTTTCGAATAGTCATTAAAACAATACTACAGCAGAATGCATTTTCTCAGAAAAACTAAATAATAATAAAAATTGAAAAAAAAACACATTAATCCTAACGCGAATCTTTTGGCCGACCACTTGCCGCCTTGCATTCGTCCGTCTGTGTTACATTGTACATGATGGAAGACTCGAGTTTTGTCCTGTCGTTTCTCCTTTTTTTGCGGCTACTCTCCCAAAATTCACGGATTTTTTTTGCGATTTCAATGACATCTGCCCCTGAAGATTATGCTAATTTCTCTCACTCCTCGTGCGTAGTTGTGCACTCTTGCTCTCTAAAATTCTCCCAGAAAATAGCGCGTTCTTCTTTTCCTCTCGAATTTCGGCTATCTCTTATCATTTTCGAAATGTCTGGTTCTCTCAAATTTGAATAATATTTTATTTCGATGTTTCCTCCGATTTTCATATACTTTTACCTCCCGAATTCAATTGGCGCTGATCTTCCAAAATCAAACGGGGGAAAAATTGCTGTATTTTGAACCTTTTCGCCGTGACTATTTTGAAAATATTTGATGTTTCAGATGTTTTATGAACTCGTCTACCGATATGATCAAAGGGTTCAATTAGCAACGTGATGAATTTAAGTGCAGAACTTTGGTGGAGAAAAATGAAATCATAGGGATTTTTTGTCTGGATAGGGTATTTTTCAAATCATCCAGAAATGCAAATTCATGCAAAGTTTAGAGCCGAAATTTATTTTACGGTCCTTCAAAATGTTCGGAACGGACGAGGAATCAGGCTTGAAAGAAAATCCGAACCACTATATTTGTTTTCGAGTAAGTCGTTTTTTGCAATGCATTTATTTTTTCAAGCTTACCACAACTTTTCTAACTTTCTAAAATTTGCGTGCTATTTCTCCAGCGCAAATGTCAATGAAGCTTTTGACCCGACACATATAAGGGATAAATAACGGGGTTGAATAAGAGGGTCTGAGAAATAGATGGTGAGAAATAGTGAGGATAATAGTGCTCCAAAATGGGAGGGTCGGGAAAACCAGACACGGATGTGCCCCTAGGGTGATTATGCTGTTAGACACTTCCTTCTGGAGTGGAGGGAGGGTCCGTCGACGAGCGAGTGAGTCTGCGCGGAGTTTTTTCTGCCCACCAAATTTCAGCCCCTTCTCAAAATCTCCGAAATCTCAGTGATATCTCCGCGAAAATCAGCGCCTTCGGACGAGTTTTTGAATATCCTTAAAATGGGCCGCATTTGATGTTGCGAAAATTGGCCCCATAATCTCCGGACACAATTTTCAAAGTTAGCCCCCTCCCAGATTTTTCTCGCGCGCACGCGCGGTCATATCAAGGCCAATCTTAGCCGAAGACGAGAGCATTTTTGGATCTATGATACTTTCATGTCAGATTTTCGGGACACATTTTTTGAGATTCCACCGATTTTTTGTAACTTTCTTGAGAAGTTTGGAGTAATTATCTAAATTCTGGGGAACATTTGGATAATTGGAACTTCAAACTTGGGCTCGACATTTGTTGACTAATTATCGCATTTCATGCAATGGAGTTTCAAAATAGGACTTTGAATTTCCTTTTTGTCTGTTGTAAACCCGGAACACTGATGCCATTTTTTGATTAGAACTCTAAAAATTGCGAAGATTTTGGAGTTTGACAGTTTTTTTTTCGATTTTCAACTCTTATTTCTGGAATTAGGCACTTTTTTGATTGACTTCTTTGCAGAAGCTCGAAAAAAGCGCATTTAATGAATTTTCTTGAGTGGAGGTTGAAATAGATGGACTCTGAAGTTAGGAATTTATTTAGAAATGAAATTTCTTGTTTGGTTATTTTTCTATGTTTCAGAAATCACATAGCTTAAACTCAGTTTTTTTTTCAAATTATATTCTTTGTGTGTCATTCCTTGGGCATATTCGAAAAAAATTGATTGAAAAAAATCTGCACCATTTTCACGTTGATTTTTTTCGCACTACTCAAAACATTTCGACATTTTTTGTTTCAGATGCCATCCTTTTGATTTTCTTCCTTTCAACACCAATCAGCTGGCAATTAGTGGATCTGCCCTTCAATCAAGCAACCCATCAATCTCCCGCTCCAATCACAAATCATCAGTCCCAGTCGATCCCAGATCAGTTCCCAGGATCTGGGAGGAAAAAAACGAACGTGAGTGTACCACCCTAGCTTTTCCAGAACCGTTTACTTTTTCAAGCTCCTCTACGCTCTCTCTCTCTTTCAACTAGAGACACCACCTTGATTATCAGTCAAGAAAGGGCAAAAATCTAACTCGCTATCCACTGCATCATACTCCGTCATGAGAGGAAGATTCGCGCATTTCTGCATTATGTGCTTGGGCAGCGGAGACGAGAGAGCATTAAAAATGGAGAAATTATGAGAGGCTCGGAAAAAGTAAACGTTTCTGGAAGAGCTTCTATATAAGTGACACAATATAATTTTAAAGTAGGCACAATTAAACAAATTAAATTATATGATGATTAACGTAAAACTATATCAGCACTTTTCAGAACTACGAGGAGATACTCAACTATTTGATCCCAGAAGATGGTATTCCCGATCAACCTCCCACAATTGGTGCCTAGCAGCACAGCGCGGACAGCTAGATACGTCCAACAACAGAACGAGGCACAGTTACATCGGCAGCCTGACGTGAGCAATTCTATTGAAATCATGGCACTCATAAGGAAACTGAGAGTAGTTTGTGTTTTTCTAGACTATATGACGATAAGAGCACACTGAGTACGTTGAAAGTGATGAAATGGAAATGCATGAACTAGATTCAGACCTAGGGAGGAGGATCGTCAGAGAACCCCGCACCCTATCTCCTAGTTTATTTCCGTTTGACGAAAATGCTTTTAGAATTGACTAGATTATATCGCGATGAAATGATATCATCATGATAATGTTGATATGTGGAAGTTCAAGTTTGCAAATATTTACTATTCCCATAATTCAAAAGCGGAATTGTTATATATTTTTCGAACATCAACACCAAATTGCGTGAAACGTATGCGCATAAAAATGAAGAAATCGATAAATCGCGTTCGCAAAACAATATGCATCATCGTGTGTTTTACACAACGCTTGAAAAAATACACAAGTTCACGGGTGTCACATTACAGGGAAGGTGCCTAGAGTATGCTCTGAAATAGCCAAATTAGCGTTAACCTGGGTTAGCTTAATTTGTTAGATCACGCAAAAAAATTAGCATAAGTTGAAATTTTGCAGCCTCTGACGCCGTTGGTGATGGCGCCACCACTGATGGTGCAGCACATCGCTCAAAACCTGCACACGGAAATGCAGTTCGGTCTGAGCCCAGCAACAACTGGCGGGTTCTTCGCCTCGGTAAGTTTCTTTTTCCCCACTTCCTCACTCTCTGCGCCCTATCACTCGTCTCCGTGTATTAACATAGCAACAAGAAAACCGTCTGCCATAGCTTCAAGATTTTAGAAAATTCCTCTCACTCTCCTCCTCTGCGTCCTATCCCTCAGCCCATGTATTAGCATAGGAAATGGGAAACAATCGTCTAGGATAATTTTAAGATTTTAGCAAGTTATCCTTTTTCTCTTGTTCTTTCGTGAAGCTCGTTCTCGTACTTTTACGTGTGGATTAACATAGCATATTGAAAAGCGCCTGAGATATTTTTTGATTCCTCTTTTATATCCGTTTTTTCGCCGGATCTTTATTAATGATTTGATATAGAGAAATTGAAAGGTGAGCCGAAGCGAGAGAAATTTCACGTTTGATAGGGTTGTGGGAGTAGATCTATCAATGTATGAAACTCAGCTGCGAGAGAGCGAATTTTCATGATTCATTCCGAGTTTTATGTTTTACAAATTATTTCCCTCAATAATTCAGTCATTAGTTACTTGCGATGACTTTCGTCTCTTAATTAAAAGATCAAATTTTCTATAATAACCGAATATTCATGATTAATGTTTAAATTTTATACGTCCCAGAAATGATTGTCTTCACCAATTATAAACTTTCCGCGATTCTGTCAGGGCTGTTTCTTTCTTTCGGAAAATCTTACGAAACTTACTATAGTGGTCTCTAAAATGCTCGTTTACCTAGATTTCTCCGAAGCTTCAAAAATGAATTAGGCGATTGACTTTAGCAACTTCTTGCAGCATAGAATGTTACGAGGCAACATTTCTATACTTGTTACCTAATTTCGTATGCGAACGCTAAATTATCCTAGGTAAAAGGCGTCCAAAAAGAACGAGTTTCATGCATTATTGAGGGCTACTCTTGGACTATCAAAGGTTTTCTTCACTTCATTTATTGTCATGGTTTCTGAGTTTTGTTGATGTTTTTTTCCATTTAATTTATGAAACAAATCAACGTTATAATTAATATCGAGCCTCAATTTTTAGATTCAATTTTCTGAATCATATTCAATAATCTTTATATATTATTTCTCAATCAACTACTTCTCGTATTAGCTAAAATATTTAATGCATTAGAATATAACAAATTTTGAATCATTTAATTTCCTCGAATTGTTGTGAAAATAGCTTGGTTGCTCATTGATTATTGTGGGTTTTTTTTTTCTAATCTCTACGGCTCACTAATTTTGCATCCCCCTTCTTTGAGCGTCTTTTTCTTCTTATATGGTCTAAATATGAATTTCGCACATGAGCCAATAATCAAATTAGTCCGCAGAAGGGACCATTGCGCGGGCATTTTGGCCCAGGTCTTGAAAATTCATCTGAAGAATATGTACTTTAGGATCATTTTTTCCATTTAATTTTAAATTATCGTGAAAGTTTGGTTCGATCTTGCATATATTTTTTTTTGAATTACTCCTTAGATTTTCGATATATGAGCATTTTTATTTCGTTTTTCTGAGATTAAGGAAGCATGAAGCGTTAAGTTTTAGGAAAAAGTCATTTTGACGTATTTATTCCAAGGTGGCTTAGGTGCCAAATATTTTTGACACCTGGACCAAGCTTTTCCTTCAAGATAAATCAAAATTTAAGCATTTGAATGAATGCTTTTTTCTAAAATTCACGTCCTTTTCTTGTTTGATTTTGTAATCGGATTCCTGAATTACCCGTTTTGCGTATAAGGAAGTTAGGCCGCGAGAAATCTTAAGCAAATAGCGCCATTTCGTCTGCAAAGATATTCGTTTGTTGTTTTGAAACGTTCAAAAATTTCTTTAATTCTCTAAACTTAAAAAGCCGCTACAAATATGTTTCTGTCTGAGGTTGGTATCAACTCATATTTCAAACTGATCAATTTGTAGTTTTTATCATGAGTTTACCATTGCCAGTTTGTAGTTTTACCATATTCACAAACATAGTACATGCTATATAGGGCATACGGATAGGACCAGGTAGGGAGTAGATTATTTTGGCAAAAAAGCACCCTACCTGGCCCTATCCCTATGCCCTATATCACATGCACTACGTTTACGCATCTGGTAAAAAGCTACAAACTGGCAATGGTAAACTTATGGTAAAAACTACAATAGGCCCTGATCTGGTCAGATAATTTGGAAAATCCGAAATTCTGCTCCACTACTAAGTTTCATCGTATATTTAGCATTGGAGCAGATTTTGCACTAGATATTTTTGGTAATGTCAAAATGTTTGCAGGGCCTACTACGAACTCGCTCAAGGCCTCGGGCCTTTTCTATGCTACCACTCCAACACTCGATCAGCCACGAGGATCTAACTGCGCTGGATCGAGTAAGAACGATGCCAAAGTTTGGAAAATAAAAAAAAAATTAGCTCCGTCTCGTTTTTTGCAAAGTTAGGATGCTGAACGATATTAATGATATTGATGAAAGTTGACTTATGTAAATTATGAGCTTTACAAGAACTTTCAGGATTAGAATCTAGTAAAAAGTCTTTTTTCCTTTCCAGAGTTGAAAAATTAAGTCTGCTCACTTTTATTCAATGCTAAATATTTTTTCTTCTTTAATATAATAAGGAACTTGATTATGCAAAAAAAACTACCAAATATTATTGTTGTCGCAAAATATTCTCATCCTATATTTTGCGGAATATTAATGAGCCAATTATGACTAATGAAGTGCAGAGATTTATCGCTTGAGATAACGCGTATTTTTGGTGGATATTTTAAAATTAAGGTTTTTTTTTATATAAAAGTGTTCATTTTAGGTGCCACTACTTCAAACATCAACCACAAGTAGGAAATCTAGAGGCGGCGGTTTTAGACAGCGGTATTTATTTAAATGTGTAAATTTACAAATATTGTTGAATTTTAAGACTTCATGATGATTAATAGAAGTTAAGTCGTACAATTTGAAATTTATCCTTCAAAATCCGTTTCACTAACTAATCACAAACCTCGAGAATTTTGATTAGCTAGTTAATTTGATCAACAATAATTTTCGTAACATGTCTATTTTTAGTCATAATTTCCGTGTGTTGAAATCGGTTGGAATCAAAAATCTTTTGATTTAGGTTCGAATTTTAGCTTGGACTTATCACTACATCGATAAAATTTATTTTTCATTTAAAATATTCTACTTTTTAGGAAAAAGTAGGAAAAATTAGACCCACAGAAACGTTTTTATCGATGATGTGGTAAAAAAAGTCAAAATTTAGCGTTTTCGAACATAGGCATATTTTAACTGATGCACATATTTTAGGTATTACCCGCTCTCTCAAGAAGAAACACTGGAGTTGCTACTTCTGCTCAACAACCAAGGGGTCAAGCCCGGTAGGCCGAAAGCATGATTTTTTTCCAAAAAGCCGACGTATTTTTCAATGATTTTATTTCCTGAATATGCGTGTGTTTATTGAGAAGTGGTAAAATCACGTAAGTTTTTTTTAAATGTTCCTATTGCTATCGAATTTGACTACATTCAGTCAATGGACTCATCGAAACTTTCAAGCTTTATCATTTCACAGTTTCGCGATTGAATCACAAAATACTTAAAGCTGAGTTTCAACGAATTTCATATATCTCTATTGATATCCATTAAAGTCAATCACGTTTAAACATACGGCGCTATTTTGGCAATTGTTGAAATGGCGCAACGACGTGATGACGTGCGCGCTATAGTTAGGGACAGGCGAGGGAGGGAAGTAGAGGGAAATGGTGTGGGAGAAGATAGCTCACGTTCTCATCGTCATCCCCTCGATCATTTCTCAGTTGTCGCTATTTTCACTATAATTTAAAGATCGATCTGTCTCAACACATCTTTCTCTGCATTTAATTTTTTAAATTATTATGACTGCAGTTCAATTTTTCAATCCAAAACTAGGTTAACCCAACAAATTTTCTAACCCCAAACTTTTCCATCTCAAATTAGTCGTTTTCTAATGCATATCATTTGGAAAAAAGCGCCGTGCTTTGAAAAACGGCCCTGCGGTTTTTGCCGAAAGGAGGGAAGAAAATGAAGCGGCGCATGTAAATCCCGAATTCAGCATCGCTTGAGGAAAATTCAGCCTAAACAAAACATTTCGCCTTATGTTATTATTCTGTGTCTTCTTTGAATTATTTCCTTTCTTCGGAGAAAAGCACTTCCTTTCAAGTGTTATGAAAATTCATTAGGCGTTTTTATTCGCTAATTTTCCATCTTATGTTCAGTTATAACAAGATGTCCAGTATTATCATAGTTTTTAAATTTTGAAAGCTTGATTTTTAACATACATCAAAAGTATTTCTTTGAAGTAAAACTTTGACTACCATTGACTGCTAAAGGCAGCATGCTTTGATTCATTTTCCAGTCGAAAGCCCGGTCTAGTTACAATTTAAAACAATCTCTATTCTTCGGTTTTCTGCAACGTAACCTAGTTAATTTTTACCTATCACTCAATGTTTTAAGATGTCGGTATTTATCGCCAATGACGAGCTTGAAATGCGTAAGGGAAGTCGGAGAAAGAGTCTGAAGCGATGGAGCGCCAAAAGGCAGGTTTTATGGAGTTAGCATTAGCGCTTGATGTTAGCTTCACTTAACACTTAATTTAACTCTCTAATTTAACTTCATTAATTTCGGATTATAGAAGGAAATCGACCAGTTTAACAACAGTCACTGAACGGGTCGCACTACGAGAGATGAACCGTTCTTTGAAATCAAAGGCTCAAAAATACAACGGAACCGGTGCACCGATACGATTACCCGGAATTAGGCAACCCATCGTGCAGTTTAAACGTTAGTGCTTTTTCTTCTTTAGTTTTATTTGATTCTACCTGCAGAATGAACACAAGAATTATCCGATGTTAAATTTATTAACTCAAGCTATTTATTGAAGCATACATGTTCCCCAAACCTCATTTTTATTTGAATCTAATTTCCTTATTGTCATGCGCAGTGCGCACTCTCGGACATACTGAATTATTCAAAGATTTGCGTGTAACTATGATATCTGCATACATCTGCTAATACACACATCTTGCTAGGTATTATTCTTGAAACAGCACGATATATCATACATGTTTCATCGATATTCAACTCGTCACCTAATTTGTAATAAAGGTCAGTTCGTTAATTCTTAACCAATCAATATGCAATTCCACAAGGCCTACATACCCATATATGGGATTATCATCACATTTTTCATATTAAAAAGGTAGAACTGTTTTGTTGCTTATAAAATATTCTAAATAATCTAAAATAAGCAAGTTAGAGTGCATAAAATAGCATTTCGTCGTTTCTATTTTCGAGCTATTTGGAGTAGCGTTTTGTTAACTCATCCGTGATGCAGATAAAAAGAGCAACAAAGCAAATGATTTCTCCTCCTTTCTTCATACATGAATTCAGTTCTTTGTTCTGTCTGTGTCATAAAGAATTAGTACACAAGAGGTAATCTGGACTTATTAGTTTATACCATTAATTTTACTATACTAAATATGTGTATTGACTAAAACTTGTAATTATGCAACAGAGGCCTGCGACTATAGCGTCTTCGGAGACGGTAAGCAAGTCGATTTTATCATTTGCTATTTAGTTTTTGTAAGAATGTTAATTCACCCATGTATCAGCAATTAAATATCATCTTAAGATCCATTTTATTTTGAATCATATTTCATTCGGTTACTTTTAAACCTAAATCATTGTGATATCTATCCACTTTAGCATTGTTAGGCCCCATGTTCATAATCGACTCTAAAATGACTAAACTTATTTAAAGTTGACTTTTCTAAGAATCCGATGTTCGTCGCGTGGGCACTTCGAAACGTTCGGGAATCGCTCGCACAAGCCGACCCCCTAGCCGCTTCCATCGCCCAGCGAGTCTTGAAGCACAACAAACTTCCCGATCAACTCACAAGAGCTCCACTGCTATTACAGTTCACTCCATTCGGACAACCAACTGCGCCGGGATGTGAGTTGTTTTTTCTCTGGACGTGGATTTTGGTTCATTGAACCTCCCAGGATTTTTAATGATTTTATGTGAAATTTACGTATGTTTCCGATTCTTTTTTATTCTTTGAATATAACAACCATTTGATAATTCTGCGCTGGTCCAAGATTCAAGTAAAAATAATTAAGGAATTTTACGTGTTCCTAAATTTTCTAAAGACTGCGTCCTATTATGAAATAATTCTCACTCTCTCGAATCTGCTCATATAATCACCGATTAATACTCTATGAAACTTCGAAAAGTCGCAATTTCACTACCTCTGTATTCCCTAACCCAGTCCATCTATATTTTTCTGTGTTTGCGCGAATATGATTGTTGGATTGAGTAAAGCGTCCCTCAGGGTATTGTGTCGTCTCTTCACTTCCCAATTCCGACTTTCCCAAGTGTTGTTTCCATTCCAAAAGCAATGCTGTGCGCGCAAAAAGACGATGTGTTTTACTTGATGCACTCTGGAAATCGCTCCTCTCCATGCTCTCTTGAAATCTTGCTGGCTCCGATGACAAATTCGAATCTTTTCCGCGAAATTTTTGATTTCTTTCATTAAGAGGCATTCTTTATAGAAATCGAACGTACCTGTGCTAAGCTAATCATAATTTTGTCGGATTCTCACAAAGGATGCCTCCTAATTTTTTCCACTAATTTCAATAAATGATGATGGAACGTTTTCTTGAAGCCTGACCCTAATAGAAATTTTAAAAAACTATTTCGTGATCTAAATTTTTGAATCATAACTCTATTGGACTTACTATTAAGCTTAGATTATTGGGATATGATCTTCGATATTCTTGAAACATTTATGACTTTTGTTCCAGAAGAACTTCTTTGAAACGTTTCCCACACTATTATCGCCTAGATTATAATAATTACTGAACTAATTTTTTCACTATTTACATTGAAACACCATTTTTGACTTCCTAATACCGTGGACTTAATCGCCATTAATTTTTAGTTGATTACCCCCCTCTAATCACTCAGTTAAGGGTTAATTAGCAGTATGCTTCAATCTGTTACTGCGCATTTGGGTGAAGAGCGCAAGGGGTCATGGATTTTCGAGTCTTCATCCCCCAGGAGAAATTCGTCGAGAAGATCAGCTTCGCAAGATGCTATTTTAGGTAAAATATGCTAATTTCTGGAATGCTAAATTTCGATTATTTCCCATTTGAATGTTGAATTGTCGTTCATTTTTACTGAGTTTTTTAACGGTGGGCTAGAAATTTTAGGAACGTCCACTCATGATGGCCACTTGGCTCCGCCCACATGGCTTGGAACACAGTTTATCGACGAATATCGGGTAATTATTTCAAACTTATTTTTGCATTTGGACTTCAACATGTAGATCGAATGACCGCAATATTCTACGTATTTATATATGAAATTTTGTAAAGCTTAACATTTTTACTCTTGAAAAGAACTTGGCGAAAATTGTTTCAAGAATTTCGAATCATAACTAAATTTGGGATATTTTTACTGAGCTATTATCACTCATACAACAATTTTAAATTTCGAAGATTGTGGTTAAGATTTTGTGTAGCATAAAACTTAACAAAACGAATTATAGAACTCAGTTTTCAATTATGTAGATTATTATAACAAAGTTTTGAAATCAAGCATGGCTTAGTTTTGTTTTTTTAATTTTTGATTTGCCAGCCCGAACAAGCTTCGATAGGGGACAACCCGATTGGATGGGCCATTTTCAACCCCTTGCCAATACGGCCTCCGACCCTCAGACCCAGGAACCGAGCTCCACTTATAGGTGAATTTTGTACCTTTTTCTGTACGTTTTTCAAGATCCTCATATTTGTAAAATAAACTAGGCAATTCGTAAAAGTAGTACCACAACAAAATCTATACAATTATTCTAGTCATCATATTGATTTTCTAAGCTGAAAAGTCATATCCAGCACTTTCTACTACTAAATCCTTACTCTCTATGCCTTATGGGTAAGCTATTGTTTTTTAATGGCTCATAATATGCATATTCGTTAAATTTTTGGCTACTACTTTTATTAATTGCTGTAAACTAAATTTACTATTGTATTTTCATGTTTTTACGTATATTTAACATATTTTGGACTCATACCCCTTTATTCGATCGAATGGAAATAGGTAAGCAAACTGATTTTCCTATTGACTTTTATAATTTAACGTACAGCGCTAAATTCTTGGACTAATACCTTATTTATATGAACTTTGGGATCGGTAAACTTGACGTTATTTTAATATCCATTTTTTACCAGTATTTATCATTCGATTAAATCACATAAGGTTACAATCTATTGACATCCAAGACTACGGTAGTAATCGCTCATTCAAATAGTTAATAGTTCTACTGAGAATCAAGAATTTAGTTGTTTTGCAAGACGAAGATTCACGCCATTTATTCAGAATTTTCAAAATACGCGGAGATTTTCTTGGATTTTTCCAAAAATATATCTGAATCTTGAAAATCCTAAGAAATCTTTGGACTCGAGGAACCAAGTATTTTCTTTGAATTTGGTGCTCTTTCATAGGTCAATTCAATGTTGATTATAATTCTATTGTGATTGTCTAAATTTATTCAGATTGCGCAGCATTTTTTATGAGATGTCTCATTTCTAAGGTGGAAAGGATTTATTTGGGCTATTTGGAAACCGCGTGAGACTACGAGGTACAGGCGAAATAGTATAGGGTTAGGGTAGGGTATGGAGGATGATAGGCTTTCTTTTCCCACACTGTTGCTCAATGTCTTGTGTCTCGTGGTCTCGCGGTTCCCAAGTTGGCATTATTTGATAGTTTTCTATTCATCGGGAACTCATGTAATCTTGTACAGACATCGGAAGTTTGTCGATCTGATATAAGACTCGTCATTGTCTAATGTTCTCTTATCCATAGTGACGAATAGTGAATTGAAAGTAGACTACGATATTTCTCAGCAGCATTCAAATATCGGACCAACAGACTTCCAACGTCTGATCTTATAAAAAAAAAAGAATTTTTAATTTATCCATTAATGATCTTCAGCCGAAAATCTATCAGTTACGCAAGATACGTTTCAATTTAAAAAAGGAACAATGTTTCGATAAGGCTAATAACGTGCATAGGAGATTTTCTCTATCAATTTGCTAAAAAATGGAATTCTGAAACCTTTTTTCTTCACTTTGAATTTGGCTCATTCTTCTTGATTTCATGTATCCTACGTGCTGTACCCTCATTCTCAAACAAATTTATATTTATAAAAAATTGGGCGAAAAACGCCCATTCTTATTTGCATTTTATCTGAACATCTTCACGCAATTTTCTTTTAGGTAAGAAGATTCCACCCTTTTCTTTTGCCGGCTAACAAATTTCCGGATCAGGGGCGGGTATTTATTTAGCTAACTAAACTAAATTTTCGCCCTTAGTCAAAGATTGCGCGAGGTTTTCTGAAATCGACGTAATTTGACACACGCAGTAAAAAGCGCGTCTTGTTTTGTACCTAATTTTACGACATTTCTCAGCTGATTAAGACGAATTTTCCTGCAACGCTAAATTGACTGTTTACTGAAAAATCTGCTCCGTTGCTAAATTAGAAAAAAAAATCCTCTACTAACATTAGTATTGGAGCAGATTTTGCATGAGCTGTTGATGTTGGTTCATATGTTAAGTTTAAAAAGGAGTTTTCGCGACGCTAAATTTTCGAAGCTAACGCCAAAATGTTCGATTTCCGGCCTTCTTGAACCTTCAACCTTTAGCTTTATCTCAGAATTTTAAATACATCTTTTCGCGCCTACACTTTTCCTTTCGGCTACTTTCTCAGATTAGTTTGCATTTTCAAATCCTTATATTTTCTGCCAAATTTTAGTTATAAAATCCTTCTTTCCTTATAATTTGTTTGAATTTTGATGCTGAAATTTGGGGGTGGTGAATTATGATTCGCGAAAGAAGATAGAGAAAAGTTATGATAGAGGACGAAAAATGCAGAAAAAGAGGAAGAAAACGCGAATTTTTCGTCGGGGCATGTCAAAGGCTGTGTTATGGCAGTTATGTTAGAGTATCCCTTAGAGGCTAAAAAATACAGGCCAGCGCTAGAAGAGAATGCACACTCATTTTTCTTGACACGCTTAAGGAAATAGGCCCTCTCGGATTTTTGGAAGTTAGAGAAAGAGGAAATCCAGACTCATCCTCAAGCCCCACCAGTCAGATTCTAACCTATCAGTTTTTGCTGACTGGTTGTTGTTTTTTCGCTTTGAGGAAGAATCTATTTTTGTTTATGATTTTTGGAAGTTGGATTGTTTAATCGAATTTTTTTACATTTAAACATTTAATTTCAAATTGGATTTTTGCTGGCTTTTGCATATCATTTTAAACGTCGAACTATTAGGGATTTTTTGCATTTGTTCCATCCCGAATTTGGTCAGAGTAGTTTTTGCTGCAAGAGCACAACATAATGTGTCAAATTTAGTTCCTTGATATGCCACTCGATTATGATATTCTCACATATAAAAATGTCTGACTCTGGCATCCTTAACCATATAAAATGCCAGAGACTCAGAGAAAGAGTAATTTTTCTCATATATGGAATGCCATATGTCAGCCAAGTTTGGCGCTTTTCCGACCGATTGCCTGAGGCTATAATTCAATCAGATTCAACGTGCAGAGGAACATCTCTTTTTAGAGAACCGCACGCTCAAAGTTATGAAGATTGTGTCAAACATTTGTTGGAGAAAAAATATACTATCAAAGTTTCTTTTGCTATCTTATCTTTTTTATTTTTATTTTCATATATCACACTTTTATGTTTTAAACAAAAGCTGGCCTTCTCATGTATTTTCCATTTTAAATTATGATGGGAAGTTTTTCTTTTCGATAATCTAATTTTCGACTTTGTTTAAGATAAAGCTGATCTTCATGCATACTTCATCTCTTTATTTCGCAAAAGTTTCAAGAAGATCTGGTATCTTCATAAAAATTGAATATTTTTGATTGAGGTAAAGAAGTATCATCTTAAATTTGCTTTAAATTTTATATACTGACTCAACTAAACATAATATATTTAGAACTTTGTATATATTGTCCTGGCGAACTTTCAACAAACAATCCTCAAATGGACTCTAAGCGATAATTCCTAAACAATGTGCGCAAAAACGTGCAGGAAAATGCCTAATTTTCTCTGGATCCTCGAATTTTTAGCGCTCTCTCAAATAGTCCTTTTTCGAATATTCAAAAGACAGCTGACGTACGGCATTGGAAAAGTGTTCTGAGGGGAGAAGGGATGAGATAGAGTTAATGACCTTTGTGAGGATGGATTAGAGTTAGATTTTAATTTAGATTTACTATTATATCTATTATAATATCTTGATGCAAGTTTCAGTTTATAATTTATTTTAAATCAGAAATGGAAATAGCCAATCATTTCTTGTGGCTGTTTGCTGCTATTGAAAATTTTTGAAAAATAATTATTTTGCGTAGCTACTTCATTTACTATTAATCAATCTTTTTTGAATCGGATGAAATCATTAGTTCTCTTAAAACATCTAATTTTCATGTTAAAACTTTTAAATGATATCTTTACGGCAATTGCTCAATATTACATCTGAAAATATTCAAGATTCAAGTTTCATTTCGAAACTTATTTCGTCAATTCAATCGGATCGCTTCATATTTGACTTTGCCAAATCCATTTATTTATGTTTATGCGCTGGCATATGTTTTGTGGTCAGTAAGCCAATGGTGGGGACTCACTTTGGGTTGATTCCCGCATAAAATGAAGGGGAGGGGACGAGAGAAATAAGCAACAATGCCCAAATATTGAAGAGAAAGATTATGGCTAATTGAGAGAGGAAAAGAAAGAATAGGGAGAGAAAGAATGGCAAAACGGGAAGAGAGAATGACCAACCGACAGACAATTATGCTTTTTACCGCTCTCTTTTCGCTTTTGTCGAGCGAATTTTCTTTGAACTTGCAAAATCCACTGCAATTGTCATATTTTGCGGGGTTTCGGAATTTCTCTGGACTTGACATTATACAAACTCTCTTTAGTCTATAAATATTGAAAATTTATGTTTTCTTCAAGAAAAAATCATTTTCGTAGATTTATATAATACTCGAAATGAATGATGTTCTAAAATTTGCCCTTCATTTTTTGACCCTTCAAATAATTCTCCAACTTTTTACTGACCATTCATGCGTAGCCAGAGTCCAACGAAACTCAAATCATCAAAAATTCGCGTGCAAAAATTGGCAACTTTTATCTCCAAATTTTCCGAGTTCAAATAATGTTTTATCTTGATGGTACGATTAATTTTTCGTTTCAACTTACTATTTTCCTTTAATTTCCGAATATGGGAGCACTTTTCTTCCGAATTGGAGGAGAAAACCACACATATGGGAATGTTGTGCTCTCGAAAGTTGAGAGAAAAGTACTCGTTCTTGAACATTTTTCAAGCAAAATTACTCGAAAATAGGTCGTGGGGGTGTTCAAAAATGACCAAATTTGGGGGTGTCTGAATCTTTGTTCTTGGAGGCTAACTTTCAGCCTGAATGAGTTTCAATGAGATCGAGCCTTTCCTGGTCCTCTTCATACGTCTGGACGTGACATAGTCTTGCAAGCGTTATACTTTTTACTCACCATTCTAACTTTCATCTCATATTCATCCACCGAAATGTGTTTCTCGTTTTTGGATCATAATTGCTGCGATCCTCCAAAATTTTTGACGATTTTGAAGTCTTTTTGGCATTTATATTACTTATCAAATAGAAATTTTTGTGGAAATTCGAGTTATTGATCTTCCGCGGCATAATTTTGAATTCACCGTCACTTTGGGACTTATTTTACTTATAAAATGTCAATTTCCCTGAAACTTTTTAGACTTTATATATTTTTGCTGCTCGATATTTGTAAGTTTCGCTTTCTAATCGAGATTTTTTAGCGAAAGTTTCCAAAACCAGGTTCCGCGGGAACTTCGAATCTGTTCCGGAAAGAAGATGTTCCTGCGCAAGTTCTGGAACCAATGGACGCTAGAAGAGAATGCGAGGCGGATGACGATCACCGTCCTGCCTACCGGAACCAAGAAAGTCCATCTGAAAGAACCCAGTGAACTCGCCGAACTCTATCCGGAACATGCGGAGCAGACAAGGCGAAAGAGCGAAACGCCAAGCAAAAAGAGTAAAGGTGGGAGCATTTTCTTTATATATGTTGCAACTTTTTCGAGAATACAGCGTGTTTATTATTTTGGTTTAAATGGACTATTTTGCATTAAATATAAACTCATATCTTAATCACCATATATTTCGTTCAAATTGATTTTTAGGAATATATTGCAAGTGTTTTGAGGATCCAATATTGTGTTAAAAATAAGTTATGCTAGGAATTCAATAGAATGTCAAAATTATCAAATCTTAATTGCTTACAGTTAGCCAAACTAAAATAGCCCATTCAGCACAAGAATACTAGCAATTTTCGATGGGCTATATCTTGACTCGACTTTTCTTGAAACATAATTATCCTCTCCGTGTTCTCGTTCTCATTTTAATTAGTGCTAATAATTCCCATGAACCTATTTTCGACCCCTCGCTTTTTTGAAAACCTGATTTTCAAAAAGTGCACGCTTCATTTCGACTGCAGGATATGAATGATAGCTTTATTCGCGATATGAATAATGCCCTAATTTTTCAATTTCAAGCCATCTCTGATATCTCTGACTCTCTCGAGAATTCTAGTTATCTCTAGACGTTCTGCAACAATGTTTCTTTTAGAGCTATAACTAGAAACATACCACACGAGTTGTATGTTGTACTTTGACACTTTCGGGAAAAATTGGAGTTTCGAAAATCAACTATATTTGAAATTTGGAGATCTATATTCAGGACTAATTACTCCCCATTTATATAACAAGTGCAAGGCCGAAAAATAAAAATTTTTACAACAAACTTTCACACTATTTCCAAATCGAACCCACTGATTTCGAAAGTAAAGTCTATCTGGTTATTTGATACGATAATAGATCATTCTTGATTGATCTTGAAACATTTTTCTGAATATTTTGCGTGCGGTTAAAAGTTAATTAGAAATGTGAAAGTTTCAAATATTCTTCGTAAACCCAGAAACCTATCCATGAAATAAACGTGTATCGGTAACTCAGAAATCTCACAACTTTATGAGATAGCATACAAAAGTGAGAAAAAGCCCTTTTCTACATTTCCACATACTATTTCGCAAAGTTGCGAGATGTCCGAATGCCCAACGCATCTTATTACCCAAGCATCTTTTTCCGATCCAAAAATGTATGTCTCAATTTTTGAGCTAAGATCATAAAATTGCGAACGACGCACGAAACCGGCCTCACATTAAAGGGCCTAGGGCCAATCGACTTGCATAAAATATTTGGGGCGCTATAAATGTGCGTCCCATTTTGGGAGCATCTCATAGTTTCTTTTTTCAATTTAAGAATTTGATCATATCTGTAATGTAATATATCTAAATATGATATATTTAAAATTTCATATTCATATGTGTTTAAAAACCATATAATTTACTTTAAATCTGAAGCTTTACATTTATTTCGAATTTAACTTAGGCTTTTCTAATATATCATACCAAATATATGCGTGCCATGTTATTTTAGATCTTAATCGAATTTTATTTCTCGTATATTTTAAGATATAAAATCATTTTATAGTCGAAAAAGTTTCAGATGTCTTGAGATATATAACATTTTTCATGCGCTAAGTTTTAATGGCCCGCCATTGAGCCTCTTTTTGACTTTTCCACTTCCGGGAATCAATTTTTTGCAACAGAAATAGCATAGCGTAAAGTTTTTTGTTTGTTTTTTTTTATATATATATGTTAGGATTTTTTAATCTTTTCATGTATATCATGACTTCCTATGGTAGATTTTATACGCAGATTTTTTAACTTTTCTTAAAAACATAGGGTTAATGAAAATGGTATAGCGTTATTTTTATATATCGAATCTTTCATTTTTAAGATATTGAAATCATTAATATATCAGGGTTTTTTAGTTTTCTTCGTAGATTTATTCTATGATAAATAAGATAAACCACATAAGCATGCTAGGGTGTCAAATCAGGCTTATAACTCGATTTTGCCAGCATTTCTAGCGGTTTTTCCTGATTGTTTTCCATACATAGACTTGAGTTTGCAAGAAAAATATAGTAGTTTTCTATGACTTTATCTTTCTTTCCATATTTATAATTTGTTTGTTATAAAAACCTCATTTTAATATGATATCTTAATTTCCAACTTTTCCCTACCATTTCCCCTAACCTACCTCATTAATTTTGCATTTTCACTTTATCAACGTCGGAAATTTAGATTGTCTCAAAATAGGAAAAACGAGAAACTCAATCTGCAAAATCTCGGATATTCGAGGAACGTTAAATGAGGAGAATCTTCTGTTTACCCTAAGTTAATTCTAAGGATGAAGTTCTAGGCCTTAATTTCGATCTCCGGCAAACATTTTCTGACTCCGACGTTTTTAATCAGGACTATCATCCAGCACTGAAGCAAAGGACTATCTTGGACAAAATTTCGAGCGCTTCAATTTAAATATTACCACTCCGACTTAAAATTTCTCACAATACGCTCCACCCATCGGATTTCGAACTCTTACCTAAAAATTTTTAATTCCTACCTACCTTTAACTCCTGAATTTTGATCATCGGCTATCTTCCACCCAACAAAATGATCTACTCGCAAGCATTTCGGGACGAGAAGTTCAGTCCGGCGGTGGCATTATTTGCGGCAGCCGGATTGATTCGGACAACTGCGGGATTCAAAGAAGAAGTCAAGCTCAGCAAGAACAGGAGAGGACGTAGGTTTACAACTTTTCATATATACTTGGAATTTATTAGAAAATATTGTACGACTTTTCGTAGTCCACACCCACATAAAGTTTTAGCATTACCATTTATGGGCGCATTGTTCATATCGGCTATAACCCTGCAATATTATATCGACTATGACTTGTCTAATATCCTTGAAAGCTCAACTCTATCCTCAAAACTCTCAAGTGCAACACATTTTATTAACTAACAAATTGTTTTATGATTCATCAATGTCATTCAGTCATTCATAAAACTCGCATTCTGAGACTCTCAGAATTGCCGCATTTCCACGAAATTCACGTGTAGTTTGTTGCAAAGTTGATCTTCAAAGTGTTAATTAACACTATTTCGAAAAGTTAATTTAGCTTTGCTAAAATCTCATTCTTCTACTCAATTTCATTAACTACTAAACTTAGACCTAAGGACTTCATTAACGCTATTTTGGACTATTTTTGATTTTTCCCTGGACTTATTTTTAACACCACAATAAATAATGTTAACCATGGCCCCGAGACGCATATCTTACGCTCCATCATCGCTTTTGCAAATAGGCTCGAAACCTACTCTGAACGACATGGCCGCTCAGCAATTAGCAAGGTATTCAAAAAATAAAAATGTGTTAAAATAGCTGTTAAATATATTTATAAAGTTAAACTTCATCAAAATATTGCCCTTAATACAATAATTCACTGAAACTCTTACTTAAGGTTTATGTTTAAAATTTGATGTTTTCAAAATAAGTTAGGCTAACAATGCTCGATGATCTTAGACAGGGCGGCTGGGACTTTCAACAGCCCTGATCTTAAATGCTTCATTTTATCATAAGCTTTTGGTTATTTTGAAATGTTTTCGAGATAACATTAATTGTCCCATAAATAGGTATTTGCAATTAGTTGCATTATCAAATTAAAACTCTTAATCATAGTTCGCTGTAAACCTCACTCAACATCTAAAATGATATATTTTGATATTGTTAATGAAATTTACAGCGGTCTTTGATTATTTATTTAATATAATTTAGTTTATTTGAATATCATAAGCTCTTTTCCAAATAACTTTGATTTTTCATAAATATCTATTGATAATAATTAGCTACTTCATTAACCGTAAACCTTCAATCATCGAGCCTCGGCCAGGATACATGTTGATGGTAGCCCCAGTTCAGCTTGAGGCGCAGCAGCTCATTAAAAAATGTGCGACGATTTCAGGTAGACCATTTTCGATAGGCCTCCTGTATTCCACACTCACATCCCACTTGTAGCCCACATCTATTTTTCTCATTTTCCCTACCTCTTTCCCCTACGCTCACTCTCTTCAAAAAGTGGATGTGGAATACAACAGACCTTTTTAATGTGTTTCAGTATTTTGGACTTATTCTGGATAATTTTTAGGTTTCACTAGTAGTGCTTTTATTTGTCTAAAAATAACTTACTCATCCAATAGCTTCGAAATTTTTCTACATTTTCTTTGTATGCTCCAAGACTTAGGACTTTATTGTAATGATGATTTGTTTGATTCGATGTATCTGTGACACTTTACACTATCCCTATCTTACTATCGTGCTAAAATATTCAGTAAAGCAATTTATTCGGGAAATTTAAACATTGTCTAAGTTTCTTATTGGCATCTTCAAGTCTTTAATTAGCTCTGTGTTGACGCTACAAAACCAAACGTTCTATTCTTCATCATTATTCTGTAAAGTTCTCCAGGCTTACTAAAATCCTTAAATAGCCCAAAATACTCGATTTTGCAGTTTTCCAGACAAATTTAGTCGCCTTTTGTGTGCCCTGATGACCACCACGCCACAAGAGCATGATGGATCTAATTCTTTGCACATCGAGAAAACCCTCCGGCCTTTTCATTTTGGAGCGAGAAAACCCCCCGGTTCTCTCGTTTCGTTCTTTCCTCGCGAAAAATTTCGCCGAGACTGATCCCCTACCCATGCAAGGATAGAAACGATGCGTTTCCGGTTCCTTTGTCAAAATAGCCGGCGAGAAATTGGCCGGAGCATTTGTAGTTTTATAGATTTTCGGGAAAACTATCTATAAGACAACGAAAATAGTCTGGTTTTATAACTTAAAGAATTGTAGAAAATTAAAAGTTGTATCAATAAGTTGCGAGATTTGTCATAATTACTCGGTATTTGCCTTGATTACTTACACGCTACTACCAGTACCTTCAATATGTTATGATTAATTTCGTGAGCTTTATAGATTTAAAAGAATTGAAAGAAAAAAACGTTCAGTTTTAGGATATCTCGAGTTTTCAGCACTTTTTAAGTTATAGTCAACTTTTGCAGGTGTCTTTTCTCGATTCCGGGATTCCAATTCCCCACCCTCACACTTATCTTTTCATCAATCCGGGTGCTGCTTTTTCCGCACCAGATTTGTCTTTTTCGAATAGAGGTCGGCCCCGTGGTGCCGACTTTTTGCACCCTGGGGGAGCGCCCTATGTGATGCCGCCGGCTTTTTCGACTTAGACAGACACATTCCTCCAGCTCCTCCCCATTCTTCTCAAGTCCTTGCTCAAATCCCTCGAATTTGGAAATACGAGTGGCTCATGGTTCTGCCGAATTTGCCCTTTCCAAGGATGCTTCAAGACACTAATTTTGCCGTTCGATAAGATAATTGTGCTACTCACCTAAGATTTTGCAATGTTCTTCTATTCGCCGCATGGACATGGAAACCTAAGGAGACTGACGATCGCACCTAGCGCGCAACAATACCATGTAGCGCCACATCTCGACGCTAGGTTGGGTTATCAGGTAAGCTTTACTTCCGAAAATCGAATCGCTAACATTGGTTTTGAATCATATCCAAGGTAGCATCTTTATATTTTCTTTCTAGATTTCATTTCTCATATAATTCAACTTATTTTCCCAGATCCCTCAAATTCTGTCCCGTAGTCGAGAGGGTGATGAGCAGCAGCACGATCGATTCGTCCATCCTGAAGAGTTGCGTATCATCGATGACTCGCACGCGATCAGAAGTAGTAGGGACAGACAAAGGAGTCTTCCCCGAGCAGGGCAGGAAGACCTGGAAAATATCCTCGAATTCTGCGCCTCGCCAGTGTCCTCGGTGTTCTCGGCACGGGACCTAGATCGAAGAATCAGCAAGCAAAAAATCGTCCTGCGAAGACCGACAATTTCCATACAGGACGACGGAAAGATTATCATTGGTTTGGAGAATTTGATTTCTTTTGCATGATATTTTTATGCGACAACGACAATAATATAATGGTCTCTTGTATTCCACACCCACTTTTTTAATTTTCCCCTACCTTCCTCCCTATTTTCTTCTCAAAAAGTGAGTGTGCAATACAGAAAGTCATATATAATTATACTCGGACTTTTGCATTTGAGAATTTTTGAAACATTTATGGACTTACACCAAATCTTCTTCGGCTTCTCATGTTTTATTACATTGTAAGACTAAAACTTCACTTATCAATATTCAAACAAGATATAAAATATGTTGAAATGTCGAAGCATAGCCATCATCAAATTCGTTCACTCTTTGGCCACTCTTTGACATTCCAAGTTTCGAGGATATTTCGATTTCATCATTCTCAAATTTGGGCATATCCAATGCTAGAGTATCTCTCTGGCGTTGTACTCTAATCTATGTGCAAATCCCAGACCCAAATTGGGTTATCCACAAACCTTCGAGTGGCCAAGCCCAATCATAACTTGGTAAGGAGCTGAAATTCGGAATTCGGATCCACTCATTCTAGGATCCCGAATTTCAAATTTTCAACCCTGAACTTCAGAAAGACGAATCTATTGTTGATTGACGAGAAAGTCGATGTTCATGCAGAAATTATAAATCGAATTTGGGGCGAAATAGTCGCGTAGAAGAGAAGCGAGAGACGAATAGCGTCTAATTTGGAATATCGACGCGTTCTCTCTTAATCGATAATAACACATGCATATTCAGGAATAAAGTCTACCAACTTTCTAAAAAAATCGATAGAAAATCGTCGATATAATAAGCAATATAAAATCATATGTAGTTTATGCTAAGATAAGTTTATTGAAGGATTATTAGTTGAAAAATAATGTTTCTGGAAACTATTCGATAAATTTTCAGACCACGTAACCGCCCGATGGGAGGGTGTTCCGTTGAATTCGCAATCCGCGCTCCTGGATGCGGAAGACGGAGCTACGGTGGTGACGGACACGATCAAGGACGATCAGGACGACAAAGAGCCCAAAAGTTGCCCCCAGCAAACTGTTAAGGTAGACTTTATAACACGTTGTTTCAACACAACTTCGCAAATCCTCTAAAGAAGGTGATAAAAGCAGTTTTTGAAGCTAATTGTATGAATATGTTTAGTCCCCAAGCTTCACCTTCTTGCACAAATGCATTTTTGGTAGAAGCGTGGTAGTTTGAAGCAAAATTTGGGAAGAGAGTACCCTTCAAACCGAAATGTCTTAAACCCTATCTAGTTCGAAGATAGACCTGATAAAATGGCTCTGTGCAAAAAATGAGGATAAAATACCCACGCACAATCATAGATTTGTTTGCGAAAATGTGTTCATTTTGGGCGATAGGTTTTTGCGATTTTTTCGGTCAGGGATCCTTTTTTGATTTTTTCTTCACAAAAGTCTTATTTGCAACTCAGATCACCTTTTATGTCCAAAAATTGATTTAAAAATGAGGCTTGGTATATCCAATTGGGAACTCTAAATGTTTAAGAAAAGGCTATATATATTAGCAGTAAAAGTGAAGTGATTGAAAGTCATTTTGATAGTTATTTCGCATAATCCAAGCCTACTAATCAACTAGAAAAAGAAAAGATTATATAGAGTATAGAGAATGGTAAAACGTATTCATGAAATTTAAAGTTTTTTGTTGAAATCTAATGACCACTCGCTTGGCATTATCGCCAAAAATAGCTCACTTATTTTATGAAATTTGCTGAACCCTATATTTCCAAACTTGCGCAATTTTTATCTCGAAAATTCGAGTAAACTCATAAATTTGAGGTCGCAAAAAATTTATCAAGATTAGCGGCAATTTGACTCGAAGATTTCGAAATTTCGCCCCATAAATTTCGAAAGTGCTTATCTTTTGCCTACTTTTGAATTGGACTCGTACTTTTTGAAGGGGATTATTTGGGGTTCAGATTTTCTTAGGGATTCTCTCTTATGAAGAAAAATCGATGTTTACTCATATTTCGAAAAGACGAAAATGACTCTGAAATTCTAGAAAAATACATAATTTTTACGTAAATCTCTCCTCTTCTGAAAAATATAATTTCTGAAAATTGATTTTTTCTGAAGGAGTTTCTAAAGAAAACAAAACGAAAACCTCTTTTTCGCCTTTTCGGTTTTCAATTTTTGAATTGCCCTTGGATGCTCTTTTCAACTCCCACCAGTCATCAATATCCCCTATTTCTGACACCACACACAGCTTTTGGAATTCGAGAGGGCTTTTTGGAAGAACAAGTAAAAAACAAGGAGATGTGAGAAATAGCATGACAAATAATAGTATCTAAACATAGAAATCTATATAATGAGCTCAAAAAACCAACTTCGACGTCGGATATTAGAGTGTTGTTGAAGTTTACAAAGAACAAAATAGCCCATAAATGTAGCATTTTAGCAAGATAATCTGACACCCGGATGTCAGAATTTGTTGTCGGGAACATCGAGTTTTATAACTTGAATTTCAGTACATCAAAATCCTCATACCGCATATCATACTCGTCTCGGTTCTTATCGGATACCTATGCTTCGGAGCCTGGATTCTAATGCTATTAGAAACGAAAACAGAGCTACAGGCACGATCGAGGAAATTGATTAGGTAGCTCAAATATCAACTAGAACATTTCAATTTTTCGATTACTTACATCTCTATATAGTAGAGGTAATAGTACAATTTATATTCTCATTTAAATTTTAAGATTATGTAGAGGAAAAGTATTGTCTATTTATAATGCTATAATGAATGAGAGTGAAAGAGATGAAGATAAATGACTGGGGTAAAATAATTTAGATTAACCCATCTAATGTCGAATTTCACGCAAGATAGCTGGAAAATTGTTAGCGATGCTCAGCACGGTATGAGTGCGGTGACGGCGGAAGAATGGACAGCCAAGTTTCGGTAGGAGTTTAGGGATTTATGAAATTTTATCTGATAGCGCACAGGTCTTCAATAAATTTATCAATCGAAATTTGAGGGTTTTGATTTTTATGAAACACTGAAAAATTTCAAGATTATGTGGAGATGAAATTCATTGTCCTTCAGTAGGCTCTTTAAATTAATGAATATGGGTTAAAAGCAGGAAACGAATCATAAGATTTGCTGAAACATACCCAAATGTTCCCTATTTAACAGAGAATGGATGGTGCGAGTGTCGGAGACAGTGGATGACCGTCGACCGATCAGGAAGGAGTTGAATCGACCCGACGATTTGACCAACATCCATAATAAATGGACATTCCCCACAGCACTACTTTATGTGCTCACGGTGTTGACGACTTGCGGTAGGGAATTTAGGCAATCTAGAAAAGTAGTTGCATCGCTACCTACGAAATGGCATAGGAAAACGCCTCTTCCTATCTTGTCCCTATACCGGCAATTACTAAATGGCGGAGTCCTATAGTTAGAGAGATAGACGAGAGCATGAAATTTGAAAGAAATACTGTGGAAAAGGCACACGCACACACTCCGCCATATAGTAATTCTCCCCTATTCCCTTAACTATGGGTAAAGAAGTAACGAATTATCCAAGTTATCAGAATTTAATTTAGCTTTCATCTAGAAAGAGTTGCTAATTTTTATCGAAATCATCAGTTTGTCAACTTGGAAACCGCGAGACCACGAGACACGGAGACATTGAGAAATAGTGTAGCAAAAAAGAGCCTATCATCCCCCGTACCCTATGCTATTTCGCCCTATGTCTCGTGGTCTCGCGGCTTCCAAATAGACATTTTGATAACAAGTTATTTAGGGTACGGCGAAGTGTCGGTGGACACCGACGTCGGAAAGGTCTTCTCGGTTGCGTTTGCCCTGATCGGCATCCCCCTGATGTTCATCACAGCCGCTGACATCGGTAAATTCCTCTCCGAAACGCTGCTCAAATTCGTTGGATTCTGGAATCGGAGTGTTAGGAAGGTTAAGGTAAACATTTTCCTTTTAAATTTAAACCGAAGTTGTCACTGATTGGAGAGCAAAGTCGATATTCACGCAGTAATTAGAATCGAATTTGGAGAACGCAAAATAGTGGATTGTGTAGAAGAAAAACGAAACGAATAGCGTGCAATTTTTGAATATCGACGCACTCCCTCCCAATCAATAATATATTTGAGCAATTCTTCTCGCGAATCCGCCACGGCCGTCGGAAATCGATGACTTCGGCCTCGGGCAACACGGACACACTCGACATCATGGGCGTGGATGGCGCCGAGGATAAGTTGTGGTTCCCGATAGGTAAGTTGGCATCGTTCTTCTTAACAAAAATCAAAGCTTAGCCCATAAATTCGCCTTTAGATAAGCTTTTTTCCTTTAGAAATAGTTCAATTTTCAATTTTTTAGATTATTAAATGCTTTTGGACCACTATTTCTTTGAAATTTCATTGAAAAAGTGTGTCGGCTTATTAGATAGTTTTAAGCTCCTTTTTGCCGTAGACATAGTCAAGTTTAGTGAAATTTAATGCAAATTTTACTAGAAGTAGTAGTTGTTTCAAAGTTTACACTTGCAAAGGTAGACATTTTCAATTTTTCTTTCATTAGTTCCTCAAGAAAATAGCAGTTTGATGTTTCCGATAGGTAAGGTGTTATTATTGCCAATGGCCGATCATTTGAGACGAAGTAAATGACACTGACTTTTGATGCGCGCGAATTAGCGCGTTGTGTTGCACCAGGCTTTACGATATTACATCATATTCAAAGAATTAGGTAAACGACTGTTTGCGGATACACAATGCACATTTGCGTATTCAAATCTGTGCATCATTTATTTCGCGTCTCAAGTTATCGGTCAGTGACAATATTGGTAAACCCAGATATAGAGTGTCTTTTGAAGTATAAAATTTTAAATTTCTGTACGTTCACGGTTAGATTTCAATAACTCCACACAAGATTGCACCCCCCTCCAATTTGGCACTTCAAATAATATCACCATTTTATTTTATCAATGAATATCTTAAATCTATACCTCAGAAATCTGACCTATCGCTAAATATTAGCATTAGAGCACGCTTTCTAAGGAGTAGATTTGTGAATTTTATTATAATTTGAATATATATATATATATCACCCCTCCATAAATGTTATAATTGTCCGAATATCATGATGACCACATTTATGATTTGAATAACTGCAAATGAACAGAGCCCCTAACCTCAGATATATTATCAAAATTTGGTTTAAATGAAATAATATTTGAGTTTCAGGCGCTTACGTATCCTGTATTTGCCTATACTGTTCCATGGGATCTGCGATGTTCATAAGCTGGGAAAGGTATTATATCATTTTTTAATATTAAAAATATTTAACCTGCTATTTACGCACAATTAAGATGTTTTTTTAAAATCGAATTTTTTTCGATTCAGCATTCGAAAGTATGAAATTTGATCAAAATGGTGTAAAATAAATGGAAAAAATGAATTTGAAAAACTCAGAGCCTGGTCCTTCATCCATGCATTCCACTTTGGGTTCAATTTAATCGTCACTGTGGGTCTGGGAGACATCGTCGTTACCGATTACGTCTTTCTATCACTCATTGTGGCGTTTGTGATCGTTGGTAAGATTTAGAAAGAAAAGCGGATATTTATTGACTTTTAAAAATTTAATTTTAGGACTATCAGTCGTAACCATGTGCGTTGATCTTGCTTCCACGCATCTAAAGGCGTACTTCACCAGAATCCACTACTTTGGACGGGCAAAACGGTATAGTTTAAATTAAAAACAAATGGACAGAATAATTTTTGGTAGCCTGGAAACCTCGTGACATGTGAACTAGAGTAGGGTTTTGGGTGATAAGCCTTATTTTCTCACACTATTTCACATGTCACACGGTTTCCAGATAGCCGTAATTTTTCATGAAGTTTATTTCAAATATATACATTTTTGAAAATTTTTATTACATGTATTCAGATTCCTCGGAATGTCGGAAGAGTTGAAAGAAATTGTAGCTTTGCTGGGAGCCATGAGACGGAAAAAGGGTGGAAAGGTATCTTATTTTCTTTATAGGCATTCTTATTTATATAACGAAGCAAATTACTTATAATTAGATTTTATTTAATGGAGAGTTTTCTGAAACATTTAATCAAATCACATGATCGTATAAATTTTTCATCGCTCCGTCTTGTTCACTAACGAGGCTTTTTTTTCTGCGGAACTTTTGCCGAGTCCGATGATTTTAACGAAAGAAGGCGTGACTTGCGTTCGTTAACGAACAGGATCGTGTGCCGTGTAGCCAGCCAATTATCTATAATCCGACTTCAGTTCACCCACGAATTTATTGAAGCGATCCAATTTTAGCGTAAAATTGCAGGTAACATGGAACGATGTTCGAGATTTCTTGGATAACGAATTGCGGGATCGACCTTTCGAGCCCCACGAATTACTAATGAAATTGCGATTTATCGATGAAACTTCCTCAGGTAATAACTTTAAAATTTAAAATTTGTTTTTCTTCTAATTTACAATAAATGTTCCTATTGCAAAAATATAACACAAACTTTTCCGGAAAGTTTCGAAATAAATTGCCAATTTTAGGATTTGTTAGATTAAATTTGAAAATTTTCGCGAATATTTCCTAATCAATTTTAGTCGCAGGAATGTCGACGATACGGCACAACTCGTTCCAATCCGATTTCTTCCGCGAATCCGAATATATACGGCGGGTTCAAGCTCTTAGGCCGGAACAGCCTGCTTATCTATGATTTTAATGATTCGCGTATGCATAAAATATTTTATATGCCCTAAAATTTTCAAAATAGAATCAGATCAACTTATATATTTTGCAAGGTTTTTATTTAAAGTTTCTTGGCATTTAATAGAAAATATGTTATGCATATGATATAAGAATGATAAGTTATCATATTTTTGAATTTTTATATATCAGTACTTTGAGAGGCGTAACAAGGTGCCAATATATATGAAAAATATTCGTAAAATGAGCTAATTTTTAGAACATTCTTAAAATACTGATATATTTAGCGTTATTTTTACAGACTTCAAACGTGCTCAAATCTTAAAAAAATATTTCATCTTTTTGGCTCACAATTTCTATTGAAACTGCACCAAAAATCATCATTTCTTTCTATCGCTCTTTCATAAAAATAATCTCATCAAGATGATCTTCAAATTAAGAACTTTTCAGCTTCAAGCCCGGCGCATATCAAATCTATGTTCTAGTATTTCTAAATATATTCATTATGAGAAGACGTGTCATATACATATTTAGACATTTTTATATGTTGATTTTACTATAATATACATCATTTTCATTAATTATAATCTTGTCGATCTAAAAATGCCAAATTTCCAATGAAAATGGTAGGAAATTACGATATTTTGGGTATATTATGTGTTCCAAAATGAAATGATTTATTTCATTTTCCAAAGGTTTAAAATCGAAACCTAACTTTATCTTCTACTTCAAGCGAACATTTTTATGCATAGCCCCTAACGCAGTCCTATCGACTAACCCCTCGTTTTAACTTTTCCTCTCTGAGTCTTTTCTGCCTCTCAAAAAATACTCTCTAACATTGTGCTCCGAGTACGCTTTTAGTGTTCAAATATGCTCGTAAGTTTGTTCCTTCTAGAAAATATGCGACTAACTTTTGCAGGCATGTGAAAATCATGTTTCAGAAACATGAAGTTATGTTGTGAAAACGTAAATTCTTGCTTCTAGATAATTAATTTGCTTCTAGGACAAAAAAATTTGAAAGTTCCAAAAAGTTGCATATTTTCTGAAACCTCCATTTTCTCAGGACATTATATCTCAATTGTCTTTCTTTATCCTATGAATTTTCGATATGAATGTTGAAATTTTAGGAATTTTTCAATAAAATGGTTGGATTTGTCGAAATTTTCGATGAATACCCATTAAATACGCGAAAATCTAAAGAGTTTATGAATAATTTGTTCGTTCCGACGATTTTTGTGTCGATGGTTTATGTTATTCTCATCTTCTCGATCAAGAAATACATGACGCTGAAGAAACCTTTTCAAGTAGGCCATTTTTTGAACTTTCAGAATTAAATATCAAAGCCGCAAGCAATTTTGTCCCAAAAGTGAATACTTTTGTCCCAAGCCGATAGAAAGGAGAAATAGTGTTTGGGACAAAGTACTTGCAGCCAAATATCAATATTTGAAGAGCTCTCTAGACATTGACACATACTTTTTTATTTCGTTACTAGGGAAATTCTATGATCAATAAAACATACCAATTTTGATTTGATGGCATTATTTTTGTGTGTTGCAGTTTTGCCTTTAAAATAAGAATTACATGATTAAATTAAAGTCACTTTAGTTAACCGGCCCTTTAATAATATGGAATTTTTCTATGGCTTTATTTTCTTTTATTGGAACTTTGGCTACCGGATATGGTTTGAAGAAGGAGCTTTCTAGGAGTGGATTTCACGGTAAATTTGAAAAAAGCACATTATCTAAATAAAAGGAATTTTGGTTTCAAAATAATGTGGTATATCTGAATCGAAGTGTTCTTTTTCTTTAACGCCATACAGTTAAGGCGTAGAAATGAATGAAAACTGATAAGAGCTATCAGTTTTTTGGTTATTTCCGAAAACCAAAGGAATAAAAATGATTTTATTCGTTTACATCCAGAAAAATAAAATTCGAGACTAAAATATTCCAGGAACGTTTATTGTTCGAGGCGATTTTTATGGCCAGAATATTTCGGGACTTTTCGCTTTTTTATTTACGATGAGCAAATTCGTCGAGTTGGGCGATACGATATTTTTGGTGCTCAGAAAACGACCACTAATATTTTTGCACTGGTATAAAACCTTAATTCAGGAATAGTTTTCAAGTTAAAAATGGTGATGATGCTCTAAGTTCATTCACTAGTTTCAATCAGATCTGTAAATGTTTAGATGTGCGCGCGTTTAAACATTTACAGTCCTGACTTCAATATTTCAAACCTATAATTATCAATATGAATAACTTTACACAACTACATGTGTACAAGATTTATTCTTATAAGGATAAATATTTTGATATTCAAATTATTAAACAAATCTTGATTGGTGTCAGTTTTCTCATTATAGATTAAAGAAAATTTCGGCTCCTTTTAGTTACCACCCTCCTATTTTTCTTTTCTCCATACTATTTCTCAGAAAAAAGGGTGGCAACTACACTAAACCCAAACTTTTCAGGTACCACCACATCTTAACCCTAAATTATTGCATCTACAATTATCCTCAAGATAACGCATTTAATATCTGGCCTAACTTAATCAACTTCCTAGTGCATACAATTATGTACTCATATTATATGCTCAGGGCTATGCATGTCAAAGTGCCGGTTTGGATCGCGCAAAATATTACCACAGTTCAGGTCAAATTTAAAAAATACTTTAAAATTAAATTGGATTTAACTTCAGATTGCTCAATTCCTATTTACGTTGTACATATTTTCATATGTCGGTCTTCAGAGATATAAAGATGTCAAAATCGATGCGGAGTTTGGAGGATTTTGGTACATACATTTTTAAAATGCAATTTTGTTTTTTGTTGCTAATTTTAGGTTCGGAGTTCTTATGGAGATATCATACAAGACGTTATTTATAAAAATCGAGTATGGGGTGGTACCCAAGAAGTCGATCCTCAATATTCGAGCTGATATTTTGTCCCCGGGGGTTTTCGACTACGCTGATTACGAATCTGACGGTTAAAACCCGATCCGACCACTTGTTCCGCCTGTTCCGGAAGATCCGCACCCAGTCGTTTTAAAAAATTCTATTTTCGTTATTCTGCATGGGAAAATTCAAATTTGGTATCAAAATGCTCGTAGAGACCATCTGAGCACGGCTCTGAAAAGATCTCGTCGGAATGACACTAAATAAGGAAGTCGTGCTGAACATAGTGAAATACATGGAAAATGGCATACCGGTTTTTCGCGTTTTTAAATTTTTTTATTTTTTAAAAGCCCCAGATTCCGTGAGTTATTTATACTGGGAAGTAGCCCAGGCCTTCTAGTTTCTGGAACACTTGACTGTTTTCCTATAGACTGCCCGCTAGTGGAGAAATGTCACTTCTTCGAAGAGTTGTCATGACTCATTTTTGCCTACATTTGATTTTAAAATTCATAACTTCCATAATTCTAAACCAAATTGAATGATTCTTTTTTTATTTGATAGCATTTAGTCTATAGATTATTAGGCAATAAAATAAGAATTTTTTAAAATATAAATTTCTGCAGAAATGCGCATTTTTGCGTCTTGATTGCGTACTTTTCGGCCCGTACTGCTTTTACGCGTAAATGACGTTGGAAAAATTCGTCCTTTCGATATGTTGTCTAGAGTGACATTCTGAACAACTTTTGTTTCAGGACGACCTCGGATTCATTATCGTATCAACTACAGAATTTTTTGAAGTTCAATGACCAAATTCAGCATAATGCCTTTTTACACATTATTTTCAAAAAATCATATCTCCCTATGTACTAGACAAAATTTCATGATTATTTTTTTATTTTGTAGATATTGAGTAGAAGAATAAAGTAAAAATATAAATAAATTTTTTAGAAATTAATTTTGGCGGGAAAAATTAGCCTAAGTTACCCTATATACCCGTACTGTATTTACATGTGTAATGTGAGTTAAAATTGGAATTTTTAATAGAATCTTGTAGAGCTCTTCAAGTTTATCAATTTTTGTCCAGAAATTATTCTAGAATGTGCACATATAGAGAGATATGAATTTTTGAAATTTAGTGTCCAAACGGCATTTTGCAATAATTAGTCATTGAACTTCAAAAAATTTTGGAGCTCATACTAATGTGAATTCGAGGTCGGTCCTGGAACAAAGTTGTTCACCATGTCCATCTACATAACATACTGGAAGGACGAATTTTTCCAACGTCATTTACGTGTAAAGGCAGTACGGATCGAAAAGTACGCAATCAAGACGCAAAAATGCGCATTTCTGCAGAAATTTATATTTTAAAAAATTCTTATTTTATTGCCTAATAATCTATAGACTAAATGCTATCAAATAAAAAAAGAATCATTCAATTTGGTTTAGAATTATGGAAGTTATGAATTTTAAAATCAAATGTAGGCAAAAATGAGTCATGACAACTCTTCGAAGAAGTGACATTTCTCCACTAGCGGGCAGTCTATAGGAAAACGGTCAAGTGTTTCAGAAACTAGAAGATCTGGGCTACTTCCCGATATAAATAACTCACGGAATCCGGCACTTTAAAAAAATTAAAAATTAAAAAAACGCGGAAAAGCAATATGACATTTTCCACATGTTTCACTATGTTCATCACAACTTCCTTATTCGGTGTCATTTCGACGAGATCACTTCAGAATCGTGCTCAACTGGTCTCTACGAGCAGTTTGATATCACATTTGAATTTTTTCCATGCAGAATAACAAAAATATAATTTTCCGGAACGACCGGGTGCGGACCTTCCGGAACAGACGGAACAAGTGGTCGGATCGGGTTTTAACCGTCAGATTCGTCATCAGCGTAGTCGAAAACCCCCAGGGACAAAAAATCAGCTCGAAATTCGAGGGTCAACTTCTTGGGTACCACTTCCCTTTATAAAAAACTCGATTTTTATAAATAACGTCTTATACGTGTATTTATTCGGAAAGTTTTTCTATGATTCATATGTGAAAGAGGGTGGCAGTAAAAAGAAACCAGAATAATATTAAAATTCTGTTTGAATCGCTAGATTAATAAATTTCTTTAAACTATGAAATATGCGTGCTAACATAACTCACAACAAAATACAAAATAGATTTCTTGCTATACCAAAAACTTGATTCCTTTTTAATTACAAAATAGAACACAGCTTATAGTCGAATAAAACGAAACAACTGATAGCTGAGATCGTATAAAGAGGAGAGGTAAGCCAAAAAAGTCGAGAATCAGAAAAAAACAACTGACGCCCGAATCTGTTTGCCTTTTCGCTGGCGATAAGGGAGCTTACAACACTAATATATATCGCTCATCTCTCGTGCCCGCAGAGGTCCTGTAGTGTAGTGGTTATCACATGAGACTCTGAATCTCGTAACCCTGGTTCGACTCCAGGCAGGACCTAATTTTCGCAAAAATTCATATAATTTTTTGAGTTATGAACTAACTCATATTTCATTTGTTTAGTCCAAAAATATGAATGTTCGCGGAATAATGTTTTCTCGACCAAGGGTCACTATTATATCCTAATTTTCCAGCATCATTATTTCAATTAAATATGAACGCGTTCAGCTCGATCTCGTCTTGATCAAACATTCGTCATTTACTAATTCTACATTTTTTATCTAACAATAAATTATTTAACATTTGGAAGTATTACTTTCTTATACCAGTAAACATTTAAGTGGGATGTTAATAGGGTTACAGTTAGACTACATGCAAACGCTTGAAGATAATCAATAACAACTTACTCGGTAACGGGTTTATTCAGACTACCATATTAATAACTATAGAAAGCACCCGTTCAAAAGGGATTTTATTACTACTTCTGGGGGAATATTTGATATACTAGAAATGGGTGTAATTACCCAAAATCGTTCTACATCATATCAGAAGCGACGAAGCCGGGACAATAAATCTCGGACCTCTGTAATAGTCGTGAAAAGTGAGCACGCAGTATATCAGTATATCTCCATTAGCCACATTGTCAAAGATTACGGGATAATTACGCGTGGCTCTCCTTACATAGGTAATTACGCGGCCAATAAAATGAAATAAAATCTCCGCCGACAGCCTGTTGATATATGACATTCATGAAACGCATCCATTGTTCAACGATTAATAACTTTTAACTCGTGGTCTTCTATGTATACGATACAACTATAAATGCGCACCTACATGATTTTATGTAATCTAGCATCAGTATTTTTGCCCTTAATAATAATAGTAAACCTTCTAAACCAAAGTAAACGATAACATTTGTGAAAATTTAGAATTGTACGCAATAGCTGCAGAAAACTGGCTGGCGCATACGATGTATCTTTCTTCTTTTAAATTGCAGAAAATTTGATGTTTTTACAATCCAATTATGGCATCGAATTCAAGATAACTTGAAGCAATTGTTGTCTAATCAGCAAAATAATCAATGGCATTTTCATGCTCATACTCTCTCACACTATCAAAATTTTTATTTCATAGTTCTCCCTCCTGAAAATCCATCAAATCATAAAACTAAAACTATCCAATTAAAAAATCCAATCAATGATTTAAAATATTTCTTTGTTATCATTCAATTGTCTCATTAATATCATTTTATAAAATTCGTCAAAAATTTCAAGCTCCTTTTCCCCCATAAAAATGGAAAGAAATCGACTCACTAAAGTAGAAATCACTTCTAATAAGGATAATTTTCCAATTATCTCGTCAAACCTAAACAACCTATACGTTGCACCGCGGGAAAATTGGGCGTCTTTTGGTGCAAACCACATCTCAATTGGATGATCACATCTCTAGATATAAGCGTGCACAAACAAACAAACAAACAGACACACTCATGGGGATTACTAAAGAAGCGATGTAAATATACGTACTTACTAGGCCACAAGTAGTAGAAAATACCAAGAACTTTATTCGTTTAATTACAAAATATAACACAGCTTATAGTCGGATAAAACAAAGCAACTGATAACTGATTGTGAGATTTTATAAGAAGGAAAGGTAGACAAAAAAGGCAGTGAATAAAAAAACAACTGACGCCCGAATGTTTGCTTTTTCGCTGACGATAAGGGAGCTTACAACACTAATATATATCGTTCATCTCTCGTGCCCACAGAGGTCCTGTAGTGTAGTGGTTATCACATGAGACTCTGAATCTCGTAACCCTGGTTCGACTCCAGGCAGGACCTAATTTTTGCAAAATTCATATCACTTTTGAGTTATGAACGCGTTCAGCTCGATCTCGTTTCGATCAAACATTCACATTCACTAATTCTAAATTTTGTTTCTAAATTATTTAATCTGTTCGAAAATATTACTTCATATATTATGATGTCTTCCGAGGTTCCAGCTTTTAAGCATAAGAACGGGCATTCAATCATAATTATTAACTAGCACAATATGGCTATTACATCAGATTGGATCAAGTTTAAATAATATTAAATATTCCGTTAAATTTTGAATGTGTTAGAATTCCAAGCATGACCAATTTAAATGATCACGAAGTTGGGAATCAGATTCTGAAAACGTTCTTAGTTAAAAAATAATCCGAAAGCTTGGCAATGAATAAAAGTAGTAAACAAAAACTTGAACTTTTTGCTTATCACCTTTATTAATAAGCTTACTACTTACTACTTTTATTAAGTGCTTGAGAGCTTTAGATTTAAAAAATTTAGAACGAGAAACTCTGAGATGTTCTTAAATTTACTGATAAAATAGCATTGTAAGGATCCTTTCAGGACATATGGAGGACAATATGCAGATGCTGCAAGCCACACCCATTTTGTTACCTTGGAAATGAGAGGACAAACACCGTCGAGTTAACGAGAAACTTTTGAAAAAAAAACATGTACTAGGAAAAGTTGGCTTTTCATGAAAATCGATGCACCGTATTCTCTCTGATTGAAGGGTGCTGTCCATTGGCAGTTTGTAAAGACAACCTGTAGATGACGGAATACTTTCTTATATTTGACGAAGTGTCAAAATGACGGAATGCCGTGTTAGAGAGTAAGAGAAGGAAGAGATAGTGTGGAAAAAGACCGTTTCGCCAATTACAGGAAAGCGTTTCGTCATTCTGTTATTTACAAACTGCCCTGCAATATTGAACTAATTTTAGATATATCATCATTTTTACAACAAATATTGATCTCTTGCAAATACAATGTAACGAAACGTTTTGAATTGCAGCACATTTATTATCTCTGTTATTATTTTGGTCTTGCAAAGAGATATAAATTGTAGTTTTTGCCCGGCCAAATGAAATTCGCCGAATCCGCTTAATATCCTGGAGCGGTTCTGGGTGGTGGGCAGTGCGAGCACTGGCCTCCGCTTCCACTGCCTCCTGGCTGTCCCTGAAAAGCAGGAAATTAATCCTGTTCTAAGTCGAATATATATTTTAAAATTCAAGATTATGCGCAAAATTCCATTTTAAGAAGGTTTTTGGGAATTAGGCGAGACTATTTGTGAATAAGAATCGAATCCACTCACAGGTTGTCCTGGGCCTGAAATTTGAATAATTCGTATTTAAGCTTAAAATTGAATTAAAAACGAACCTCCGGGATTTCCTGCAAATGAAGATATAGTTGATTTAAACGAGATACTATTGACTGGGAGAGAACATGTCGATACTCAAAAATTACGCTGCTCGTCTCTCGTTTCTCTTCTACGAACTCACTATTTCGCTCTCAAATTCGATTTCTAATTGTGGAATGAATATCGACTTTTCCCCAATCAACAATATTCAGCGTTAATTTAACATAAATTAACACTAAATATAGGCTTAAATCGACTATTAAAGGACCTGGGGCTCCTGGTGCTCTGAAAATATACGCAATTTTTATTATTTAACAGCGATTAAATTATAGAGAAAAAACAAGGCATTTAAAACCCTACCCAGCATCTCCCATTCTGAAATTAAACTTATTAAAACCGGGGATTTCGATTGAAATTTCTTACGGTCCTGGGGCGCCTCCCGATCCGCCTCCTGGAGCTCCCGGCGACTAAAAATATGATTTAAAATCAGGACTGTAAATGTGTTAGACACGCGTGCGCGTGTCTAAACATTTTCGGCCTTGTTTAATAAAATGGGCTCCGAATTTGTGCAATTTAAAATAATGTCATACTCCTGGTGCTCCAGCTCTGAAATTTCGTGCTTAACATTGGCGTATAAATATTGAAATTGAAGCGACTCACGGTCCGGGTGGTCCTTGCTAAAATTTAAATAGGTTAAAATTGGGCATAAGCCTAAATCGAAGTTGCTTACAGGTCCTGGTGCTCCAGTGATAGCTGGTCCGTCCATAACCATTCCTGGCTGGCCCTATCAAATTGAAAATGCGATAAATTTTAGGAATTAACTGATTTACAGGTTGGCCGGGTGATCCCTAAATTAGTTAAATTTAGATATTAATTAAATGAATAACTCTTACAGGTTGTCCATCGCCACCAGGAGGTCTGAAAATTGAGCAATTCGATTGATTATTTAATTAGTTATTATATAGAAAATTGAAGGAAACTTGCCCAGGTGGTCCGGGAGGCTTAAATAAAACGATTAAAATTTATATCTAAAATACCAATAGTTTAGATGACTCACTCCAGGGGGCTAAAAGTACATGAATTATTTGGGTTTATAAGTTTAAATAGCCAAGACTTTGATAGTGCATTTAGGCTATCAAATTCTCGAAGTTCAAAATCTGTAAACTCACTCCAGGCTGAGGAGCGCCGCCTCCGCTTCCAGGCATGCCGGGGGCTCCTGGAGGCTGAAATTCAAGCACTTTGTTGGTTACCGCTATTTTTAGAGCTCCAAAGTTCTTACTCCTTTGTTTCCGGGTCTGAAAATATTTAATTTATCATCAGGTATTTCGAAAGAAATTCATTCATTCCGAGGTATACTGGGAAGTTCGTAGCGTAATAACCATAATAACGGGTAAGAACTGATTAGGAGGGATGTTTTCTCAACATCATCATCAGACCTAGGCCGACGCTCGGCCAAAGCAAAAAACTATATGGTGAGAGGGCGCGAAAATGTCATTTTTCTATGGAAATTTAATAGATAAGTGGGTACGCGATAAAGCTTATTTTGGCTTAAGCCCTGTCCTATGTATGGTTACGACGCTACACAAAACTTTCCAGATTGTTAAAAATTGACTAACCTTCCGGGCTGGCCAGGCTGAGCTGGGGCGCAAGTTTGGCATTGCTCGACGGGCATAGCGTATCCGCTGCCTCCGGCGTGAGCGTCGTCACCAGGAGCTCCATCACCACCTAACATTAGCAAAAAATAGTCATCATTTAACGTCATTTTTAAGCGTTTTTTTAAAACATAATAACGTTAAATTTGAAGATAAATCAGTAGGAAAATTGTACCTGGAGCTCCGTCCCTGAAATTCAGTTTTTAGATATAAGCTACGAAGGCTAATAGACTTACATTCCTGGGCCTCCGTCCAAACCTGGGGGTCCGGGTGCTGAAATTTGCGATGTGAGCCGAACATATTTGATGTAGTCAATTGTTTTAAATCCCAATATATGATCATATCTTCCTATTTGTCAAATCACAAACGATCTTTCAGACGAGTATAATCATTTCAAATGATATCATCGTATAATACAACACACAAAACTTCTAATACTTACGTCCAGGAGGTCCGAATGCGCACACCATCGTGGATCCACCGCTAGAGTAGGCTGGAGCAGCGGGTCTCTGTAAGCGTAAATTTTTAACTATTTAAAAATAAGTGTTAATTCAACACTTGGTTTACATACGTTCAAATTTTCTAGCATATAACCCTAGAGTTAAATCTCACAAACGAATATGTACCTGGTAGGTTGGTTGCTGGCTGTATCCTTGTTGAGAGTAGCCTTGAGCTCCGTAGGAAGCGCCCTTCAAAATTACGAGTTTTTATGGGTATTTTTCGAATTAGTCAAGTTGCTTGTTTCCTGGTTAATTCGCATTCTAGAGCAAGAATTCCATATTTAGGCTGTTGATTTCAGCGCAATATTGTGTCATACAAGATGCAAGAATGTCTCATTTTGGCTTTATTGGAAAAATAATGATCCCCAAATGTTATATCATTACTTTTCAGCGTTTCTGCCCAAGAATTTATGGAAAAGTAGTGATATTCAGTGAAAATAACTACTCTTCCATTATTATTTGCTAGCATGTTGCCCCAAACATTAGCCCACTCTTGAATGAATGTTGCACGACACGTTATTTGTAAAACACTGTTAGAAATGTTTCTGGAAAATGGCGAGATTTACAAATTGCGTGTCACATTTCTGCGAATGTCCCAAATTAGCAAAATTCGGCATATAGTTGGACACGTTATTCATAGATATTGATAGATATCGTTAAAATTTAGCGCCAATATAAATAGCGTGTCACATTTATTTGATAGCCCCTCGGAAAGCTTACTCCTCTGTTATAGTTGGCGTGGCCACCGCCGCCTCCACGGTTGTAGTGAGCTCCAGAAGAGTAGCCCTTGAAATTGAACTAGCGATAAATTAGCATAATTCCCGTAATTCATTGGCAAGTTGGTATATGTCGTGAAACATTGTAACATGCGAAATAGTATTTATAGGTTTTAGTGTTTTACTTTCACTTTGCCTTGTTCAGTGGAGATCCATAGAAAATGTCTAAAAATCGATTTTCCCTCTATTCATATTCATAATAGATTTTTGAAAAAAAAGTCTGCTTTGATAAAATTGTAGAGAATATTTTTCACCAATCTTTTAGTGAAAAATATCTCTAAACTTGTGGAAGGATGAAGAGTTCTATTCATTTTTCTAAAGAAACATGACATCGGGAAAGTCAAAACACTGTGAGCTAAAACAGAATGGTAAGGCAAAGATCAACTTTCTATGCTATTTCGTACGTTACTATTTTTCAGTTGTTCACCCATGATACCGCAGTTTCAATATATTTAGCGTCCCACAATAATGTTCAGCAAGAAATTAGCAAAATTGCAAAATGTATAGCGAAAGTCTCATTCCATAATACGCATAACTCGAAGAAAATTCGAGTTTCATGCTAGAGTGTGCAGAAAAATTGCAAAGAGAAAAAGCAAAATAGAAGAAAGGCTCCCACGATGTAGCGAGGATCGTCTTGATGTAAGGTTTGTTCGAAAACATCAAAGACAAACCTATATGTTTGTCCTGAGAATTTGAATAATTCGTCCCTTCGTTACCCATGGCTAGGGGTATAGAGCAAGGTAGGGAGGGATCTTTAGCTATACTATTTGGTAGGCAACGAAATAACGAAGTAACGAATTATCCAGGCTGCCGTCTGTTCGAGGTTCGTCTTTGATTTTTTTAACAAGGATTGAGAAATTCGAGCAAGCACCCCTTAGCGTACCTGATTGCGATGCATCTGGCCTCCGGTCTGATGGGCCTGACCTCCGTAGTGATGAGAGGCACCGCCTCCGTGATGAGCCTGTTTGTTGTTAATTCGTTCGACGGCTTGTCTCAGCCAAAGTCATAGTCAAGCAAATCGGTCAAAGTCAAAGAAAAATCCCAATTTTTCACGTGCATTCCCATATTTTTGTGAAAAATTCACCATAAATTGTGATGAATTTTGTGGTAGAAAATAGCGTGTTACAAGAATAATGCCGAGGCTATGAAAAGGCCAAAATAAGCAAAAAAAATCCCGAAAAGAAAGCAGAGGTAAGGAAAGATGTTAGATGATGATGATGAGGTTTTACCTGCTGGCCTCCGTAGGCCTGAAATTTCGTGGTTAAATTTTGTGGATGATTCATTTTGTGGCTTACTGGACGAGAATAGCCGCCTCCGAAGCTGGGTGGTTGAGTCTGGTACTGACGCTTGATACGGCTGGCCTTGCCGGTGGCCTGCTCGACCTGAACATGTTTAATAACCAGTAAAAACGAAGTATGTTTCGGTGAATTGATGGATGATTTTCGAGGTATTTACTAAATACTGTTTGTATCCTATTTTATTTGTAGAAATAAACCATTTGAACGAAAAATATGATGAGGTATGTTTCAATGAATTTCTAATATAAATTAAATTAAGTAGCAGTATTGCGTTTTCGCCAAAGATGGAATAAACAGAACTCAAAATTAAAGTTTAAAATGGCTTTAAAGCTATCTATGTAAGAGCTTGAGCACTCTATTATTATTGTGCAAATTTCAATGATATCTTATGGGCAATATTTACGTCGAATCAGATAAGTTTTGAAAATTCTCAAGATAGGAAACATTAATTTCAATATTGTCAATTCTATATGAACCTTAAATTAATGAAAACCTACTCTCTCGAGCTCATTCCAGAGGTCGTTGGATCTGCCGACGCAGAACTGGAGTTCCTCCTCGAGTTGGACGTGCACCGAGTTGGCGTACGAGAACAGAAGAGGCAGCAAGAAGATCGAGGTGGCGATCGCTGCCGTGCACACGCATGCTCCCAGAAGGGCGAGCTTTCTGAAAAAGCCGACGATTTTAAAACAATTTAAATAGTTTAAACTTTTTCGAATTATTAGAAAAGTTAGGATTCTCTAGTTAAGATGTTTTACGATGTAAGCTAAAAGTATACTATATACTTGAAGAACATGCAAGCTTTGATTTGTTTGTTGATAATAATAATAATTTCAAAGCTAAATTTGTTCATAAGTTCTAAAAATGTAGATCTGGGCTTTATATATTCTTTTTATTATTCGGATATTAGTTATGAAATTTTTAGAACCCACCTCAAGGAGTTAATCTCCCGCTCTTCGGCGTCCATGTAGGTTTGCTTCTCCATTTTCTTGACCAAAAATGGAGGGAGACCCAGTCTAACCTGGAAATGCCTTCACTAGCCTTTTATATGATGGAAGAAATTCGGGGAGAAAGAGTAATGAAAAATTAGGTTTTTCGACGGTATTTTGACTTTACAAGACAAGATAGTACAGGTAAGTACGAGAAAAATTCTGAAGTTTTAGAGCTATTGAGAAAATAGCACAGCAAATGAGGAGAAAAATCTTGTAACTATCTATGCTAAACACTGTTTCGTTGATTTTTTTCCGGTTACAGTGAAAAATTCGACGTTTCTCGTCGTTTTCTCAACTCTCTTCTAACAAATTTAGGCTATGCGCAAATTTCTCGCCACACCCCTTTTTTCTTTTTTCCTTGTTTTGGTGCGCGTAAATTAGATGAAACGGTTTCACTCTATCATTTCCGAGAGTGGTGATTTCAGTTCGGTTCTAAAATCTAATAGGGTTTCTTCAAGGCTATCTGATTTTTCTGCAAATTTTTCTCTAACTTACCGTTGTTTTTCTTGTTTTCTTTCCCGGACACAGATCTAACATAGAGCATTAGCCTTTCGAAGGCGCAAAACCGGTTCGGTTACGAGGGGCGAATTCTAGGTTTGCGCGAAACCAGAAAATAGCGCGGGAAAAGGAGAGAATGAAAGAAAATTGAGAAAAATCATAAAGTCAAGAGAATGGCGTGCAGCTCGGAAGAAAATTGGATGCTATCTTTCGAGAGAAGGAGTAAAAAATTGATGTGACTTGAAAAGAGGGGTTAATTTGGAAAATAAATGATTTTTATTTCAGGGGGTTGAAAAATGTTTACTAGAAAAGTTTGTAGCTTTATCGCTATCAAATGGAAAAGAACTCATATCTCAGGAAAAATTCAAGGAATTTCAATATTTATTCTTCAAATACTTTGTATCACAATAATTTTTTAAAAATAAATGCTATATAGGTATCTTATGGTGATCATGATATTTTAATACACCTCGCACTATTTTTCATTTCAATAACCTTAAAGAAATTCGAAATATTTACAAATAAGATAACGACATTCTCTGATTCAAATTATAATTTTCGAGACATCTACAGAACTCGTCGAAGTTAATCAGACCGTCCTGATTCGTGTCCGCTTCCTCCATTTGACAGTCAACGATACGGTCGATCTAGAATTAAATCAATTAGAAAATAAAACAAGTTAAGTTAATATATATTTTATTTTAACCAAATAATAAAGTACGTGTTCTAAATAGGTGCCTACCACTTCAGATGTGGCATTTTCACAGTCCTCGGTCATATCTTCGATCAAATTCAGCATGTCCTTCTTCGAAATCATTCCAGTCATCTCAGTATCGTAGATGGAGAATAGTACTCAAAATAATCAGATTATTTTTTAGTTTTTAAAAATAGATCATTAAATTTGCTACTAAAAGAATAGTCGTATTTTTCCATTGATAAAATATTAGATATTTTGAGTTTTCTTTATATATTTATACACAAGATTAGTTTTTTTAAAGAAATATATTTACATTTCAATTTGGATTTCTTCAAATGTTCTTCGTTTTTCTTGTTTGTCGGTTTGAAAGTGGCTAGAAGCCTCACAAAATCCACAAATTCCATACGGTCTCTGTAAAAATTAAATATAGTTGATTAAAAATAAAAATCGTTCATTTTTAACCAAGAATTTTAATTAATTTCTTATTTTGTTGCTTCAGAGGTACGGCTTTTAAAACTAAACAAATTATTGCCTTACTTGCTTCCAAACATGGCATTTACAATTCGATCCGAAATCATGTTTTCGGATAACTCTGGCTGGCTATGGAAATCGCTTCGTGAAAGCCAATTTTTGCCTGAAAAATATCAATTTTAAGTTAGAAAATCAATATTTTTAACTCGCCATTTTTATCGATTTGCTTGAATCGGGCGTAGAAGTGGAAGACTTGGGCTTTCGAGACTGAAATTAAAAATATCTCAAATTAAATAACTAGGGCAATTAGTCAAATTTGAATACTGAAAAGTTTAGTAAAATGCATCAAAGTTTCTAAATATGCTAATTTGTCGACCTATCCACGTACGACTTTTATTAATGACCATAATCAGGGCTGGAGAAAGCTTTATCTTTATCTTTGAGGGTTTTTGAGGACTGAGTTTTTTTTTCTTTAATTTGAGTCTTTGGCCCGTTTTTACCATAATTAGCAAGTATTAACTATTTAAATAGTAAAAAAGAACACTTACACCCGGTTTCATCCGCTATAGATTTGGCCTGCTCCTTGGTTAGAACGTTGCTATTATTATTCCCCATATTTTACTCCAATATAGAAATAAAATAATAAACAGGAAAATTATTGATTCATAAATAAATGACGAATTTAGCAGAACCAAAAAATAAACGCGATTCGTTTGGTTGCTTGGTGAATGAATAATCGGAGGAAAAAGGAGGAAAAGGACGACCTTTAACGATTTTCTGCCCGCACAAAATGCAAGTGTTTACCCTTCGTCTTTGCGAGCCGAAAGGAAATGAATATGTGCATGGGTTTTATGAGCGTTCTTAGATTATTCTCCAACAGTATTTATTATATCACATTCTATAGTAACTCATAGATGAGAAATCGGCATTTCCAAGCATCTTATTTGAATTGAGTGTGAAAAAAGGATTTAGCAGATCTTATGGTTTTATTCAGCACACTTAAAACGATATGCATACCTGTATATAATACAATATACAAATACTTCCGGCACAAAATTTTACGATCTACCCAAATTCGAGGTAATAATTTAAAGGATAATAAAACTCATGGAATTTTAACTTGACTAGCTCTAGGATTAAACCTATCATGGTTTAAATTAAGTGAATCGTACAGTACATTTTTAACAATGCTTAATAGTTCGTGAGCACGATAATATTTATATCAATTAGGCCAAAATAATAGGTGTGAACTTGATTAAAAAGTTTAATTTTGCTTAAATGTGTGCCGTATTTTTTCAAATGAAAAGTCATGAACCCCCAGACCTAGGAAGCACTTTCGTCAGACGAAAATAAACTAGAGGGGGTAGATCGCAAGGGGTTGTTTCTGACGATCGTCCTCCCTAGGTCTGCGTTGAATTGCAATTTCTCGAAAGTTCGAATCGAAGGCTATTTGGAAGCCATAAGCCCTCACGCCATTGCGAAATAGTGTATGGTTAGGGGAGGGTATTGGAAGTACGGGTTTCCTTTCCCCATACTATTTCGCATGGCTTCAGGGCTTATGGTTTCCGAGTTGCCGAATCGAGTCTAAAAAATTATACTTCTGCCGGTCTCGGTTGAAAATCGGCCTCTAAAGCATCCCGGTCGTCTGGGTTAGCGGAATTTCGTAGATTCGAATAATGCACCGGGGTTCCCGAAGGGGTGGTTTTGATCAGTTCCAAATACTTTTTCGTCGAAATTATATAGTAAACACCAACAGATAGTCCAGCGAAAAACAGGAAGAAGATTAGGATCTGCATTTTAAAATTAATAGTTATTATATAAAATAATCGAAAACTCGAATAAAATAATGTAAAGATAATCCGAGAATTAGTTACACTTTTCACTTGCTACATTCGAAATCATATTGGAGAAATCCCTTTTATCTAAACCTCGCCTTAAATCTTGCATATAATTATTGCAACTAATTTTCCGAGATAGCTTTTGTTTAAATAATTTCTTTGAACTTTTCAAACCTCCGCAAATTTTTGCCATTTTCCCTTTCTATTCATTTTCTCACAAGCATCCGAAATATCGACGTCCTTCAATAGTTTTCCGTTCAGTTTCTCAGGATATTTACATCTGAAAATCAAATTTTATTATGATAGAGTATGTTAATTTTGAGGACAACTTGGAAACCTCAAGCCATGCGAAATAGCGTGAGAAAAAAATCTTTTCCTCCTACCGTCGCCCTCACCCTATTTCGCATGGCTTGAGGTTTCCGAATAGCCAAATTTAAATTACTTAGGCACGACGTGACTATTCTTGTAGTCGAAATAAAAACCGCTAAGGAGGTGCGAAGTTTCACAGGAGCAATCGATAGGATTACCACCAATATGCAGTTGATCATCATCGAGCTGAAATTGATCAAATTTTCTTTCTGTTTTCCTTGGAAACTAATGCAATTTTGTCAGCATTATTATTTGGCTTTATACTTTTGAAATGTTCTAATTATTCTAGTTTATTTTAGTTTAAAAATTATAATTTCAGATTGTCCAAGTTAAATTTGCCAATTTTGTTTAAATAGAAATTACACAAACTTTCTGAAAATGAAATATTTTAAAAGTTATTACATTATCCCAAATAAGCAGATCTTCGTCCAGAACCGTGATATTGCAATTTTCGATGTTGAAAACCTTCACGGTCTCTGTTTTCTTTTCGTTGTCAGACTGAAACACTTTATTTTTCAGTTTTTATATATTCAAACCTGAATTCCGAACGCATCAGGGCTGATATATGAAAGTTTCGAGTTGTTCGACAATATGATGGTCTAAATATTATCTATAAAAATTGTATTATTAATAAAAGTAGTGTGGCATAGACTAATGAAATTAGCACATTTAGAAGCTTATGGTATATTAATTGGGATCTTAGTATGCACTACTTCGCTATGTGTTCTTTCTTCAAATATAAAGGTAAAAATTACTTCAATATCAATTCCACAGAATGAGCACTTTTGAATTGTAGCGAGATATTTCATATTTTCCATGATTAAATAATTCAACTTCACTTCGTCCTTGAATGACATAGAATGCAGTTCGACAATGTTCGTTTCACTAAAAATTCGCTTTTTGCAAATTATGCATACTTTTGGGGGCGTGGTCTCTTTTCTAAGGAAGAAATAAAAAGACATTGCAATTGTCACATAGATTTGTGGGAACGGCTTTCTCTTTTCTACTTATAAAGAGAAAAATAAATTAATATTTTGCAAATGCCGCATTAATTTATGGGCGCGGTCTTTTCTACCTTTTTTAGATAAGAGAAATATGGACTTTCGTAAACCTGAAAAGATACCTCAAATCCAAACTGTTGAGTGTCTTCAATGATTTGATAGCCAAAGGAACTTCGATTATTGGGTTGCCTCTTAGAGAGAGATTTGCTAGTTTTCTAAATTAGGAAAAATTATTTAAAAGAATAAATTTTACAAGTCGTAGCATTGTTAATTCTTAAACTCAAAATATCGTAAACACTGCTGAGTAAAGCTAACGATTGATTTTATCGTATTCAGTGTATTTTATGTTATCATGGCATTGTGAGGAAGTAGATACTGTGCATACTCTTTGCAACTCGATTTCACACAAGCCTCGTCCTTTCCTTTCCCTCGCTATTTCCTTTCTCTTCGCTCCTGTTTTCTTTTCGTCTCTCCGGGAAAAACGAAGAGAAATAGAGGGGCGAGGCATAAGGAAGGCAAGTTGCAAAATGTATGCGCAATATCTGCCTCCTCCCATTTCGCAATATTTCAATTCCTAAAATTGCCTAAATTAGCGAAATGTGAAATTATTACGGCATCTTTTCGAACAAATCAGTCTGATTCTTGTTCTTAAAGCCGCAGTCGTCCAAACTCAGCGATTCAAGGCTATCCAATCCCGCAAACGAACCGGCAGTCATGGTCTCAATTTCATTGCCATCCAAAATCAGCTTCTTCAGATTTTTCATCTCGGAAAATACGTCTTCTGAAATCACGCATTTATAGTTCATTAGAAATCAAGCTTTCTACGTTATTCAACTAAAACTTAAAGAATCTTATATTATGGCGTTGTGAGGAGGGTAGATACTGCGCACTCTTTGCAACTCGCTTTTGCACGATCCACGCCCCCTCCTATCTCTTTTCGCTGTTATCTCTTCCGTCTCTTCATGACGCATGCTATTTTTCTCGGGGGTTGAGCCTAGGAGAGGAGAGTTGCAAAGAGCGCGCATTATCTAGTTTCTACCATTCTACAATACCTGGCAAAGTTTTAATCTTGTTAAAGGATAAATCTAGCATGTGCAATTGGTCCAATCCTTGGAAATAACTCCTGAAAATGTAAAATTTCAACGAAAAGAAGACAAAAATGAAGTTTTCATCTTACTTTTTCAATTTATAAAGGCTATTGTCATTTAACTTTAATTTCTTCAGATTTTTTAAACTTGCGAAGGCTCCTGAATTCCATAAATTAAATAGCAACTTGGAAAAGTACGTGCAATAGTTGCATATACAAACTAGTATGGGGAAGAGAATCTTTTCCTTAACAAACTCAATGCTATTTCACATGCAGCTACTTCTTCAAATTGCTAGTTAAATTTTTAAAATATTTTTTTTTAAATAGAATACCAGAGTCGATTTTATCGATCACGTTATGGCCCAAATTCAGTTCCTCGATTTGCGTTTCGTGACCTTGCAGTATTTTCCCCTGAAAATTGCATTTTTAGATCGTTTTTTTTTTTTCGAAAACCTACCTTTCTAATTTCTTTGATCTCGTTTTTACTGAAATCCGCTACTCGAACATTGAACTTCTCATCCTTGATGTCCAAATCCACTGTGTCTAGAGGTTCATCTTCGCTTTCCAAGGCTTCCTGAAAACTCAAATTTCATCTTCGGCATCGATGCCAGAGTCTATCATCTCAAAGCATTCTTACATTGCTACAATCGAGCTCATCCATATCGCAATGGCACAACTCGTCTTTGTCTCCGTCGCAAGCCTTTATGTTCAAAATCAAATCGAAGAAAGAAATTCGGAAAAAAATAAAAATTAGAAAAGAATTAAATTTGAATAAATCCAAAATTGGAGAAGTTAAATTTGGGAAAGAGTTTAAAAATAGGAAAAAATCCAACCATCCATTGACCGTCCTCGCCCCTTTCTTCCACATGCTGCTTGCTTTTTCTGGATTTCTCTGATCTTCCTTCCTTGTCTTTTTCACCGTCCTAATTAGTTATACTAGTTTTAAAATTCAAATTTTTAGCACTTAATATTTTTACTGATTAATTAAAGTATAGATTGAACTTGATTTTTTAAAATTAAAAACGATAAGCTTCCAGAAAAATTGAAAATCTTACCTTTTCATTTTCTTCATCCTCACCTTTCTTGCTTCTAGTACCGATTCTCCGCTTTTTTGTGGATTCCTGGATTTTTCATTTTTCAAAAAATGAAAAAAAAAATCACCCCATCATTATCATTATCCTCATCTTCCTTTTCCTTTGGGGACCGGTCCTTGTCATTTTTCGAAATTTTCAATCTTTCTTTTTCCGATTCTTTCTTGTCCGATTTCTTCGATTCTTTTCTATCTTCTCCATCGTCAATATCAGAAAGGCCCTTAAAATCGACTTGCTGATTTTTTGACCACGCCCATTTTTATATGCGCTTTACAGAGGACATATTTTGGTTCATTCAATGATACTTTTAAATAGGAAACAATTCGAGTACGAGTTTTATAAATACTAATTCTGAGCTGGAATGGTGAAAATATTGTGGTTAAATAGTGCCAAGTTTTACAAGTTTACCAACTTATCGAATAGCACAAATTTTGAGTAAAAAGGCTTACTTCGTCGTAATCTTCATCTTCAATGACTTTCGCTGCAGCAGTTTCTTTATCAACTGATTTTGCCCGAGCATAAGCACAAATAATTAGGGAAAGTAACGAAATAAGCAAAAATATCCTCATTTTGGTGATCTATTACCTAAAATATTGAAGTTAAGATGAAATTTCGAAATACTGATCAAAAATATTGATATGGCGGGTTTATTAGACGTTTTGAAAGTGTCAATCAGAACTACTTATCGATAAAGTTCCGAACTAAATATGTTAAGGTGGAGAATGTGCACATAAATATTTGAAGCCTATTGAAAGATTATTGACAAAAAGGCATTGTTATTTAAGCTTAGACAAAGCGATATGTTATGATATAGATTAATATAGAAGTTATAGTTACAGTTGCTCTCGTTGTATCATAGAAAATAAATCTAAAATCGCTCCAAAATTACACTGAAACATGAATAAAAAGCACCATTAAAGACGCTTAATATCACTAAACTCATTCTACAATGATCCTCCTAAATTTCAAGTTGAAAACACCATTCAATCGATATTCTAACTCTGTCTTGGGAAAGAAAGATAAGAGTACGCTCAGTAACGTACATAAACAGTCATGCAAAGGTTAGGAAGTGAGAGTTAGAAATCATGCATTTTATATGGGAGATCAAATAGAATCGTTCTTTTGAAGACAGGTTTCTCAATGTGACTTTACCGTAAAATTTCGATTTTTATTTTTAATTCAAAAAGCTAATCGATATTTCTAGCACGAAAATGGTGATCCTATCTGAGAACAGATAAGGGGGTAAAAAGGGGAGGGTTTTAGAACGTACACAAACAGTCATGCAAAGGATAGAAAGGGGAAGAAATAGAGGATCCTAGAGTGCCCTCTTCCGTCCTGAACAGTTTGAATAGAATTTGGGTCCGCGTTTTACGACTCATCTTTACCAATATTGAATGATTTCCACGCTCTACGCGTGAATTTTCGTTAGCCATGATTCATTAGAAAGGTTTCAAATGTGTTAGTTTCATACCTTAAAGTTATAGGTTCAAGTTTAATTAGATTTATTTTGAACTGACATCAAAGAAGTGATAATATATATATGATAGATTGAATACCCGTAAGTCAAAGATGTTTAAACTTATTTCAAAATTATTTTTTATGAACGCAATAATCTTTGGCGAATAAAAACTATGGCGAAAAATGATGAAAGATCGGAGAAAATCGATTAGATTTTTAGAAAATGCATACAATTTATTAACAGGACTGCAAATTTTACATAATAGTATGTGTTAAACAGAGCAACGAGAGGAAGAAATACTATGGAAAAGTTTGCAGAGTCTCGCGGAGAAAAGAACAAGAGAAAGACAGAGAGAGCATCGTGTGAAAATTCGTAGCCCTGGTTATGAAATGCGTATATTATATGGTTTGTTCAAAATTTACTAGCTTCAAATTGGCGTCTTCCTTGCAGATCCTTTCCATCATAGCTTTAAATTGATCGGGAAACGAGTAAATCACGGTATTTCCGGCCCACAGTTTTTGGAGGTCTTGCAGCTTTACCCCCTAAGATGAATATCCATGAACTCAATCAAAGCTGTAAATGTTTAGACACGCGCATAACGAGATAGTCTTTTCGAGAGAGAAAAGAGCATACTCTACCTATACTCTCTCGAACATACGTACTATCTCGTTATGCATCTGCACGCGCGTGTCTAGGCATTTACAGCCCTAAGTTTAATTAAATTTAAAAACTCGAGTCTATTTTTTGTTGTGAAATTTGCAATTATCGAGTCTTTGGATTTTATATTTTCATTCAGATAAAACATGCGAAATGCAATTCAAATTTCAACTTCCCAGAACGGTAGATCTTACCAAAATTTATCATTTTACCACTCATACGACAATTTTTACAAACAAGTAAAATGTCGCATAATAATGTGAAGATGGGTTTCGCTGCAAATTTTTACTCACCGACATCATGATCGGTCGAAAGCGCTTATTTCTCAGGCCATTCGTATAATACTCATTGTCAGCTAGAGAATGCAGCAAAATGCGTCCCTGCACAATTTGGTTGTCAACCGGGTTGCCGGATTCGGCACGACGAATTATATCGAGGTACGAAGTGGTAAAGCAGAAGATGACTTGTTGAGCCTAAAAAATATATGTATATAATTTTTAAAAACATTTAGAAAAATCGTCAAGTCCGTGATATCGTAACATACGAAATAATATAAGCTAGAACAGAGTAGTGTGTAGGAAAAATATTATTTTCTCATATTATATCGTGTGTCACGATTTTACGAATTTTCCAAAGTTTTTTAATAAATAATTTCCGGCAAAAATATCATTCGTCTTTCTCGATTCCAATGCTCTCTAACCTCTTGAGGTGAAATATGGCAAAAATTATTGCGAAAGAACGAGTCATGATCGTTGCCAAATGACTTTTTTAAACCCAACATCCTATCACTGCACCACAGTCGCTTTGCTCTGTTCGTCAACTAAAGATAGATGTCCCGAGGAAAGGAGGAGCGGGAAAATTTTGAAAGTGAGAGCGAATGAGAAGCCAGAAAAATGAGAATCAGAGTTAGATTTCGGTGAAAAACGGTAGATTCATTTTAAAATTGTGAAAAATTACCCTTTTAAATACATTCGTCAATAATTGAATCCGGTTTTCATCGGTCTCCAGTTCGTCAACTTCCAAAACTTTCAGATCGTATTTCGGACAGTGCTTGTTTAGATTCTTCATAAGCCACTTGTGCTCCTTCCTTTCTTCATCCGTTGTTTCATAATGGTTAACAAGAAGCGCTAAATAAAGTAAATATATTTTAAGCTATATTAAATATCAAATTTTATTATTATGTTAAATATAAAATGTGCTAATTTATCACAATGTGCTTCAAATTGAATTCCAAACACAGACTTAAATTAGCTTAACTTATGTTTAAAATTCTATTTATAACTTGCCTTTACTATAATCCAAACCATCGAATAATGAATCAAATTGAGCCGTAAGAGCGTTGCTATAGCTTGGGGCTCCTGAAATTATCGCTCATTTAACTCTTTTAGCATATTAACTTTAATATACCTTGATTCAACAACATACAATGCCCCTTGAAGCTGTAAAATTTGCCTTCATCATGAAGTTTCTTCAAAGAACATAGCGTATCGATTCGTTTAGCTTGTCTGATAGCAGAAATCAATTCGCTTATTTTCTGCTTTCCCAAGTGCGAAAGTAATGTCATAGGGGGCTTAGAATCGTAGCGAAATACCTAAGATAAATTGAATAAGAAACTTCTTTTTTTTTATTTATAATTTCGAGTAATTTTATTACATATGTTGAATAAATCGTTAATAAACTGGTAACATACCAATAACTTGTCGTTGTCAATCTTCATTAGCTCTCCAATAGTTTCCCAATTAGACATCGAAGTGTAAGAAGGAGTATTCAAATGTACATACAATAAATCCATGGCGTGTGGCGTTAATTGATATATACTAAAAATAAATGATTATAGTGGCTGAAAAGCGCAAACTCCGCCCGTCTGCAAATGCGCAATATGTAGCAAAAAGTGGTAGTTAAGAGACCCCAAAAATAGAAAGCAAGCACCTTTCAAAAGTCAAATGTCATGAAAAACCACCCCTAGATCGGCGATAAACCTTCTGAAGCGGATCTGTGCCAAAAATCAGTCCATTATTTTTCTCTGCAAAAATCTGTAAGCGGTTTGAAGTTTGCGAAACCGTGTTCATTTTGGAATCCGAAAATGTCGATTGTTTTGTTCAAAATCAATTTTTATTTTATTTTGTCCTCATCAAAATTCATAGTTACACCAGAATACATCTTCGTGAGCAGAAAATAATAACGGACTATGATTCTTGTGAACCCGTTTGCGTCCTCTAGCAGTGACGCACAAAAGTTGGAAACAATTGACGATTGATTTATAAAATGCTTCATATCTCAATTTTTGCTGATACAATTCTCCTTAGATTTTGTAGACTCGCAGATTTATATCGAAAGCGGCAACTTGGAAACCTCAAACCATGCGAAATAGCGTGAGAAAAGAATCGTTTTCTCTATCATCCCTCACCCTATTTCGCATTGCTTAAGATTTCCAAATAGCCATCGAAACAATTATTCTCAAAGTTTTATCCCACAGTTGATTCATGAAAAAATTGGAAAATCACAGCTTTCAAACACCACGAAATGTCTCGAACTTTTACTCGCCACTGCCTAAAAATAAAGTAAAAAAATACCAGATATCATTAGGTACAGAAAAGTCGTAATGTTTATTTGATAGCGGCGGTCCTACGATACTTATTGCACTTGAAGAGGGTTTATTTTCGGAAGTGTTCTGAAAAAAATTATAATAAAATTAAATCAACATTTACTTAATTAGATAAACTTTGAATATATTGTTCAAGTAATAATTCTTAAAGGCTAAATTTTGATTAACATCTTGCTTGGTTAGAAACTCGAAATTAGTACGTTGAAAGTTGACATGGTTTTCATATATATATTAATAATTTCTGCTGATCATTTAATTAGGGTCTCCAAGCTTCGCTCCTTTGCAAAAATGCGCCTGTGATAGTTTGAAACAGAAAATTTCGGAAAGAAAATATCCTTCACACCCAAAATGTCATGAAAGACCTAGTCTAAATCGATGATAAATTTGATAAAACGGTTCTGTGCCAAAGCCAAGTCAGTTTTTGCCTCAACGCAGTTTGAAGTTTGCCAAAAATATGTTCATTTTGGGTGACGGATTTTTGCTATTTTTCGGTTAGAAAATTTTTTCACAGAAGTCTTATTCACGACCCAGATCACCTTTTATGCTAAAAATTTATCCAGAATAAGAGTTGGCATATCCACTTGGGGACCCTAGATATAATTTGTATATCTAAATATTTTAGGTATACCTTATTATTTGGCCGTTCAAGCAGATAATCTTCATCTATCTCGATAGTGACTTCCCGTGTATAGGAGTTGCAATCATCATCGTTATTGATATCGCCCATTCATGCGGAATTTATATCTCTAAAATACATTAAACAACTTAAAAATCGAATAATTTCTAAATATTATTATGGTCTAGAACCATGTTTAATTCGATAAAAATAATGATAGAATATGATATTTATTGAACCCATATAACTTGTTCGAATACAGATATACTTATTTCTCGTCATCCTGCGACTAGATATATGGTCATGATATTTTAAAAACGTATAAATTATAAATGCAGCATATATCATGGATAATATGGAATATACCTAGATTTTCACATAGCGGCACTGGAAAGGGACCTATTTTGTTCGAATTTTAAGAATATACAGGAGGATTTCAATCACAATATAATACGTATCACGATAGATAGAGTAAGGCCAAATATGTTTTAGGGCGAGTTTCTTTTATCCAGAAAGTGAATATAGGAATCATCAAAATGGTATATTGTTGATGCCGAAATTTGGGAGGTGTGCAAAGTGGTGCACGGTTATTTTTAGTGATTAGAAGGTCGAGAATAGCACGTGAGAAGAAGGGAAACTGACCCTAAAATCGCTTCTTCCTCCCCTCATTTTCGACTTCCCTGATTTGGGCATCAACATTATAAAATAGGCAATCTGAAAAAGTAGTAGTGTAGCAACGCAAGCAGTAATACAAATAAATCATGTGATTAGACAAAGTAGAGAGATTCGATTTTTTAATCTATTCACAATACATTAATGTGTTGCTAAGCTAAAATAGTTACTACCTTTCAAGGTCTCCTAAAATACAATTTGGTACTTCAGAAGTAAAGCTAACACAATGACAACGCACATGATGTGGCTAGTGAGATTCCAAAATCTAAAAATACCGCATATTTCTAAATTCATGATATTTTCTTCTTAAATCCTATTTTTGAATTTGAAAATATACAGTATATCCTTAATATTGCAACTTCGTAATTTTGAAAATTACTAGGAAAAAGGTCTAGCGAAGCTCAACAAAATTGGAATGAAGAAATTTTGTTTGATTGGAAATTATTCAACTAAAGCAAATCAAGATACTGTTGGAATACTTGAAATATATGAACAGACGTTGAGGACGTTCTCCACCGCAAACTTTCGGCCATCATAATCTCTCGTCCCATTATTAAGAATAGTAATTGCAAGGCTGGCTGGAATAGTTCATATCGCATGAGGGGATATTTGCGGTGGAAAACGCGTCCCAACGCTCGAATATGGGAATGTTCTTGAGCACATAAATCTACCTATTCTTTGGGTACCTTGACCAAGGTAACATGCTCCTGACTTGGTGGATTCGGATTCGAGTTCGAATTTTCATCGGGGTTCTGATGACTTTTCAAAACTGCCTCCAATTTTTCCGCGGCCTTATTTCGACTCTTTTCTCTTCCATCGGCACTCCGATGCGTGTCCATGCATTTCTCCGAGAATTTCGGCTCGACAAATAGAGCGTGGATTTTTATGCCATGGAAAAGCCGTCTCATCTTTTCCATCGCCTTGATGTAAGAGTCAGGACTGAAGGTTTTTTTAATTCAAAATTGAAAGTTTGTCTAATTCATTGGAAAAAGTTATAGGTGCATTATTAATGTGTCAATTTTCAGTTTTATAATGATATTGTCGAAGATCGATCACTTTTGAAACAAAATAAAACGGACGAAAATTTTATGCGCAAAAATTAACGCGTTGCTTGCAGCAAACTTTGTGCTATTACATCATATTCAATCGATGAATGCGCAACGACTATTTATAGTGAATACGCAATGCAGTTTGTAAATTCAAATATGTGCATCCGTTATTTTGTCTCAAGTAATCGATCATTGACAAAATAAGTTATTCGAGAATGACACTATTTTGAGAATGCTCAAAATACCTGCAGAAATCGACGTAGGCCGTAGAAATGTTACGCTGACCGACTAAAGTCCAAATCTCGATGTCGGAAACTTCACCAACGCCAACTAGCTGAAATATTAAATTTGTAGGTTTCAGAAAAAAAACAAGGTTTTGGCATTTTCAATATCGCAATTATTCATTACTTGTTGTGGTTCAAATAAAAAACATTGCTCATAGTCTAAATTTTGACACAAACTTTTAAGACTATTAGTTTCAGAAACAAATAGAATTCTAGTCTACTTTAGGGTTGTCTAATTGTCCAGGTTGATTCGTTTGAAATTTATCACGATTAATATCTTCTTACTTTTTTCATCGTAGCCTTCAGCCTATCGTTATCGATGAATTTCGGTGTTTCCCTCAGCAGGATTTTAGCGGCTTTGTTCACCAGGCCCCACGCTGAGAACGACATCATAGAAGCTAGCGTTAGGCTTAAAATATTAGTGCTAGTTTTTAGGAATAGATTATTTAAGGCAATTAATAAAAGTAGTACCACAACAATTCAGCGAATGTGCATATTTCGAATCAATTTACAAAGTAATAGCTTACCTATAAAGTATAGGATAGGGATTTGGTAATGAAATATTGGGAATCAAACTTTTCAGATAAGAAAACTCACTATGATATTTTTATCGATTTTTGTGGTACTACTTTTATCAATTGCCTTATTTTATATATGATAAAACCTAACTTAAGACATTATACCAAGTGATACGAACGATACTTGACTTTAGAATATTGAAGTTCGGTATTGATGATAAAGTGAATTTAGTTTACCTCAATAATGGATCCAAATAAGCGAAATACCAAGTATCCGGGAAGCACATAGCGATAATTGCTGTGATGATAACGATAACGGAGCCAATAGCGTCGGTTACAATATGCAAATAGACACCTCGAATGTTCATGTTGCTATGGGCTGAAAATTGAGTCATTTACGATATTTTCCTATTTTAATAATATCATTATCGGATCTAGCAACATCAATAATCTTTATTGAAAAATAGTTCCTATCTATTATTTTGGGACAGAAAATGAATGATGGAATGGGTTATTAGAGAAATAACTCACCATTTCCCTTCTTGCTCGCTTCGTTAGTGCTTTCTAACAATGAGCTTGCAGCGGTCTGAAATAATAGCATAAAACAACTGTATCGTTCGCAATGGGACAGTCGGCCTATCCTAGTCGCACAGGACTAGTGGTCCGTCCCGAGGACAGACTGTTATTGTGTGCAACAACAGTCGAGAGATTTTAGGTAAATTCTCTGTAATTTAACCCATTACCAACATTTCTTAAACCCCCTTGGTTTGGTTCGGAGTGAGGGCGAGCTTGGGACCCTGCTCTAGACAGTGACGCCTACAACCACTGCGCTAGACCGCTCCCGTCTTGATTTTAAGTAATAAGATGCATTATCTACCATCTCATCCTTCAATTCCACACCCATTTGCATATAATATATTTTTTTATAAGATAAGACCTTTTACTTCTATAAAACTAAGTTTAAATAGAGATAGATCTGTTTCGAAAACTGGTAGAAATATAAAGCTTATCATATTCACCTCGTCTCTCAACTCCAAACTCTCGTGGTGGTGGTGCTCGTGGTCCTCGGAATGAGAATGACAGTGGCCGTTTTCAGCGTCGTGTTTGTCATGCTTATGGTTGTGAGAATGCGAATGGCCATTCTTCTTTTTGAAGAGTGTCTGAAATTACTTTGTCTATACTTTAACATTTTAGGGATTGGTTTGCAACGCACATTTAATTTTTATCTTGATATATAAGAGTCAATGAATATAAAGCTCATAGTCGAAGTACGTTTTAAAGTAATGCATATTTTATGATAAAGAATGCTGAATTTGATTATATAGCACACTATCGATATCATGGCTTGAAATAGTAGTTCATAATTTAAATCAAAATAAATTTCCAATTTATACCTTAAGTCCAGGAACTGCATGCGAGTGTCCATGCCCACCGTCGTCTCCACCGTGATCATGACCGCTGAATACACACATCCCGATTACGTTAATGCATAGGCCGATGATTCCTACGATTAAGACCTGAAGTATAAAAGATAAGCTGATACTTTTTCGGTCTTTTGCATTCCATACCCACACCCGTTTGTATTTCACACGAACTTTTTGAGGAGAGAGAGGGAGGTAGGGGAAAAGAAAAAAATGGGTGTGGGTGTGGAATGCAAGAGGTCTTTTTTTCTAATATCCAAACATGTCACTATAGAAACTGTAAAAAGTTTTCATAATTGATGGAATTAATGCGTGATATGTGCTTTTCATATAACTCATTTTAAGGGGTAGATTATTTTAATTTTTTCCTTACATATAGCGGATCCTTCATCATCCTCGGGTGCACGATTCTCCCTAGCGCTTCCATGAGGATGTTGAAGCAGACGGTCAGAAGGAAAACGCCGTTGAACATCGCTCCGATCACTTCGGCACGCACCCATCCAAAGCTGCTCGAGGAGGAGACTTTGTTCGCGATCTGGAAGTTGATTTGAAATAGAGTAATGTTTTTCATGGTTAGTTGACTGAAGTCGTTTTAGCAATAATTTACGCAATTTAAAGTTATTTTCATTTTGTTTGACCATATTTAATTTTTAAGTTTAAAAGTTTGATAAAGCCTCGATTTAATGCTGTAAGCCTTTGTGCAAACAAGGAATAATGCGGGTCTGAGTTTGGGGGACGCGAAGATGATTCAGAAAAACGACTTGAACGAAATGTCAACAAAATGCGTTGATAATGGCATGGCGTTTGTGAAATTCGTATCTTTCAATTTGATAAGTAAAGTATTTGAGGAATATATTTGATATTTTATAGGCATTACTATTTTAAACCGTATTCATGCATTATTATATTTATGTTGCGTCCGAGAACTCATCATTAGTATTTAGAAAGTAACGATATTTTATTTTATAAGGGCAATTTTAAAACCTACCGAAACGCACAACAACGCGACGCATAGCGACATGACATCCGAAAGCATGTGATAAGCGTCCGCGAGTAACGCGATTGATCGGCATAGGAACCCTAAATTCCGAATTAAATTCATTTAAGTTCGAAGGCAATTTTTAACCCTCGAATCAGGGCTGTAAATAATTGAATAACGTGTTACCGGTGATCAACTCGATGAAGAAGAATCCCAAAGTCATCGATATCATCAGCATCAGTTTGGTGTTATGCTTCCTGAAATTAAATGCGTGTTTTGTAATTATTCAAATGAGCATAGTGATTTCTATTATTTGAGACCAGTTGTTTAGGTGATACATGAATTCTAACAAAAAGCATGTACGAAAGAGATGAAAAGAATATGTTTCATTAAGCTTCATATGACAGTTTCTATACGAGACGACCTGACGACCCGTTCATTACTAAATCATGAAATTTTTTCTTTCTTTTCCAAATACTATTTCTTGTTGCAAATTTTCGAAAAGAAATAGCATTTGGGAAAGAAAAAGTCCGTCGTTTAATAATGAACGAGTCGTCATACAGCTGCTGCCGTTTCATATTCAATCGAATTTATGATATTTCAAGTTCGATCTGTGTCTGTAATTAGGAAACAAATTTTCAAGGAATAAAAAAAACTTACTGTTGAGGCACATTAACCTTCAGCGGGATTTTGCTCAAATTCAAGGCCTCCTCGATTTTCATGTCATTGTGACCACAGTCATCCGACGCTTCTAATTTGCTCTAAAATATGCACTTTTATTCAGCAATTTGTAAATGCTACTCCCCTTTGAAATAATTTGGAAAATAGGCATATTTTAAATGTTTCGGATAATACACCCCTTTTCAAAATTCATTGAAAATAACGCCCTTTAAAACATTGGAATATACTGCATTTAAAAATTTAATCCATCTGTTTAAATAAAACTAGAAAAATACACAACTTACAATTAGAGGAGACGACATTTTGTTCGTGAAATTTGCAGATGATTTTTTCGAATTCGATGTTGAACCCGATGAATCTTGTTCATGTGGTGAGGGTACCATATGTTACCTGAAAATATTAATTATTTATAAAAATAACCCGCTTTTTAAATGTGGATTTTATTGATGTGGTGTAGATCAATGAAATAATGCAGATAATGAACATGCATGCGAAGCTGTAAAATTTTAATGGACATTTGACGGAAAAATGCCATTTTAGACTTTATCAACGTAGACATAAAATATAGGGATCGTTGTTAAAAAGTGATAATTCCGAGTGTATGACGAATTACCAAAGTGCTATAAAATGCATTTTATGGAATAATTGTGAAAGGTTAAAGATATACAATTTCAAGAGATGTCAGGCGTATTGTCATCGTCGTTGCAGCTTCTACAAGCATTATCGACAAAAAAACCTGATGAAAACGAAAAACGTGAAAGCTACATATGTATACAGAGGCTTCTGACCAGAATGAAAGACATAAAAGCGTGTGACGTGTTTGCAGAAATGTTTGTGAAAGCAAAAGGGGGCGGGGCTTGGAGACAGACAAGAGAATGTGTGACACATCCGACATAAGCAAACTTTGCAAATCGAGGAAATTTAGAAATCGAGACTATTTTTATGGAATCGGGAAATTTCAATGAATCAGAGATCAAAGTTGACGATTTTGAAAATTAAAGTTATTTTTTAGAGTCGAAATTAAGAGTTAAAACTTTGAAATTAAATTTGAATTTTGACCAGAATATGGAAAAGTCAATAATAGAGCAAGAGCCACTACACACTGAATGACCCTAGATAATAAGTGTTTGCGGTTGAAATAGTCTGTAATTATGAGAGAAGAAAAGAGCCTATGCAAAATACTTGGGCATTGTTTTGGAAAGAAATAGTGGTTTGAATTTCATCGAGAGGCAAATAAGAAATTGAAATTTTAAATTTAGGTTCAGTAAATGGATATTTCTGATACCTACATCACATGATATTGACAGATATATTTAAATCTAAATACCTCGAAACCTTAATATTTCTAATTTATAACATGATGTATTTTATTGCGTGTCATACTCGTCAAGGGGTGAAGTTTTACATCACTCAAAAGACAGATGACGTGGGTGTCCAAAGTGTGATTCCTAACGTGGCTGAAGCGATAGATATTATTAACAATAGTGAGTTTAAAACTTTAAATATTAATGTTTCAAATGAAAGCTTCATTTGGCTATAACCCAGTTAAATCATAAAGAACATCGTTTAGAACTCACGCAAGAAAATACCACCGACACCAAGGATTATATCGACGATTCTGCATTTATGGTGATTCAAAATTCATTTTTCAAATTTCAAATAATATATATTTAGGTCACAGGGCACTATAATAAAAACTATTCGAAATTGAAGAATCGAACTTTACGAATATTAGTCCCAACGATCGAACCACCATATGTGAATTATGTGAATTTCTCCGAGGCCGCACCCAAGCAAATCGGCTATAATCCGGGGATCGTGATAGAGATTTTGAAGGATATCGGACACCTGCTTAATCTGACTTATGAGGTATACATTTAGGACTTTCAACAGTTTAGTATATGATTCTATATGGGCAACCTGGAAAAGTAGACGCAATAGTTGCATCGGGAGCTATTTGGAAACCTCAAGACCACGAGACATAGCGCGAAATAGTATAGGGTATGGGGGATGGTAGGCTTACTTTTCCCACACAGTATTTCGCAATATCTCCATGTCTTATGGTTTCGCGGTTTCCAAATTACCACTGCATCATGTTGCTTACAAAATTATAAAGGAAGAGAATATTTTGTCTAGCAAATCCTATGCTATTTTGACCTCAACGATGTAACGATATTTTTTCAACTTGCCACTTCAAATGGTATTTTAGAGTCAAACAGATCATTTTCATTATATTTTATATATAACCGAAACTTGTAATAAGACATAATTGAAGTTTAAATCGATGAAACTTAAATTTAAGATAATTGAAACCAACGACCATCTATGGGGCACAATGATAAACCGTACTTGGACGGGAGCTTTCGGAATGCTAGCGAGAAATGTATGAACTCAAAAGAATAAATCAATATTTAAAATGGATATTTCAGGAAGTAGATATCATAGCCGGCGGCGCGATTATGGACTATGATAGAAACGTGGTTTCGGATCTAACCTATCCTTTCGAATTCGAGTTCACCGGAATGTTGATTCAATCCCCGGACGAGTACGGAGACAAGAGATTTCTGATTGTCATGGAACCCTTTTCTCTGACGGTATTATCTGCTTTTTCTTTTTTAAATATGCCTATTTAACATAATTAGAATAATAGTAAACAAGCCTAGGTAGCTCTTCAGCCATAACGGAAAAATATAGGGGAGGGGGTCTGTAAACCAAAGATTTCCTATAGAAAGCTGATAAATACGGGGGTCTGGAGTGGGAATTTAACGCACAAATTTAGGCTCAAAGAGGTCCGCATTGAGGATTTGGTTTAAGCTCTGCTTAGACCTGATAGCTAAAATTGTAGCGCTAGTGAAAATAACCAAATTTATGCTAATTTAGGTCTGGCTTATAACAGCAGGAGCTATAATTATCTCGGGAATAGTTCATGTACTTCTAACAATAGCGCTACATGGAGTGTACGATGAGCCTAGAGTGCATCTATTTCAATCCTTCTGGATTTATTACTCGATTTTGGTGCAACAAGGTGGCTTAATTATTGTTGATGTCGAAATCTGAGAGGCATGCAAAGTGGTGCACGGTTATTTCTAGTGGTTAGAAAATCAAGAAATAGCACGTGGAAGAAGAGAAACTGACCCTAAAATCGCTTCTTTCTCCCCGCATTTTCGACCTCCCAGATTTGGGCGTCAACAATACACTTTTATTCTTTCTAGCCAACTCCATAGATACTATTTCAGGCCTGCCAGAGCAACCTAAATCTATTAGTTGTCGAATTCTAGTAGCTATGTGGTGGCTGGCTTCGCTAACCTTGATGGCCACTTTCACAGGAAGCTTAGTAGCATTCTTTGCAGTTGACAAAGCTGCTAGGCCTTTCACTAGTACGTGCTTGCTAGTTCATAAAACTAGCATATTTCAAACTAGCGACCTTTAGCCATCGAACAACTCGTTCATTTGGTCAAGCAAGGCAAATTCATCATCGTTATGGATGGAAATTCATTGACAAGAACTGAAATGATAGCGGTAAAACGCGGTTTTCTAACATTCTTGTTTAAATTAGCTAATTCTAGAGGTCGGAATTGACGGTCTACAAGGAGTTATGGCGTGAAATTAGCGTTAATCAAAGGGTAATCTATGTGGATGGCCTGGATAAAGTTGAGCTAACAAAAAATATTCAAACTAGCACAAAAATAACAAAAGAGTTAGTTTTTTTTTAAAAAGAAACTAGCTAAAACTAACATGTTAAAAAATAAATTTTAAAAATTAGCAAATAAGATAATTTTAGGAGTGGAGTTAGTCGCTTCAAATCAAGGATATGTCTTATTTGGACCGATGAACACTTTGAGCTATTTCGATTATATGGATTGCCGCATTGAATTGTTACCTGATGGTATTTTGCCGGTTTACTTATCAATTCCTCTAGCGAAAAATTCACCGTATTCGAGTTTCGTCAGCATGAGGTAAGGATTTTATGAAAATTTTATCTGAATAGATTATAATAGACGTTGCATTTTGCTTTAAATTAGCTTCAATAAAATAACTTCAAAGTTAAATAGGGAAAGATATCAATATTTTTGTTCAGAATTCGCGAACTTCTAGAACGAGGTTTCAATGAGAAATGGAAAGAGGAGTACCGCTTTAACGTCGCTATGAACTCGACAATTTGTAATGATACGTTTTACGAATCAGGGCCTAAAGGTAATTATTTTAGCTTATGGTATTTAGCACCACAGTTGCAAGTGTTTCATGTTAAGTCGTTAGATATTTTACAACAACACTATTTTACTGCCAATTTGGATAATCCATCACTTCGTTACCCAGAGTTAAGAGTATAGGGCGAGGTAGGGGAAATCTTTTTCCCCATACTATTTTATGGGTAACGAAATAGCGATTATCCAGGTTGCCATTTTACCTAACATAAAAATTCAAATGCAGGCTATCTCAACTTGAATCGATGTCAAGGCGCCTTTTGGGCGCTTATCTCTGGACTATCTTTGGGCCTAACGCTATTCCTCTTCGAACTCGTATCATATTACATGGTCAAAGTGGTTAGCAAGTGGTCTTATGATCAGACCTAGGGAGCATTCGAGTTGGGCTCAAAAATATACGGAGCGTGGGTCGTAGGAGAAAAATTTCGATTATGACCTCATTAAGAATGGAGAAAATTTTTGACAATTCAGGTTTATAAATACAACATTTTGTATATAGAATTACGAAGGAAATATTATATGGGATAGGTCACACGGCCACCATCCTGTCTTAAGTTCTCCCTAGGTCTACCTATAATTTTTTTTGCAAAAAAAATATTTTTAGATGGCGGAAAGAGGATATCAAATATGGTTTCCGAAATTTTATTGGAGTAAAGGTAGAAACTCGGATTGTAGCACGAGTTCTGGACCGAGTTCCACAACATTGACAGAATTTACAAACTACGATCTCACGAAGGATAATAATGATCGAAATTTTTCAGTTTTGAGAAAAAGAAAGACCCAGAATAATCTAGAATTGATTTCATGCGATAGTCTAGAGACTGTTGAGCATTTTTGATTCAATAAACTGATAAATATGCTTTATTATTACGATACATTTCAAACACAGGACTGCTCGCAGGAACCGAAAATCATATATGTATTATTGATTGGGAATGAACGCGTCGATATCTAAAAATTACGCTATTCGTCTCTCGCTTCTCTTCTACGCGACTATTTCGCTCTTCCAAATTCGAGTTCTAATTGCTCCAAGAATATCGACGTTCTCTCGAATCAATAATAACCCAATGCACATGATACAGACAACTCTCGAAGACATCCAAAAGTGATGAGGGATAATTGTAGCTGAAATAAGGGTTCTTTAAAATATTTTATTTCAAAACAAACCTGGGAACAGACCTAGGGAGCACTTTCGTCAGACGAAAAAAATCTATGGGGGTAGTTCGCGGAGGGAAAATTTTGTATGGTGAGGTAGGTCGCAAATTTGAACTTTACGTTATTGATTGATTAGAGATACAAAACTCTTAAGAGAATATATAGGGGTAGGTCGCAAGGGGTTTCTGACGATCGTTCCCCCTATGACTGCCTGGAAAGCATTTATTTGCTAAAATAATATTTGGGGAATAATAAGTCTACTTTGAATAGACTCTTTTTCACGGAACTGAATTTTGGTGTAAAAGTCGTTATTTTTTACTTCGCTAATAAATGCTACCTTGAGACAGTTATTATATGACGGAAGACAGAGTCCATAGTTAGGGATAAGGTAGGGAGGTGAGAGTAGGGAGAAATAACGCTTGGAAGACACCCTCCGTCAAATAGTAGTTGCCCCATTTTGATCATACTGTGGCAACAGCTACATGACGGAGGGCATTTCAATAAATGTCGGAGAGCTTAACTAGGGGACACTCCATCAGTTAAATCTGTTAGGAATAAAATTTGTTTCCCTTCTGGATGTCCCCAGAAAGGTTGATTCCAAAAAGTGCTTTATTCGACACAAGTCGAGACTTGATCGAACCCCAAGATTTACCTTGAGTAACTGGGTTAAAAACCGACGAGTTCAGTGTGGTACAGTTATTAATGCAGGTTTCGTGTTGCCTGACAAACGATATTGCAAACGCACTAGTCATATAATGAAATGCTAGAGAGCGCAGACAGGCAGTGGAAGTGACACGAACAGAAAGAATGGTGTGAGCTGTTTCGAAAGTGTTCACATTTGACTGAATTGATTGCATGTTATTCAAGGTGAGAATGGAACAAAAAAATCAATGATTAGCATACGAGATGTTTCACAATGTTTAAAACATTCATTCAGTTAGTTTTGGCCTGCTGAAGGAAGTAGGTTTTGGATCATCGAATCATCCGGCTGAAAGTCGAATGTCATTTCATGATGTGTTAATTTCATTGTCATTGTCACTGTCATTCCATGCATTCAATGCTTTCTTCCTTTTTCCGTTCATTCCAGGCTCCAAATCAGGGCCGCGTGAACGCAGCCCCTCACTCAAAAATTTAGTCGTCGGCGAACCCCAACTCGGAGCTGCCGTGCAGGTCAGCCCAGACCGAAGTGCAATGCCCGGGCCTCACCACAGATAACCGCCTTCTTGATCGCGGTGTCTCCCGACCAGGTAAGTTTATGAGTCGCTGGCAGGGGGAAGAAATGAGGAGTGACTGAAACACCCTGAACTGCGCTGAGTAGAGCATAATAGAATAGGGAGGAAAGATGGCTAGACACTTTCGAAAGTGGGGAAGACAGTGCATGAAATAGAAGAGAAGAATAGTCACATAGTCACTTTGCCAGTAGATTGAAAAGGGAATTGATTTTTGGCGCTTTTTTCTTCAATCAAGCATAGACTAACGAAAATATGAAATTAGCATATCTGAACAATAATGTGCATGTTTATGAACTGGCAAAACAGAATGAACGATATTCCGAATCCGATACGGGTTTTAGGTTTGAAAATTAGAATAAACTCAAAATAAAATTGAATTATGTGAGATAAAACTGGAACTAGAATTGAATTGTTTGAGTCTATGACCTATGAAATTTCTTTACAATATTAGAATCACTAATGAAGAACGTTCTTAGATCTTTATAGTGAAATGCTGGAATGAAGATATGCAAATTCGAATATCCTGAACATTGAAACGATATTACCGAAGTCGGAATTTCTACTGATTTACTAATTTGAAATAAAAGTGGCATATTATCAGAATTATGTATAAAATCAAATCAGCATCAATGTTCATTTCGTTAAGCAAGATGGTATGAAAAATTTCGAAATTCATAAATTAGCATATTGATTTCAGTTAATGCTATTTATTTCGAAGGAAAATTATTGTATTTTGGAAATGGAACTTCTCAGCACTTTTTTAGTCTATTTAATAAAATGCGCATCTTTACAATTATTCGTATGAAGCTCTTCAAATTATCACATCACTACTTAAGAAAAGAGAAAATTACATCATGTCACGTAAATCTTCTAACCAGTCATTATGGTTTTAGTGGGATTTATCATTTTCACCAAATATCTAATTGAATCATCCGGAAGTGAAACACGTACAGTATGTCCCAGACTAGCTTTCTGCAAGTGAAACTTTCTCTTTCAGTAAAAGCCTAAATTTGTCTTTGCGAAATTTTGCCTACAAATTATATATTTGAAATATAGAAGGCAATAATTTGCGAGCTTTTTGACTACTAAACATATTTGCGTACCTTTGAACTGCATTTGTCCGCAATTTGAAGCTGAAAATTACACTCCCGAATACTTGCTTCACAGAACACGAAAATTTAGCCTATTTGCAAAGAGAATGATCGAATGTCCCCCATTTCAAAAGGAAACTCCAGTTTATTCTGTAATGCTTCACGCTATCTATTTCGTGTTCACAGTTATGGGAGGATTCATGATTCCGGCTATGATATTCAAATGCCCAAAACGAGTCAAGAGCATCAAATATTATTTTATTCTATTACAACTTGTCGGGAATTTGTGCATTTTTATGCCGACTGAAGGTTAGGCATTTTAGGGCAACTTTAAAGTTGTAAACATTTACTAGTTTCGAGTCTAGCTTGAATTCAAATTGAGCAAAAATATCGATTCCAAATTAAAATCTCATTTGGAAGAGCACAGAACACTATTTAAATCAAGATTTTTTTGTGAAACTGACCATTTTCAGGCTTGAGAGTGCACTTTTATTCTCCATTTTTACTACTGAAAACTGAAGGGTTGTTAAATTACCTGGACATAAATCCATCTAACCAAATTGTTCTCCTAATCTCATCTATATTTTTATCGATGGCTGTTATCACGTAATTTTCCACAGTGAATTGAAAAATACTCTGAAATTTTTAGTGAAATGTTTCTCGCTCGCCTGAAGGCCATCGTTAGTTATAAGAAAAGGTCCATACAATTTATCGTGATCAACATTGCCACAAAAATCATATTTTGCATTTTTATTGGCGCTCCACTTATCTATATCTACGACAATATTCGATATCAAAATGGGATATTTTGTAATCAGAAGATCTGGGATGGATATGTTGTAAGGTTTTCTTCCATATTTACTTGTTTCTCGGCTATAATTTTTTTTAATATTCGGAATAAGTTTGACTAAAACTTCGGGAAATCGATATTTCAAACGTTCTAACTTCTAGTTTTTTTTCTTAAATAAAAATAAAAACGAAATACACTCAAAATATAATTTTAATGCTCCTGAATCTTTCTGAGAAAATATCAAAATATATTTTTTGTCGTAAGCAGATAAACAGGAAATGTCTAAAGTGGTTTTATTTGAATCGTACTATTCTGTGATCAGAATGAAACAGATGAAAATTCCTACATTTGTTTATTTCCAGAACTACACTTGCTATGAGTCAATAAAGGAAGTAGGTGCTTGTGGATACGGGACTGCGGATGAAACGGCTGACATCGAATTCACAACAAAAGATTATTGGGAAAGAATCGTCATCAATTTCGCTATGCGATGGATCGCGTTTTTGAGCGTGATTGGAATAGGTAATATTTTTTAAGTGAAAAGGCCGTTTTGAATTTGAAGTATTAAAATTTTAATCATTCGAAAATGTCGTTAAAATTTCTAAAGGCAACTTGTAAACCACGCGACATGAGAAGTAGTGTGGGAAAAGAAATCTTATCAGTCAATACCCTACCCAAGCCATACACATACTATTTCGCATGTCTTGAGGTCTTGATTTCGTGCGGTTTCCGAATAGTCCATTTTCAGTTATTATTTATATCGCCCGCGTAACTTATACCGAAATGCGTAAATTTCGACGAATGTCATCAACTGCGAAGAGTCGAATGGAAATTATCCTTATGAAAGATTCGATTATGCAGGTATACTTTCGTAACTTTTGCAAATATTTTTTTAAGTTTAGATCTTCGTAATATTTTCATTCATGTCAGTACCAATCGCGATATTAGTTGTTCTTTTTATCTACAACATTTATGCACAAAGTAAATTATTTTAAAAACTGAAAAAAGACAGCAATCTGGATATTTAGGCCTGGTTAATGCGGCAATTCTAACTTTATCTTCTACAGGGATATTTTATGAGCTCTACATGATCTTATTCCTGAGCTATGTAAGGGAAGCTGCATTGGGCATGATCCGGTGCATATTTAGAAAGGATAAGAAGAAGTAAGTCGTTTTTTCACAAAGTTTTTTTTTTTAATCATTTGAAATTCAGGGAAGAAAGCAGTGTAACTGGAAGAGTGGCTGTCATATCTTTAAGTCGTAAACTGCATGCAGAAACTCGAAAAAGCATACTATGTAAAAATAAAAATATTTACTAAACGAGGATTAGGATTTTATGATTATTCTTGTTATTAAATAATAATAAACATTTTTTCTTAATATTATTTATCATAACACTGCACGATAAGTTGTAACATCGTCTCGACTAGATAAACTATCAATTCAAAATTATTCATTGGCTGCAAATGTCAAAATGATCATTATTACTAGATCATAATCATAGTAAATTTAATCATCTTCGTACCTTTGAAGAATGTAGTCTACTTTTTGACAAGTGACATATTTTGAAAATATGCACATTCTAATTAAAAATGCAGCTCTCTTAAATTCTTATCCTTGATAAAGAAACCTTCAGAGAGATGAGATAAAGGTAGCAATTATGAAATGTGGTGAATTTTTGTGACTTCTTCGTATATTACGTGCATGAGAAACGCATTCATATAAAATTGTATGAAAGAATATTTTCATAAAATACGACGTTTTTTGCTATAGTTATACAAAAATGATAGTGTCCACCATTTGAGAATGATACATGGGTATATTTCACGATGCTTCATGTTATTTTTGTATTATCATCACTAATCTTTGGATTCATGATGCCAGCTATGATATTCAAATGCCCAAAACGAGTGAAAAGTATCAAATATTATTTTATTCTGTTGCAAGTTGTGGGAACTCTGTGCATATTTATGCCTACAGAAGGTCTGTTTTCTTATCTAAGTATTGCTAAATGAACAACTTTAGGGTTGAGGATAAGTTTCTATGCTCCCTTTTTATTGCTGAAAACGGAAGGTCTATTAAATTACCTAAATCTAAATTCAGCATGGCAATTTAATCTCATGGTATCCACAGTATTCTTGACAATGGGAGTTATCATGTATAGGCTATCTCTTCTAATAAATTATTTTAAAAATATTTTTAGAAAAATCTTTTTAGCTCGCTTGAAAGCTATCATAAACTACAAGGAAAAATCAACTCGTTTTACGATTGTCAGTTTTGCAACGAAAATCATTCTTTTGACATTTATAATTTGGCCGATATACAACCTCTTCGAAATGATTTTCGATGGGAATGGAGTATTTTGCAAGGACAAAGTTTTTGAAAGATATGAGGTATGCTAGTTTAACTTTTATTTATTGATAACCAATGTAGAATAAACGTCTCATTCAGAATTATACCTGTCATGATTCATTGATAGAAGTTCATGCCTGTGGATATGCATATGAAGATGAAGGCAATAACTATATAGCTATTTATAAACAATTTTGGCAAAGAACTGGCAAAATCTGCTGTGAGATGGGTTGCACTTTTGACAATAACTGGTCTAGGTAGTGAGTCATTTTTTAATATTATCATTTTTCATATTCCAGTTACCGTTTATATAGCTCGACTGAGTAATTTCGAAATGCGAAAATTTCACCGCAATGCTTCATCGGCGAAAAGTAAAATGGAAATCATTTTGATTCGAGGCTCCATATATCAAGTATTTTTTGTTCATTTGCAAGCTAATTTTTCTATTCTATTTAGATAGTCGTAATTGTCGCATTTATGTCAATTCCGATAGCCACAATTGTCGCAATTTTGCGTCTATAAAATTTTTATGCAAAGTTAGTTTAAGGATATATATTTTGTCTAATGAAATTATAATTCAGGCCTGGTAAATGCGTGTATTCTAATTTTATGCTCTACGGGCATATTTTACGAACTATACATGGTCCTTTTCATGAGTTACGTAAGAGAAGCTGCTTTGGGCATGCTTCGTACTATATTCAAGAAGAATGAAAAGTAATATTTCTTTAATATTGGGCGAAATTTATGAAATTCAGAAAAGAAACAAGTGTCAAATAGCTTTGTATTGCGTTATTTCAGCAAAAATGACTTTCGGGCCTATATTTTTGTGTCTCGACCGAATTTTATGAAATTTTTTGCTCAAAATAATCAGAAAGGACTGCTCTTTCATATTCAGTTTGAGGAAATAATGAGCGAGGTCTGCAAGGCTCAAACGAATGATTTGAAAACTTTGCTGTACGTTTTGATCGGCCCAATTCGTGTTTCGAAGGAATGTTCCGTGAGCAAAAATGTTCCCTAGGCTGATATCTAATAATGGAAAAAGAAAAATCAGAAAAAAATCGTTTCGCAAAAATTCTAGAAATATCTGAAAATTTTAGCGAAATTGTCTCCATTGATTTTGACTTTACAAAGTGGGCGGGACTTGCGCTTCCTACCTTTGGTTCGATATCTCATCTCTACTTGTTATTTATATTCAAATTGAAGAAAATTTTGTATTAGGTATTAGTTGTAAATTTGAACGACTTTCACGTTTGGACTATTTGCCAGTAGCCAACAATAAGATAAAGTTTATTGATATGATCATGATTAGTTTGATCAAAATTATTCTTTTAATAAATGTCATAAATTAATAATTATTCAATGCACATGATACAGACAACTCTCGAAGATATCCAGCAGTGATGAGAGATAATTGTAGCTGAAATAAATACCTTCTTCGATGTTTATGATCGCTATGAACGCTGGATGTGGTCTTGGTGACATTCACAAACAATTTGCAAATATTGTTACTTTTTTTCATCTAAAGGTTCATCAATTTCTACTCTCCATTAGTTAGCTTCTTGAGGCGTTAGATTGGAGGCAATTTGGAAAGGTAGCTAAATCGCTTTATCGCAGCGCTCGGACTAGAGAAGGTTGAGGCAGAGAAAAGAATCTCTCATTCGCATGTTACTACATAGCGATGTGCGTACTTTTCCAGGTTGCCTCTCTCGATATTCAGAAACTTGTCGATCGAAATGAATTTACTCCTTTTTATTCTCATATTTCTTGTCGTCGACCTCTCTCTGTCAAAGAAATTTTGTCGTCCTCATGATCCGGACGCTAAAATTTGCTGCAATGGACATTTGTATCGTCGTTGTCCCAATTCAAGATGCTGTGGAAGCCTGGTATTTAATTCTGTCGAGGAGATTTGTTGCAGCCGAAAGATTCATCCACGTGGAGCGAATTCAGCTTGCTGCGGAAGTTCGATATTTGATCAAATTACCGAAATTTGCTGCGGCGATACGATACTTCCGCGAGATTCAACTTCCGAATGTTGTGGAACAGGTTTATATAGACCGAAAGAGCAAGTTTGCTGTGGTGGAAGGGTTTACCCAAATGGTTTGCAATCTGAATGCTGTTCAGGAGAACTTTACAATCCGCAAACGAACATCTGCTGCGACAGCAAGCTCAGTATAAAAGGATCTGCAACACATTGTTGTCTAACGAAACCATACAATTCTGCTACACAGTTATGCTGCAAAGGCATTTTGCGGTTCAAAGGGTCAGCAGACGCCTGTTGTGGGACAACACCACTCAATTCGACGACTCAACTCTGCTGTGAAGGACAGTTAAAGTTCAAGGGCTCAGCGAACGCTTGCTGTAAAGATGTTCCGTTTAGCTCTTCCAACCAAATCTGTTGTGGAAACAAGTTGCGCTTAAAGGAATGGGATAATATGGCTTGCTGCGGAACAGCGACCTTCAATGAAATGACCCAGATCTGCTGCTCAGGAGAGCTGTCCTTCAAAGGATCCGCAAATAACTGCTGCGGGCACAAACCTTTCAACAATGCCACTCAAGTTTGCTGTCGAGGGAAATTAAAATTCCGAGGCTCGGAAACCGAATGCTGAAGAAATTCTCTATCTATACAATCTCATGAAATTGCCTCAATATTCCTCACTCAGCATGACGTACAAATCTGGTGTGTAATATTCGTTCAATAAAGATCTTTTTCTTTGTTAATTGGTCAATAAATGTCATTTTCATCATCGTTAGCTTCACGACTCATAAATAAGCATGCTGAATTGCGATTGGAACTAGTTGATTTGAAATCCTGAGCAAACTGTTCTTAATGGCCTCCAAGTCAATAATAAAAACTTTCATTGACTCTTCCAACCCAATCGAATTCAAGTGAAATGCCACTGTCGGTCCATTCACCAGGTCACTTTACTCGGAATAAGATAGATACTCAATTGGCATTGATTCGTTCACATCAAATATTATTAATTTAAAAATGAATTTTATTTTCTTTGAGTCGTTTTTCTATCTACGGAGCTGTTGCTCAAAGAATTGAACCAGCTCAAGATCTTGATGGGCTGATCATGAAGTCGTGAAAATATTTTCTATATAATTTCATGCAGACCTAGAGAGGCACTTTCGTCAGGTGGAAATAAACTATAGGGGGTAGGTCGCAAGGGGTTTCTGACAACCGTCCTCCCTAGGTCTGTATGAATGTGTTGAACATGAAAAATTTTGATAAGATAGTTACTTTTTGAGTTTTCTTTAGTTAAATTTCCATTTTCATATTTTGATTTATGCGAGCGCAAATGCACTTTCATTTTGTGTTTATTTTGTATTAAGAGAATGTTATCATTTCAATTTGATATGGTGGGTATGGAATTTTGTGTTGATATTTTGCCTTTTTATGCAAATAATTTTCTCAGATTAATAAAAAAAAATTCACTTGCATAAATATGCACTTTTTGGGATCAGAAACGTCATTACAAAATCAAGGAGAAACCTAAAACAAACGTATTTGAACATAGAAAAACGAAATAGAATAATAAACCCAAAATCTCTGTGAGTTTATTAAGAATTACAAATCGAATTTGGAGGAGTGAATAGTGAGTCGCGTAGGAGAGAAACGAGACAAATAATGCAATTTTTGGATATCGACGTTCTTTCCAATCAATAATATTTATTCGCATTTTTCCTAAAGTAATCCAAAATCTTGGAAAGAGTCCAATTTCTCGTTTTGAATCTTTAATCTCCAATGACTCTGCTTTTCCTAAAACTAAATTCGCGATTATTTTCGGCTTTGATATATCCATTTTGCATGTTAATTCGACAATGAGCGACTTAGTCCACGTAATTCGAGAAAATCGTCGTTTTTGATTTTAGAGATTGTACATTTTACCAGGAAAAGATACAATTTCTTGTTGAGCGTTAAACTTCAGATATTAACCACTACAAAAACTGCACGTTTTTATTTTAAAATATAATCAGATTTAGAAAGTATCTAGACAATTTTTAAGAAGCATCTTTTGCATTATATCCTATTTATCGGCGTTTAAATACACGTTATTTGAAAGATTGGTATTTTTCAAATAAAAAGAAATTTTGCAACATCTCGTGATTTTTGAATTTCGAAATCTCAAAAGGCTTAGTTCATAGTTGGCGTGATTCGCACGGTTCAAATTCGCAGATTTTTTAAAATTTAAATAGTATGACCCAGTCATAAAAACCCGCGAACCGCACCAACTATCAACTAAGCCATCTCAAAATAAATTGTTATTCATTTTTTAAATTTAGTTATCTAACTATCCTAATTGCGCAGTTGATTAACGCTTCTATATGAAAAGATCATACATTTTAATTATCTTGTTTTGCAAGATATAATCAGGCTCAAAACACCTCGTCTAGTTTAAAAACTGAGCTGGTTTTGTATCATAGACAGCCAAGTGCCATTTACTCAATTTGTTAATTCGTTAGTTCATATAAGCACTATGAGTTTTGTACGCAAAGACATACTTTTGCTATCAGAATATAGTTATGATGCGCAACGATATACAAAAAAAAACTCTTTGGTAAGTAAGCATAGTTTTCCTTGCAAACACAAGACCCGCTCATCACCCTCTTCGATAGGCAAGCTGATTGATACATGATTCTGCTATTTCTTTCGGAATATATCGAGTTTGAAATCTTCAATTCATTCGGATTTTTTGAAAGATTCTGCAAAAATAAAATCAAACATCGTGATTTACTGTGTTTGAAAATAGCCATATCCGGTTGAAGTACTTAATTCGAATTAATTATCCACTGTTCTTACAAGTTGAAACTGGCTGGTGTAGATCTCATGATACTGAATCGTGTACTAATTAGAGTTTTGTAGAATATTCTATTATCATCGTGAGCTGAAAAAAGTTGAGTGTTCTTTCGTTGAAGATCAGATAAAGTCCCAAGGTTTTCGTGTAAATATTATGTCAAGTGAATCCAAATCGCAAAATTTCGAGATAAATGTTAATTTCTGCACGAGTACAGTATAAAAGATCGCGCTGGTTTCTTCTGGCTGTAGATGCACACTATTACCGTCAAATACAGGTGTAAGTAGGGACGGCCAAGTCACACCCTTTTCACTTGGTTCAATAGTGACACTAGTTTGAAAGCTCCCCAATTATCGTCGATAATTGGTCAATTAGCATATTCTTGAATAATTGAGCGATACCCAGGACTGTCGGAACTGAACTGTAAACTAAACTGAACTTCGAACTTGCTGGAAGTTCAATTCAGTTCAAGTTCAATCGCGAAAATTCTTCCGGGTTCAAGTTAAGTTAAAGTTCGATTTTTTCTCATCGGAGATGGATGAAGGATCCAATTAAGACCTCAAAAAAGGGTCTCTCACTCATTGTCAGTTTCACTGAACTTCTGATTATGGCTGGCAGTCCCTACTTTTACAGTTCACTCGTGTTGGTGTCTTCTTTATTTCTCAGGTTTTTTTTCCTCTTTCTCATTCCCTCTTGTTTGGGATGCTTAACAGTTTTGCAGTATTCCTTCTTCTTCCTTGTTCCATTGTTATGGTAACCTATAAATGGCGTAATGACGAAGCGCTTTTTAGTATTTGACGAAACGTAAAACTGACTTAACGTAATAGAAATTTACAGGATTCGTGCAGGAAAAGGACGCATTTCGTCATTTTCGCGTTTCGTCAATTACTAAAAAATGCTTCATTTCACGTTACGTCATCTATAAACTGCTGCTGTTATCCACTCCATCATTTCCTCGTCCAACTCGTCTGCTCATTTCAGGCCCCTGCGCTTTGCCCTTTGACTGTCCCCATCCGCGCCATCGCGATGTGCACTTTTGACAGTTCTTCCTCCTGCACCAATTCCTGTCTAATCACCTAGTCACTCAACTCATCTCTCTTATCTCCATTTAGCTGTTCTGTCAGTATAGGGATCGCAAACTCCGTCCCCTCGCATTTTTCGTCTTTGCTCAAAAAGTGATCATTTGAAACTCGAAAATTGAGAAGCAAGTACCCTTTAAGATAGAGGATCACGCAAAGTCATTATCAGATTCGATGAACCATTCATAAAAATGAACTTTGTTCAAAGAATTCTATCAAGAAGTGCACGTACACTCGAGATAATTACCGGTGTAGAAGTAAAAATTCTATTCGTTTCGCTGATCGGTTTTGGCTAATTCCTCAGTTAAAAAGTGCATTTTTTGTTACAACGTATTTAATTATTTTGAGTAGGAAATTCGCGAAAATTATAGATTTTGCAAAACCATTTGCGGCCCCTATTTATCAGCAGAGAAGTAGAGATGACCTCCTCCCTCCATGCAGGTATGTCGTCGTTTCTAGCATTTCTGTCATTTGTGTAGGTCAGTTAGTCCCGGTTGTCTTTTTGTGTTATCAAGTTATTAGTTATCATCGATCGATAATCCCTACCATCTCTGCCAATTCTGAAATGCCTTCTGTTTTCCCTGTTCAATCAGCATTGTTTCGCCATTCAACGGGACGAATGTTGTCGTTTTGGCATTCTTTTGTTGTGCTGGTTTGCTCTTATCGATTCAATCAATTGTTACCCCAGGGAAAAGTGATGTTGCTTGGATGTGAATCGTGTGAAATGTGGAGAATGATAAGAGGGGAGCTGACAGATAAAAACTGTCTCAATAGAACAGGCGGTTCAGAAACTCATTTGCATTGTGGCAGATCAAAAGAGGCAGGAAAGGCGCGACCTGGAAAGGTCAAGGGAAGAGCAAAATTGGATGTAACTAGCGTGCAGGAGAGAGTCAATTAGTTTAAACGAGATTGAAAGCACGAAATAAGTTTTAAGCGGCTTATTCGAAGATACGCAAAAATGCAAGAACGAAAATCAAAAAGCACCAAGGGGCAGGAACAAAATCCGGAAAGCGACGAAAAGGAGGAGAGGAAAAAAGAGGAGCCGTCGATGGCGATAATGCAACCGTGGGCTCAGTCCAACTCCCCCTAAAAGAAAGATTTTCTTACTGATAACGGCGTGCAGGAACAGCGTTCCTTGAGCCTTTCCCGAAGAGGGAAGAAATTAGGAAAAAGAAATAAAGGTTCCACTGTGATTTTAGCAGGGATTAAAGTGTTTAACACTGACGTTCCAGCGTCAGTGTCAATCAGTGTCATGCCTATACAGTGATTTGCTCTCTTTTGCTTTGTCCGGCGAAACCCTCTAAAAGTTGGGGGGTTTTTTTTCTAACTTTACATACAAATTTTTGTTTATATTGTCGGGGATATTTTAAATAATGCATTGATAGAAAGTCATACCAGTTTGTTTCCGAAAAATGACGCCGGACAGCTTAAAGCACTGAATGAAAATCCGAGAAAAAACCGTGTGTTTCTGTGTAACAGGTGATTTTTTCTCAAGTACGAAGAACAAAAAAGGAAAAGAAATGCTACTTCCCATTATAAAGAAATCCCAAAGCACCGTGGTTCGTTTAGAACAATTGCCATTTCTTCTCATTGTCTATTCATTCCCTACAATCAGCCCCGCGCAACTGCTTCCCCTTCCCTGTTCACTCTGGGTGTGCATTGTGTTGTGCATCATTCCTTTTCTATGTTATCAAATAATTTGTTCTGTCAAAAGAAAATGCAATCAAATGATATATTCTTGTTTGATTGCAGCAGTTCTTGTGCTGCTGGCGTGGCTCGTGCCTCTGCTTGCGGCAGGGCAGAATCGCTCCCGTTCATCAATCGAGAAAGACTTCGATGCTGTTGGACTGGCTCTGAGCGATCCGGCCTACAGGGATGAAGATGAGGCAGTAATTTTCTATTTAGAAAAAAAAATTCGATTTAAGCAACGCTACTTACTGACAATAATCATGCATAACTTCTACTCTTTCAATAGACTGAAAGAAAATTTTATCCAATTAATCCCCTGAAGATCAACCTTGAAAATGGTCATGAAAGAAAGACTATCATTTCGTCAGAACTTTCACTATTTTATTATGCTAAATATTACAGGCACTTATTGCCAATCTGACGCTTATGGCTGAAAAAGGCATAGAGGTGGCAGAAATGCTGCCGAAGACCTCGTTTTCAAACGAGCCGATGGCGAGAACGGGAGCAGAGATCGCTCGACTTCTCAACAAGCGACACCTGCTAGATCGTAAGCAATCAGTCCCCGACTCGTTTACAGCCCAGTTATGATGACCATTTTGATCTACAGCTTCGCTCCGACTGCCCTATTTCGACGTGACAACGGCGACCGTCTGCAATTGCTCAACCGAGAACTGCGATTACGAACTCATCACGCACCTGGGAAATCGCTATAAAGTATGTGGCATTTATCATTCTTAACTTTTCACATTCCACATATCCATTTCTATTTATAATCCTCGGGATTAGTTAGAACAGAATTATTGTCGAAAGTAATTTCCACGAGTCTATGCGAATTTCACCATCTCTGCTGCAGCAATTTCCGTTTCCATCTCGATTTCTATGCATTCCCCTTCCTTTCTTGAGCTTCTCAATTCTCCCAGCTTTTTCACGCATCATCACTCCATGTCCCTGGCATGCTGTGCATCGAACTGTTTGAAGCTCTGCAACCTTCCCTTACTTTCGTTTTCATTTGCGGAGAATCTCCGAATCCAGGAAGCAGCAATCTATCACATATTTTCAAACTGAATATAGACGAAGGGGTAGTAGTAAATAACTAAAAATCGAAAAGGGAAACAGGATACTGTATCAATTATATTCCCATTTTAGAACCTGTGTCTCTCGAATAATGGAAGTTGCGTCTTCGTGAGTTACAAGGACTTCGGTCCGAAAGATAGCGTCTACGCGTTAGGAAATGCCTATGGGTGAGGTTTAAATCTGAGTAAAGATAAGTCACCAAGGATAGATATTCATTTTTGTAGCACCTATTTTCTCACTTAAGCGCCATGGAATTTGAAGTTAGAGCTTAGTTATCATAGTCTCAGAAAGTTCGATTTATTTAAGTATGCTTAAATAATTATGAAATTCGGCGAATCATCAATCATCATCGCTTCATAAATTTAGTATTTAGTTGCACAGAACAAAGACCTGAAAACCCTAGTCCATTTTCGCTGTGCTTCTCATATCATGGCCATAATGTGACGTGCTGTCGAGGAGATTTTTGTACGAAGGATTACATCAAGGCTATCAAGGTTGCAGAATTCTCATCGGTCTTTTTGAATCAATTCATCTCAGACAAAAGAGCCAGAAGGTTTTTTCGCAGCAAACAAATACATTATTATTATTATTGGGATACTCACATTTGTAAGTGAACTTTAAAGAAGTGAAGCAAATGAATATTTCGGTATTTTAGGTATGCATCTGCCTATTTCTCGCTTTATATTACTATCAACTGTGGAAGAGACTAGGCAAGTACGGTCGTGCATTTCGCAGGTTAGTTTACCTGAATCGTTGGATTTAGTAAGGGAAGCAATTTAGATGGTTTGCAAATAAGTTGATGCACCTGGGGAATCGCATCGATCAAGGTGCATACGAAGCAAAATTACAGTCCATCAGAACTACGACGACCAACCAATCATTCATTACTAGCGATTGTCTCAGCAAGTAACTTTGCATCGTGTTTAGGGATTGCTTTTGCTGAGTCTAAAAGGTTATATATGAATACTCTTGGCGAATGTTAAAAATGACTTTTTAAACCATTTTCCCATTTAACTTAACAATGGAATTACATAATGCCGAATTGCAGTCGAAGCACAACTCCAAATGGCATAGTCTCTCGAGCGGTCTCCTCTCCCCAATCACACGATAACAGGGAAGGCGAATCGCTTCTGCTCGATTCTGATTTCACGTCAGTATCATTTTCTGGATCTGGTGCAGGTCAGCAAGTTTTACTACTCCATTACTTTATGAGCATTTTCTAAGAGAAGTCTATAAGAATTTTTTACTTTATTTCTTCCAAACAATAAAAAAATTATGCTTTTATTATTTCCAATGACCAATAACTTGAAACGGAATAAATGATGCACAAATTCGAATATGCAATCTAATATTTTGACTAGTTTAGGCAATATGCAACTTATCGAAAAGACGTTTGCATATCAGATATCGTTGGTCCAAAGATTAGCACAAGGAAGCTTCGGAGAGGTAGAACGACTTCTTTTTGCGAAAGAATTGCATTTTTTTCTGTTCAGGTCTGGCAAGGAAGTTGGAAAGGAGAAGCAGTGGCCGTGAAGATCTTCAACTCGCGACAGCAAATGTCGTGGCTCTCCGAGCTGAGTTTCTATCAGAAATACCTTCCCAACCATCGCAACATCGCTGGAGTGTTTGGAAGTGATCGCAAAGGTAGGGAACAGCTGATTGTTTTATTCTCATTGATTGAAGTCGTTGAATTTTTGGCGTGCCTTATCATCAAAGCATGATAAAGTGTCGTATTTATGCACCTGGTTCTTTTGAGTGTGTTAAATTAAGACTCATAGATCTTGAGCATTAGTAGTTTTGAGCTTCAGAGGAATTCAATTAGTTGAACTATGGTATTTCATTAAATTAATTCAGATATGCCTGATCGTATTGAGCTGTGGATCATAATGCGATATTATCCTAACGGCTCCATGTTCGAATATGTTGAAGCTAATGTAAGAGTATAGGATTATCTTTTTCGTCCCCCTTTCCATACAATCTTTAATCTGAGAAATGTAGGCGACAATAAATGACTTTTGTATGCATAGGTCGCTATTAAATGAATGCGTATACTAGTGCGGAAAAGATAAGTTCCCTATGGTACAGAAACGCACATTTACGTGAACGAGAAGATTGAATTCTGAGAATTTATCAACAATTAGGAAACATTAGATTATTCCTGGAAAGTACAATAATGATTTCCAGACCTTGGATGTGCGTGCTCTGCTTCGAATGTGCTGCACAGCGGCCAATGGGTTGCACTACATGCACACTCAAATTATAGGCTATCCGGGTATGGGTTTTTGGCCCCTCGCAGTTCCCATCCTTTTTTTTTTGGAAAATAGCACGGAAAAAGAAAAAAGAGGGTGGGAACTATAGCAACTCGTTTCGAATTCAGATGGAAAACCTGCCGTTGCTCATAATGATCTGAAGACGAAGAACATCCTAGTCAAGGCAGATTTGTCGTGTTGCATTGGGGATTTCGGATCGGCTTGTGCATACAATGAATCGACCAAAGCATGGATCACTCCGAAACCGGAAAGATTGGGCACTATTGTAGGGAAACTTCGGTTAATGAAGCGAAATCGATCATTTCAGCGGTATATGGCTCCTGAACTGCTACTTGGTCTCAACAATAGCGATAGAATCGATACATTCAGACAGGCAGACATCTACTCCTTCGCACTCGTCGTTTATCAATTAGCATGTCGTACTGAAGCGCCTGGAGGTTGTTTTTAATTCCTAGTTGAATTGCTAAATTATTTGATTTTACAGTGACACCTTTGACATTCGAAGATTCCCACCCATACAACGGACTTGTCGATCATGAACCTAGTCGAGAGCAAATGGCTGAGGTCGTAGCGAACAAGGAATTGAGACCCACTATTCCAGAATCGTGGCTCAAAAATGAAGTAGGCTTACTTATATTTTAACCCAAAATAAAAGAAGAAAAAACGGACTCTTTGAAATCGAAGATTAATGCTTGAATTATTTAGTCGATATTTTTCGGAGAATGATTATTGGGCACAAAAGTGTACCTTTGTGCACAAAAATCTTTTGTTCACAATAATATACACACTATTTTTCTTACAATTATGTCGTGAAGAATGAGAATGCACAATATTTCGCACCAAACAAATTCCAACAAAACTCGAAATTCCCCCTTTAAAAATATCACAATCGTATTCCACTGAAGATGAGCTTCTTTACGATAAAGTCGTATAAATAAGTAAATTATAAATAACGACGTTAATTTGATGGTGGAACTAAGTTATTCTTCATTTCAATTTATAGTAAAATGTTATTAAAAATAATGAAATTTAGTCACTACGGGATATTGCGAGGATAATAGAAGAGTGTTGGTCGAAGCACGCCTCGGGTAGATTGAGTGCGCATCTCGTGAGGAAGCGACTGGAATCGATCGTAGGTGCCGAGGAGGCCACGAGCGGACTGTAGCAAGCCTTTTGTCCAGGGTTGTAAATATTCAGACACGCGCGTGTCTAAACACTTACAGCCCTGCTCTGCAATTCTGCAACTAGTCGGAGTACTATCTAAACAATACCGATGTTATTCTGATATTACATGCACACGCTTCCATCCTCCTTCCAAAGTTTCACTAAAAAAGGAGAAAGAACGCCTTTTCTCCCTGATTTTATTCCGTCTCTCTAGTTATCTCTTCTCTCGATCGATCTCAGCTCTCAGTTATTCGTTCTCGTCCTATTGTTAAGCTGGTGTTTTATTCGCAATCAGAAGGAATAAATAGTTCTTAGTATTATCTGCTACTTGAGGCCTGATATAGTATACAATGCAATTAGAAACGGTAGCCCATTAAGGAATTGAGGACGAGTGCAAAATATTCATGTCCTTGCTAATTCACAAAAAATGCGCTCTTCATATTCCTAAACATTTCTACTACAGGGTGCGGACAAATTATGGAGGCACCGATAAATTGGGATTTAACCCGAAATATTGAAGTAATCGAGTTCAAATTTTAAAAATAATTTATTGATAACATAACGATAAAAAAACAACTAAGAGTTTTCGAAATGGCCGCCTTTAGCGTTGATACAGGCCTTGAGTCGCTCGAGGAAGGCATCGATGACGGCACGCAACTAGTCATTGGACATTTTGTCTCATGCTTCGACAAGGAAAGACTTCAAGAAGCCGAAACTTTTGTGGGGAGTAGAGCAGGCCTTGGTCTCAAAGTATTACCAAATGGAATAATCCAATGGGTTCAAATCAGGGCTGTTGGAGGGTCATTCGGAAGAGGAGATGAAATCTGCGAAGTGAATTTTGCAGAAGGATTGAGTAGATTTTGACTTGTGGGAAGGAGCCGAATCCTGCTGAAAGCAGGAGGGACAGGATTTAAAATGGATTTTGGTCCAGGGAATAAGAGCTTTATTTTAAATAAGATTTGATAGGTTTCGGTGTTGATCTTGGCGTTCTGGGGGACGAACACGAGGGAGGACTTTCCATGATAGGCGGTAGCCGCCCAAACCGGGATTGACTGAGGATGAGCACGTCTTCCGATCAGTTTGCCATTGGAATTAGCAGAGGAGACGTTTGGGGACAGGATGTGATCATTTTGACGATTCATGAAAAGTTCCATTGTGAATATTTCCTCATCCGAAAAAATAATCGTTTTGTAGCGTGCCGAAGAAAGCCTCTTGGGAAACTGTTGGTATCTTTCAAGTCTGTTTGACATCATTTTGTCCGTGAGTTCGTGAACTTTTTTTGGATTCTGTAGGAGTTGAGTCCCAAGTTCTTCCTGATGATGATTCTGACCGATTTTTCGTCGATTTTCAATTTTTTGGTCATTTTTCGTATGGATCTGCGGAAATTTCGTCGAATCATCTCGCGAAGTTTTTTCTTGTTCTGTTCCGTCCTCACACTCTTTTTTTTGCCTCTTCCTGGACGGTCAGCAGTAGATCCAGTCTCCTTGAACCGTTTTACAGCCTTCTGGACCGTCTTTCGACTGATTTTCAGCAGTTTGACGATGTCTTTCGTTTGATGCCCAGCCTGATGCAATGTGATGATAGTGGATCGCTTTGAACTCGGGGCTACCATTCTGAATAAAAATTTTATTAGTGGTAAATAATATATGAAAATGATCACGAAATACAAGATAATGACGAAAAAATAAAAATAACGTGTAAACTCTGCGCGCTTCGCGAAAAATAGACGTTTTAGCAAGTGCCTCCATAATTTGTCCGCACCCTGTAGTTATGTATGTGGTTTCCAGACTTGGGTATTTTAGCCTGACCTTTTGCACAGTACCATTTCATCAGGTTTATCGTCGAACTAGATGGTGCTATTTGAGACATATTAGGTCTTTAGAGTACTTCCTTCCCAAATTTCCTGTTTCAAACTACCACCAGGAATGTACGAACTCGAATTCGCCACGAGTTAAAGCCGAGTTCGAGTTTGCCTCGTGAACTTTTCGCGAATTCGAGTTCGATTGTTTTCGAACCCCGTACAGCCCTGACGATAAGTCATGATATTTGAGTTCATTTTTGCAAAGAAATTACCTCTTAAAACTGCTTTATATTCGAGACAGACCTAGGCGACGAAAAATCTTTATAAAGTTCGCTTCAAAAATTTGACTCCACTTGCGTCCTTTAAATAGAAGTAATCGATTTATTAATTTCAAAAATAAAAAAAATAATAATGAAACAAAAAGAATTACAACGACTCAACCGAACCCGAAAGAAACGAACATATTTTGGGAGGGAAATGGGCAACAGCAATATGACGGCACGATTTTTTAAGCCAAATTATACCATTCTTCTATTAGTGACGCGGAAAAACGAAGTTGTTATTGGACCTGGCGTAGGGAAAAATAGCACATTTTTTCCTGTTCCAGGTTCAATAACCTCATTTTTCGCGTTAATAATAGATAACATCATGCCATAATATTTTGTAGAAAGCGAGTATCGTCCTGTCGCCATATTGCAATTGCCAAGGAAATGGATATGAGCGAACTGGGATGATGTCAAAATTCTTGGCCCCGCCTCCTTGCGGGTGTGTGTTCAGGTGATCGACTTCAGTGCTAGTCCGAGGGGACGTCATCGCTCTCGACCTTAGCTTTGCTCTTCTTCTTTTTCGATTTTGAGCTCTTCTCTTCCTCCTCTGCGTCACTGCCCTCTGAAAATCGATAAATCAATAAAAATGATATTCTTACTGCTCAACTTCAAATTTCTTTGATTTTAAGAACTTTTTAAAGAAAAATAAATTTTAATTGAGGTTTTTATAAAAATTGGCAAAAATTCAAATTTGAAGAACTCTAAAAAACAAAATATCTTTTAAACTTTGAGATTTTGATTAAAAAATGTAACAAGCAACTATAGAATTCAGAGAAATTTTAAAAATTAAAAAATATACAGAAAAAGGATATTTCGAAAGATTGAAAAAGTCATACCTGAAGCCTCTTCCTCGGCACCCGCTGACTTCTCATTGAGTACGACGAACTCGCGCGAGGAAAAGCCGAATTTGAGCACGTCCTTCTCTTGCAGTTCGAGATATCTGCAATAGTTTGTTTTATTTAAAAAAAATATTTTTGAACAAATTTGCACAGGCAACTTATTATTTTCATATTTTGAAATGTGTTATCAGACATTTATCTTTTCAGGCTTTAAAATGAATACTGTCAAAAATGTTATTTAAGAATTTAATTTTACAGATGTTTTGTTCTCAAAAATTTATCTCCTAGCCTCTGTGCCTCAATTTTCTCGCCATTCAGTAAGTTTTTTTTTCGTATTTTTTAAAGATATTTTTAAAAATACAAATTTTTAATTAGTCCGTTTTTAACTTTTTAATTTTTCGACCTCTTTGCCTCGATTCTCTCGCCATTCAGAAATGTACCGTTCGCTGAGCCCAAATCGATGATGTACGGCAGAATTCGTCGCGCTTTCGTCCCGTCCGACTTCACGAACGGCATCGATCTGGAACACTTTTTAAATTAGTTTATTTTATTTTATCGAAAATAATTATCTTTCAAGAATCCTTAAAATGCCATTTTTATCGTTCTTTCTTGAAAAATGTCTATAAAATCCATCACTTGTAGAGTTTTTCTGAAAAAAAACGGAAGAACATGCAATTTTTAAACTTTTTTTTTCACAAGTTTAATGAAATGGGAAGATAAAATAAAAATAATAAATTAAAACAAAATGGTTTCCTGCATCTAAATACGGCTGTATTTACAAACAGATTAGGATAGATAGGGGAATGTAGGAAAAGAGGAGAAATAGGAAAAAGAGCCGTATGTAAATACAGGAGGCCAAAACCCACCTATACTGCAGAACGGCGTGTTGTTTGCTGCAGCTGGGATGGTCGATGGGCAGGTCGGCGATCTTCCTGTCCCTGCCGATCAAGTAGGCCGATTGCCGGTGGATGTACAGCACCGGCAGCGCCTCATCGCCTTTGAACGGGTACAGACGCCAACTGAATCGATGAATTTGATCACTTTAACGAGTCATTCGTTGAACGCTTCTCTCGTCAGGCTTTTAGAAAGTTTTTAAGATTTTTTCGGCCTCTTGTACTTTTTACCCCCTTTCTGGGAAATAGCAGGAGGAAGAGAAAAAGAGGATAGAAAGTGTGGAAAAAAGATAGGCCTCATCGTCTCGCCATCTCGTCAAATAGCAGTTCCTTTCTAGATCTGTCATTGCATTTAAAGAGAATACTTTTTCTCCTAAATACTCTCAATGTTCACCGTAATTTGGGCTTCTTCGCCTCGGGTGGCTCGTTGTATTTGATGAGCACGCCCTTGTACATGTTCGTGTCCTCTGCGAGTGTGCCGGAGGTTTCCATGTTTACCTGAATTTTTATTGTTATTTTTTGTAATGTTTTTTTTTTCTTCAAATTTACCTTTTCCTTGACGATCGGGTTTTCGTCCTCTTTAGGCGCTTCCCACATCTCCGGACGGCCCCATTTTTGCTCCTCCTGCTTTTCCCGCTTGGCTCCTGAAAATAAAATCTCAAAAATAGAAGGAATCTGATTTCTTTAAAAAAAAAACCAATATTTTCTGTGAAAGTTTGTAAAATCTTACTTCTTCTAAAAATTCAATATTCCTTTACAATTTGAAACAACGATTACAGAAAATAAGAAAAATACAAACAACGTTTTGAAAGCATATATTTTTATGAGGAAATAAAATATCAAATTTAAGGATAAAAATAAAACCCACGTTTCTCCAGCCCATAGCGGTTGCCATCGTCGTTCTTCTCCCTTTCTCCTCGTCGCCGCTCGGGGCTTTCGGGCTCCTTCTTGATTCGTCTCTCGGACGGACTTTCCGGCTCTCGCTTTACTCTGTCATGATCCCGTGCCTCTTCTCTTTCATAACGACGGCGGGGCGGAGAACGGTCGCTGGATTTGTAATTTTTAATTTTTTTAATTTTTAAAATTAATTTTCTTGTAAATTTATCTTCGAATTATCGACGGTATTTTATTTCTATGACAAGAAATTTGTAAAGAAAGTTTTCAGTGAAAGATGGGGGGAAAAATGTCGAATATCGAGAAAGTACGAGTCAAAGGGAAGGAATAAAATTCATTTTTACAATCCCGAATAAATTTTCAACCTGCTTCTCCTTTTCGGCGATCTGTCGTCCCGCCTTCGATGTCCTCTGTCGTTGTCACGTCTTCGCTTGTCATCGTCGCTCGCATCTGAATCCCGACGACGGCGTTTCTCCCTGAATGAAACTACATAAAATCCTTCAAATGTTTAGGAAATGTATGCATTTCGAAAGTTCACTTTGATTTATTTTCTAAATTTATTCGGCAATCAGAATACAAATTTCTAAAACAACACTATCGAAGCTATTTCGTTCACAAATTCTAGCTTTTCAAACGTGTATAGTTTGAGTTTTCGAATTTCCCACCTCTGTCTGTCTCGGTCTGGAGATCTCGACCTCTCCCTGCGGTTGCCTTCGGCTCGGCTGCTCATTTCCAATTCTGAATTTAACCGTAATTTGGAGAAATATCGTTAGTTAAAAATAAAACATTAGTATAAATGTTGGCTTGAACGTCAATTTCTGTCCGCTTTTGATTCATTTTTATAGGTGGAGCAGAAATTATTATTCAGCTAAATATAAGAAAATAAAAATAAAGAAAAGTCCAGGTATTCAAACCAAAGTTGACGGGTAGTTTTCAGAAAACTAAATTTGGCGATAAGATATTTATTTTCGTGGTTTTTCTCGGGGCGACTAAAATAAATACGACGAATTGCGAATAATAAGTTTTTAAAGACGAGAATCAAATTTGCACTTTTCATAAATAAAATTTTGTGATGGTCGGGTCGATAATGTGAGACTTGGTACCAAAATTGGGACCATTTTTAGTAACCCATAATTTCTCGTAGAAAAATACGTGTGTAAGCACCACAAAAGGCATAAACGCTGGGTTTCGGAAAACATATTCTCTTCAAGAAAAAGAAAACCCAATAAATACAGAAAACTGAACGAATTAATAGAGAAGCCGTGAAAAAATCAATACCATTTCATCGAAAGGTAAGCCCGTAAAAGTGGGACAAGTGAGGTGTTTTCGAAAAATCAATAAAATGGTATCGTGCACAAAAACACGATTATCCTCATTGCATAGGTTTCTTTGAAAGACCCTTAACGTTTGACACCGCGTATGGTAACCACGAATATTTTCTTGGTACGATTACCACTTTACCATCTTTACCAAAAATATTCATCCTGTTACCAAATGGTAAAATGGTATATAGCGCACCGAAAATGCATCCCTAGAAAACCATAAAGAACGAATGATAAAAATTGAGTTTTACCAACAAAATTCGTATCACTTTTCAAGGCGAAAAAATGTCAAGGTCAACAAACATTCTAAATTTTATCAGAATTTAGCATTTTCAAAGTGAAAAATCCTGATTAAAAGCTCGATCTCTAAGGGCGCGTACAGAGTCGGCTCGGCTCAAATGAGCAGGAAATAATAGTATGTGAAATTGAGAGACGAAAAGAGACATGTCTTTTCGTCTCTCACTTTCGCGTGTTATTTTTTCGGCTCATATGAGCACGAGCCGACTCTGTACGCGCCCTAACAAAGATTCTACATCAAATTTTGCACACTCGTGTAAAACTTTAGAACTCTTAAAAACGTAATTATTATGACTTTTAGATTGAAGCTAATTTTAAAGCCTCAAAAATTTACTATCATTGAATTTTTTCAGTTTTGAATAATCTCAAAAAATAATAATTTCGGGAGAAAGGTTTGATTATTTGGAAAAATGGAAAACGCTTTATATAGACAGGTTTTTGGAGCTTTGTAAAACGGCAACTTGGAAACCGCGAGACCAAGAGACATTGAGAAATAGTGTGGAGGAAAAGAAGACTTAACATCTCACACACTATATCCTCATCCTATACTATTTCGCCTATGTCTCGCGGTTTCCAAATAGCCTGTAAAACCTAAAATAAAAGACGCCGGCTTCAAATTAAATTTAAGGCCTTTTATTTTAGGTCTTACTGTAGATTTTTGGAATAGAAACGAGATTTTTAGTGTGAAATTAACAAGGAAAAAGTGAAAATTTTGGAAAATACAGAAGTTTTTTGCTCTGAAAACGCGAAGGCCTGATCGCGAAATTTGTACTATCAAATCAACCCTCGGGTTTTTCAAAGCACCCAAAATCAAGGCTTCGAAAATGTTGTTTCAAATCGTTCATTCATAAAAGTGGGTATTCCTAAAGAAGCTGTTGAAAATAAGTTTCACCACCTTTTTAAAAATGAACAATTTCTTAATTAAAAAAACGTCACTTTTCGAAGCATTGATCATTATTATCTTCCGCTTGACGCTCGGATTCGATCCTACTGTCCGGTCTGAGTTCCATCCGAAACTAAGGGAGCACCGCTGCAAACAAAAATCATTTATTCCTTTGATTAGTTTCAAGAAAACCTTTCTTAAACTCCAAATTTGAGCAGCCAACTTCAAGATAAACAGACTCAAATTCGAAGTCATAGCATCATCACCAACTTCAACACAAAATAATTTTGATTCCAGACGTTGCAACGCTTTCGAACCGCGCGGTTAACCGCATGAAACGAGACAGTGCATCATTTCGAAAGGCGAAAAGAAGGCGTGCTTTTTGTTTCGTCTTTCGCATAAGACACTCTCGTTTCATGCGATTAGCTGCGCGGCTCGAAACGTTGCGCAAGTCTGTTTAATTTCAAAAAAAGGAATTTACAAACAAAATCGGATCTTCAAATTTATTATTAGACAAAAAAAATACCTGGGCGTTTGGACGGCGACCTCATGCAGGTGGTCATCTGGCTCGCTATCCTCTTCATCGACTTCATCCGTCGAAATGCCCCCGTTTTCTCCGCCGTCCGCGTCCGGGTCAGCAGTTGTAGACACCGTCTGCGCGGGAGACTTACGGGCGCGCTTTTCGCCTGCAAATTTGCAAATTATTATTTTTTTATTTTGGTTCTTCAGAAGACTACGAGTTTCTTCATAAATACTTTTTCTGGAAAAAATGCATGCGCAAAATTAGCTAATTTAAAAACGTAACATCGATAGGATTAACATTGAAATCGTATGAAAATGTTCCTTTAACTTCGTTTGAAAGATAATTTTTGTTTACAAATTCCCAGAAATCTTATCTCCCCTACTCCAAAAGAGCTACAGTAATCCCAATTTCTCTCTCAAACATTAGCATAATCCTTTACCCAACAGCCCATCAGCAGCCATGACTCTGTACGCCAGCACAGAATTTGTGGTTGCCAGAGACAGAATGACGAATACGGTGAGCACTGCGTGATACCATTTGATTGACCCGATGTTGGTGCCCTGAAAATTGATTGGATTACAGTATCTATGCATATTTTTCGGAGATTGCGGTAATTATGCTAATTTTGGTATTACACCCATTTTCAGAGTCAGAGTCTCGAAGAATTGGTATGGTATTTTAAATTCTTAGGAGAGAATCTCGAACTTGTGGAAAGTAGCATATAAATCGTATCACACACTAAATTTGCATAAAGGAAAATGTGCGATATTTTTTCGAGAAAATGAATAAATCAGTATCAAATGACCGTACCGCCCAGTAGCAGAGGTAGACGGAGACGCAGAGGCGGAAGGCGAACATCGTGAGGATGTTGAACAGGGCCACCATCCGGAACGTCACCGACTTCTTGTCGTAGCCGAACCTGAAACATTTTTTTATTTTATAAATCTTTTTTTCCAACTTCTCAAAATACTACCCCCGCAAAAAGTCCGCAAATCGACCGGCAGAAGAAAATAGTACATCTTATCGAGAGAAAAAAGAATTCTTTTTCTCTCGATATGTCATACTGTTTTGCTAAGGGTCGCGTTTTGGGAAATCTGCCTTTTTCCAGTTTTTTTTTTACATTTCTATTTTCTTTTATCTTTAATTTTTTTATTATTTTTAAGATCTAAAAATATTCCTATCTGAGGATAAGATCTTTTAAAGTTGTATATGTTTCATTTTAAACTCTCGAACCTAGAAGACTTTTCAGCTGAAGATGAAAATTTTCAAACAGACAATTTAGAAAATGAGATTATTGTGTAAAAATGAAACATTTTTAAATTATAGCAAAAAACTTACAAATTCAGAAGGGACCGCGAGTGGAGGAAGATCGAGTTGAGTTCCATGAGCAAGCCGAAAATCACCACTCCCAGATAGAGCTCAGTCAGCTGCAACATATTTCTTCAAATCTATTCTTCTCTTGTATCGGTCAAATGAAATAAAACAGTTCGTGTGTTAAGAGCGCCGTTGCGAGAAATGCGCGTTGCGACTATGCACGCAAAGAGAAACGAGAATCAGCGAGAGACAATCGAAAGAGTGGGTACGCAATGTTCTCTGCGTCTCTCGCCTTTTTCCCTATTTTTCAACACACGATCTGTCACTTCGTTTGACCGAAATAGTAATTTTGGAAAAATTGTTTAAAAATGCAAAATGTTACCAAAGTGGTGGCGAGCCCGGTGAGCACGATAACGTGATGGAAAAGGAGTTCGATGATCCGCGCGGATCGCTCGTTGACCAGCAGGTCGATCAGATCGTGCAGCAGATAGCCACCGGACATCAGGATCTGGAAAATCGAGAAATTAGCATAATCCTTAAAGAGTAAGGTAGTTTCTATTATAAGCCCTAGAATGATAAAATGCGTTTTTCGAAACTACGAAGTAGAATAGATTTCCTTTTACATTTCTTATTTCAAGAAAAATCCAATAGAAAATCGAAAAAAAAACATTCTAATTTATAGATTTGGCGAAGTTTCCATATAAATTGGAAGGAAAAGCTTATTGAAACTAGATTATATAGTAGAGGTAATTCAAAGAATTCATTTCAATTTTGGATGAGTTTCAAGAACAAGTTCATTCAAATTCACTATAATCCCGTTTTCTTGAGGGTGTTGATCAAATCTTCAAAATAATTCAGAACTTGCCAAAGTAAGCGCGGTGGAACATCTGTAATTGATCATGTCGTTGATGAGATCCTTGTATAAGAGAAGTGCGTAGGCGGCCCACAATCCGGAAATAACCGAGTGGATTAACGACACGACCTCGTTCGAAATGCGCCACTTCTTGTTCGGCGGTACGACCTATAGTAGTCAGGATTTTCTCAAAAATAATTTTAAAAAAAAAACTTAGTTTTTCGGAAATCTTTTCTTTTTGGTAAATTTTTTTGAAGGAGAAGGCAAGTATTTTCTTAAGTTGTTCGTTCTACAGACTTTCGAATGAACGAATCAACACTCAAGTGTAACACGTTTGTTTCAATGCAGTCATTTTTCGTTAATCAGAAGGCAACAAAACTAGTTCATTACAATTCTCGTAAATAATAAGAAAATGAAAGTCCAATGTTCGTTTTCAAAAAAATAATCATATTAAAAACTGACAAATTTCGTCAGGCTTCTCGAAATTCGACTCTCAGAAACAAATAACATCGTTTCGAGAGAGAAAAAGACGACATATTCTTTTCCCCTCTCAACACGATACATTATTTTTGCTGCGGGTCGAGTTTTTTGAGGAATCTGAATTTCGTACCGTTAACTCTCTGCTGTCGCCGGCGCGTCTAGCAATCCGTGCATTTCGAAACCCGAAGTAGGAAAACGTACGGAACGTGCACTTGCCGAACAGGTACCACCGTACCACGAACTGCATCAGACGGAAGAACGCGAACGAGACTACCACCTGCAGCAAAATTATTAGAATATTTTTTAATTTTTTCAAGAGATTTTTCCTTTCTATTTTCCCGACTTTCTTCAGAATATGACTCAACATTTTTGTTTGAAAATATATTTATTCAGATTTTTTCACAAAAGATTAGAAAAATTTTCGCCTTATTCTTTTCAAGATTTTGTGGATTTTATATCAGAAATGATAAATGCTAGTATCTCGTCGAGGTACTCACGCAAATTTAACAAATAAGTTTCTAAAATCTCAGTAAAAATTGTTGACTGAAAAATTGAATGATTACTTATCATTTGTGGTGGAGTAAAATTTAATTTTTTAAATAATTTTTTCACGCACCGTCAGAACGCCTTTGCCGAATTCCTGCCATTCTTCGTTGCCCCAATCAGTAAACATAGCCCCCTTCAACCTGAAAATTTTAAATTATTTTTTTTATCTTAAAATCTATTTGTATTTTAGAATTTTATTTTTTTTTAATTTTACCTATTGAGATCCTCTAAAGCTCCCTGAATTCACTACTCGTCTCGTACGGCAAAAATCGGCCAACCAGTTTTAGGATCCTAGAGCAGGAGCTGAAAAGTAAAGTTTGAAGAACAGTATTTCGAGAAAATTCGCGATAGGATAAGAGGTACGAAGTGCATAGAAAATTTCGCCTTTCAGAAGAAAAATCGTGAAACATATCCGGAAACAAACAAGTAATTTTGAAAATAGAGGAAAACCCAATTTTTCAGAAAAAAGTCGATTTCCGACTTCTCGAAAAGGGCCAAGAACCAATCAAAAACCGAGGCGAAGAATGCATTATTTCTGGAAATGAGGAGGAAGATTTTTGAAATAGCCCTGACTCTGCGTCTCTGCACTTTCTGCATGTTGAAACATAAGGCGAAATGGCAGTAAAGGGAATAAATTAACGACTCCCCCCTAGGTCCAATCATATGGAATAGTGAATGAAAGTAGGAATTTTTTTAAATTCACCGAGCTTTTAGAAATATGAAAGAGAGCTAGAAAAATCCGAAACTACATGAAATGATACAAATTTCCTAGGGTAGCCTTACAAAAATTACACCGAAAAGGGTAAATTACCCTCTTTAGGCGCGATTTTTTCGGAGGGGCAAACGTGTTTTTGATGATCGCTGCCATACACTCAAAGAAAGCCAAAATAGATTATAGCTTGAACGAAATAGCATGGGGATAAAAGAGAAGGAAAGGTACAGATAAAGTAAATGAGAGTATTGATTTAAAGAGAGGAGAAAAGACGCAGAAAGAGAAATAATAAAGCGAAAGAAGTGATTAGGGAAATAGTACGAGGGATAGAGAGGCGAGAGAGAAGACAGACAGAAGATTCGAGATTACAAAACATATCAATAAAGAGATGTCCTATTTGGGAAAGAGAATAGATAAAGAATGACGCAAAAATAACGACGAAAAGGGAGAATAATTTGGCAAAATAGATCATTTTCCATGAAAAGGTCATTTTTTGTTGAAAAATGAGATCAAAATATGATCTGCTAAGTGGTGAAAGATCTCAAAGTTTATAATAACCTTTCCTAGGATAAGTTAGTCTTTATATCGGAACAAAGAAAAGAAAATTGTATAACAAATGGGTAAAGGGTCAAAAGTGTTTGCTTCTTTCACTCCCTCAAAATGGTTGTCCCTTTGTCCAGACAGACGGAAAAGGATATGTTTACAATTTTCGAGGGTTTTCGGTGGGGAATAAACTATTATTATTACTTGGTAAATTTTTGAGAAAAAATCCTGTTTTTAAAAACTGCCAAACGCCCTTGTGATAGGCTTGATAAAGCTGGGTAAATAATGAAATCATAAAGCGTGGTTGTGAAAATAATATTTTTATCAAAGTAAAAACAAATACGGCTAAAATTCAATATGTCCCGATATTTATTAAGCCTTATTAGAGGTGAGTCATTCAAAAGTAGAAAAAAGTAGCCCCTGGTGTGAAGATGAATCATGCTATCAATTCTGCAGGAAAATAGAGAATGTTTAAAACCGGAAATTTCACAACTCACGTTAACTTTTTGTGAGTTCGAGGGTAAGAGTAAAATAGCATCATTCAACATTCCAAGAGATGCTACTAATTTTTGAAAAAAAAAGAAGTTTAAAATTTTAAAAGAAAATTAAAAACTCTCAATTTGACACAAATTGTAAATTTTTGAAAGGCAAGGTTGATCTCCAATTTTTTCACGAAAAATGAGAACTTTTGAAAATTTAGCAAGTTTTGGAAAGAGCATGGGAAAATGGAATAAACAGAGGGAGAGGAGCCTATTTTCGAAAATTTCAAAAATCAACCGAAAGTCTGCCTGCCTCTCCCGTTGCATTTTCCAAATGCTTTTTCTTTCTGGCTCAAAGTGAAAGAACAGAGGCGTGTGAGAGAGGAGAAATAAAAGAGATGAAAAAGAAATAACATTTCAGAATGGGAGGGAAAAGATAGATAACAGAAGAAAAAGCAAAACCCGAAAGAAAATATCATGGAAATATGAGAGGTAGAAAAGATTCTAAAAATCGCCTGATAACAGAACTGATAAAACTATTAGCTAATTCTCCTGAAATCTAATATCGCTGATAGCGAAATGCTGCTGAAATAGCTCGAAATTTGATGTCTGATAGCAGAATTAGAATGTTCACGATTTTCTTCTTTCGCCTCCTGTGCTTACTCTCATTCTCGCTTGTTCAGAAGTCAACTCCCACTCTGTGATCGTGAACATCCCATCATTTCACTTTTCCCCAATTAAGCTGTCTCTGCCTTTCCGATGGAGGTTCCCTCGAGGAACTTATTGTTAGTTTTTCATGAAAGCTTTCACATATGCTCAATGCTTGTTTTGAACTTTATAATTAAATATATAGGTAGCTTTAAAATTAGTATATATAGGTAATAGAAAATTCTGGGTCTAAAAGATGAAATTCAATTTTTTTTTGAGAATGAAAATATCCAATCCGTTTCCAGACCTACGCTTTAGCATGGAGAATAAATAAGCCCCACGCACCATAGAAAATCAGTCTAGGCAAAATAAGGAAGTATGCCCATTAGAACGGAAAAATAGCGTGCCCTCTTGGTAACGGGATAAATGTGGAGACGGATTACGGGAATAGCGTGGGAAAAGGAGGGAGTGGGAGAGAAAGAAAGAGTTTTGAAGTTCGAAACATTTCGCAACATGAGAAATTTTTGAAAATTCGAGAGAATGATGCAAGAGTGAGATATTTCAATGGAGTTCGACGAAGATTGATGATAATTCGAAGCGAAGTTTAAACCATTAGTCAGAAATAAAAATTGAAAAATCTGACGAACCGACGCTGGGACGTTTTCCACCGCAAATATTCCCCTTACACGGTGTGAATTATCCCCCAGTCAGTTTTGAATTACTATCCTTAATAATGGGACGAAAGATGGTGACGAATTTTGCGATGAAAAATGCTCCAACGTTTGCTGGCGAATGAAACTTTTCAGACAGTTTGGATAAAACTAGGTTTTTTTTGCAAATTAAAAGAAAAATTTATTCCAGCAAAAAAATAAATACCACTGCATACACACGGTTTGATTGTGAATGACCACAAAATGGATAAACCGATAAGATAAGGAAAGTAAAGCCTGGTGATAAAGATAAGGGCTTTGGTAGTGTTAAAAGATAGGTCTATAAACCGTCAGGGATATCTATCAAAACCCCTAAACATTCGAAAGCTATTCACCAAAAATTGCGTCAACATCAGCATCATTTGATTTCAGATCCGTAAAGCTCTAATTAGGAAGTAGGAAAAAATAAATAAAATCACGATTTCATTTCGACCACCTTGCAAAAATACTGGAGCATCTTACTATTTTCTTCATTGGAGTTCTGAAAGTTTGAAACCCTTTAGTTATAGGAGAAATTTTGTTCCTAATGATGAAAGAGTTTCAAAATCAGCTGGGACATAATTTTTGAAATTCGAAAATTTACCTGTTTCTTCAAGAATTCGATTAGATGTTTGAGACTGAGTTCGGAATTCAGCAAATTTGCCGAGTCCTCGTGATTGTAGACCAGATCACAGAGAGTGACGAGAATTGGGGAGCTGCAAAATTTCGAGGCGAAAATTAGAATAATCAGGACTACTGCAGAATTGGACTACTGTAACACATGTCCCTTTACGTTTTAGTGTTACGATAATTCCCCCTTTTAAGATTACTCTAGTTTTTCAGGCTTACTGATTTTTTTTATAAAGAAAAACCATGCCGCAGTCTTTCAATATATCACAGAATTACGGTATTATATTTTCTTTCATAAAAGTATTAATATAGCATTTACCAGTTTGAAGGAAAGACGAGGCAGGTAAGCGGTAGACGAGCCAGCAAAATGGGCACGGAATGACGAGAATCACCGAGAATTAGCAAGCGCTGAAATTCTCCTTCTCTCCTATCATTGACAAATTTTTAACGTTTTCGAACCGCATGAAACGAGATAGTGCATAATTTCGAGGGATGAAAAGAAGGCATGCTCTTTTTCGTCTTTCGGATAAGACACTATCCTGTTTGATGCGGTTTGAAAACGTTGCAATGTCTGGTCATCGAAATAGATAAATTACTTCAAGTTCAAAAAGCAATAATTGGTAACTTTTTGAAACATGTTTTTTCAGCTACACAAATGCGAAATGAGGTATGTCTTTTTCTAATTCTATCGACAGACCCAATATATTGTTTGTCAAATGAAGTGAAAGCTCATATGTTGAAAAACTAGCGAGACACAGAAAATTGCGTACCCACTCTTCCCACTTGTCCCCTACTGACTCTCCTTTCTCTACGCTCTAGCCTCCCTCTTTGCGCGCGTAGTCGTGACGCGTATTTCTCGCAACGGCGCTCTTTAACACATGAATTGTGACTTCATTTGGCCAAAACAATAGTTCGTTTTAGAGAAACTTCCATGATACATTTTGAAACTTATAAAAATTGAATTAAGAAAAAACATCCCCAACCTTATAAACCATTCCCGAATTAGCTATGAATCGAATGAGTAGAAGGGTTTGGAAGAATTGCGCATTTCTGACTCCGCTTCCCTCTGCGTCCATGTGCTGGCAAAGTCTCGAAAGGACATTGCCAAGCAGAAGTCGAATTCGAAGGGATGAGTGAGGAGAAGAGAGGAGGGTCTGGAATCATGGAATTTTTTTTTAGTTTTAGTTTTTAAATTGAACATTTATAAGCTTCGAAATTTTGGAAGAAAATCTTAGATTTCATAACTATTGTTCTAGTCGTTGTACAATTCTTTACAGAAAGTATGTTTCAAAACTTCTCATAAAATATGAAAAATTTTCCTCTTTGATATGTATAAATAAAGAAACTAGCAAAAATAGAAAAAAAATAATAATTTCAAATTTTGTTTAAAATCCCACCTTCCAGTGACTGTCCTTATCTTCGCATTTCTTGTCTCCATTCGCCATGCTGAAGAGCAGCCTCATCGTGATTTCCTCCAATTTCGACTCGCCTTCCCCTCTGATTTTCCGAACCACAGTTTGAAGAAGCAGAGAGGTGAATTGAAACACCAGACGGCGACTGAAAATATTCGTTTATTCTTTTAAAAGAATGTTTCAAAATTTCACGTTTATAAATTTCCTTTAAAGTTATCCCATTGTAGAAATGGTGCAGCATCATTGTCGAAAAAAAAGCAACCTGGAAACCGCGAGACCAGGAGGCACAAGACATTGAGAAATAGTGTAGCAAAAGAGCCTATCATCTCCCATATCCCTACTCCAACCCTATACCACTTCGCTTATTTCTCGTGTCTCGTAGTTTCGCGATTTCCAAATAGCCAAAAAAATTAATGAGCTCAAAACTTACCAAAAATTCTCATTGACCTGCAGGAAGTGCGCGATGAGGTTGACGAGCGCCGTGGAGATGTCAACCGAATGATCGGAGTCGATCGAGTTTTTGCAGCCAGAAATGAATTGGGAGGAGAGGAGGAAGCTGGAAAATTATTGATTTTTATTCCTTTTTAAATTTTCTTTTGTTCTAACTTATTGTTTAATTTTAATCGTTTATCGTTTTTTTATTAAAAAATACCTCGAAATCATTTCAGCGAGTGTATTCGCTTCCAGATTCATGAATTTCCCGGCATTCTTCTCATTGCTTATCGTTGCTAAAGCAGAAGTCAGCACGCTGCAAAGCGCCACAGAGAGCGGGGTGAACTTGGAGTCGGCCTGAGCATGATATTAAAACATATTTAAAGTAAAAATAATAATAAAATGAGTCGAAATTTAAAACAAAAAATACCCTTAAATTTAAGATAAAAAGGATTAAAAATTACCGTAATCCTTTCAATCAACGAAGTTAAAAGATTTTCCAAATGCGGTCCGGTAGAAAGGAGGGACACTGCACGCGGAAAACAAAGCAATTTGGAGAGAAGGCTGCACATCTGAAGGCGGAGGCTGAAAATTAGAATTTTTGAAAAAAATATATTTAGAAAAAAAAACTCACGGTTCAGAAACGTTTGGAATCTGCCGGAAAGTCATCCCATAGAGCTTCTCCGTGGCATTGGAAGCGATCAACTGGTCGGAAATCGGCTCGCATTTGCTCTGAAAATTATAAATTTTATATTGTTATGAAAAAGCAATCTATTATCTTTTTTCTGAAAATGACTTTCATAGGAGGAAAGTTTGAAACATTTTAAAAACTCATGCAAAGCAAATGTGAATTATTCCAATCAATTTTGAATTACTATCCTTAATAATGGGACGAAAGATGGTGATGAATTTTTGCGGTGAAAATGTTCCGACGTCTGCTTGAAACTGACCTTTTCACTGCAAATCCCGATGAGTTCGCCGATTTTCTTCTCGACGACTTTCAAAGTGGAATCGTTAATTTTCTTGTCCAAATCCACGTCTTCAAGTCGATTCGCCAACTCTCTGTAATTCAATTTATTTTTTAAAGTCAGACCTAAACTTAACCTAAAATTAAAATGTGTTTTAAAAATTTTTACTTCAGAGTTAAATTTAACCCAGAATTCAAAATTTTAAATTTCGCACCTAGCAATCCTATTTTGGGCCCTAGGAGAACAGGACAGATTTTGAAGAATTTGAGAAGGAGAACGAGAGGTGCACCTGAAAGAAATTCGTTAAATTTATTTGGACAAGAGGAGACGAGGGAGTATTTCAAAACAGTTGCTATTTTCTTTTTATACATCTTGAACTCTATTCTTAGATTTTGTAAATTGATAAGACATGCATAAGTTGTTCCATCGAGAACGCGAAGATATTCCATTTTATTTGCCTTTCAAAAATTCTAGAGCCTATTCACTTTTCTGACAGTTGATATGCCAAATGCAAACAACAGAAGAGGAGCGTCAAATTGATTATTCATTTGGTTATTTTCAAAAATATTGAAACATTTTAAAATTAAGAAAAAACTCACCACTCCCGCAATTTTCCATCGCCTTCAGATCCAGATTCCTCTTCTTGGTCCGGGTTTTTGGAATCGATTTCCTGCAATCAAGTTGATAAATTTTAAGTTCCAATTCAGCTTGAACTAACTATTTTAGATTTGACCTATACTAAGTTAAGTTGCTCACGAATAGTGCATTTTGGAAAAGCAGCTGTTTGGCAGCATCGTTGCGTGTGAAATATCATAGGACTTGTTAGGGCAAAGATTCTCTTCCTTTACAATTTCGAATGCAACGCGATGCAGCGATTGCTTAAATATATACCTGCAGGTATCTCTGGATTTGGGTCTCCAAATCAGCAGGGAGCATCTTGAACTCCTTGACTTTAGAAAAATGCGTCTTTCCAACAACATGAGCCATGGCATCCAATTCGGAGGTCATCTGAAATTTTCTTCCCTATTTTTGTAAGTTTAAAAAATCGCAGGTCAAATTCATTTTTCTACCAACTCAGTACAGCGGTCTTTGCAGAAAACTGATTTTAAAATATTGAAAAGAAAAAACCCTCACCACTTCATTACAGGCGGTGCATCTGATGTCGTACTTCAGTTTTGTATCGTCAGGCCAATTTGACGGATCAGAAAGATGCTCCCATCTGCAGTGCAATTTTGCCGACGTCGGTCTTTTTCTCTCCTCTTTTCTATCGCCGGTTGGAGTTGTGACGGTTTGCCGGTTCTCCTCTTGTCTTTCCTGGAAACTTATAAAATTGGACAAAAAATCATAAAATATTTCTTTAGAAATGTATTTTTATAGAATATAGTAGTTCTTTAAAAAAAAAAAATACGAGAAAATCGAATTCTAAAAAAGTGCCCACCTTCTGAATCCTGCGTTTCTCCTTCTTCTCCCGTTCGACTTCCTCTTTTTGGGCGAGCACCTGAGAATGTCGGGCCTCCTTCTTTTCGACCATTTCTTGGAGACGGGCTTGGCGTTCCTAAAAAAATGAGAAGTTAAGAAAAACACACACACAAAAGAGTGCGAGTACTTTTGTCCAAAACGCTATTTCTCATATCTTTCTCTAACCTTGAGAGAAAAGTACTCACACGTTTGGTACAAAAGTACTTGCAGCCATAAGAAAAAAATTTACCGCCTCAGCCAATTTTCTTCTCTCCTCGGCAGCCAGCTCTTTGGCCGCTTTCTCCTCGATTTTTCTCGTTCGTTCGTCCACCAAAGCCTGACGTCTTTCCTGAACGTTCTTGAAAGTGCACCCCTTTTCAAATTTTCAATAAAATACATCCATTTAAAAAAAACATTGTAAAGGCACCCTTCTTAACAAAAATTTTGCAGAGTGATCCCCCTTTTTAAAATTGTCAAATAAAACCCACCTCAATTCCGGCGTCCCGAATTTTCAAGTCCTGTTTGAAATTGTCGTCTTGTAGTGCATTGATGAATTTCACTTCCATGACCTGAAAATTAAAAACTGAAAAAATAATAGAAATAAAAAATCAACTCTGCTTTTTCTGCTCATTATCTTTGAAAATAAATGAAAAGACAATTTGCTTTTTTTTATAAAGCTCACCTAGTTCAGCCATAATGAATTTGTGAAAGTCATACATTTTTTGTCAATTTTCCAAATTATTTAATCTACTTAGCGGGAGAGATTTCCAAATATATTACACTTTAAAATAAATAGACCTTTTGTTCGTCATCTTTCGCCTTCTTGACGATTTCCGTGAGATTTTTCTCTCGATTTTCCTGCGCTCGCTCCATTTTATTCTCCAAGTGAATCCTCTTTTTCTCGATGATGGCTTCTCTTTTGGCACGCACTTCCTCGACCTGAAACTTCACATTTTATAAAAATGTCTGATTTACAAAATTGTGTGTGTAAAAAGATATCATTTTTCTTCGGAAATGCAAATATATAAGGTACAAAAATGTTAGTTTTAGGAATTTTTAGAGCAAAAATGATCATTTTTTAACTAATGGCAAAGTGTACTTTGATGAAACTTCTGAAAAATTACCCTCTGCATCAATTCCCTCAGTCTGGCGGCCTTCTGCTCTTGCAATTTCGCCCGCAGTTCATCAGCCCTTTTTAATTTTTCCTCGTGTTTTTTGGAAAAATCAGAGTCGTTCCTGTCGCAGCGTCTTCTGGAAAAAACGACATTATTTGTTTCATTTTAGCGAAACTTAAAATACGAATTTTCTCTATAGTTCTCTTCAAATTTAGACTTCATATATCCGGATCTCATAAATCTGGTTTCCCCACCTGCTGGGACTGTTCATCTTCTCCCTCTTCTCGACCAACGTGCCAGGTTCGTGATAGTTGCCGGCTATCTCTTTCTCCATGATCTCGCTCCACGACATCGCTGCGTACTCCTTCATATCAGCTGAAAATGAGAACATATAAGTTTAAAAAATTCCATAACCAAATCTGAATTTTCATCAAATTGATCGTTTTATACCACACGCCGCTAATAAATTGATTTTTCTTCCAAAATGTATTTCAACAAATTCAAAATGATCAAAATTCCCCGTTAGAAAGTGCTATAGTTTTCGATATCAGAAAATGTAGGAAAAAAATTTTACCCTCCCATTTCCTGACTATGTCTGAAAAAGTCGGCGCTGGTTCCTCTGCTTTCTTAGCCTCCTCCTCTTTCCTCACTCTCTCTTCCTCCTCTTTTTCGAGAAGTTCAGCTTCGGCCGCAACCTGTCTCTCGAGCTCGGCATCGATGGACACGGACTCTTCCTGGAAACGTTTGATAAGTTTCAAACAAATCCTAGATCTCTCGCTCCTAGAACTCAACTTGATACGTTTTATTGCTTGATTAACAACTTCAAAAATGAGATGTTTTGACTAAAAAATAAAAAGGTATTAATTTGAAAAACTTCAACGCCCACCCTCTGTATGACGAGTTTCAGACTGTGCTCTTCCAGGGCCAAAGATTCCTCTTCCTCAGTCATCTCTCGCCACTCCAAATCTCCCTCCAAGTCCAAAGGGGGTGGGGTTGTCGATGAGGACAGGGAGCCGATCGGTTCGGATCTGAAAAATGGGTATTTTTGTTAATTGATTTTTTAGAAAATATTTTTCTTAAAAATTGAAAATAACAATGTTTGCTTTCCGAAAAATGGAATACGATTTTTCTCCATATCTTTAAAAAAATTAGAACGTCGTTTTTTGGAATATATTCTTGAGAAATCTTTTTAGAACAAGAAAAATGGAAATGAAAAGATTAAAATATTTTTTCTTGTAAAAATAAAAGAATAATTATCTTATATAAATAAAAAACCCACTTAGAACACCTCGGAATGGCATCTAATTTTATGGAATTAGAACTGGTCGGTTTGTTCGGACTGGCGTGCACCGGGTCGGCAGGGATCGACTCGATTGGTGAATTTCTTGCCGTTTTCTTGGGTGTATCGGGCGCTCGCGACAACCTGAGTTAAAAATAGCAATAATAGATTTAAAATTTTATTTTTCTTCGATTTCTCATGTTTCAAACATTTTAAGGCCAGAGTTTATCAAATTTCGAACGTTTCCTAGGACATCTGATTGGAATTTATTTTTAAAGTCAGATTTTTACTTCTCGTCTTCGCCTTCGCCGGTTTCGGTTATCGACTGCAAAGAGCGGTTGACTTCCGAGACGGGGGCGGATTGCTGTTGACGTCGCTAAAAATTTGTTTCTTCAAAAAATCTCAAGAAGAACTAAAACCTGACATTTATTATACATCTATGCATGTATTCAGAAATATATAAATATTTCTTCTTGTAACTTTAAATTAAACAAAAAAACTAGGAAAACATACAAATCTGACTTGGATAATTGTTTAGTGGAACTTAAAAAGATATTTAGAAGAGAAACCGACTTGAATTTTCTGAGTTCGGAATTCCTGAGTGATTCGCCGCACCGCCGAAACATCGGAGAAATTGATGGAGCTGGTAGAACGGGTGGATTGAACTTCTGCAAATTTGGCATTTTTTAATCTCATCATTATGGCTGAAAAATTAGCCGACTTCTATTCGAATTTCACTATGTGTTTTCTTTGAAACGTATTGAAAATTGTCCAAATTTGAAAAAGCGACTTTTAATTTTTGAAAGTTTCAGAAAAAAGATCAAAATCCAACCCTTCATCCTCTCCTTTCTCTGCTGAGCCTTGAATTTCTCGGTCAATTCTGGCTGGTGTTTCTCCCAAAGTCTCTGCCGTGTGTAGGCCACTTTAGCCATCGAAGCCTTGGTCTGCGGAAGACCCATCGCGCTTTTCGGGTTCAGTCTGCAAAAAACAGGACTATGTAAAAATGTGTTACAGCTGTTGAAAAATAAGAAAATAAAGTTTTTTCCTTTAAAAAATACCTCGAAGTGGCCGATTTTCCGCTACAAACCGAAGATTTTGTCGCTGCCGCATAGGATTCTGAAAAAGATATTTTTGAATATAAGATTTAGAAACCACAAAAGAATTAACAAAACTATATTTTGTATAGGTTACTCTTCAAAAATCTTGAAACCTACTTTATCAAGCAAAATCTTAAAAGTCTCACTTTCACCCGCGGCAGTCGTGGAATGTCTTCTACAAGAACTCGCGCCACCGGAGAGTCTCTCGTACACGTTCAGACGGGGCGGGTCATTCTGAAAATTGTAAGTTAAAAATGAAACAAAAAATTCAATTTTTAGAACGTTTATACCAATTTCTCACTTTCCAACATTATTTTTCTCCGGCAAAAGAACTCGAAAAGGACTTTGAATAGAATATTTTTCAAACTTCGTAAAAAAATATTTACAAATTAAAGACATAAAAAAAAACCTGTTCGCTCTCGACACTCATTTCCCGGTCTGCGTATTCGCTCGCCGTGGTCGAACTCGCGCTTTTCCTCCTCCTCCCTGTCACCAATTTCCATCCATCGTCGTCTTTCCCCTCGTTCTTTTCCAGAACAGCCGCTTGCTTTTCTGAAAGGGTGTCGCAATTTACAATATTTTTTTTTATCTTGAAAAGCTAAACTAATTTTATTCTTCCTGATGATAAAATAGCTACCTTCGTAATTTTGGCAAAATGCTAGAGTTTGTAGTTATGATTTTCGAGTTGAAACATACCTTTCTCCTCCTCCCTCGCCTTTTCCAGAACCTCCCTTTCAGCGTTTCTAACGACTTCGGCCAAAACCATCGGGTAGCTGAAAATAAAAATAAAAAGCTGACAAATATAGCAGACGTTGCAACGTCTGAAATACAGCAATCAAAAATGTAAGACTTACAGAGGAAGTGCCTCAATGCCGATTTTGTCAACCACATGGCTCGGGGAACTCATGGATTTGCGAATTTCCCACGCTACGGCCTGGTGTCTGAAAACATGGAAATTCGAACAAGACTAAGAAAGTTTGTTAAAAATTAATTAAAGAATCTCACTTTTGCTCGTTGCCCCATTCCAGCTCGACATTAATCGTTTCGATCAAAGCTTCAAAATCGCGATTGCCATCTTGAAGGTGCAGAATAACTTCCTGAACAAATTTGGATAAATTTTAAAAATATATATTAATTAGAAAGAACGTCGATATTCAAAAATTGCGCTATTCATCTCTCCTCTTGGACGCGATTCACTATTTCACTTCAAATTCGATTTCTAATTGCTGCTGCATGAACATCGACTTTACTCTCCAATCAACGACAATTTCCCACCTTGCATCCGGGAATGGACTGGTCGTTCCGGCAGACCTCATAAAGTGCGTCGATCGACCCCTTCAGGTTCTCGATCAGGTACGTCCACTGTTTGGCACGACGTCTTCTGGAAATTTTTAAAGATCGTTTTTTTTCATAACTCTAAAAAATCAAATAGATAACTCGGGGAAATTTCTGAGCATTTTTTTGCAGAAAGACGTCATAAAAGCTATGTTTCAAAGTTTTGCAGAAAATTTGAAGATTTCAAGATAAATACTAGTCAAATTTCATCAATATTTCACGAGGAAATACAAAAATGTGATTCAAAATCTCGTTAGTTAGAATTTGAAAATTTCAACAGAAATATTCGATAGGAGCGATTTTCATTGGAAAATAAAAAAATCGAAATTGACCGACCGATTTTTCTTCTTTTTCGAAGCCCTGGTCCCATTCGAAGCGATGCTGCGCGGTTTGTCGTCGTCCGTCGGTGGCATTTCAGAACATCGTTCGAGTTCAAAATGTTTTTCAACCCAGAAAATATTTTCTTTGCAACAAATCTGAAAAAAATAAAATTTTTGCGAAACCGAGACGAAAATTACATTGAAAGAGGATATCGATCTGTAAAAAGTGTGAGGATGTAGGATTAATATTTCTCGAATTTCAAAAATGTTTGGTCCCGCTCCACGGATGTGATTTCAATTTCTCTTTTGAGAATTCTGGTGTAATTTCGAAGGCTATAGACTACCAATTCACTTTGGCCATGGCCAGCATCAAACGTCGGGACGTTTTTTCGCCGCAAAAATTCGGTCATCATAGTCTCTCGTCCCATTATTAAGGATAGTAATTCAAAACTGACTGGAGTACATTCACACCGCATAAGGGAGATATTTGCGTGGAAAACGTCCCAGCGTCTGGCCAACGTTTGTAAAGTTCGCCAGTTCGTTTTTCTTTTCCTCGACTTTCCTACCCTCAAAGTCTGATGAATTTTGCAGGAAACCCAAGTCATTTGATAGAAATAGTTTCTTTTGAAGTAGCTTTTTGGTCACTCTTTTGAAACGCTCGTGAAAAAAATTGAAATATTGAAAAAAAAAAAATCGCTCAGAGTGATGGATCTTGCTCGTCATTTACACGTTTTTATTCGTTTCGAGTTTCTTGAAAGTTCGCCATTTTTCGGTCAAAAACTGGTTGGTTGATATGTGAAGAGCTGAGTTCTGGGTTTGCAAATTTCGAAAATTCGAAGAAGATTGGAGCAAGCATGGAAGACGACGAGAAGCACAGGCGAAGTCCACCGACGCTGCAGGAGGTTGGCATGTTTATCTTTTCCACTTTTAAACTTTAACTTAATTTCAATTTAAATATGAAAAGGTAATATTTTTAAAAGATAAAATAGTATTAAAAATTGTCTTAATTTTATTCTTTAAATTGAAAGAATAATTCAAAAAAACATAAAAGAAATTTAATTTGAAAAAGATAAATGCAAAATTTCAGTTCGAAGACATCGACCAGACCCTGTTCGACTTGAGGGATGACAACAGCATCGTTGCCTTAATTGCACCCAGAAACTGCGACCTCCTTCTGCCTCCCTCTCAGGTAATTAACTTTCAATCTTTTTTTCGAAAAATCTGTTCACACTTCTTGAACCTATGACTTTCTGTGAAGCGAGAATTTGAATTGTCCTAATTGAGGTTTTAACTAGAGAAATAAAATGTCTTAATCATGGTAGTTAAAATAGCTAACTGGAGCAACTAAATCAATTAACTTGCAGAAATGGTACGACGAGAACAAGTACAAGGAGTTCTTTTCGTACGAGCGCTTCTTCGGCTCGACCTATCCGACCAGCCTCGATTTGGGAGAGGCCTTTGCGTCCAACTCTTTCATGCCTGTCAACGTCGTCGGATCTCAGACTTCAATTAAGGTAATTAGGCAGTTAATTAGGGGTAATTAATCAATTATTTCAGAAAATCCTCATGGTGCCGTTCTCGGCCACGCCAGTTTCCATGATCTGTCATCGAGTTGGAGAGACGATTTACCTGGATAAGAAGGATTTTTCGCTGCAGGTAGATTTTTAAAGTTTTTGGGGAATTTACTATTCTCCCAAGAATTGAGTTTTTCTGGAGTGCATTCTGAAGAAATTTTTGCGAATTATTTTTTTATAACCACAAATCTAGCTTTCTCGTCGAATGGTAAATTTGAGCTTTCTGGAATGAATATTTTTGAAACTTGTTTTGAGCAATTTCTCAGAGTTATACGGCCCAGTATTCAAACTGGAAATCGGTAATTTTGAATAAGAAATTGAAAGCTTTTGAAGCGTATTCTCTAAATTTATTAGCTCCCTATTCATCGTTGTTAATTGCAGAAACTGTCCTTGTGGGTGATTTTTTAAAATTTGAAACATAAGCCTTTACAAAATGTTTTTCCTTCAGGACACCCGAATGATCAGTGACTCGCTGAAACTGGAGCATGAGCCCAATTTGAGCTTGACGATGGCTCCTCTGCCATACAACTCCATGTACGAACATCTCATTTGGCATGGGTAGGGATTTTTAAACTATTTTTTATTATTTATTTCGTTTAATTTGGTGAAATCATTGTTTTCACTTTCAGAGCCGAAATCGCGGCCAATAATTCGATCGCCAGTGATGAACTTCTGCTCAAACCGAGAGGTATTTTTTGTTTTAAAAATGATTTCTTCCTCTTAAAATTCAAAATTTATGGAGACTGGAATGTTGTTTATTTCTCTGATGTCTATTTAAAATTTGCCGCAATTTAAGCAAGAAGGTGAATTTAGACGACCTCCCGACAGACCGCTACGGTTTCCCGAGGCAGTTCAACTCGTTTGCTTACAAGGTCATTCCTGAGGTTGGTTATTTTTATTTTTAAAATGTCTTTTTTCAAATTTCTCAGTTCTTTAAATTTTTATTTTTTTTTATTTTTTGGAAAGAAGCTTTTTGTTTTCTAGAACTCGAATGGCTCCCACGAGAAGGCGCACTTGTGGGAGTTCTCCGGCACGAAATGGCTGGTCGACGTGGACATTCCCATTTTGGGCATCGATTTCCCCACTGTTTCCATCAAATTCAAGTAGGTTTTGAAATTTCTGAAACGAAAATATCCCATTTTTAAAGGTTTTTCTTCGAAATATCTTCCATTTTTTAAAAATTTTATTAGGTAGGCCTCGAAATCGGTGAAAGATTCTTCGTAAGTTTTGCACCGATAACATTTTTTCGCAGTAATTGATAAAAACGCAGTCATTTTTCAGGTTTCAAATTTTTAAACATTTGTTTCAGCGAAGGCGACCGTCCGATTTCGTTTTTGACGGGGCTGGACATTTTCCTGGACAAACTCATTTGCAACTTCGAGTTCACCATCGTTGTTCATCATCACTCGGGAGTGATTACGGTAATTTTATTGATTTAAAAAAGAAAAACTTTCACCTGTTGAACAATTGACTGGTGTGTAAATATTGCAGAAAATTCCTTGTATGCCTTATGAAATTTCTTAGGCTTTTTTAAAATTCATTTTCTTCAGGATCGAGAAGTGATCATCGGGGATGAATTGCCTGTTTTGAGGGACTGCGAGTTCCACCCGGACAAACTCAAAACGGTCGCCAAAAATATTGTCACGTTCCTCGAGCAGAACGTCATGCAGCAGGGACACACGTATTGGCTCTATAAAGGTCGGAATTTTTTATCTTCAATAATTTAACCAAAGTTTTCCCGGGTAAGATGACAAGAATCAAATTAAATTTTACTGTAGCGATTTCTTGAAAAAAAAAAACCTATCGAAAATCGTTGCTTATTTTGGCTATACTGATTTAGGAGTATTGTTTTGTTTTTTTTCCTATTTTCATCGGTTGCTATCTTCTTGAAACATCGTATTTTTAAATTTGAACAAAATTGCTGTTTCCAGAGGCGAACAAAGACGAATTGAAGCTGTACGATCTGACGAGCATTTGTCCGGAGTACGCTTGCGATGCTCAGTTCAACCCCTTCCTCACCCCAGTCGTCAACCTGCTCTATAGGATAGCCATGCGACTGATGTTGGCCTCGCCGGATTATCGATCGGGTAGGAATTATTGCCAATGACCGATAACTTGAGACATTATAAACGATGCACAAATTCGACATATGCGAAGCGTGCACTGCGTAATTTCAAATAGTCGTCAAAGTGTATTACTCGAATCGGTGAAATGTCGTCTATTCGTTGCAAATAACACGCTAATTTTCATGCATCAAAATTTCTTCACGTTTAGTTTGTCCCAAGTCATCGGTCATTGAAAAAGTATTGTAATCAATTCTGAAACACTATGACAGTGGATAGAATCGGTTCGTTTTCTTTCTCATTATTTTTTTAAATTTTCAGATGCAGTCAGCAATGTAATCAACGGACTTCTTTGCTCGGCCCAGGAAATCATCAAACGGGACAAACTTCTTGGGGTGAGAACTTTAAAAGATTAAAAAATCCGGCTTGCAAGCTTTTCCAAACTTCATTATTCCTCGCTTGATAAACTATCTCAGCCAGTTTTTAATTACTATTCTTCATCACATGCTTAAAGATGGTGAAGAATATTGCAGTTGTTTTCTTGCAAGTCTGAAACGTTCAAAATCGATTTTTTTAAATTACAGTATGCCGCTTTGATCGACTACCTCATGTCAGGAGTTTATCTGATGTACTCGATGGAGGACAGGGAGACTATAGCCGTCGAACAGGTTATTTTTTATTTTAACTTTTCTCAGAAATTGTTTTCTTGAAAATATCCTTTTTTGACATTGTTCACTTCAAATATTTTTCGAATTCTTTCTCTGATTTTTTCCTACAAATCTAAAATTACACCAATTTTCAGGCCAAACTTGTCGAGGGCTTAGACAAATGCGCATCGGATTTCGAGGGCACGAACGCGTACATGCGGAAGTTGGAGAGCTATTTGCAGGTTGGGTGATTTTATTGGTTTTTTTAAAAAGCATTTTTATCAATTTAATTTACTGAATTCAACACTTTAGGCTTTAGGGTTGGAAAATGTTGAACTTAACATTTTATAAAAAAATTTTTTTTTATAATTTTAGAAGATATACCGAGCATTGAATTTTGAAATTTTCTACAAAGAAAGGAAAATCCTGAAGTCTGAATATTTCATTTCGAGTATTGCTAAATGTGCTTGAATACAAAGCTATCGATGATGAGATCACAAACTTTTAGGGTCCGCCTAGACGTTAATTGCAATGCAACTAACGTCTGAACGGGTCGTTAAAGACTTCCATAAATGACAAATGTTTGAAGCCTATGGCTAAATTTTCAGACGAAGCGTCTTTTCGACGCCGAATTTCGTCTGGAAAGCATTGGAGACAGAGTCAGTACCGAGAAACCGCTCGAGACTCGGGATGATCATCTGCAATTCTGCATGCACAAAGTCGTCGAGTACTGCAAAAATGTGAGTTATAATTACTCTAATTATGCTAATTAGCTGATATTAATTGCTCAATTTGTGATAATTACTCTAATTAAGGCCCTGAACATGTGTGACGTCATTGAGGAGCAGAGGATGGGCTCGAATCAGGTCACCCTGCCTTTCACTCCAGACGGCCTGGACGACCAAAAGGCCTACGACGAATTGCAAAGTGGGTAATTCAAGTAATTATGCCGATTAATTGCCGATAATTAGAGCAATTAACTAGTTATTATATTAGAGATAACTAAGCTTTAATTACATATTATGATCAGATTTGGAGATTTTTTGAAATTTTGATACCGGCCTACATCTTTTCTAAATTTGGGACTCATACTCGTACTTTTTTCAAAAATTTCGAAAAATCACACTCGTACCCGCGGGTTTTATTTAAAAGTCTGATTATTATGCCCAAACCGAAAACATTCGATTTTAGAAGTTTCTATTCGAGAGAATTTTGAACTTGTTAGAATGATTGAATTTGAAAAATATTGGAAACTAGTTGGACGAAAATGAAAGGTGGACTAAACTAAAACTGTTAAATTTTAAACGAGAGTTATTTTGAAGCCTAATTTAAACATTGAATTTGGAAGTTATTAAAACGAAATTACGAAAATCAAAGGGAACTAAAATAAAATATATGAATTTGAAACAAGAAATATTTTTGAGTTTCAGAGAAAGATGATCCCGATGTTACTCTTCATTTCTTGAGACAATGCTGCAGACTGAGAATTGCCATGGCCCTCTGCACTTACGCTATGCACACTATCAAACAGGTATTTACTTTTAAAAATATTCTATTTTAGCGAGCTATTTATTCCAACATATTTTGAATGCCTGAAAGTAAGCAATTAAATCCTGCATAATCGTGTTATATACTCTATTTTTGAAACCTATCTTTTTCCAGACGGGAGAAACGAAAAGTGACGCCGCTGAGCTTGTCTCCGATGGAATTGAAGTTTGTGGTAAGAATTCGAAGTTCATTTTCAAAGTTGAAGTTAAAATAACTATCATTTGACCAGGCGTTGGGGCGTTTTCCACCGCAAATATCCCTTATGCGGTGTGAATTATCCCATTCAGCTTTGCAATTACTATTCTTAATATGGAGCGAGAGATGATGATGACGACGAATTTTTGCGATGAAAAACGTCTCAATGTTCGCATTAATTTTTTAGATGAAATCTGCCGAGACCCAGACCCGCCAAAGCACTTCGTGAAGCTGGCAAAAATGGCCCGCACTAAGCTCTACACCTACTTCCTACTCTTCATGATCAGTCGAGAGAAAGAGAGGAGACAGAAGGTAAAATCATCGAATTTTAAACATGCTTCATGGAAATATGAATGTCTATCACTTTTTTTCTCAATGCTTCAATCTAGTCGAACTTAATGATGGATAATAAAATTCACTTTTCAAATTTGAACAAAAATCTAGGTTTCATGAAATGATGCGAGATTTTTAAATAGGGAAAAAGTGAATAATGTTGCTCCATTAAATGTTAAATTTATTTTAGAAAAAAAACCAATATTTTACAAAATCGTTCAATACCTAAAAGACAAATAACGAAAAGATAATCCGTAAAAGAGGCTACGAATACTTTTGTCTCAAATGCCATCTCACCTTTCTCTCGCTTCGAGACAAAAGTACTCTTGGTACGGATTTATTTCCTTGGGACAAAAATGCTTGCAGACGATAAAATATACCAGTTGCAGATCCCGAACGAGCCTTACAACGCGAACTTCAAATTCATCGAACAGAGAAGTGTGGGATCTGTCAGGGAGTTGATTAGTCGATACGACGAGGGACGGGTCGAGGAGAGGATTCAAGTTCTGGTGAAGGCCGCGGAAAAGTAAGATTTTTTCTCTTTTTAAATAATAATTTGAAATTTTTTAGAACTCGTCTGGCGTCTCGAATTTTCAAGGGCGCCGAATTGACGTCGATTTCCAAAATCGCCTCTCCACCGATCAAAAGGATCATTGAGGGATACAAGTCAATTTTTTATCTTTTATTTTTAAAATTTATTTTTTTATATTTATTTTTCTTTTTTTATTGACTTTTTTAAAATTTAATTGTAATTTTTAACACGCCTAGACAAACATGGGAGTATGCAAAACTTTAAGGCCTAAGGGCAAACTCGAACGATCTGACTTAAGCCCTGTCTAAGCTTGATTTATACATTTCAACTTTCAGAACTACGGTAGCGGAAACGATGTACGTTTCGGAGCGAATTTTCCTGTACGCGGTCGAGGACGCGAATCGATATTTCAACGAGGAGTTTCAGAAATGTAATTTTTATTTCATAAAGAAACTAATTCATCTTTTTTATTTTATAATTTTTGTCTTTATTTAAAAAGAATATTACGAAGAATGGCTTATCTTTTATTTTATTTGTAAAAAGAAAATGTTAAAAATAGCCATTTTGAATGAAAATATTCAAATTTGAGGGAAATAGAGCTTTTTTCAGATGAAACAAGCGCAAAAACTCTGGAAGATGAAAAACAAATCCGAGAAAAGCATATATTGGTTTTGACGCGGGTTAAACACTTCGATGAGTGCTATGATAAGGTAGATTTGAATTTTGATAGCGTCTTCTCCCCCACTTGCCCTCTCAAGGAAGGGTCTCCTCAAAAATGTGAGTGGAAGAAAAGACTTTGTCTTTAATTTTGAAATATAACTTTTCGAGGTGTCCAAGTAAAAAGCCCATTGAGTTTTTCATGGCGAAAGAAAACGTTGTGAAACTTACATGATTTTATGGCATATCATTTTCAAGGTCGTAGCTTTTTCTTTTCTATTATCGAACCATTTTTTGACAAGAGATAATTGTTTAAGATTGGAAATATTAAAATTTCGAAAATCTTGAAACTTATTTTTTAAAAACTCAGCTGATCGACGACTCTGTACGTTTGGTCGACCCATCTCGTTTCGGACTCGACCTCTGCATGCGATTCAACGCCATGTTCGTTAGGTAGGCTAATATCAAGATTATTAAAGACTAAGGTTAAAACTAGAGATGATTACTCGAGTTTGACCTAAAATCCTGGGTCTGGCTAGCAAAAATTTATGAATGATTGTTCCTAATGTCGAACCTAGAAATGACTTGGAGCTAAATTAAGCCTTTCCTAAAATAAGCATGAAATCCATAAGTTTATCAAGTCTTTAGATCAGACTTCGACACAGTCTTAGCCTGACCCTAAACTTTCCCTAGATTTGAGTGACTCATATTCATACATAAATTGAGAGCATGAGATTAAACTTGGAGTTTAAAGGCGCTAAGAAAGGTCTCGTGTATTTTTACCCCCGTTTTCTATTGTTATTTTCCAGAAAAGGGTAAAAAGTATAAGAGGGTAAAAGTAACTTAGAGATACAAGCAGAAGAGACTCTAAAAATGATTTCAGAAAACTCTTCCTCTGCTTGAATTTGATCAGCCATAAATTTACGACCAAGAAAAGCCATAAGAGGAACGAGAACGTGGATCAGGCGGTGAATCGGGTATGCTTTAATTCGTTATGCATTTCTAAAAATGGTTTTGTGAAATCCAGTGATTTGAAGCACTACATTGAAATTTGAAATGGATAGGGTTAATTTGCTAATTTTTGAAGCGTGGTTGTGTGAGAATTAAAGACTGAGAGTACATTTATTCCAGCTATTTGAAATGAGTACTTGTGTCCTAAACGCCATTCCTCCCTTCCACATCCTCTCCCTCGCCATTTCTTCTTCTCTGCGGCTTTGGGACAAAAGTACTCGCAGTCCGAATTGAACGATTAGATTTGAAAAGCAGTAAGGCTACTTGTATTTAAAGACGAATAAGAAGGGTAGGGAATACAGAAAAAGTGGAGAATTAATGAAAAGAGCCGTCTGTAAATACAAAGGGCAGACCAATAAAAGTCGACCATTTTTTGAAACAGGATTTTTAGCTCGTGGATTTGCTGAATGAAACCATCAGCTTTATGGATGATGCAGTGAAGAATGAGAAAATGATGGTGAACAGTGACATGAAAAAGCAGGTATATATTTTAATTATTTACTTATTTATTCTGTATCATATTCTTTCCACATTTTTCAGCTTCTGGACACGACAACTTCTTACGTGCAATTCATGGTCAACGCAAATCTGGATAATGGCAATTTGGTGATTTTTGTATTTTTTGCGAGATTTGAGGAATCTGCTCTATTAAATCTAAATTTTTCCTCGAATGTTATGCTTTTTGAAGCATACTTTCCCACATTCATCTGTTGACAAAATGAGTTAAAATTTTGAAATGATGAGATTTATTTAATCTTCTGAAACGTAAATAATTTAAAAAGAAAAATTTGTTTCGAATAAAACGAAATTTCCAGACATCCCGAGCCTCGTACACTGTTTCGCTGCATCGTTGCCTGAAAAGCGTTCGGAATACGGCAAAAATGGAGCCGATTTTCGAAGCCCACCCTCTCGTTGCAAGCCTCCTGACCTATTTATCCATACAAATGATGTTGATGAAACCGGCGGTAAGGAACTCAAACCAGACGTTGGGGACGTTTTCCAGCACAAAATTCATCGTCATTATTAAGGATACTCATGCAAAACTGACTGGGATAGTTCACACCGCGCAAGGGGGATATTTGCGGTGGAAAACGTCCCCAACGCCTGATTGCCGGCTTTGATAAAAGAGCAGTGCACAAGAATTGAATCGAACGTAGAAATGTCTATGTATTTTCGCTCATTAAACATGATCAAACGTATAATTGAAAGCGTTCGAGAATTTTCATTTTTGTTTATGAGATGAGCCAGAAAAGCTACCAATTATGGCGATATCCAGTGCATTTGTTTATGAAAAAGTTGAGCTTATAAAATCTGATTTAAAGAAAAAATAAAAACAAAGTTTCAGATCGACGCCAACCCTAAGGCACAAATGCTGCCCTCTTACCCTTCTCTCCTGGACGATGCGATTTCCAACATCGAACGAGTCATGAAATTCGGGGAAATCGAAATCTTGGGTATTTTTTAAAATTGAATTTTTGGATCTTTATTATAATTGACCCTTGCTATTCCACACCCATACTCACTTTTATTTTCTCCTATTTCGCTCCCCTACTATCCCCTCAAAAAGTGAATGTGGAATAGAGTAGGCCATTATGTGTATCACCGTCTTATCACGATGAAAATACTATTTTTCATCGGGCTCAAACGGTGTCAATTTCCACACCCGCATGATTGAGATAGCATGTATTATCGAAAGGAAAAGAGCATATATTCTTTCTCTCAAAACGATATACTATTTCGTTCATGCGAGGTTGTGAAAATTTACAGCGTCTGCACCAGCCTGCTATTTCTCATGGGCCATAGGTTTCTCGCTTTTCAAACGTGAAAAATGATTGAAAATGTTGTCAATGGCCGATAACTTGAGACAAAATAAACAACGCACAAATTCGACATATGCGAAGCGTGCATTACGTGATTTCAAATAGTTGTCAAAGTGATTCCTTGAATCGATGAAATGTCGTCTATTCGTTGCAAATAACACGCTAATTTTCATGCATCAAAATGTCTTCACGTTTAGTTTGTCCCAAGTCATCGGTCATTGACAAAAAGTATTTTCACGACCGTAGAACGGTGGTAATTATAAGGAGCATTGTTTTGCTTTGCATTTTTCTTAATGTTTTTTTTCTAATTTCTAAATTTTCAGAGAAAAAAATGTTAATGACCGGATTGATCAAGCAGATTTTGTCGACTTTCGGGCGGTTGCCGGGTTCAGGTAATTTTTAAAAGTTTATTCTCCTAAAATACTTTTAATATGTTAATCTTTGACGTTTTTTCAGTTTTTTCAGTTTCTCCAAATCAGCTAATTTCGTATATCCAAAGACTCACGGATTGCGTTAAGAAGTTCGCTAAGTCCGAAGATATCAAGGATTCTGAAACCATCGTCGAAATGTTCTCCGAGATTCAGAATCTGCTCAAAAACTCCATTACGGTATTCTTTTATTTAAATTTTCTAAATGAATTATTATTAATTTGTCAAAAAGAGCAGTTTTTTTCTGGAAAAAATTTATTTCTTTCAATTTTCTAAAATTATTTATATGATTTTTTTTTCTAAATTTCAGTTTTTCTCTGGCAAAATCGACCTGAAAAACGCGTACAAGGCCTCATTGGCGGTCGTCAGAAAGGACATGGAGCTGGCAAATTTAAGAAAAATTATCGAAAATTCACTTGAAAACATTTTCGGGGAACTGGGAAAATTCGTGCCAAAATAAGTGATCTTATCCATTTTTTGGAACTGTAGATATTATGGCCTTCCGATTACTTGATAAAAATGAAAAAAACTGCATTTCCTATACGCGCAAAAAGCAAGAAAGTGCGCATATCAAACGTGCTCATTTATTTCATTATTCATACTTTCTTTTCTCGTGTTTCTTTAACAAAACCCGTAAGACAACGTGTATGTCTGTAATGTACATTCGCTTATTTTTGTGGTGTAAAAATGCATTATTTTTCATTTTCATCGACTAACTCGGAAGTTCACAGTACTCTATTAACTACGAGATGACTGTTTGCAAAAGGAGGAAGAAAGGGATTCCCGTGAGCTTTAAAACTATGTGCCTCTGGGTCTCTTGCACCGTTCCCTTCTATTTTCCTGGAGTATTAACGCGTTGCGTTCGCAGATACGCGTTCCTCCTTCCAATGCGCAAATACGTATTTCGTAGATAATGAGGAGTAGTTTACCTGAAAATTCTATTCTAGTGATCTCATGAGCTTATTATAGTGCAAAACGGGTAAATGTTACAGATTTTGTCATTGTTGTGTTTTTCTTTTATAATTATTCGTTTATCGATCATATACAGGGCAAAATAAAGTTTCAAAAATCGAATTTTTCTGAGACTTCATCGCATCAGTACTCCCCAAAGGGGCGACGACAACCGCCACTTTTCTACTTATTCTGAATCCATTTTTCACGCAGATTCAGAATATATGAGAGTTATGAATTTAGGATGACCAAAGTAGGTTAGGTCGAATTCGTACAATATATTCTAAGGAAAGTCTTCATTTATGAGTTAGGAAAAATGCAACAGTCAAGTGGGCCCATATCTGAAAATTATATATTCCCTGGTACAGAACCGCCAGACATATAATATTTCCATCATGCTTGATAAGATGAATCACGTCGGAACTTTGGTTTTTTCCAAAGCTAACCCTCATTTACGATTTTAAAAAATGCTACGATAAATTAGGCCCAGTCAGCAACATTTTTAAATTTCAGCTGGAATTTATCAGGGATAAAAGCGAAGATTTGTATTTTAAGATCTCATAATTAACTGATTCCTAGCTTTATCCCCGATGAACCTACCTATATATAATTTTAGCTGATGGTCCCTAACCATACATCTATTTTAAAAAATAGCTTTTAAAATTCTTTATTCTCGCATTTTTGATTCAAACGTCACACATTTTAAAGGGTAATTTAACTATCATTTGACTAGTTCAAGCATGGTCTAGGGCTATTTGGAAGCCATAAGCCCCAAAGTCTTTAAGCCACTGCGAAATAGTATGGTTAGTGGAGGGTATTGGAAGCAGCGTTTCTTTTCCCCATATTATTTCGCATGACTTGAGATCCTGAAGACTTATGATTTCCAAGTTGCCTGGTCTAGTTAGTCTGTTGGATAAAACACCGGAATAAAATTCAGACACTCATTTTGAGTAATACTTTTGCAGAAGTCGGATCTAAAATTGGAAACTTTAAAAAATTCATAAGTGATAATCAAAAATCCAAGCGCAATGATCATGAATTTCTAGAAATCTTATAATTTAGAAGAAACTACAAATTGCAAGTATCTATTCAACTAAAAGTCAAGTAAAATGCCTATTCGAAATTTTAAATTAAAACATAGTTAAAAATTTAATGCCACCTAAAAACTAGCAGGGAAAAATTCAACCAAAGTATTTGGCTTTGTTTGGGCTTATCAAAGTGATGAAAGTCGGTTTTATCAAAAACAATCATCATTTATTCTATTCTAGTGACTGATAAGAATTTATCTTTTCTAAAATCTATCGCTTCAAACATTTTTATCACTTTAACAAGCCCCAAACTTTTCTATCGTCATTATTCTACCGTAACCTCGATTTAGGCCTTCTCGACGATGACATCGCCGGTCATCTCCGCTGGCTTGTCGAGGCCCATGATGTAGAGCACCGAGGGGGCGACGTCACAAAGTGCGGGGGCCCGATCCGAGGGCTGAAAATTGAAAATTACAAAATCTCTGCAAACTATTTCGGAAACAACGCTTACAAAACGAAATTCGGAATTTGTGCCTAATCCTAATTATTTGTGAAAAACGTATTAGATATTATTGTAGAACTTATCATTTCGAAACAATAAAATAGGGTAGTCTTTAAAGGACTTCCTACTTCTCGAAACACATTTCAGTTTTCTTTAGATTCTCACCGATCTCACGAAAAACATGTTCGAGAAGTTTACAGAATTTGTAATTTATCTTGAAACATATCCATTTTTCGGCGTCTTTCAAACATCTCATTATCTCATTATTGATCGTGAACGTGCTGTAAATTCAGACGAATGAAAATCAATCATCAAAATTTTGACAACTGTTTCCTCTATCAATTTCCCAATTTGCTTGAAACTGCATACATTTTTGAACTTGAACTCTTTGGTGCTGCAGGTGAAGGGCACGCGATTGCAGGTGTGCGCGGTGTGTTTGCCTCCGTCCGGAGCCTTCATTTTCTCCGCGTTTCCATGGTCGGCCGTCACCATCAGGATGTAGTCTTGAAAGGAAAACTATCATTATCAAATACGATATAAGAAAATTTAATTAATGATAAGAAAAATACCAGAATGATAAAAATGTGCTGATTAAGAAAAGGAGATACAGATGAAAATCTCTAAATCAGCCTTTTGCAAAAGTTAACGAAAATTTTATTCTTTTTATTAGTTTTTTTAATAATGTGGATCTTTTGCAAAAACTCAAAAAATGCTGCGATTTTGAAATAAAATACTAGTAAGTTCTCAAAAAATTCCCACCGTTTTTCTTGCAAGACTCGTAGATTCTCCCAATCGCATTGTCGGTAGCTTCACAGGCCTTGACCGCAGCCTCATAGACCTGAAAATTTGACATTTATTTTGGCGCGATAAAAATATCAGAATTTTCATTTTATGTTGAAAATTTGTTAAACACATTTAAGGGTCGGCGTTTTTGAAATTTTTAGATTTTGCATGACTCGAATTGTATTTAAAAAAAAAAAGAAAATATTTCCAAATTTTGGTTTTGTTTTTCGAATTTTTCAAATTTCGTACCCCTGTATGCCCGACCATGTCTGGCGGGGCGAAGTTGCACATGATGAACGGGTGCTTTTTCGCTTCCAGCTGTTCGAGCATTTTGTCGGCGACTCCCTACAAAAACTCAGGTTAAGAAATCTTCAGTTTCGTGTTTCTTGAAACTTGCAACAGAAACTAATCACATAATTTATTAGCATTGTCCTATCGTTTTTCATTCATATCTGATAAGCCTCTCAAAAAGCAACATTTCTAATATATCAGAATGATAAAGCCTAGTCATAAAATTTGTCTGAACCAATAAAAGTAATCTTTATCATTTGCTCATTCTTATCAGTTGCTATTTCTATTGGAAAGATAAAATCTTATTCAAATTATCATCCCTCTCTATTTATCTTATCACTAGGGTACAACTCTTATCATCTTATCAATTTTATTACCAACCCCTTACCTGGCAGGACATTTCGGGCTGAAGATCGTAGGTGGCGACTTTGGGACTGGGCACCAAGCATCTCTCTTCATTGGTGAATCGTTTTTCCATGCCTCCGTTGAAGAAGAACGTCACATGAGCGTATTTCTCCGTCTCTGCACAGTGGTACTGCGATACGTCCTGAAAAATCCGAAGGATTACGATATTTACTTTTTCTCGTTTAGTTTTATTTTTGTTTGGAAAGGAAAAGGAGATATGTCCAGACCTAGCAGTGCTTAAGCCAAATATTTCGTGCACTCTTCTATGTATCAATTCTCTATAGGAAAATTTCGTTTTGCAGACCCCCTCTCGAATTTTTCAATAATTGACAAGAATAATACAATGACTATTTTCTATTTTGATAACTATCAAGATTTTTGAAAGTTATCAAAAAATGAAAAATAAAACAAAATAGTTCAACCTTGGTCTCAAGCCACTCGGCGAGCACGTTTTTGTTGGAGATTGGCGGGAACAGGGACGGGAAAGGGAACTCGACTTTGTACTGGGTCATTCCTGCAAATTAATCGTAGAAATTTTGGTTGCGAGTACTTTTGTCCCAACGAAATAAGTGTGTAGTTTTGCACCAAGAGTGTGAGTACTTTTTTGTCCAAAAAGCGAGAGAAAGAAAAACAGTGAGGAATAGAGGAAGAAGCGGAGGAGAAAAGTAATCGCAGACAGAAATTTCCCAATTGCTTTGATTTATATTTGATCTTATTTCTCACTATTTTGGATTCATTGAATTTTTAGACATTGCTCTATCGTATTTTTGATTTTTCTTGGAATTTGTTGGATCGAATTTTTAAACTTTGGCACTCCTCTTGATTTTATCGTAGATTGTTTCTTTAATTTAAAAAAAAAAACCTACCAACAAGATGAATGTCCTTGGGATGAGGCAGCTGAGAGTTGCAGTTCTTGTAACCTTCCATGCCCATCACCTGAAGTTTTCAAAGGTTTACAATCTCATTAATTATCGTCCTGAAGCTCAGTCCTATTGAAATGCTACTTTTCAATCTCACGATCCAAAATCTTGAAATACAAACACTCGCAATTTCGATTATTTCATTCCTAAGTTCACGTCAATTCATAGTATTAATCGAAAGAAACACTCCTCTAAGCCATAGTAAAAATTGAAACAGATTAATCATTAAAAAGCAATTGTCTCATTTTTCGAAATTTTATCAGCGAGACTGCAAATTTGGATGATTTTATCGAAAATCTTCAGACCTCGGTGATCTCTCGCATTCGATCGGCCCTGTAGTCGAAGAACACCATCGTGTCTCCATCGTGCACTCTTCCAGCATCGCCTTGAAGAATGATCGGCTTCAGGAATTCGTCCGTCTCGTTTTCACTGTATCGCTTCTTCACCAGTTCAACCACCTGCAAAATACGCCAATTTTTTTAACGTTTTTTGTTTTTCTTCATGAACAACGTTGTATTTCCTTTAAATTTATATTTTTTTTCTTTCTTGTAAAGTCAATAAAAGCTATATTAGAATCCAACTTTCCACTGAAAATTATCTCAATTTTGGCTACGATTTTGTAAGATTCAATGAAAACACGGCAGAAAGAAAAAACCACATATTCTGCAAGTTTGTGAAAATTAGCATAAAACGGACCAAGTTCTCATTGCTCGGCTCGCCGACTCCACCGATCATAGCTTCATAGGCCACGTTGATACGCTCCCATCTCGTGTCGCGATCCATCGCATAGTATCTGAATTTTAAAAATTTTGAATTCCTGACCCTTTAAATTTGTATTGATTTTTTAACTTGAATTTTTTTTATTTCCCACCTGCCAACAATCGTTGCCAGCTTTCCATATTTTTGTTCGTCCAAAAATTCCAGGGTCTGCTTCAGGAAACCGACTCCACTCGTGGGGGAGGTGTCTCTGAAATTATTTAAATAACAAAACGAATCTGGAGCGATTTGCAAAAGAAAATTACGTGGATTCTGCGCCAGCTTCTGTTACAAATTGCTCCCATATGTTTTAGAAATTGTCGCAGACTCAAAAGTATATTTTAAAAATTGCAAATTCCAACCTTCCATCCCCGTAGAAATGAAGATAGAGCTCGGGAACGCCCAACTCTTTGATGGCTTTGATCAGGGCGAACATGTGGTCTGAAAAATACAAACTTAAAAAATTCATTTTTAAAAATATAAATAAAAAATCACCGATGTGAGAATGCACCCCTCCGTCGGAAACCAGTCCACAGAGGTGAAGCCGCTTAGTGCCGTTTTTCGCCCGTTCGCAAGCCGCGATGAGGGCCGCGTTTTTGACCTGCAAATTATTTTTATTTTATACATTTTTAGCTTTTCTAATTCGTATTCTTTGTTTGGTGTTTTATTTTTTTTAACTATTTAAAAATCTTACCAAATTGTTCTTGACAGCGAGGTTGATTCGGACGATGTCCTGGTAAATCACACGTCCCGCACCGATGTTCAGGTGACCGACCTGAAATACCCGCATTTATTGATTATTAATTTTCAAAAACGAAAAACTAACTCATTATTTGAAGCTGAATAATTCCCTTCAAATGGAATTTTGAAGCGGTCTTTTGTGTTCCACATCCACTTTTTGAGGAGAGAGGTAGGGAAGAGAAAAAAGTGGGTGTGGAATACAAGAGACCTTTTGAAATATGTTCAAAAATAGTTTTGTAAAACCGTTTCCTTCGATGTAGTCAGACTACATACTCGACAAATCAAAGCTCAAATGTATGTGTTATTCTCGTTATATGAACCTCTGAAACTTATTCAGGGAAATGCCAACGTTTGCATACCTCCGAATTTCCCATCAGTCCCTCAGGAAGTCCCACGTGGAGTCCGTGAGCCTCGATTTGCGCGGAATTCAGGCCGACTAATTCGTCCATTACTGAAAAATGGACGGCTTTATCAATTTCAAAATTTAACATCAAGAAACCTCAAGTCAGTTCCAAGTTTAAAAAATTTAACTCCAGAGTTAAATTCAATTAAAAGTGAATATCTACAAGAGCCAAAGCGTGTGTAACCGGGGTCGTCAAATTCCGAAAAGGCAGACAGACAAAGCGAGAAATCGAGAAAGAGGAGGTAGGAGAGAGCAGAAAAAGAAAAAAGTCGAAATTTCGAACTTGGTTTCGTCTCAGTTCTGTTCGGAATAGCCTTCCAAAGTTTATATCAACTTTACAAATTCCAAACCTGGTGTCTGGGCGTTTAAAATTGCGTTTCCATAGGTATCATCGGAAGTGCCCCATCCATCGATCACGACCAGACACACGCGGTGAGAGACCTGAACATAGTTAATTAAAAGCTAATTAGGATAATTATCGAGATTTTTAGACCAATGAATCTCTCCCATGAATTAGAAATATATTCAGACCCTCTGATTTTAAGATTTTTGAAGCCTATCCCAAAAATTTCGAGATAGATTCCCCATGCCGAATTTTTGGAAAATTATTTTATTTTTCGTTTTTCAAGAGGATGCAAATGTTCGACGTTTCGCGGAAATAGTAGATTTTCTACGTAGAAATTCTCACAGGAGGATTAGTGGATATGGAAAATCAGTTTTCCAAAAAATTCAGTTTTAGAGAATAGATTCCCAAAAAAAGATGATATACAAATTTTAAATTTAAAAAATCTTACATTTCCGTTGTTGGCCATGCTTTATATCGTTGATTCAAGAACTTAAGCTTCGGTCCAAAAAGTGACGAAATCACAATGATGCAATAGACGAAAGCGTACGAGGAACGGATTTACCTGAAAACCGATTTTTTTCATTCAAAAAAATAATTCAAAAGGATCGATAAAGGTAGCTTCAAAAATAAATGATAAGATTTGATGAGATATCAGTCTCAAAAATACTAGTCCTTCTTTTTCAAAAATACGGGTTTTTCGACATTATGCGAGCTTCGGAGAAAAATGAGATAAGATAATCATACCAAAAAAGTAAAGTTTCCAACTAAAGAAAGCAAGAAGTAGACATCGAATATCCCGGGAAAAAATTGTAGGGAAAATCAGAGATTTAAGTTATCGAGGGCGCGAGAAAGCAGGAAAAATCTCGTCCTATGTCGAAGCATAGGGGAGAACATCCGACAGATATAAAATAACTTTCAGACACTTGCGTAAATCCAAGCGAAAATGTAACCGAGTCTAACCAAGCGACAAATTTTCTTGCACAGCAAATTCAATGAGCCCGTATATACCGGCTCTCAAGCGCAGTCTCGGTAAAAGACGTTGGAGAAAATCCCAATGATTAGGGATAGGGGCGATAAACAGCTCGTATATAAACCCAAAAAATGATGTGATAGGCTGTTCTCTGTGGGGAAAACATCAAAATAAAAACAAGGCCAACGAATGAAGAGTCAAAAATCGATTGATAAAATGACCCGAGAAAACAGGTAAATTACCGGTTTTTGAAGAGTGATATGTCAGACGGTTTTTGAGGGATAAAATAAAGAGAAGTCCAGCACTAGAATCAAGACTGGACCCCGTTTCCAAGGACTTTTCCCTACGTCTTAGAGTGGCCATTCAAATCGTTTGAACTACTTTTCATAAAAACTCGTTACTAGGCATCCTGAGTTTTACCTTCTCTAGGACCTAATCTCATCTCTAGTCTAGTGCTGAATCATAGATCTGAAGTCGTCAGGGATAGGATCCCAACCACCTCGTATTTTAGTCCCTTCCATAAAGTCGAGAATCAAAAATTCTTACGAGTTCTTTACCGGACTTTTCAACTGAATAAACTACATTTACAGAATCTCATGTTATGGCGATTTCTATGCCTATGCTTCATTGTAGAAGATAAATCACGATGCTTTAGATACGATTTATTATAAAACTCATGCATTAAAAAATCGTAGTACTTTATAGCACTCATTTATTTGCGGCATATAGAATTTTATACAGTGATGGTAAAAACGACAAGTTTCAAATTGTATACATAATTTTTATATATAGGCGGGGCTGGTAAATCACATACATATCGTCTGCTGTTTGGTAGAATGACGTTTTTTGTCTCAAAATCTAACATCCGCTCCATCGCTAGACTTCTTTTGAAATGTAGCGCTGGAGCAGACTTTCAGCGCTGTTATTTTTCGACCAAAAGACAAGCTTTTATAGAACAACGATTGAATTTATTGTTCTACCGAGTTTCGCCAGAAATCAAATCAAATTTGATGTGATGATAAAATACACCAACAAAAACGTCAAAAATATGATGAAACGCGCACACACCGCAACGCAGGGGTCGATTTTTCGACTTTGAACTAATTTCTTCCCGCCTTTTCATCATTGTTTGGTGAAAAAGGCAACAACACTTTACTCGTCTTGATGAACGCTACAAAATAATGCCAAAATTGCCTATAAAAACGCTTGAAATTTACAGCGCGTACTCTGCGTAAGACGTTGGTGACAAATCGAGCCCTGGTTTCGCCGCGGTGTGCTGAATATAAGCAGTGAGGATGGTATGGGTGGAAAATTGCAAAACAGCTAATTTTTTAGTTTTGTTTCAAATATAAAATGATAATAAAAGTCTTGTCAAAAAGAAAGAACAAATACATGTGTTTCGAAGAACATAAAAGAAAACGGGAAAATAAGGTAAAATGTTCACAAAAATAAACCAATGAATAAAGTCGGCCGAGGATGATCAAAATCCCAAACCATGATGTACAAGATTAGAGGAAGTCAGAAAAAAATCTTCAAGATAAAATAAACAAAAAAAACCAAGAATACACAAAAATTCAAGTCAATGATTGTAGTAAATGGAATAAGCTAAAGGATTTTAGGAAATGGGCTGGAAGTTGCTGAAAGGAGGGATGGTAGCTAGTGAAAGAATGAGGCACCATTGGTTATCAAAAATGGTAGCCAATGGCACCCTAAAGACCCAAAAATCTAAAACATAGTCAAAAACGATTTTTTAGAATCTTCACTCTTTATTCTTTGACCAGAAGGCGCGTTGTTGCAGGTTCTCTGGGTTGGAGAATGGGGGTCATTTTGCCGTCGCTCATAAAATTTCAATGAGAGATATCTGTATTAAATTTTGTCACGACTACCCTCTTAGGGGGTGGAAAGTGAGTTTTAGAATTTTATGAGAGGCGGATTTGTTGTTGTTGTGTCAAGTCAATTCAGAGTTTGGGGTGGAGGGAAGGAGGAGCAGCAACGATCCTATTTTGGAGAATTTGAGAGGTTTCGGAACGACTCTCCAGGTTCCCAAAAAGGCTCTCGCAAAAAGCTCCCAAGTGTTTTCTCTTCGTCTTCAAGGACTCAGAGTCGCTGAATCTTCTCCGACACGACGACGGGGTTGTTCTTGCGGATCGCCTCGCGCTCCATCGCCTTGTAGTCGAACGTGCAGTTGTGCTCCCTTAAAAGGAGAAACCGATCATTTTTGAGAAATCAACATTCTTTTTAATTTTAGAAAATTTAAAGGGAAAAATCGAAAAGAAAATCAATTGTGCTTTAAAATTCTGTCAAATATACATTTTTGGAGAAAGGGAAATTTAGAATGTTTTTGAAAGACAATTTTTTAGTCTTGTAAAAATTGCGCACCTATCATGCGAATGCGGTCGGCAGTAAGTTCCACCGCAGCGGCACTCGAAGCCTGAAATTTAAAAATTAAGTCTATGTTTCATATAATCTATTTGAGATCTCTTCAACATTTTCAATTTCTAGCATAAAATCCAGCCTCTTTTTACACAACCAAAAGGAAAATGATCTCAAGAAATCTATATTTCTAAAACCTTCACAAATGTTCTCACTTTTCTTTTTGCACTTTCCTAGTTAATAAACCTCTTTCGTACTTTCACGAGAAAAATCATTGTTTTTGAAACTATTTTGGCAACTAATAAAAGTACTAGTTTACTCATAAGGTATCGAGTAGGGATTTAGTAATAGAATGCTGGATATCAAACTTTTCAGCTAAGAAAACTCGTATGATATTTTTTTTATCGATTTTTGTGATACTACTTTGATTAATCGCCATTATTTTCTCGACTTACGCTCGATGAGTTTGAGCTTCTTGTTGCAGACGGGACATCTGATGGCCTTCTTCGTGCTGGTGACTTCAGTCGGAGGAGTGGCGTTCGAACCCTCGGCAATATCATTCCCCGCAGGTGAGGCGTCCACTAACATCGCTTCCGATGCAGAACCCGTAAGACTGCAAAAACAAAAAATAGAATTTTGAAAAATTAATTGATGTTTAAGGTTTAAAAGAAAAACTTTCATATGTCGCTTTTTATCGAGAACGTACTTTTTCTATTTTCAGAAGATAAAGCGTTTTGCAAGATCAAGTTTTATATGAGGATCGAGTTCTTGAAGAAAGGTATTATACAGCCTAGCTTTTGAAGAATGCGTCTTTTGTAGATCTCCAGCTTCCTTACCTAACACCCGTAGCTTCATCACTTTCGAACTTGGCGGTCACGTTCGACGCCGAGAGAGCTTCTTGTGCGCAACTCTGCTCCAGCATACCGGCCTGCAAGCAAATTTTCGTATTTGTTCATTTTTAATTGTTATTTATTCATGTGCGTTTTCACCGATCCAAGTGTTTACAATTCACATTCATCCGAATTTTTCTTGAAACGTATTAATTTGTCAATTTCTCCGTACCTGAATAGGCGAACTGTTTCCGGATACCTGTCCACTAGGCTGAGGGGACTTCTGCTCGTTGTTGCTGGTGGAGACGACGGGAATGGGGGCCGAGGAAGTGGCTGCGGGCCCCGACGCGGCAGGCGCAGACGACGAGGGCATCGCGACAGACACGGGAGAGGCGGCTAAAAATCAAATGTTGCAACATGAGGCGATTTTAATAAAAACAAAAATATTGATTCGAGAAGTATAGAACTTGAATTTTATCTTCAAAAACAACTTGAAATGTATATGCAAATAATTGATCGAGAAATAGGCATTTTGGTCTTCAAATACTTGGAATTTCGAAATGAATTTGCGAGATTTTATACTCAAATCACTAAAATGGTTGTTTTTGTTATTTGCAACTTCAAAACATCGAAAATGCGCGTAGGGAATAGGAAATTACAGGAAAGTTTGGAGCCATTACAATTTTTTCTATTCAAAACTGCGAGAACAAATTATCGTGAAAGATAATGGAATTTTGAAATGTATATGAAAAATGAAATGCTTTGGAAAACGAGCAAAATCACATGATTTCTAGCGAAAATATCAAAATCTACGAGATAGCTCTTTTCCAATCCTTTTATTCGAAAATCTCATCTCCGTTTTTTTCTCCTATCTACGCAAATTTGTGTAGGAGCTTTCTCCTTACTTAACATAAATCTTACTAATCCTTTTTCGAAAAGTGCGCACGTTTTTGCGTGGATCTTACGCATACTAGTTCCCCCATGTATTAACATAATTGATGAAAGACGTCTGGGTACGCTTTCTTTGAAATTATGACTAATGTGATATCAAACTTTAGAATCGAAAGGTTTTTTTTGCTTAAACACAAAAAAATGCAGAAATTCGTCAACTTCTTGAAATATTTAGAAACTCATGTTTTCGCGTAAAATTTACATGTAAACTATCAAAACATCCTCTCTCCCATTATGAAACATATCTCCGTAAACAGATCCGAATATAATTTTTAATTCCGACTACATTTTCTTTCGCGGTCGCTCTTTGCCTCGGGGGCTTTTTCCTTGTTTTTCCCACTCCTCTCCAAGCCCATTTACGTAAGTTCCCCCTTTTTTCTTTCGCTAGCCACAACCTACCCTTTCGTCACACAATGAAACATAGGGCCACCTTAAAGCGGCTGAAATACCAAAATCAATATTTTTAAAACTGAAACATTACTGATAAAAACGAAATTTTAAAAATCTAGAAACTTCTGAGATTTCAAAAATTTTGTCCATAATAAAGATTATCCTTTTCATGCACTCTAAGGACGTTAATGTGAGAAGGAAGTGGATTTTTCATCTTTTTTCTAGACTATTTCCCAAATTATTTTTCCCTCCCCTTTATAATTATTCCCCAAACCCTCTAAGGAATCGATTTTCTTTGGGCTAGACAGAAGCGTCTTGGAAAGGGAAAGGAATTTTCCCCTTCCCACCCCCTCAAAAAGGAGGAAAGATTAGGACGAAAATGAAAATGACCCCCTTATCATGGAAATTATCACATGATATGTCCAAGGTTTGGGTTGGGAAAGAAAAGTCAATATATCGATTTTTCCATCTATCACAGTTCATCAATAAAGTGAAAAACTTTCGAAACCTATCAAATCTTTGAAGAAGATAATAATGTTTACTAGAACTTGAAAGACCGAAATTTTGGGAAATCAAATTTTGATCATTGAAAAGAAAGATATACCATAACTTGTTTATTATCGTATAAAGTCTCGCAAATGATCGATCGACTTAGTTTTCGAAACTGAAAGACCAAACTTTCCAAGTTCCAAAAATACCGATTTTAGTAAAATAACTACCTTTATCGTGTTTTTGTTTATCTGGTCATTGAAAATGTTATTCGGTCTACAAACCCCGAAAACCCTTTCGAAAATCATCAGGTCTATCTTCGAGTACTTTTTCGTCTTTTAGAGAATAGCGTTCGAAATCTAGAGAGCCCCATCATGTCAACAATCGTTTGGGAGAAGAGTATCGTGAAATGCGAGTGTTCGAGAAAGAAAGGAGTAAAGACGGCTGCTATATCGCAAAATATCGATCACGTGCCAAAGGGGCCCCTCTTGTGATAAACCTTATCGCCTATCATGAGGATAATCAATATTTTTTATAAGCAAGCGGTTGCGAAATCCAATTTTTAAAATTAGTCATTTTCAGAATTTTCGTGATATCAATGGCAATAACAAATTTCTTCTTATGAAAGAAGCACAAGTCCCAAAAATAGATTTCCATATGGTGCATCAAATTTGAACCCTATCATTATCAATCGATTTTTCGAGACAAGTTCGTGGGATACGGTAGCATTCTCTTCACTTTGTATCTCAGACAGTTTTTCGAAGATGTTTGAAAAATATCTCTTCGCTCCTCTTTTTCGCGCTTTTTGTAGGGATAAAAGCAAGAAGATATACGAATTTTCACGTATCGAAACGAATGATTTATGAACTCGGAAGAGAGGTCGTAAAAAATCAAGTGGCTGAGTAGAAAATTGACCATTTTCGGTGATAGATTTGAAAGTCGTTCAACTTTCGAAACAGGAAAAAGTGCAAGTTCCCTTAATCAATCAAGAAAATCATAATGTCATTTTTTATCAAAGTTGCAAGTCTGTAAAGTTGATCCAAGTCCCGAGTGAGCTTTCTGGACTAGTTTTCTAGGGGAGATAACCAAGTTCTACTTCTCGCGATCAATTAAATCTATCATTTTATCTTCGGAAGAAAAAATCAATAATATCGATTGTCATTTTCCCTCGTCTTCCCAACTAACCCGATGGAGTGGGATGGAGCATCTGAGCGCCACGCTGACCGGTGTTCTGCTGCTGCTGAGCGTCCTTATAGCACTTGGAGCAGAGTCCCTCGGTGACATGCGAACCGTAGAAGCCGCATCCGGCGCGGCACGGCGAGGGTTGTTGCGGTTGAGGCTGCTGAAATTGATAAATTAAAAAAAAAATTCCTTGTTTTGTTTTCGTTACATTCTTAATGTTTAAAGGAGGTTTATCGATTTTTTTTGTTGAAATCCTAGCCTATCAGTGCCCGGAGCGCTGAAACTCTCGGAACTTCCGAAATCTTGCTCCCGCTAAGGGGTTTCGTCAATCTGGACAGATTTCAAAAACCCATTTTCCCCCGATCCTGCCCTCTGCCGTACCTGATTCTCCATTTGACTGACTGAGTGGTTGTTGTGGTACTTTGGCGGGTGAGTGGTGGTGAGGTCCGAAATGAGAGGGGCTGAGTTGAGTTTGTTGGGGGGAGAAGTCGTTAGAGGCGAAGCACCGCACTGAAAAAATCACTAATTATCGATTTTTGGGGAAATCACGATTTTTCACGAGCGAAACGAATATGCGAAAACGACGATTTTAAAAGTTTCGAAGAAAAAGATGGAATTTTTGAAAACAATTCTAAGATGTTTGGGAGGAAAGACCGAGTTTCGGAACAACTTTGGGAGCATTTTCTGAGAACCTCGAAATTTGTGGCTCGCGTTTGAAGACGATGGATCCGGCCAACCGCTCACAACCTCACGTCACTCAGCAAAACGCCGGGAAATGAAAATCCCAAAAATTGCGGAGATTCAAATTTCGAAATTCACGAAAAATGCGAATTTTCTTCGGAGAAAATGGGAGCTTTTGGGAAATTTGCGAAAAACAGGAAAAGATGGGGAGGAAAATAGGGAAATGATCGCAGAAAGTGGCTGATGAAAATCGAAATTGAGAGGGGTGAGGTGGGGAATTTTTCAAGTGTCCGAAAGTTGTCACGCGAATTTGCGGTGTAAAACACCGTTTCAATATTGAGAGGAGAAAGTTGATGAAATCAATTTCGCCGAAGAATGATGACAAAATATCGATTCTCTGAAGTGGAATAGTATTGAAGAGGGGAGAGAAAGAGCCATGACAAAACGTAGAGTATTGATTTATCGGGAGAAAGAGTATGGGAAAAGAGGAGAAATATGCCTAGAAAAAAAAGGATCGATTTTTAAGAGAAATAGTATGGGAAAATTAGAGAGAGAAGAGTATGCTGACAAAAGGGTAGATATTGATTTTCTTCAGCCGGCCTGCTGCTGTGTATGTGCGTTTGTCGTCAAATAAAACGCATGAGGAGAGGGATGCACATAAACCGGAGAGAGAGCGGAAAAGAAAAATACGGACGACGAAAAAGTGGAAAAAATTCCGTGCGCGCGCGTTTTTTCCCGACCCCGCATCTAGAAATCTCGCAATATTTTCCCCGTTTTTCTCGATTTTTTCTCGATCGAGTCCAGAAGCAAAATGGCATATTATAAAGTTATGAAAAATAGAGAAAAACAACGCACACAGACCACTTAACGAATGTGAGAATATAGGCGTTCGTTGAACTTGAAACGCCGCGCGCCGAAGTACGTCATGAAATTCCAGAATTGGTGGCATTTTTCCGCGATCAAATGAAATTTGTGTACGTTTTCCGGGAACACTTTACATGGCCCTGTAGTTTTTCGCAGGCTACAAAACGGTACTAAAATTGGATAAATTGATCCTTTCCCACCTAATCTAAAACACAAATTACAAAATTCAAAATCAATGTTATTATTAGGGCAAAAATGTCTAGACGCCATTTGGAGGAACGAGCTATTCGATTCAGATTCATGCAAAGTGCATAATTCGTAGAGTGAAATTATAAAACGTACTCTGATATACTCGGGCATTCTACAACATTATAAAAGCGTAGAGACGTAGAGGGAATGGCAACCGTCCCTTTCTCTCTCAAAACGAGGAGGAAAATGTCCCGAAAGTGCAGCCAGCAGCGAGGGAATGGGGGAAATGGAGGGAGAACCAGAAAGAGAGGTAGGGCGTAATCTGCGCCCACTTGCCGAAAATCGAGACGGGAATAGCAAGTGGTTGTATTCTTGACTGGGAAATACTACTCTAAAACGAGAAACTGGTGGAAATCGATCGTTTTTCTTTAGAAGATTGATCGGAAACATCAGATCTAGCTGAAAATTTGAGAAACACTACTATAGAGGGTATCCCTTCAAAATGTTCGGGAGATGGAAATTTCGCGCCATTTTAGAAGCTACTTCGAGTAAATGTTGAAAATGGGCTTATTTTAGAAAGTGACGATGTCACGATCACTCTTTTCCGACGAGGCTAGAGGACGGCGACGATGGCATGTGAAAATCGGGTGGGGGTTAGGTCGATACGCGCGAAATAGCGTTGGGAACAACGAGTGCGTTAGAGATGCAGAAACTATGGGTAAGAGAGTGAAGTGGCAATACTTTACTGCCTGGAAAAGACACCTCCACCGAACAAACCAGTCGTCGTCGGGTCGGAATGGGGAAAGAAGAGAGGGGAGGGGAGCGACACATTTCGCATGACGCAAAGTGTCGGAACCTGGCAGACATTGTGAATAGTGAAATTGGGTATGGGAAGAAAGGTGATGCAATCTTGGGAACAAAACGAAAAATGGGAGAAAAATCGTCACACCACCAGCCACTCTCATAGAGAGGAAGCACGGGACATTTTCGACTCGATTTGCACTTCTTTTTTCCTTCTCCCCCCTCCTCTCGTTCATAAAACGGTACCAGCTGACTGGCTAGAGAGTGTATCCATCGACTCTATGTTTTGCTCCCAATTTGCAAAGCTAATTTTCAAGGCCTGCCTTCTTTTAATCAAAGTCATGCGAAGATGATCTTCATTAGATCTAGAAACTCTAGGTAAAGTCGCGAGACAGGCCTGAAATCGAAATGAAAAGCGCAAAAAGTCATATCGTGAATGTTTGATTCTGTTAGAGAAAATGGAAAAAAAAAATTCTCGTGTTAAAGCATAGGAGAGAAAGACGGTTGGCGATACGACACAGGGCATATTTGCGCAAAAGTTCGGGCTCAACGGCAAGGCACAAAGTCAATTGACGGCGATGTTTACAAATCGAAATAGAAACTTGGGAAGTTGGATTTTTGGCGATGACAATGACGAACGAACTCCAACAACAGATTTTTGTTGTCGGAAGTTAAAAGTCGATGATGACAAACACTGACGTCGGGGCGGCAAATGAATTCTGAGTCAGTCGTTTAATGAGAAAGCACGCGAGCGAATGAGTGAGAGAAAGTCATGACGCAAATCGATTTCCCTCCCCCTTTTCCACTATTTTCACGTGACAACGAGACAGCCCGTGTGGCATGAAAGAAGAATCGACCCGTGAGGCTTTGAGGGAACGAAAATTTTGGGGAATAAAGTTTTGGAAGGGAAATACATCTTTCTGAAATTGTAGGTGTGTTCCAAAACATTGAAATTGGAGAGAAAGAATTTAGCGAGGAAGAACCTGGAGAAATAGTATAATTCTGTGTCAAAGTGAAGAGAGGGAAAGAATTTCGCTAACCCGTCGACTGGCGCTGCTTTCCTCTGTCGCGCGCTTCGTTGTTGAGAGAACCCGTGACACGATCGGGGTAGGAGGTAGGGACACACAAGGGAAAATATACCAGCCTAGTTACCCCCTGCATTCTTAACCATAGCATTAACCGCTATTTTATGATGATAATTGATAAGAGAGGTGATATTGATAAGCGAATAAGCGATTGATCAAAAGAAGTTCTTTCCCTCTCTGCATACTCATTTTGAAATGATACCAAAAATGGAATGGAAACGATACACTGATCCGCACAACTCGTGTAGGGTTTCTAAATGCTGAAGTAGGAGAATTTTAAGAGAAAAACGTCCTTACAAGTTCTTCCACATAAGGAAGTCATAAAGTCGAGTCAATATAAATGCCTGGAAATATCAACAAGAGTGTTTAGTAATATGGAAATTTCAAGAGTGATGATTCACAGAGATTCGCAAAATTGATTGTGAAAGCGCGTGAAGAAAAACAATCGTAGTGTGGCCACTGAAAACAAGGAAATATTGATCATTCTACAAGGTCACGCCCACTTCTGGTCTCGAGAGAAAGCGATCAATGGGCGTGTAATAACTTCCGGACAATGATGTTGTTGACAAGGGTTCAGGAAAGAAAACTTCAGCCTTTCTCAAACTCATGCAGAATTGAGTGGTGAGAACAGACCTAGAGAGAACGATCATCAGAAAGCCTTTGCGGTCCACCCCCTCTAGTTTATTCTCATCTGACGAAAGTGCTCCCTGGGTCTGAGGGTCGAAATTCCCTCCAGAAGAATGAAATATGCCGGACTAAAGCGCCTCGGAGGAAGATCTTGATTAGGAATCTGCCAACGGACTGCGCGCTCGCTCGTAGAGGGCGGAATGAAATCGACTAGGGCTAGCGCGACTGAACAAAGACGGGTCCATCGAAGGACAGAATGCGCCTTGCTGCTGGGGGAGAGAGGAGGCACGGGCTTGGACTGGGTAAGGGAAGGGGGATGGAAGACAGGCTTTGCCCAAAGGGGCGAAAAACTGGCATATCTATCCCCCTTTGAAATCTTAGATAACCTCTTCTTCTCCTCGCTGTTACAGATATGTCATCGCATAGCATTGTATCATTGATTGGAGAGAAAGTCGATATTCATTACGCAACTAGAAATAGCGAGTCGCGTCGAAGAGGAGCGAGACAAAAATAGCGCAGTTTTTAATATCGACGTGTTCTCTCCCGACCAATAATAAATGTTATCAACTCGACCCCTGAAAGTTGGAATATTTACAAATCTGATCGTCTTTAATGGACACAGGTTTGGACTGGAGAGAGGTATGGAAGATAAACTGTGCCCAAAGGAGCGAAACATTGAGAAATTCATTCCGTTTGAAGTAGCCGATGAAAAATGATTGAAAGCGAGAGAGGTGAACTTCTGTTAGCAAAGGGTCGGAAAGTGATCATATGATCTGGGAGGGAAATCGATACTTTGGCGAAAAAGAGTTGGGAGGAAATTGCATTTGGGGGTCACTTATAGAATTTCAGGAGATGATGAAATCCTTCCAAAAAAATTGAAGGAGAAGCTCATGACATAACAAAAGCCTACTTTCATATCATTAGATGATAGTGTCTTCACATGTCATTTGAAAAACCAAGGATTGGAAAGAAGACATTGCGTATCGATTGAAAATCACATGACATAAAGCCAATGCAGTTTTCTTGTCATAAGGTTTCTCCTCGCCCAAAAAATCGATAAATCCTCCCCATACCGACCAGATCAACCCCTCTATCCCAACCGATCTCCACATTATCCGACGCGAGTGCATATGAGGTCAACCCATATCTCTGCCCTCTCGATCCTCTCTCCATTCCCAATTCTATCTCGCCATATTTGCCCCTGCTGGCGATTCCGATATCTTTTCGTTCTCACCAATTATCGCAGTCTCTCAATCCAACCCCCTTATATATATGGACCCAAAACAACAGGCCACCAACAGGGTGGTGCGAATCGACTAAAACATACAATTTATGGAAGGAGTTGGTAAATAGAACGGGGTCTAATCGATCTTTGGTGGTTAGAAACACTTGTAAGTTTTAGTTTGAAATAGCGAAACCTTCAACTTCACCATTATGCGGTATGAATTATTCCAGCCAGCGTTTGCAAAATTACTATCCTTAATAATAGCGACAAAGCATGATGGCTGAATTTCTGCGGTTGAAAACGTCCCGATGTCTGCACTTTAGAGATGATATGAGTCTTTTAGGTTAGATTAACTCGGAAGTTGAAGTTCGATCTTGAAGCGAAAGTCGAATAAACTTTAAACCTCAAAGTCGAGCTGCGAACGTTTGAAATTAATTTGGGACAACTTCAAGAGGTATGAGAAATGGAGAACATCACCTTCAAAGTTGATCTTCAAAACTTAATGAAGCTGAGTTAAACGTCAAGAAAATGAGTGGACTTGAAAAACCTTGTTCATAATAAATTTCACGAGGTTAAGGATTATGAGTTGACGTGTAGTCCCGATTGTTTTGCCAGTTTGTAGCGTCATTACATCACAGATTACTCAGGCATAAACAACTCATGTGATACATGATTTTAGCGAAAAGAGTTGAAAGGACTATGGTCAGGGCATTTCAAAATTCAAAAGGTGAAACTTCAGAATTCACTCCAAATTTGAAGTTAAAATTGAAATCCCGGAAATTGCATCGTTGATTGAAGAGCAAAGCCGATATATTCACGTAACACAATTAGCAATCGAATTTTGAGATCCAGGAAACTCTCGGAAGCGTTCGAAAGCCTCCTATAGGAACCTTGTTCCCGCTACGAGGTTCCTATAGAAAGGATTCCGGGAGTTTCGTGGGTTCGAGCCAGGACTGATCAAAGACTAAAAAAAATTTAAGGATAAAGCTTTGTTCAGTCCTGATCCAAGCACTGATTTTCTACGATTTTTGACATTAGACATGGAATTTAGAAGAAAAAAAAACGACAAAATTATTTCGTAACTTGGAACTTCGCTACTAGATGTAGCCTGAACAAATAATGATTCTCAAAGCTTAAGCTAAAAATGATCCTAAAATAGGATGACTCTCGAATAGGTTGAGAGGCTCATCTTTCGTGGCACTTCACCTCAAAAACCCTTTTAGAGTACGGAAAAGCTCGTGGACACGCGTCTTGACAAAACTCGAAACTTGTCGAGAAAAATACTCGAGGTTCACCTGATAAATTTCGGGCGCAGAAAATTTTAGGTCGAATTAAAATAGAGTGGATCTCGGAAATGATAAAGATTCATTAATGTTTCGAAAACCATGACAAAATTCCTCAGATTGAGGCATTTTGCCTTATCATCATTAGCGATCAATAGATCGCGACTTGTCCCAAAATGTTTCCAAAATGGAGAGAAAAGTTCCCAACTGAATTTTGCTCATGGTTTTCGGAAAATTTGACCTTTATGATTTCATGAAACGAGGATATCTGAATTTTTTGAGATTTTAGAGAAAATCTTATGACACGGCGAGTAGAAACTGGCAACAGCAGCAGTGTTGAACGAGTCGTTGCGTCATGTGAGAAAGAGAAGGAGGCTGACGTTGCCGAGAAATATCACGACAAAATGAGAGATAACAGAGAGGTCAGAAACAGAGGAAGAGAGCACCGAAGAGAGAAGGAAAGTGAGAGAGCACATAAGTCGGAGAGACAAATGAGAAGCTAGATAGAAGAAGAAATAGACGAAGGAAAGATGGGAAAAAGAAATAGCGTTGGGAAGAGAGTGGAAAAAGAGAAAAACGACCGAAAAATCGATTTCCAACGTTAGAGAGTGAGAAAATTGGGGAGAAACGAGAGAAAACTAAACCAATACATTGCATCAGCGAAAGTCTTCATGAGACTGACGTAAATCTTAGGAGAAAGAAAGTAAATGTGATAATAAATGATTAGGATGATGAAATGGGAAATTTTCGGGGAGTTTCGGGAAAATTGAGAACTTTCCCTGAAATTTCAATGTTTCCTTGAAAAAATCTTCGATTTTAGGAAGGAATCTACAAATTTTTCGCAGTAAGTATGCATTTTAGGACCAGGAATATACGAAATGATGAGAAATAGAGAGGGAAGATTATGAGAGAGGAAGAGAGAAAAAAGAAAGAAAGAGTGAAAAAGAAATCGGACGCGGAGCGGCGTTGCGCTAGCGGACCGCATCGATGCGTTGTCAATCACAAAGACGAAATAGCGCAGGAAAAGAAAAACGCTAGAGAAATAGTATGGGAAAAGACGGAAAAATCAGAGAAATAGCAATAAAGTGAGATAGATAGGATAGCGATACAAAGATTTAGCGATAAAATTCTGTATCTCGAAAAAACCGATTTCCCTTTATCAAAACACAAATTAAAGTGATGATCAAAATATGGAATTTTGAATACCGTAGTCCCCCAATTGATCAATAAAATCACGGCATCTTTTAAATAGTTGGCTATTTTCTATAGGGAAGCGTACGCTCTTTTAGATCTTCACCAAAGCGTCTTTTCCTATTTTTAGTTTTGTCTGCGGCGCCAGAGCAATAGGAATGATGAAAGTTTTCTATAGTGACGCCTATTTGACTTTGACTTTTGATATTGGAATAGGAAATACTGGTTTTGCTATCTTTTGACATCGTATTTTTAGAAAGTTATTCGACAATCAGCAACAAAACCGCGTTATATTTGAAGGGGACGTGTCTAGGAGCTGTGTATTTGAATTCGAAGATCATGAATTAGGACACGCCCACTTTGACACCAGTTTGCTGAAAATCGATGATAGTAGCTCGTTATTTTTAGATCGATTTCCAGGGCGTGTTTGTGGAGCGGCTAGACACGCAAATAGTCGGTTGCGGTAAGGGAAAATCAAAGAAAACCGCAGGAAGGCGAAAAAGGGTCTAATTATAGAAAATCGACCGATTTGGCGATGATAGCTGAATGATAAGATAAAATCGCGAAGGTTTATTTTGGGAATGATCATAAAATTATCGCTCAAGGGGATACATCGTACTCTTTTGAAATCGAAACAAGAAAATGGCAGTGCTCGAGAGCTTCACATTTTTGCCATCCTGGGGCAAATTAGCGATATCCAAATTGCCAGGATGGCTCAAAACATTCGAAATCCTTTCTAGTCTCCATATCTAGTCATGGTTTTTCTTTATCATTTAAGAGTGAATGTCAGCAAAAACCAAAATCTTAACAAAAGGCGTGTTTCCAGGGTCGGCCGATCGGGCTGATTCTCATATGTTTTATACAGTTTTCACACTGATTCTCATGGTGCTATCCGTTTTTCGTAAAAATTTAAGCGGGCGGAGTTATGTTAATTTAAAGTTTTTATATACTCCATGTCAGAAAAAAATCGTAACTTTTGTTATACTAATCCGTTTTTCATGCGGCTTTTTGCTATAAGCTTGATTAATCCATCAGATTTGGAAAAAAGATACTTTTATGATCTTGTCTTCACAATACGAATTTTACTTGCGCCCTCTAATTGGAAAACGCATAATACGAAGCTTGTTCCTTTTGTAAATTTATTTTGTCTGATACATTATTTGTACATATTTTCAATTTTATTTTATATTGCAATTCGATTTAATAGGCACCGAATTTTATCGTTTTTCTCGGTGACAATGCAAAATTTTAGTAGTCATAGTGAACAGATTTGAATGAATGAAAATTTCTATAACACAACAAAATGTCATCTCATATGGAGATTTTTCATTGATATGTACAGATAAATAACATCTCAGACATTGATAGCCTAAATACCATAAATTTATAGAATAGACACATAATGCGTTTTCATATTTTTTTTTTTTTTAAATATTCACCTATTATGATAATAAATTTGGAAGAAACTTGTATGATTCTGAAGACAGTTTAGATCGATAAAGGTGAAAATTGATTAATCTGAAGTAGGTTTCGAGTTTATTACAAGGTAGAAATAACTTCGTTTAACCTAATTCGTTTCATCGTCAGTCAAAAGTAAGTTTCTCGTTCAACCACTCCGCCGGGATATTTGCGAATTAGATATCGCCGAAATTCGTCATAGACGAAGATGAGTATCGAGAATGGAAGGGCGCAGAACCACCAGGATATTCTGAAATTGAATAAAGAATATGCCGTCGTTTTATCGTTGATGTCGAAATCCGGGAGATCAAAAATAAGGGGAGAAAGAATGGATTTTAGGTCAGTCTCTCCTTTTCGCGTGTTATTTCTCCATTTTCTAACAAGCAAAAATAACTGCACCACTTTTGCACACCTCGCAGATTTCGGTATCAACAATACTTCTTATTTGTTCATTATCTTTTCAAATCCTTTATCATTTCATACCTGAGACCATACATCTTTAGTCCTTTATCTAAACCCGGACTATAGCACATGAACCATGCAAGCACTGTTTCAAACACCAGACCGAAGTTCAGCATCCAATTTGACATGCCCTGGAAAATCATCAATAGATTCAAATTTTCTCAAGCGGGCAGTTATTTGTTGAGAATAGAAAGATGATGCTCAATTCTCTATTTATACGGTTTTCCAGAATTTTGCACATATCCACAATAATCTCAAGACCATCACTGTATTTAATAAAGCTAGAAATGTGTCACATGCAGTGTGCTCTGTTAAGCGAAATCGCTATATAAATTTATTCACACCGAACCCCAACAGATGCTACCTGTTGCACGATGGAGTTTCTCCTGGTCTTTGAAATAATCAAATCAGCCCATTGCACAGTGACAATCGAAACGAAAAAGGCCGTTTGACATGTGTATTCAAGGATCTTGCGATCATGGTACGTCTAAAATGATAAAAAAAGAAAAATCGTTATTATATGTTTATGATGTCAGATAAGATTTTTTAACCAATCTCATTTTCGAATTGCTTAACTTTGAACCAAAAAATGAAAAATGAAATTTACTATGGCTTTCGAAATTATGACTTTTTTGAAGAAAAGCATTAGTTGCAAAGATAACTCGATGCTAGTTCATAATTTATTGGTTTACCCATTCTTGTCCATAAGAATCAGACAAGCTATTGTAGGCGCGAGAATCCCATTGACTTCGGAGAAAGAACAGATCCATCGGCCAGAATCCGTTTTCAGCCATTATCCAAAAATAGGTGAAGAATCCTGCGGATGCCTGGAGAAATTTAACACTAACTCGATATCATCAATATTCTATATTCTCGAGTTTTTCGTTATCAATTTTTTAGATTAAAAATAACTAACAAGTTTTGCAATAACAATTTACCTGGATCATGCCAATTTGCCTGAAAAGAAAGATACAATAGGGCTAATGATATTTTGTGAAACTCAAACTGTTTTTGATGAATGCATTTGTTAAATTTTTTGTGAATTAGGGCAAGAAAATAGTTTTAATGAAATTCAGACTTGTGGAGAGCTTTCGTCAGATGAAAAGTGTACATTGCATATTCACAAATAGTCGTCTAGCTCATTTCGTGAATATGATGTAATAGCGTAAAGTCTGCTATAAGCAATGCGTATTATTTACTTCGTTTTAAATAATCGATCATTGACAATAACTATATATCGAATATCTTTCGCTATATCTCAAAGCTCATTAGCCCTACTGTATCAGAAGCTCGTTGACGAGTCGATCTCTTATGGGATCGCGAGGCGCTCGCTTCATAATGTCCGATTCGGCCTCTTCATAGGCCAAGGAAATAGCAGGCAGCATATCGGTTCCCAGATCGATGCAGAGAATCGTCACTGTCCCAAGCGGCAAGGGTAGTCCCAAGAGAATGTACGCCAGGAATGGAGTGATTTCAGGGATATCCGATGTCAGCGTGTATGCAATTGTCTTCTTGAGATTGTCGAAGATCAGTCGTCCCTCTTCCACCCCAACTACAATAGATGCGAAATTATCGTCCAGTAGAATTAGGTCAGCAGTCTAAAATAACAAATTTACCTGAAGAATCATTTTCAAAGATTTTTTAGAAACCTCAAGACAATCAAACATTGAATACAGAGAAATTTTTCATCTAACGGAGTATTGACTCGCTATAACTCTTTTTTGATACGTTCCAAGATTTTTCTCAGCAGAAAACTGCCCGTCGGCATTGCGCGGTGCTGCTCAATGCCGCTGAAAATGCCTGTCGGCACATACAAGTACCTATAGGCAATTTTGCCGATTGGCAAATTGATCCGGCATTAAGCGGCAGTTTTTCTGTTAACAAAGGAAGTTTTTGAAGTGTCCGCCTCCGATTTGGCTGATTTTTTAGAACAAATTAGTATTTCATGACACTGATCACGAATCTGAAATCAAAAGGTGCTGACGAGTGAAGGTTCGGACGGGGAAACGTGAATATCATTCTGTGCAATAGGAAAAGGTATATGTCGATCTGCGTGGTAGCGGAAAGCAGAGAAATAATGTATGCTATTTTTATTTCAATTTTTCATTTAAGTTGCTGCAGTGCAAAACGATATTCACGTTTACCTGCCCGAACCGTCGTCCGTCAGCATTTTCTAAATTCCGATCGTGATCAGTGTCATGAAATACTACTTTGTTCTAAAATCAGCCAAATCAGAAGCGGACACTTCAAAAACTTCCCTTGTCAGTTAACATATTATTTAAGAACGTGTACCAGCTTAGACACGTGTGTGCCAGCAATGCCCATTGCCACACCAATGTCAGCCTTCTTCAGTGCGAGCGAGTCATTCACGCCATCGCCTGTAACTGCGACAATCTGTCCCTGCCTCTGGAATCCTTCGACGATCATCAGCTTTTGCTGCGGAGATGTACGAGCGAAGACGATTTCCGAGTGGTTTTTGATAATCTTAATTATGCTCCTTAGTAAGTAATAAATCCATGCGAAATTTCTTACTTCAGCGAGCTGATCCTCATCCATCTCCATTAGCTTGTTGCCATGCACAACTGCAGCTTTGGCATTTTTGGAGTTGACTTGCTCAATCGGAATTTTGAGCCTCTTCGAGATATCTTCAATCGTTTCGCTTCCTCTCGAAATAATCCCAACTGATTTGGCGATGGTCTAAAACTCTGATGGTTAGCTGACTTTATTTCGTGGCAATTTGGGTAACTTTTGCTGTAACGGGATGGTCACCAGTCACCATGACGACTTTGATGCCGGCTGATCGGCACTTTGCAACGGCATTGGGCACTGCGGCACGAGGCGGATCAATCATCGATATGAGGCCTATAGTTTTAGATCAGGGCTTAAAATTTTTTGATACTTTTATGACATTGACACTTCAATGTCAATTTCAAGAACTTTAAGCCTTGTTTTAGATTGACATATCTTCAACATATAATTACGAATAACAAGGATCTCATTTGGCGATATAGTACATTTTCGGTATTACTCATTCGACCCTTTTACGACGAACCCCAGTCGAATGAAATTGCTTAAATTGATAAACCGATGAGGAAAGACAGTTGATTTTCGGCACATTACTAGAGATATTTTTTCATTTTAAAATGGGAATTATGTGATAAGATAAGTCCTATCCTACCAACAAAACGAAACCCTTTCAGAGGAACGTTGATTTCATCGGTGTACGATCCGAATCCTTTGGGAAATTGGAAACTCGACAAGCGGTAGTCGCAAAAGCCGAGCACGCGTTCTCCGTAACTGCATAGCTTCTCCAGTGCACGATTGACGTCATTCCTTATTCTGTCCTCGAAGATCACTTCCTTATCGTTCAATAGTATCGTAGAGCAGATTTCGATGATTTTCTCAGGAGCTCCCTTCATCACTAGCAAATACTCGTTCATGTCACTATGATGAACCGAAATTTGGTACCTATAGATCGCATATGAAATAATACATGAAACACATGATTGATTGATCGATCGATCATAATGCTTACTTGTAGCTCGAGCTAAATGGTATCTCAGCTATTTTCGTCCATTTTGTTCTAACATCTGCAATGTCGCCAACCGTCATTTCGGTGAATTTGAGAAGAGCGATTTCTGAGGCATCACCACCAGTACACTCACGCTTCAGAATCGTAACATCCTAATCACCTTTTAGATGAATAAACCCATTTTATAAACGTTTTGAATGATTCTGACCTGTTGTCGTGGTTTGAATTCAGCTCTATTGCACAAAATGGCGATCCTGGTGAGAGCATCGAATGCTGATCCTCTTCCTCGATTCTTTCCAAGTTCCTGTGTTTCCGTCGTATCACATTTCACGACTTTATTATCATACCTGAATTAATTAAAAGAAAAATTACTAATATTTCCTATTCAACATTCACCACAAATGCGACACAGTCATCCTGTTCTGTGTCAAAGTGCCGGTTTTGTCAGAGCAAATCGTTGACGTTGATCCTGAAAAATCCGTCAACATTCAGTATCATTTTCTTTCCTACCAAGAGTTTCTACCGCTTCAAGATTTTTCACGAGACAGTTCTTGTTGGCCATCTTCTTCGCAGTCAACGTTAGACAGACAGTCACTGTCGCAATCAGTCCTTCAGGAACGTTTGACACAATAATACCTGCAAAAGTCGATCCTTTTTACCCTTTTGTAATTGTTTCAGACCAATGAGGAATACGACTGCTGTTAGCCAATGATAGCCAAGGATGAATGCGATGAAGAAGAACGTGACGCCTAGGAAAATCGCGATTCCAGTGATAACGAATATGAAGCGGTCAATTTCGCGTGCCAATGGTGTAATTCGTGTCTCGATGTTCGATGCCAAATGAGCAATACGTCCCATCGCCTAAAAATTAACATTTTTAATAGTTGCCCGATGTTTCTGTAATTATTCGATCCTATTGAAAAGAGTATGATACGAAGAAAATGATAAAATGAATCATTTATTTATAAAAAAAAAAGTAAATGCTGAAAGAAAAGTTTGGAAAACAATTTCAAAGCAGAGTAATCAGATAAACGACTGAACTAACCGTGCTATCACCAGTGTAGATGACGATTCCTTTGGCAGTGCCTTCAACGGCGTGCGTTGAGAAGAATGCGATGTTCTTCGTTTCAAATGGAAGCTCGTTTGTGCAGATCGGAGATCGTAATTGCGGTTCAGATTCACCTGTCAGGGACGAATTGTCAACCTGAAATGCTAAATATTTTGAGAAAATGAGGTAAAGAGTTCGAAATCATAATGACGACTTGTCTTTACCACATAAACTATCTTTTCCTTCTAACATTAATGAGAAGTATGAAGCCAAATCAAGAATTTAATCACTCATAATATCTGATCATATATTCAGGGTTCACATGTTTGTTTATAATAAACTAGTGATATAGTGATTCACTTTGAATCCGCAGGCAGAGATTATGCGGATGTCAGCTGGAATTCGGTCTCCGCCTCGCACTTCGATAATATCGCCAACAACGAGATCTTCAGCTCGAACTTGTTGCTTCTCGCCGTCGCGAATCACTAGTGATGTCTGGAAATTGCTTGATTCAAAGAAAAAACGGTGATATATTCAACTACTATTTTGTTCTTGTTTTCCCAAGAACGATTACTTTTTTCATAGCTTTTCCCCATTCTCTTCCAGTAAATTCTCGCTTACCGTTCAGGAATGAACAACAACCTAACTCGCTATCCACTATGCCATGCTGCCATAAGAGGGGACTCTCTCTTGCACTATATTTTTGCTTAGCGTAGACTAGAAAGCGCTGAAATGGAAAGAATCTGAGAAGCTCGAAAAAGGTCTCAGTTTATGGGAAAACGGTGGTAGATAGGTCTCAAAATTTAGATTTCATATTTTGCGAAATGTCAAAATTATTATCAGAGGATCTCAAGAAATTCAGTGAAACGGCTATTATAAAATATCTAATCTAACATATTCATTGGAATTTTTAGCGACATCTCGACATTTACTGACTGTTGGAAGCATATCCTTGAATGAGTCCATGATGATTCCCGATTTTCGCTCCTGGAAATACTGGAAGCAGCCGGTAATAATGACTACGGACATAAGGACGACGCCTAGATAGAGATTGTCGCTCGATGGATACTCGATTGTGAAGTAGTCCACAAAATAGGCAAAATAACACAGAAATGCTCCGATCTGAAATTTGTTGATTAGAATACTACCGATTTTTTCCAATAAGTTGACTATTTTGGGGTTCTAGTGGTGCAAAAGTGAACAATTTAATAGTATAGAAAATTTAGTATTGATTTTCGAAAGAATTGCACAAAATTCTTCGCCTAAATCTTTATCGTCTGACGGTATTTCACAATGTACTCACCCAAAGAAGCATCGCAAACCCGCCGAAGAGGTTCTTGCAAAATTTGACCAATTCGGGTGTCGTTTTCGGCGGTGATAGAATATTCGGGCCATTTATCCGAAGCAATTCTTCTGCTTGTTCACTTCTTAGTCCCTAAATTTGGAGTAAATATGATCTAGCTTCAACATATAAATGCTATCTAGAGATTTTCAAACAATTAGATCAAATAGTGCATTTCGAGAGTTTGACTGTAACTTATGGATTTAAACATTACCTTGGCTAGATTAGACTGCAATTTGCTGGTAAGTTCATCTAGTGGAATCATATGTTCGGTGATTTGGAATTCGTCCTTCAAATCGTCGATACTTTCCTTGCTTTTTGCCTTTTTCTTCATAAACATTTCTTCCCTAAAAATAAATTAACTACCAAATTTATTTTTAAAAAATCGAAATTTTATTAAGGTTTTGAAATTCTACTGACTTTGCATCAAAATCACAACATATGAATATCGATTACATAAATCAATTTGTAACGAAGATGGAAGTTTCGTTGAAATCAGTACAACGTATTTTGCATTTCTACGATGATTTACGATTAATTTTCGAAAATTGAAAGTATTATGATAACACGCAGAGAACCTGTAATGTCGCAAAACGAATGATTACTGATGGAATTTGTCTACGAATCTATGATGTTTAGTGATGATGAGAGTAATAAAATTGGTAGAGAGAGAAAGAAACACCATTTTGATATAAAAGACAAAGAAAATAAATGATTATCAATTTGCAGACAAACTCATGTTTCATGTTTCAAGCGATTATTTTTGAGTGGGGTTGATTCTATGGGGGAGAGGATTAATGAAAGCAAAGATTTGCCTCTTTGAAAGTAATACTGGGTACGCCATAAATATGGATTACTTTCTCCGATTTAAAGAAAATACTCGATAAATCGGAATTTGAAAAAGTTGAGCAACATTTCCTAGCCCTTTACCATCAAGGGATAAAGTCAATAGATTTATTTAGTAACAAAGTTATTTGAAAATTGTATTGTTAATGACTGATATTCAAGGCAGAATAAAGGAAGGATGCACAAATTCGAATACACAAAAGGTGTGCATTGCATAATATCACACAGTCGTCAATCTCTTTATTTGAATCAATGAAATGTTGTCTATTCACTTGCAAACAATGAACTAATTTCCATGCATCTAATTTTTAAACTTTTATTCCGTCTCAAGTTATCGATCATTGACAGTATCATATTGCATCTAGTAACATATAAAAGCATCGAATATTTCCTAGCTTGCAATAAAAATTCGAAATTGAAAAAAAACAATTTAAGTGCAAGTAGGGCGTACATATCGTATGTATATGAAACTATCAAGTATACCAAGAAAAAGTATATTCTGTCGAAAATATAATATTATATATAAATTCTACTTCCTAATTTGGATCCCTTCTACCCAAATATGGATAAAAATAAATTGTATGTAAATTTTGGTCATGTTATCTACACAATGTTTCCAAGGATCTTTCCAGGCTGCAGTTAATGATGAGTGTAACTTCGTTCATCTCTTATCTTGCTTAATTCGATGTTGCTCGTACTCTTACGACGAATTCTTAGGCCAGATTCGGGCTCAACTTCTTCAAGCTTGTGCAGTTTAGATCCGCTCTAAATTTGTTCTTTCGTAAATGATATTGTCGGCTGCAAGCCATAGAAGGCAAGCTAATATTGGTGCAGCGAGAGAAAGTGCACGAATGCGCGTGATTGCTCGTCACTTTATTCAAAAAGCAAGTATCGTCGATTTTCTTGTTTTATTTTATTTATTCGTTTATTTTTACTATCCAAATATCAGGTACGGTGGTTAGAAGCTCCCAAATTCAATGGAATCGAGAACTATCGAAGATGATCGTCAATTTTGCTGTTAAATTCAAATTCGATTTCTCATGATTTTTCGTTGTTGGCGACATTCGTTCGACGTGCCATCGATTTTAGAAGCTTCCGACTATCATACCCGATATTTGGTTGACAAAAATTGGCAAAAGTAAATAAAAAAAAAAACAAATAAATGAGCCAAATAAACACAAAGCAAAAGAAATTAAATAATACTCGCTTTTTGAATAAAGTGGCGAGCAATCGCGCATTCGTGCACCTTTCTCTCCCTCTCGCTGCACCAATATTAGCTCGTTTTCTATGGTTTGTAGCCGACAATAATATAAAATAAATTCTATCCGTTAAGGTCCACACATCTTTCTTATACAAAATCTGAGCCTTTGTTGTGTTATCAATGAGGAGCATTTATCTGGTTACATAGCGAAATAAGATATTGATAATAATCTAGGGTGGAAAAATTAGCGGGCCAGTACTGGCGTGTAAATTTTACTGGTCAGTTGCCTTTCACCTGAGATTGTAAACGTAACTGACATTGAAGTTGATGTATTTGCTAGTCTTTCTTTGCTGTTAAAATTACTCGCCAGGGCTGATCGAAAGTGACAATCTAGAAAAACCCGAAGCTGAAATCGAAAGTAATTTTTGACTTTTGAAAAAAAAAAAATCCGAAATCGAAATCGAAGCCGAGAGTTCAATTTAAAAATTTTTCGAAATCTAAACCGAAACTTTCGTCCCGCTCTGTTTTACTCACCTCGAACTGAAGCATGTAGTCGTCATGAATCTCGTCGTCTGCACCAGATTCTAGTCTTCTTCGATTTCCAGCGATGCTCCTCTTCGGCCGATGTTCTTCTATCTCTTTGAGTTTTCTCTCGAGTAGTTCAGAGAATAACGAGTAGAGCTGCTCCACATCGGTGCCCCGTTGTTGAGCCTAAATTATTGATTCATTAATTGCTTTCATTTATGGATAAATTCAGGATTCTGTAAAAGTTGTAGCATCTCAACAATAAAATTAGCGTAAGAAGAATTATATAAGTTTTCTTCCCCATAATATTTGCATTTCACGATTTTATTTGTAGCATCTAATTCTTGAAGATGCAAAGCGGAGTATGCCTTTGTGGGTAGAGCCTAATGTCTAATGTGTAGGGCGTAGTACAGCGCAACAGAACACCTTGAGCTATTGCTCGCGCTGTTGCATTGTACATCAGGCTCCGCTCACAAATAAATACCCCATTTTGCGTCTCCAAGAGCTGGGCATCTATAATACTATGTTTCTGCGTTTTCCAAATACTAACCTTTCCAAATTGTCGATCTGCAGGAGTCAGTGTCAGGTCGTTGTTCATTGCGGTCGGGATTGGCACTTCGATACTACAAAACGTAAGCTTTTATCAGAATGATATCAACCTTTCAAGATTAAAACATATTTTAAGCGCATTCTCTAAGTGAACAGTTCATAAATGGCGTAATGTTTTTTAGTATTTTATCAAAATCAAAGACGATGCAATTCTTCCGTCTTTGCACAATTACTATTAGTTTTTATAGTATTCTGTCGTTTTTGCATTCGTTACCTCGTCATTGGGCCATTTACAAGTTTAGTTGTAAGTGTTAATTAAAAAAAAAACGTAAAGCATGTATACCAATCGGATGTAAGTGAACGTTAATATGCTCATATTCGTATAAAATGCTCGAATAATTAGAAAATATATAATAATCATAATTGACACGTTTATTGGAGATAATCCAAATAAAAAAGAATAGTAGGTTGACTAAGGTTTAGCTATTCGAGCCTACACTACCTACACCAGAGTTTCACATCGAGGTTAGCTTCAAGCATTACACTCTGCTGTGAGTGAGTTGATCAATTTAGCGTCATGGTTATGCGTCGTGTTTTTCAATAGCCATTCGTACAATAATGAATCGTAGGATGGAATTCTGAATTCAGAAATCATGTGTTTCATCTATTTTTAGCGTTGAATATTTTTCCCTTGCCATTATCCTACGATATTTTCATCTTGGTCTTTCATAAATAAGGAATCGAATAATATTGTCGTAAGAGAACAGCAAATATAATGTGTAGATCAAGCGATGGTTATTGCATGTCGAACGAAACAAATGATCAAATTTGTGGTTCTGGATGGATACCTTCGAATCCGAGCGACGGCCTTGTGCCTGATGGACTCCTTGCTGTTGGCCATGCTCATCGCATCCTCAAGTGTGATCTTCTCATAGGCGCGAATGATTCGAGTCGCATCGAACGTCTGTCGCTTCTCGTTTCGCATCAGAATCGGCTTTATGATCTTCGCGTTGAAACGTTCAAAGCTGAAATTTTCATTCTTCATTCTCAGAATCTGCAATCAACGTTGGTCTGACCACCGTATGCTCTTGAATCAGTTCTTTTGTCTGATGTAAAGCACGTTCAATCGAAATGAATATTTCAAAGTATTGTCAACACGTAAAAGGGTTATTCAATCATAGAGGGGACGAGAAAATTCTGACAACTATCCACAAAATAATTAATTCAATTAAGAGCTAGATCTATAGTTAGAACGTTTTCCCTGTATACACCAGCTCTCGGTGACCTCTTTTTTTTCGCGTCGCTAATACCTGTTCTATGTGTACTTTCGAAGTATCGACTAAGATTTCAAATGTATAAATTTAAGCTCACCATCAAGTGGCACTTCAAACTGACCTCCTGTATTCCACACCCACTCGATATCTACACTTACTCTTCTTTATTTTTTACTACCGTTCTCCAATACTCTCTTCTAAAACTATGCGTGGGTTACAAAAGGCACATCAGACCAAGAATTCCAATTTTGGATTGTATCAGGACCGTACTTATTCTTGGTTTTAGATACAGAGAATTGGGAAGCTCGTTCTGATTGTTCATGAACTTTCGAATCCCATTACTTACTCTTCAACAAAAGAATAAGTTCCCCGTTGACCGGCAATATCTTCGACTCCGCTCATCATGTAGTCCAAGTATTTCATGTACACGCTTTCGGCCATCGTAGGAATTCTCTCATCTTTGGTTTTGACTTTCAGAAGTCGCACGAGGGGACGAATTGTTATTCCCTAAATCGTTCCGTCATACTGGTAGATAAGATAACTGGATGCTCAAAAATCGAATTTTAGGAATAATAAATCTAAGTGACGTAAACTAAGATTTTTTGTGAGAAATCACATGAAAATGATTGGTGGATGAGTAGAGGGATTGGCTAGGACAATATCAGAAGATTAGTAGGATATTAATTCAAGCGCACCTGAAGAAATACGGTGAAGTAGATGACGACGATGGTGGTCGTGACGAACATCGGCTTTGCAACGATAGATGCCGGAATAGAGGCTGCCAAACCGAAAGCAATCGCTCCTCTCAAACCGCCATACGATAGAATGAATTGATCCACCTAAATTTGCTAATCCTCCAGTCATTAAGTAATCAGATCACCTTGGAAAACTCTTTACTTTGGTTACCATTACCAAATTTATTCAGCAGAAAGCACTGAACGACAACCCCTAGAATAAAGTAATCTGATTTGAGAGTATTTTCCTTCGATTTTCTACCGATAACTCGATACAATAAGCAAAATACGAGTGTAGAAACAACGAATAACGTGTCCCAATGATGATCGCTTGAGATAGTCGATATTCCCAGAAACCTAAATGTGATCTTGGAGGTGATTTCTCAATGACACGAAATTTTAATATTTCATAATTCATCTTACAAAACTTTCAATATGATAGAAAGAGCTCAAAAATCGTAGTTTTGTACAAAATGTGAAGGTGGAACTTTTCCCGGACATAAATTTCTCGGCTTCATCAGTTTATTCTATGCAGCAAGAATGCATTAATGAATCTGGGATAGATTCGATGCAGAGAAATACTTCATCTCGTTCCTAATAGACAATAGCTCACATGAAGATGACAATTTCGGTCGATTGGGCGACCATTTTGGTAAAATATTTGACGGAGTTCGCTGCAGAGTGGCTGATGTTTCCCTTTACGTACATCTTCATAACCATCCCACAGACGGCGATTCTGAAGAAATATTCACATCTTCATTAATAGATTTAGATGACCCTACGCTATGATCGATGATAGGGATATCATTTCCGCAGTCAAGTATGCCAGATACGGTAGAGTAAATATGAACACGGGCGCCAGAATGCGTACGCCTGTTGTGTACCTGAAATATGAAATGAACATTTAATAGAGTGCGAATTGGTATTCTACTCCTGGACAAAGGGCCGGTACAAGAACGTAACGGGCATGTTTGCATTTATTAATAGTTACGAACAGTAGATGGAAGAAACTGATCCGTTTTTACTCGTATTTGGTAGACAATCAATAAAGGTAGCACCACAGAAATTTGACGAATATGCGTATTTTGAGTCAATTTAGAAAGTAATAGCTACCCATAAGGTATCGAGAATAGGGATTTAGTAACAGAATATTGGGTATAAAACTTTTCAGTTTAGAAAACTTATATGTCGATAATTTTATAAATTTTTTCGGTACTACTTTTATTAATTGCCTATTTGTTACGAGAACGGCTGATAATTGGGCCCGCCTCCCTCAGTTGCTAGTCGTAAATGAAACAGATCCGTTAAGTTCTCGTACCGACTAGTTAACGGTAACTTGGAAACCTCAAACGCTTAGGCTATACGAAATAGTGTAAGAAAGAATCGCCTTTCCCATCATCCCTCATCCTATTTTGCATGACTTGAAGACTTGAGGTTTCCAAATAGCCCCCGCTGACTGGGTAGCGAGTATTTACTTGGTAATGAGACTAGTGATGAATGCGAATGCGATTCCAATGAATGCACCACCAACGGCAACAAGCACGAACGACGCACCTCCTGATGCGTAATCGACCACCTAAATCTTTTATGTAGAATCGATACTTCTGTCGATAAGTGATTCGGACTGTTCGTGGTACGCATTTTTAGCAATTCAAACAACTATGATTGAAAAACTTCTTAACTTGCCGTTAAGTTCTCCGAACCAATCATTGCGAACGATTTGAACATTTGGTAGAGCACCTGAAATCTATAGATTAATCAAATTTAATTTTCTCTCTCACTAATATATAAATTTGCTGCATTTTTTCGGGCTCCGATAAAATTTTGTACCTAGAATTTCGGAGTTGTTATGTTTTTTTTTTCAAATTTCATGATGAGGACCAATGTTGTGCAATATAATATTCAATCAAAGAACTGGATTATGCCAGATAAATCGAACCATATTTGGCAAGTGATGTGAGATGGAAAATGCGAGCATGAACGAATTGTGAATGACGTGATGACGAGAGCTATGACTAGAGACTTAAAGAAAAAGATAGAGCGAGATAAAACTCATTGGAAAATATGCACAATTTCTGAACTCATAACGTCATTCAGTATTTTGACTCTCTCACATGTATCCAGAATATTCCACAACAGTTCAAACCTATTATTTGATAGTGTATCAGTGAAAGATACTTTAAAAGAACATGGTGTCTTACCACAGTAACACCATCATTGAACAATGCTTCTCCGAAAACATTGATAAAGAGAAACTCATTGACATTGATTTCTTCAAATACTGCGATAACAGCGACCTAAGATTATAAACGATTAAAAATGCCAATTCATCGTTGTAAGAGTTGACGTTGGTTTTTTGAAAATTTTAGAAAGAAAAAGGCAATAAATTTTCTGATGTAGCTGGAAATAAAATTTCGATTATATCTTTTTCTTCGAATTCTTTTTTTGGTAATATTTTAGTACTTTTTTTTGTATATTCCTCTTTTGGTAAACTCATTTTTAATTAATCATAGAAAGACTTCAACATGAATTTTCTAAAAGTCAAAATCAACTATCGAAGTTGTATCATTGGTCGATATTTGGTGTGTGTAGTTGACATCATCGTCTGATGCCGATCATTTTGACAATAAATCACCCTTAACTTACGGGGTCGACTGCAGAAATCAGCGCTGAGAATACGAAAATTTCGAAGGTAGCAAATTGCATCGAAAACAGTCCATAATTATTCATGACTAACAACGAAATACCTAAATTCAAATTTTTATAAGATGTTTCTCTTCAAAAATTTTCTTTATTTCAAGACGTTACTGACGGTATTAAATAAAAAAAATTTTCATTGGTATGCCATAATTAGCATATTGATGTATTAAAAGGGAAAAATTAAATAAAAATATTTCAAAGATACAGTTGAAACCAAATATACCAATTGCAAATGTGTTCCACACGGTACCGATTATGGCAAATAATAGCACTGATCGGAAGCACTCGAACAGTGCTCGATTTGGCATAAAATACCCTAAAATACTCAAATTATCGTGCTTTCATGAATTTTTCATCGACAAAATTCATAAATTGACTACGGGTTTGAAAATCTTGCATTCTTGACGTAAATACCGGGTGGTTCAAATAATCTGACTCTATGTGATCATACCATGAAAATTTTATTTTCTAGCCAAATTTTATAGAGTTATTTTTGCATTAAATCATCCTCTTTGTGGTACAAATCGCCTCCAACCCAAAATGGGAGCGTCAAATCAGGTTTATTTTCAGGTCATAACTTTGGTTAGGATTATCCATTTTTCATGCGGTCTTCACCGAATAAATTCATTGTTAATTCGGAATCGAATTCTCTGCTTTTTATCCGATTTTGAAAATTTTAATTTTTTTCTAATTCTCCCTTTATGTAGAAAAAAACCGAAAATTTTCAAAATTGATAAAAAAAGGGCCAAGTTTAGTAGAAAATTGTAGGAAATAAAATTTTGAGCAACTTTTGTGGAAGAAGTTCAGAGAAATATCATCCAATTTAGAAATCTTTATGGGTGATTTTCCATTTTCATTCAATTTTCGCTATTTATTGAGAAATTAACTTTAAAAATTTCTAGAAATTTATAAATGAGTCGAAGCCGGTCAAAAGCCATACCATTCAATGGCTACTATCAATAGGTATAGATTATTGAAGATCTCACAGAAAGAGAACTATTTTAACCTGAGTTCTGATTTTTTGAACGAACGATGCTTTATCGAAATGATCAAAATTTTTTGGATCAGACTAACGACCCGAAAAGGTACCATACAAAATTGCATTATCCTTGTGTATCTAATGCAGAAAACCCCATGGAATTTGGTTAGAAAATAAGATTTTTATGGAATGATTGCATAGGCAGATTACTTAAAGCCCTTGTATAATTTCTTCTCATGAATTCCAAATATGCATATAATTTGTTCAATTGGATTATTCGTAAATTTAATCAATATTAAATTTTCTAATGTCTAACCTGCATCAAAAATGATAGGTGGCAGTAGATAAAGAAAGAAGGTGTGCGAATCGAGTGAATAATATCGCAGATCTGCATGAGACTCGTGAAGCAACAACCCAAGTAGAATTCCAACGACAATCAACAGAGCCGAGTCTGGGACGAAATGAGACAGACGAGACACATTGAACACTAAATTGACAGAATGCCTCAATAAATTGGCAAATTAGAATTTCCGCGACTCCGTAACCTATAAAAATTGCTCTATCTTTACTGGATTTTTTTTTTTAAATATTATATTATCAACGCGCAAAAAGGCAGTTAAACGAGTATAGAGGGAAATGCAGGCGCTCGGAATTTTCATTCATCCCATCGAGGAAATAGTGTGCCATATGAATATTTGACGAATTTCCTCTGCACCCTTTAGATCCCGATGACCGTTTTTTTTACCAGGTTACTAATATCCTATTCGAATAATTCGTTTAAAATAGTAGCCACGCAACTTTCAGAACAAAAGTGACTATAAAATGGGTAGTGATGGATCTAAGAAAGGGTTGCGGAGTCGTACAAAATCGAAACCGCTCAATAAGCTAAAAATGTGTAAATTTGGATTTTTCGTTACGCTGCAACATGGAGAAATAGTAATGTTCAAAGAAAGAGAGGATTACACTATGATCTCCTAATACGAAATCCTATTTCTCCATGCTTGTCGGTACGAAAAACCCAAATCGCCATCAAATGGAATTTTATCTTGAACCAATTTTTTTCGCATATTTTCATTCGAAAGATTTTTTATAAACAAACCTATTTTGGCAAGCGCAGCGACCACGAGCCACATCGTAATGACATATGGCGCTTGAACAGAGTGAAAGTTGAAGCGGAGCACCTGAATTTGATTGCTGATAATTCAGGATGCGAGTACTTTCTTTCCGAAGTCTTAAAGTGAGTATCTTTTCCCAAGTGATATTTCTCTCGTTTTCTTTCTTTTCTTCTTTATTTGGAGAAATGTACTCACTTGTGGGAGGAACGTACTCGCAATCGATAATTTATATTATAATCAAAATCCATTATATTTTCATAGTTAAGTAAATTTCATGAAGGACGAAGCTAATTTCATGTACAGCATGAAATGTCTCGGATTCATATTTATTTGTTTATTAGATCTAATAGTAAGCTCATTTAAATTGTGATTGTTTCATCATTGGTATAATAAGCATGTAAAAATGAATGATAGAAAACCTGAAAATTCATGGTCCCGTTTTCATTCTCCTCGACTTGTTCAGCGATCGTTCCATAGCAAAGCAGCAACAGACAGAGTCGCAGATACTGCATTTTGATGAACTGAAATGAAAACGTGAATAAAAGTAGGTATTATGACTAGGTATATCGATTGATTCAATTCAATAACGATAACGACAACAGCAAACGGTCATAAAAGCAATCTATTTGAAACTTGAAATTTTCACAACTTTTCTAACTCACAGTTTCGCGATTTCAACGAAATAGCTTTGCACAATCCCTAAAATGCAATGTTTGAAAAACCCGAATGGCGTCGATAAAAACAATAATAAAGAATGCGAATTTGAATTGCGACGATATGAACGAGAATGGAAATGGTGAAATGCTTAGTGGTGTCGTAAAGATACAGATGTTCAATGTATGATGCATCTGATCACTTGTTTTCTTCAACTTGTCACTGTGATTAGGTGAAATTCGATTAGTGAATTCGGAGAGAGAGAGAGAGAGGGATGGCATTCAACGAATTGATATGAACGCGAAGTGGCAATTGAAAAAAATTGCTGCTTAAAGTTTATTATCATACTCCCGCCCTATTTATGTCTAATGTTTAATCGCTTTCATTTGTATTTTCCAATGCTTTCTGAAAAAAATACATTAATTCTTTTGAAAATGAACTGACAAATAGTGCAATAGTCTAAAAACTAATTACTCGATCCGAAAACGCTTTACAAAATAGAAAATACCTACTATCTGTGAAATATCCTTTGGTATATTGCTTTTCATCTCAAAATCTGCCATTGTCACGAACCGGGGATAAGAAAAAAAAAACAATTATTCATGTTCAAGAGTCGATATTTCAATGCAGATGTAAAATGTCGTTCAAATTCCTATGTAGTTATTTAAATGGTGATCTAGAAAAGAAGTACTTGGTCTGAAATAGTGATAATTGGGAGACGCATAAACCTAAAGAAGATGATCGTCAGAAATCTCATGCGACCTGCCTCTTGAATATTTTCTTACCAAATTTGCGTCTATATCTTGACATTGGCAAAAACCATTTTTGCAAAGTGCTATCATAATGATTTCGCCCGTGCGATCTAGCCCATGTAAGCTAGTTTTGACTAACAAGGTACTCCCTAGGCGGGAATTTTCAATATTTCAACCGAAATATGTATAAGCAAGTTTCAGAGAAAAAAATAATAACAAAAGTGTGTTGAAATAACGACTGAATGATTATGCACTATCCCCACGCGTGGGTCTACATCTCTAACAATAAACTTGTCTCTGAAAAGGACGACAGGAATTATCAGCATGAACTTTGCATCTCATTTGCACTGTGTATTCAATTTGATGTTCATATATTCATGAAACAACACGGAAAAAAGTTTGCAAGTGACAAGGAGTGGATTTTTCAGCAGATGATACATAGAAAGTAAATTATTAAATTAAATTGTTCATATTCAAGAAAAATAATAGTGAAAACTAAAACTAATTTTAGATTATGTTAAATCTGATTTGATTATAAAGATTAAAATTAAAACTTCGAATATGATTTAAATTACATACTTTGCATGGAGAATGATAGTTAAAGTCTTCAAGCTCCGCTCCCTTGTAAAAATGCATTTTTGATAGAAGCGTGGTAGTTTTAAATCAAAAATTTGAGAAGAAAGTACCCTAAAAGTCCAATATATCTCAAATAGCACCATCTTATTCGACGACAAACCTGATGAAATGGTACTTTGCAAAAAAACCAGGTTAAAATACCCTTTCGCATAACCGTGTACAAGCAATATTTCATTTGTGAAAATGTGTTCATTTTGATTGATTGATTTTTGCAGTTTTTTTTTAATTTTTATTTTTATTCTTTCTTCACAAAATCCTTATTTACAGCTCAGACCACCTTTCTGTTCAAAAAGTTTATCCCAAAACACGATTTGGTATATCCACTTGGAGGCCCTAGTGAGTTTTTTCTTTGAAGATAGAGTTTTAATCACATATTTTTATTCATTTATTGGCGAAACCTTGTAGAAATTGATATGATAATAATTGAAGTTTTTCTACAATTTCGTATAAGCATATTATGAATAAATTCCTTCTTTTTAAAAAGAGTAAATGATGAGATCGTCTAAACATGAATGGTACATATCTCTAGTAATGAGCTGTTTAAATTATAATCCCTGCTTGGTGATGTTTCCTGTACATAAAAATGATAAGCAAATAAATGTGACAAACATTACGATTTCTTTGCGATTACATGTGATAAATAATACAGAAGAAGCCAAAACTCAGAACCGCTTTCACAAACAGATTCGAGCTGTAAAAATGAAAATTCAAGATCACATGAGTTGAAACTATAAAAAAAAAGTGAAATTTTTGTCTTGAAATGTTGAATATTAAAGTTTCACAAAGTTAATACTTTGCAGGCTCTTACAGAATTTTTCGAAAATATCTTTAGCGGTTCAGATCCTTGGCTAGCACTCTAATATTAATTGATAAGGAGAAAAGTATTTGATTCTGTTTGATTTTTTCTCTCAGATCATTTATTTTAAATTAAAGATTTGTATTTAAAGCTCTGGTAGCGTAATTTTTGAGTGAATTTGTGGGCAAATTGCGAGGCTGATGAATTTGTGACATTTTGAGTGCATCCGAGTATGAGGGCAGAGATGATTGAGTCAGGCATGATTTGTAGGATGGGGGACGATCCTGAAAGATTCGATCGGTTATGATTGCATTTCTTTTCAACTAAAATAATTTGAGTGGAATTCATTTATCATACGGAAATATTCTACAAATGTCGAATTAGTCCCTTAAATTTAGATAAAGATTTTTGTTCTTTCGAAAACATTTCATGTTGCAGCAAGAGTAGATAATAAATTCCAGTTGAGGACAAGTGATGTGAACAACCATCAGAGTTCAAGATAGTATAGTGATGAGACGTGATATCATTGATAACAAAAGATACTGTAGGTTTAAAGAACCATTACTTTATACTTGACCATAAATTTTTGTGCCGTTTCGATTTTCTGCCAACACAACTTTCACTTTACCACAATAAATAATCGAATGAATTTGATAAATCGCGATGTTATTAGATAGGATATTCAACACATTTAGAAATGTAATAGGGTTTCATTCCACTCCTGACATTCTCATAATTAATACCACGATCAGGATCAAGAAGAGATTATGATACCGAAATTTTCGAAGGTCAATCTCAATTTCAATTTTCCAACACTCAATTTTGTTTCATTCCTGATAATATATAGTGATCGATTTGTTGACGCTAACTAACCGTTTGTGGCTTCTGAGGTTGTTCGATGCAGGCATGCAATTCTTCGTCGTCTTTCAGGAGTCGTTTAAGGAGCTGATAGTGAACCTGGACGACGATGGAATAGACGACGAGGAAGAACGGCGCCAGGTAGTAGAGCGATGTGTGCTCGCGGATCGCATCCTTGATTCTTCGAGTCACGTAATCATCGTGTTCAGAATATTTGTGCTAAAGATATTCATTTTGTTATCATGTACAGACTGATGATTACTAATAATAAGTTGCGTGATGCGTGACGAAGTGAACTCGCTATTCATGCAAAGGTTGAATTTGAGAAGAATACTTGAATGTGAAAAGTATTGTTGATGGCGAAATCTCTAAGGTCGAAAATGAGGAGAAAGGATGATTTTAGGATCCGTTTCTTTTTTTGCGTACTATTTTTCGATTTTCTAGCCACTAAAAACAACTGCACCACTTTGCATCTCCCAGATTTCGGCATTACTAATAAGAAGACATGTAATATTAAGTTACTTTTCAGAGCATTCTTTTATTTAATTACTTTTTTCATTCTGAAAAATATCGTACTCATCGTAATTTTGAAATTTCCGGCTATCTCATTATTTTATTTAACTATCGCCTTTTCTTATGAAGTTCAAATCTTTCTCAGTGTATTATCTAAAAGTAACTATGAAATGACCTACATCAATGATAGTTAATTGAGAATCGACCAGAGTTGAGTTATTGCCGTCTTCCTGATGAACGGTGATTGTGTTGCCGACGACGTAGAGTAAGCATGTCCATAGAATGATCTGAAACTATGATTTTTTTTTACAATTTTTCCCATATCTCGCAGAAAAAAATACTCTGTAAAATATTTCTATAAACTTGGTGCTCAGATCGACTAATTTAGGTTTGTCCTCCAATTCTGAAAGCAGTTTTATTTCCTTCGCACTCTTCTTTAGAGAATGAAGCAATTGTTTGTTCAAAATTAACAAGAAGCCTCTTACTGATATTCACAATTCTACTTTCATTTAGAAAACAACAAATATTTGGTGAGATGAAAATTTAAAAATTTGCTACTCCGAATTATCACTGCTAAGCGAAATTCGAAGAAAAAAATACCTTTGCAATAATATTTGGAATCATAAGCAGTGGCATATTGAAGAGGACGCCTTCAATGTTGCAGAATAATAATCCGACATCAATAACGATCAGGATCAGCAAATGCCAGGTGAGATAATAGTGACCAACGCTGAAGATGAAGAACCCGTCTATCATGGCGAGCAAAATTACGGCGCATATTCTCTAAAATGGAATAATTTGCAAAAATTGACAATCTATTAAGAGCAGAATAACGAAATGATGGGATATATGTGGCTTCGTGTAAACTTCGCCAATTATAAATGGAACTAGGCTAGGGTAGGACAGGACTAGCTAGGCTAAACTGCCCAACATTCTACTCGATGGGCTGATCACTTACTTAGCTATAATAGTGGATATAGTTTACAAGAAGCCGGTATATGTATTTAGAATTGCAATAAATACCCGCAACTATTCGTTGTCACCGCATAACATATGATGAGGAATAGTTTTTTTAACAACCTGGGATAATCCATTGCATAAAGCATATTGCGTATTGCTGATCAGAAAACTTGCAAGCTTGAATATGCTGTTAGAGAGCGAAATCAGTGAGAAATAGTGTAAGAGACTATAATTTCGACATTCCATCAAATGCAAATATAGAATTTGTGGAAATTTAGATTCGACGCGACACGAAAAGATAGTATGCAAAACCGAGAGAACGTTTCCCTAAAATCTATCCTCTCCAATTCCTACATACTATTTCTCCAAATCGCATCAAATCCAAACGGCTTCATCTGTTAGGTGTAAACTGGCAGAAAATTAGAATTTCTAAAACTCACTTGCTTGTTTTTCTTCTTCACTATCTGACGTGATGCTTCGAGAGTGGGAGCATTGCTTTGATGCATCAACTAAATGCCCGACAAAATAGTCTTATCGAGGATTTGACTCCTGAAATTTGTCGAATGAATTGACATTGAAATGTCGTCATAAAATGAGAAAATAATCAAATAAAATATATAATACAGTATGTATGTTTGGAAGTGTGTATACTGGTTAAAAAGGGATTAATTCGTGATTCCGTGATTCATAAGGCGAGCTATTCAGATCACTTCATAGAAATACATAAGCCGAAAAATTACAGAATCATTATGATGCTAGTCAAATAATTGAGGAAAAACTACAAATTTAATTACAATTTATAGGATATAAATAAAAGAATCAGAAAAAATATGTGAAGTATTATGAGACCTCCAAAATTTTGCGCATCATTACTTATTTCAATGTAAGCACGTACACGAATCTATGACACTGTCATAGCTCCATTTTCTCTAAATTATTCTATGGGAATGATATGTTGAGTATAAAGAAAACACGATGTTTATGGGCGGAGTATAAACCTGGAGAAGTTGAATATCGTCATTGCTCATTTGAAATTTCATCATGACATTTTCTCGCTCTTTGCAAATCGTTCTATCTTACTCACATCACTTTTCGGAAATGAAGCGAACCATCTCAGAGTTTGCAGGAAGAAAGAACGCGTTAGGTCGAATTCGACCAAATTTGGTCCATAAGAAAATGATATCACTCCGGTGCAATCGTCAAGGGTCTCTGATTGTTGTTCGTTCAGAAAACGGTAGTGACACAGTCGCACAAAACGTCTAACATCATTCCTCCCCTCCTCACTACTTTGTCGTTATAAAGAGCGAAAAGCAGAGAGTACAGTGACGTCGAATGAGTGATGAACTTATTGTGTTGTTAGATGGAAGAAACGGTAGAATAATGAGCAGGTCTATTTCGAAGAAAACATCCTAACAAACTCGTCATTTGACTAACAGAAATTATTGAGAAATAGTGTCATGAAAATAATTCATAAAATAATCAACCGAAAACGCAACAAAATTGTTCATATAGCATGCGGTAAAGTGGAAGTTGTAAATAAGCTAATTGTCTCCAATTTTAATCTGGATTGATGATAAATTCTAATATTTCAAGAAAATAGCATTGCGGTGTCATTAGAAGGCCAATACTGAGCTTTATATAATAAAGAAGAGAGAAAGGGTTTGAATAATTCAAAGAATGGGTATTCTAATCAGAGAATGGACTATTTAACTCGCATGTCGTTTGAAAAGAAATCGGATAATTCTAGTGGTGAATTAAAAATATGCCTCTCCAGTTCAGATCAGCAAAATTGTTGGCAATATCATTTTCAATGTCCAGAACTACATTTATCCGGTATCAAAGATTTTTCAACTTTCGTACTTCACTTTCTCAAAATGGAAATATTTCATTTCAAGAATTTTGAATCATAATTTATGAATACCAATTTTGAAAATTTCTAGTTCAGTTTTGTAGTAAATATTGAATTTCCATCTATTAACATTCTGGATTTTATTTCAACAAGACTAAAGTCATAGGATGCAAAAAGAAGCGAATCTTATTGTAGGATTGTGGAGACAGATGAAAGAGCGTTTTATGCCTTCTCACTTTACCAACATTAGCTCTTAAATTATCAAATAACAATAACTTTTGCTGAAGTAAGAGATTATCTATTTAAACAAAAATAATTTACGGGTAAAGATGATCTATTTACTTGAAAGATAAATAATAAGAATCTAGAATTTATCGAAAAATATTTATTCAAAGACAATAACTGAATACAATAATTGGGAAGATCATTGTAATGTAAACGTACATATCACTGAATTTAAAAGCTAAATGTAAAACACATAACCGAATTTTGCACTAAAATAAAATTAATGCTCGTCCTCTATCACTTTAGAATAATAGTGCGCATAGCGCGCTTTATTAGAGAACATTTGAAAATCTCAAATTTTATGAAAACATAACTTGGAAACTGAGAAGTGACGGGATAACGTGAAGACGTGAGCTATCTTTCCCCACATTATTTCTCTACTTTTTCACCCTCGCCTATCCCTAATTATAGATCATGTCCTCACATCATCATGTCATTTCAACACTTGCCACATAACTATGAGAATCATTTTGTCATGATTCGATTTATAATTTCTAACATTGTCTGAAGATATTATTTGAGGATCCCATATTTCTCATCTTAGGTAGTACCTATCATTCACGCATAAATTTTGAGAAGAATAATAATTACGAATATTTCACAGCAGCATAAAAAATATTCATAAAAAAATAAAATTTTTGCTATGACCAGAAAAAATATGGCGAATTAAGTTTTTAGAACTAGTTATATATTTGATAGGTGAAATCTAAAATTAAATGATGTACTATTAATTTCATCAAATTAAGCTGAAATTTTCCTCTATGAAAGGTGCATCACACGTTGAATCTTTGAATTCATACAAAAGAAGTGATTTTTGAGAAAATTCTGTAAAGCGGCATCCCGTGATTTGAGAAACTAATTTAAAAGCAAAGTTCCATTATATGATTGGGTAGCGCTGACAAAATCCAGGAGGTGATCCTTTTTGGCAGCCTTGATGAATTCCAGTGCGTTGGCGTAGACGCCACCCACGATGAAGAAGATCCCCAAACTCACCATCGCCACATTGCGGATCACTTTGAGCGAGCGACAGAACGACGAGTCAGCTTTCTAAACTCAGAAATCGTTAAGCAACAGCTATTGTGGAATAGGAAGAGGTAAATACTGCATACTCTTTGCAACTTTCCTTCCCCAAGTCCCGCCCCTCTATTTCTTTTCGCTTTTCTCGGGAAACGAAAAGAAAACAAGAGCGAGGAGAGAGAAAATAACGAGGGAAAAGAAAGGCGGGTGCGTGCAGAAGCAAGTTGCAAATAATATGCAGTATCTACCTCCTCACAAGCCATAATATATTATTGATTGGGGAAGAACGCGTCGATATCCGAACATTACGCTATTCGTCTCGTTTCTCTCCTACGCAACTCACTATTTCGTTACAAATTCGACTTCTAATTGCTGCATGAATATCGACTTTCTCGCCAATCAACGATACCTTCCAATCATCCCAGAAGCAGATCAGCTCGAAGATTGGCGGATAGATGAGAGCACAGAGAGTTCCGGTTGTGACGCCCACCAAGGAGCACATGATGTCGAGATGGGGCACGATGAGCACCATCAGATACGTGACGAACACAAAGAAGATGCGGAACAGCTAATATCGTCCGATTTATAATTGGCGAACAAACATTTCTCTCCTACCTTAGCTGCAACCTTGATCGGGAATCGTGGGAATATTTTTCCAAACTTGGTCTTGAAGCCATTCTCAAACAAATCGAATATGACATACATCGCCATACCGTTGCCCAAAATTGACTGCATGATCAAGCAAATCGTCACGGTGTTGTAGAATCTAAAATCATAAGTATTTCTTAATTTCACAGAGATATAGAACGAAAATTTGAGAATTCATTAAGTCCAGGGCTCTAACGGCTCGGTCCATATTTTACGGGCCGGGCTGAGGAAAATTGAAAATCCCACGGGCCGAGCCGAAATTTTTCGACCTGTTTAGAATTCTAATTAAGTCATCATTTTTCAATGGAAGTTTTCTTTTTGCACATTCACATCTATGGTGCAAAAATGCTTTGCTTTTAATAATCAGAAAATCCCACCCATCATTTGGCACATTTTCGGTGATCGTCACTCCAGTCTCAGCTCCATACGTTGTGTACCCGATGAAGCCTAGGAACTGCATGAAGAATGAGCAAATTCCGAACGTGATGGTCAGAATGCCGCATGGAGCGAGGAAAGCTTCGTGGTTGCGCACCTTATTTTCGACTGGGAGAACCTGAATTTGCCATTTTCTATCATATGATCAGATTGTGGTCAGCTTTACCATCGTCTGCCCCTCAAAAGCGTAGATCAATTGGCCGATCATGAAGAGGAAATCGGTGAACGACGTGTAGGCCGGCAATTCAGTCCAGTGATTGGGCTGTCTAAAGAATTATTTTGCCTAAACCTTGATAGCTGCTATTGTCAATGACTGGTTACATGAAACAGAATAAACGCTGCACAAATTCGAATATGCAAAAGTGTGCATTGCGTAATATCACGCAGTCGTCAAACTCTTTATTTGAATCGATGAAATGTCGTTTTATTCGTTTGCAAACAACGCGCTAATTTCCGTGCATCAAAATTGCTTCACTTTTATTCTGCCTCAAGTTATCGGCTATTGACAATAACATTTCATTTTTTAAGTGAGCTATGCTGCGCTTGACGGTATTATATACCTTTACTATCTTTACGCTACATTTCTACACCTACACTATAGTTTATGAATCAGAAGAAATTGAATAGAATTAGAATAAAAGAAATAAGATCAGTAGCTGGAGAAATGATATATGATAGACTACTCACCTGACTGTATACTGGATGATAACTGCAGCGCCAACGGCAAGGAACACGGTGGACACCATCGCGAAGAAATAGATGACGCGCATGTTGGTGAAGCAGTTCGTGACGAGGATTGTCGACAGAGTGATCGAGGCGAAGATGATCATCTGATGGTGCTTTTCACCGCCAATCAAGTGGCCGAACAGATGCGTCTGGAAGTTCAATGTGATTAATGAGAACATTTTGGATGATTGATTTCACAGTCAATTGAATATTTGCGATATATGGGTAACGGTCACTGCACACCAAAACCTTTAGTGCACAGTGACATACACTCCAATATATCATGCCATGAGTTGTAGTCCTGATAGATTTGATGGATAGCATCTGGATCTTCATTCTCAATATTTTTTTTTTTCGAAGTGAACTTCATGATATGAAGAATCAAATTGGCAAGAAAATAGCTTCGATTTGGTACTTCAATGGTCGTTTAGACAAAGCATGAACAAGTTGTTCAGCCACTCCAAATTGACCTACCAGGTTCTCAGAGATAAACAATATCGCGACAGCGCACATGCCCAACTGATACAAAAGGATTGTCATGTCGACGATTATCCTAAAATTTGTCGATTTTTTAGACAAATATCGATTTTCTCGAAATTACATCACAAGCTTGCTGTGGTTGCGTAGCCACTTGATGTCTGACATTTCACAGATGCGCTTAGAAAAATGACCATAATTCAGTGCTTCACGTCCGACTCTAAAAATTACTGATATTTCGAAAGATTAAAAAAGACAACTTTTTCGCGATATGCTGACTGCTCCTGACTAGAATAAAAGCAGAGTAATAATTGAGAGATCCGATGACAATCGACATGACAAAGGTGGCCTAAATAAATATATCTTAGATTCACGCTACAAAATAAAACAAACTTACCCACAGTCCACCACATTTCCAGGCATATGGCAGCGAGAATACGCCAGCATTGAACATCGATTTGGACAGTGTTATGATTGCCCGAGAATCGCTGAAATCATTATTGATTTGATCAAATAGTAATGACAATCGAAATTATCGATTCGACTCACGATAGGGTATTTTTCTTTTCGTCCTTTCCGGCCACCTTGGAAGATCCATTCTCGGTCGATGGTGTCTTTTCCTTGAGCTCAACACTCGACCAATTTCCTTTCACCGGTGCTTTCTCGGTGTCCGAAACGAAAATGTCAACCATTTGTTGAAATTGTTCTGCAATATTTGAACTCTTCTCGTTTTTCCTAATCTAAATTCGACATTAGAACTCTAAAGATTTCAGATTAACTGATAAGCGATATGTATGCAAATTATGTCAATTAATCCTCAATTTTGTAAAGAAGAAAAGAATTGCTATGAAGGTTCGAAAATTAGAATGTTTTTATCAACATCTTATCAGAAGCAAGTCACGGGCGACATCGATATAATTTGCCATAAAATAGGAAAGAAAGTGGAAAGCAGCATCAATTGGATACTGTATCAAAGACAAAGAGAAAGGGATCGAGGAAATTAATTTGAAATTCCTCTAACTAGCTGACAATCAATCGACAAACTGAGACCAGTTTAAACAAGCTTCGGCAGCGTTAGTGGTTTATAAAGACATTAACTCTGCCCAACAAGGTGACATGTGGATGAATCCTCTGTTTTAAGGTAAAGAACCGGAAGCCACGCCCATTTTGCGTTAAATGGGGCTGCAGGACAATGATAAGTATTCGTAAGGCAGCGGTTAATTGCCTTGGTCTTTCGGGAAAAAATTGTAAGAGTTTATGTTAACGAACCTCAGTACTTCATCCAACATATGATGATGTCCCACGTTAATAGGTGCTAGTTATGAATAGAGAACTATTCTCTGATTTGGAACATTCCTAAAAATCTGTCTGAATAGATTGATTGAATATTAGTGAATAAGAATTTTTACAAGAAATCGAGCCCTCATGACAATTTCACTCGAACGAAAATGATGTAGTAGAAAGAGAACTTTACCTAGTCACTAAAATCCCAATGTATTGTGATATTGATTGATTGAGGTGTTCGAATTTCAAAAGATCTGCTTGAAAGTTGTGGATTAGACATTGACTACAAAGATTATTTATTTCAAAAGGGATTCGACATGATCGATTAGCTTTGAAAAGCTTTGAATTGATTGGTATGAGTGTTCTTGGTTCCAAATGTTTTAACCGGATAAAAATTTGATAAAACAATATCCTAACGCACATATGATTTGAATATGAGTATTAGATGATAAAAACAAGGAAATTTTCCGTATAGAGTTCTTTAGCCAGATGGATTTTCAATTTTTGTTCTCGCGTACTGTAGTAGTTGGTAAATCACAACTGTAAATATGTTCAAACGCACTCTTATTCTTGCTTCTTAGACTCTAAATGAGTTGAAATTAGATTATCGTTAACTCTTTTGTCGTTTCAATTTCTATTCTACTGAAGCTGACAAGCTAAAAGTGCAGAAGCTGTATGTTAGAAGGGAAAAATCTGTTTTGATCCAAAGAATCATCGAACGATTTGTGATTTTGGCAAAATAAGCTCACTTCCGATGCACGCACCATGAGCAGGCTTAATTCACGTGAAAGCGCACTAGGAAATCTCTTTTTATCGAATAATCCGATTAGACGTCAATGAGCCATGATGGTACTCATCGCATGTGATCAGGCAGTTCGTTCAAATATTGTTTCGCACCATTCCAATTACTATTTGTACTCGCTCACTTTACTCGGTAGCTTATCGAAGTTTCAACAGCGCATTTAACATGAGTTGCCAAATTTGTCGATAAATCGTATTGGTTACATCATGGTTATGCTTGCCTGAAAAAGTGCAATTCTGATCGTGACAATTTTTCACTACATTCAGTCTCAAATTTCGGTCTGGAGTTTTCAAGTCTCAAAGTCACTTCCATTTTGTCAAAGTTTGTCCAATTTTTTAATTTTTATTTAACTTTCAACATGAATTTATCTAAAATCACTGATAATGTTGATTTTACTCATAGCTAATAAAAATTAAATTGTGCGCGCTGAATATGTAATAAATTTGTAAAAAAATATATGAAGCATTAGGCACTTGAAAGCCGTAAGCCTCGAGCCACATTAACTATAATAAATAGACTGGGAAGGATACCCTACACAAACCATGCTCTACATATTGCATATAGCTTGTGAGACACAAGAGTTTGTAGTTTCCAAATAGCAAACAGTTTACGTGAAATACGGCTCATTGTAGTTACCACCTTTTTTCTGAGAAATAGTATGGAGAAGAGGAAAAAGAGGGTGACAACTAAAAGAGGCCTGAAAATACAACGCCTTACCTTACTTTACCCGATAGGATTCCGAATCATATTTGACGCCCATGACCATATCTAAATGTAGCAACAATTATGCTTTGACAATTATTCCTGAGAAAATCAAAACGATGCGAATCGAAATTGCCGGATGAAATAATTGAAAAAAAAAAATATTTAGAACTGTGATTTTAAATCAGTAATTCCAACACATTCTCAAAATTGTTCTAAGTGCATATCATCGTAGAGTAAGACATCTTCGAAATTTTATGGGTTTTCTTTAGCAAAACTATTTCAATTGAAAACTGCCCGGATTTTTCAAGGTGCCTTCCATTAATTGAACGTTACTGTGATTTCTTCCTCACTACTTCAAATTCCTCACATTGCACTTTCAACTAGTTGTCCTTCTTTGCAAATGACGATTGTGGTATAAGAGTCATAAATTGGCATTTTTCCTATATCGTCATTTTCGTCATCTCAAAATACAGTATACAGTATGCCATTTTTATGACTTGTAATGCTGCGTTAACGCACTGTCGCTTGACAATTCAAAAAGAAGAGTTGACGCTACGAGTTCATGAACTAATTTTAAAATATATTTTCGAAAATTGTTCGGGAAAATAGTACAAGAAGTGACAAAATGTTGAAACGTGCAGTTTAAATGCACTTTTTTCAACACATTGCATTAATGAATTGTAATAAAATGATAGTTACTTTTTGTGAAAAAAGTAAAATTAAGAATTGAAAAAAAAAATCAATCGCTCGAAGTGAATACATATTCACAAATGAAATATTGCCTGTGCACGGCTGTGCGAAATGGTATTTTAACCTGATTTTTTGTACAGTACCATTTCATCAGACTTATCGCCGAATAAGATGGTGCTATTTGGTATATAGTGGCTTTTTAGGGTACTTCCTTTCCAAATTTTCGCTTCAAACTATCATGTTTCTACCAAAAATGCATTTTTGCAGAGAGACGGAGCTTGGGGACCCTAGCTATATGCAAATAAATGTTGAGATATCAGCATTAATAAAGACAAAATTCGTTCATACATGATAATGAAATATATCTCAAAGAAATTTCATCATTTATCACTCAAAAAATTTTTCATTTTGAAGCATCAGCTAGTTAATAATTGAAAAATTATAAACAGTTTTTCTCTAACATAAAGCTTACCATTATGAAAGGAGTAAATTTTCGCAAAACTATCCTAAATGAATAACGAGAATTTCTAAGATAAATTATAAAATTGGGCTAGAACTACCATAACAGCTCAGATAATACTCATTGAGGATATTTGTGAAAATTGCCTTCTTATCTGACGTGATTTCCTGACTAATTTTGATTGAAGGCAATAAATCCAATGATATATATGAAATGTGTTGATGTGTTGATGCATATGTGGTTTAGATCGTTTTTATTGTCGAAAATGACCGAGTAATTTTAGCTCGCCGCACGTCATGCAACGTCAGCCGCGCAAAGATTGGTCGGGTTGTCTGATGATGTATGTGAATGCGATGTGTGCTTCCCCATTTCGGTCCATTTCAATGACCAGTTTCTCTTTGGTACAGGGTGCGCCAAAAGTTTCGAGACATCTTGTTACATAAACCTATGAATTCACATAATCATGAACTACGAAAATTGTCGAAAATGGAACCTATTTAGCTTATTTTGCATGATTCTTTCCATAAGATCAATATTTCAGAAATTCCTCAAAACAAGAGAGAACTGTTTTTATTCTATTTCTCTAACCATATGCTCTCTTGTCTCTTTCACCCATTTTCCCTCAAGCAACAGGTTGAGAACAATTTGATCGCTCAACCTGCATATCTGCAAATCACCGATTTTACTTTTTATTTTTGATTTGTTAATTTCCGTTTTAAAGATCTAATTACCCAAGTTTTAAATAAATAAATTGGTATTCCATTACCAGTCCATACAACTGCTTGATTTCTGCCACACTTGGTTTACCACACACACAATCTATCTGCCAAACATTCACAAATTTTTGACTAATTTTGGAAAGAAATCTTCTGAGAATTTTATGGCATTATTTCAGTTCTGAAATTTTAGATCTTCAATTCCTAAATTATTATTTCAATAGTAGTATTAAGGTGCCAATATTTCCAGACTTTAGACGCACTAATATATAAACATCGAAACAGGTCTTGCTGCTGCTTTCTGCAAGTAGTGAAGAACAAGGTAAATTGTGTTCTCTAATTGGGGTGATGTGATTGAACTCTCGATCTGTCAGCGTGTGCGCTGCCGCAATCATCACAGATGCATTCGCACAGAACATCGAAGTATGAAATCTTGCATCCCATCCCTCGATCAATCAAGGAACACCATTTCACAAAAATTAAACACAACATTTTTTTTACAGAAAATAGTTTGATGTGACATCTTGTCATATACAATATAGTCAAGTATGTGAAAGAGAAGGAAAATGAATAAAAAGAAGCATTGAGTTATGGGGAATTTGGGTTAGTGGTTTTATCATGCTTTTCGGTTATTGGTAATTTTGGAAGACAAGAATTATAAGTTGAAAATACCTAAGAATTTATTGATCTATCAATCGGGAAGATCTCCGATTGACCATGCTTTTCTCGCTGGATCAAGCAAGGACTGAAGAATGAGAGAAAAAGAGATAGCTTGAACAGGAAAAGGAACATACGAAAATTACACCGCGAACTAGTGAGGTAAAAGATAAAATACAGAATAAAAGGGCACCTGTTGGAATATCAAGAGTGTTCAGTTTGACTACGATACTCAGCTTTGACAACACGAACTTCAATTGGAGTCGAAGTACAAATTTTCTCTAACTTTTTAGTGCGAGTTAAACTGACGAGATAATTTCATTAGCCTCGCGCAGTTTTTTATGATAGAGTATATCATTTTTGATACGCAAACAGGATTATGATGATGGTCAGTCCTTTTCAAATTACATATGACGAAGTTTGGAAAATAGAGTTTCTGAAAAATAAGAATATAGATGCCTTCTTAAAATAAACGATATCCATGACATTCGAACATGCAAAACTCTGAAACGACAAACGAATGATAAGTCAATTATTTTCTTCATATACCATTTTTGCCTTTTTATGTGTTCATTGAGCTTAATCATAGCGAAAAATGGAATAAAATTGTATTTCTCCAAAATTATCGTCCAGAAAAGGTATTAACTTTTTCTTTCAATGCTCTATTTTCTGAAAAAGATCCTTATCCTAACAAATGCAAGAAAAGAAATCATAAATCAGCTCGTATTTGGTGCAACTTTCTTACAAAGAATTGATGGTTGAACTTTCCGATTTTAAAAATGATGTGATGTGGTTGGTCGTTGATGTGATAGACAAAAATGTCTCGTGTATAATTCATACGAAAGTACAGTGGTCTTTCTGCACCCAAGTAGTTTTTATTGCATTTCAATGACTGGTTCTAAATTTTCTACGAAGTTCTTTGTTTTACTGTCGCTCAAAGATAATTTTAGGAAATAATGACGAGGAAATGCTTTATTTTAAGAGACGACAAAATCAGGTAATATTTCTTCTCGTTTAAGTAATTTCTTCTCAATAATAATTGTAATAAATACGGAAAATGATAAAAATGAAAATATTTCTATAGAAAATTCGTTCAAATTTTATTTGGTTTGGAAGAAATTATTTCGTCGATTAATTTTTTTTAAATTTCGATTAAGGTTTCAAATTGAAAAAAAGATAGCTCATGTCCGCACGTCATCCCGTTATTCCCGTCATTTTTCAGTTGCCGTTCCACGATGGTCTTGTATTTGTTACCAGTTATTCTTCTTTTCACTACACTCTCTACCCTGAAATTTAGTGAAAATTATACAACGATGGTGGTGATCAGTTGGTGACAAATACAGGAAGCCTCTTCTGATCGTGGAAAGTTCAGTATTAGTATTAGTATAGGAAGGAATCATCGACAAGGTCTCTTTTCGTAAAAAAAGTCTCGTCAACATTTTCTGCAGAAAACCTGAATTACTGACGATGACGTGTTGAAAATGTAGTTTTATTTTCTCTTATCTTTGGAACTATGAATAGCATTCACATATGACATCGAATCATTTTATTAGTGACTGATTTTTTAAACTAAATTTTATTGCTCATGCATTCGAGGAATAAACGATTCTTTATATAGAAAAAAAAAACAGATGGACAAATGACCCAAATTTTAAACCATCAAAGGATAAAAATCCACAGCTTTACTTCGAAGGCTATTATTTCATTTAAATAAATTAGGACAGAACAGATGTCTGATGTTGAAGGATGTGAAGAGTGGTGGAGCAGATTTATTGCCACCGATGAAGTTGATGTTGCTGAAGTCGTTCATCTCTGGTCGATCGACGCAAGGCGACGCGATCGAGTGAAATGTTGTGATAAATTGCAAAACTGTCGATTTACAATCGTTGGACAAACCTGTTATTGTCGTTAGAAAACGAGAGAAATAAGTAGAACTGGTGGTGTTTGCACGCAAAGCAAAAATCACTGATGCGATGGAAAGGCCGTACCGAGATGAAATCATTATTCCTCTCTTACTGTACTTTTTGGAACAAAATATCTACTATTTATGAGTTTCATTAGCAAGTTGGGAAATTTGGGGGTGGCCTAAAAACGAGTGTCTAAAGATTGTGCAATGCTAAGTCTTTAAAGTCCATGACGTGATCGAATGGGACGATTTAAATGCTAGTTTAAACTCATGATTTCACATTCTGACCTCTTGTAAAGCACACCACACAATCTCCTTTTAAACCTTAAGAATCATCGAATTTTATTTTTAAAATCTTATTAGTAACAATGATATTTTATTCACGATGAATTTTACAGTAAGCCTACCCTATCAAGCGATGTTTAAAGTAGTCATCTTTAACGAAGGAACATCAACAAAAGAATTTCTTCCACACAGTATTTCCCTTAAAGTGGCTAATTCACAAGCTTCCACATATTATTTAAGAATTTTCATTTTGAAAATACCTTCCTATTTTCACAAAAAGTCATAATCTGCATATTTTTACGACATATAATTCTTGAAAACTATAATATTTAGCAGAGAAAATGTTGGGGTTATATATAATGATATTTTTCATTTTGTACTAAATTAGAATCACACTAAATTTTGAGATTTCAATTTTGTATTAAATACAGACATTCGTTATTTTTCGACTTTTGTAATCATGCGACTTCGTGTTCAACCGTATCCTCGATTTTGTGGATCATCAAAAGTAATCGCGATTGAAGAGTTTTTCAGGGATATTCATTCCCATACTCTGATCGTCTAAATCGATCAATACATGAACTTCTAAGTGGCTTCAGATTTTATAGAATACTTATTTTAATTCTTGATAAAAACTTTCATGCATTTTCTACCTTCAATTGCTCGATGATTTCGTAAATCTACATTAATAAGTAAAAGAATCATACAGGTAAATTGACCCCTTGTAATCCACACCCACTTTTCTTTTTTCCTACTTCACTCCCCTATTCTCTCTTCAAGAAGTGGGTATAAAATACAAATGGATGTGGACTATAAAAAGCCAGAGCCCATCCCAAACCTCCTCTCAGGCCAAGTTAACCTCAGGTCAGGTTAACTCTGTCTCTCTCCAAAAATGCAAAGAAGATCAAGTTACCTAGACTAGTTAACCTGAGGTCAAGTTAGGAGGGTTTAGTACGGGTCCAAATAAATTCCTGAATATAAATTGACAGAGCTGAATTTTTAGATGAACGTTAAAATTCACAGCAGTGATTCTTGGAGCATGCGTCACTAGTCTGGAAAATCACGGAGAATATACGCCAACATGGTAACAGTCTTAAGTTAGGACAGCATTTTTGTAAATTCCTCAAAGTTCATTTTTTGCTCATAAAATCTTCGTAAATTTAAATCCTCGTTTATTTTTTTCTTTATTTCTAATGTGATTTTAACTTGTTTTATATTTATGTTTAATTGCTCATTTCAGTATTTCTAAGAACTAACGATTTAATTTTATTATTATAATTTAATTTCATATTAGTAAATTTTTATAAACATCAGAAACTATTATCGTACGAGTTGCTCACATGTTTATGAGTAATTGCAAATTTAATTCAGTTTTAATTTATGCCAATAAACTATTTTCTTGATTATTTTATAATTTTTATTCATCGATTATGGCAAATATTTACAGCAAATGTAAATCAATGATAAATCTCATAATTCGCTGTTAGATAGAGAAATTATTTATTACATGACATTTTTGATTCCATATCACTTGCTGAAGAAGATGTTGATCATTCCGAAATTCTTTCTGAAAGCTGATTTGGGTTTTGATTTTCATAATTCTCTGAATTCATATAATCGACGCTCCAATTTGGGTTGTTTTCGTTTAGCCAATATAATGCTCCACTGCTCAGACCATTGCCATGAGAATTTGATGCTTGATTTGCCAACGAGAAGCAATCGGGTTTGCATTGACTACAGTCTGGCTCGATGCGTGGTGCTAAAGCATTCATTCGGATTAAATTCTGATGATGGCTTGAAAAGTATTCATTATAGAATATAGTAAAAACAATCTTCTAGACTTAATTTCATGCACTGTCTGCTCGTCAAGTACCAGATCGGAGTTGACTACAATTCTGGGATATAATAAATATTCTCAATTCTCAACTCAGGATTTGACACTTTCTAAATTCAACTCTGGCGACTTACGGTTTTGACTCACAAATATCTTTTTTTCCTCCTGATAGTAATCCTTAATTTACGATTGGACTGATTGTTCGACAGCAGCTGGTGAATGCATTGATAGGTTTCGAGCGGAGCGCATTCAGGTAATGATGAAGCGACGTTATGAATTGCGGGAGTGCAATGACACTTCTCCACGAAATGTTTCGCCTTGCAAATCGACTGGAAATTGGCCATCGAATACGACCTGTTATTCATCTCATATCCTGATGGATATTCGTTCCAACAACTCACCAGAGTTTTCGATAGAATTACATCTTGGGATGGGATCTAAATAAAAATTACTACCTCGATTACTGCTACAACAAAATATTACTGCGACAGTTAAATATTTACATTTTCACATCAACCATCATTTTAAAAAAATATATTTTTATAACGATTACTACTTCTGGGGGAATAATTGATATTCTATAAATTGTTGTAATTACCTTAACATCGTTCTATATGATATCAGAAGCGACGAAGCCGGGACAATAAATCTCAGACTTCTGTAATAGTCGTGAAAAGTGAGCACGCAGTATATCAGTATATCTCCATTAGCCACATTGCCAAAAAACACAGGATAATTACGCGGCCTTGATGATTCGACTGTTGCTCTTGAAGTGAAATTGGCTTGAGCCAGTATCGTGTTCTAATACCATTGATTATTTTGCTGATTAGACAATAATTACTTTAAATTATCTTGAATTCGATGCCATAATTGGATTGTAAAAAACATCAAATGTTCTACAATTTAAAAGAAGAAAGATACACCGTATGCGCCAGTTAGTTTTCTGCAGCTATTGCGTACAATTCTAAAGTTTTACAAATGTTATCATTTACTTTGGTTTAGAAAGTTCGCTATTATCATTATTTAAGGGTAAAATACCGATGCTAGATTACATAAAATCATGTAAGTGCGCATTTATAGTTATGTGATATACATAGAAGACCACGAATTAAAAATTACTAATTGTTGAACAATGAATGCGCTTTATGGATGTCACATATCAACAGGCTGTCGGCGGAGAGTTTATTTCATTTTATTGGCCGCGTAATTACCTATGTAAGGAAGGCCACACGTAATTATTCTGGGGTTTCTGGGAATGTGGTTAATGGAGATATACTGATATACTGCGTGCTCACTTTTCACGACTATTACAGAAGTCTGAGATTTATTGTCCCGGCTTCGTCGCTTCTGATATCATACAGAACAATATTAAGGTAATTACAATAATTTACAGGATATCAACTATTCCCCCAGAAGTAGTAATCGTTATACGAAAGATTTGTTAACCTAGACTTGACAAGTCAATCGAGGAATACGATCCATAAACGAATAAATGGCGTGAAGTTGGAAAAATTAACATAAAATAAAGATTGATTATAATTGTTAGAGGCTCACTCTATTTCTCTATTCAATTCACTCTTTCTCTAATCTCGTACCTTTCTCTCCCACTCTCGCTCCCTTTCCTGCCAGTGCCGCCTAACGACACTGCTCATTCCCTCTGCAGCTCTTCTCCCTCTTCTTTTGTATTGATCTCTATTCTCTGACCACCGACGAATTATTGATTGGCCATTCTCCTCCCAGTATTTAGTCTACTCTCCTGTCTCCATTTAGAGGGCCCGTTCATACTTAGTTGCAATGCAACTTGCAACTTGCAACTCGCTTGAAATAGCATGGGAAATGAAGAGAGCGCGATTGCATTATTTCTTGTGCTCTCTTGATTTCCCATACTATTTCAAGCGAGTTGCAAGTTGCATTGCAACTAAGTATGAACGAGCCCTTAGGACGATCAGTCCTAATTCCTGTCTACCAATTCTCCTAAATTGTCTATTTCCTTTGTTGTTCTAGGACAATAAATAATTGCCAATAACCGGTGATTGACGGGCACCACTCGGCGAGCACAACACTAACTTTCAAAAATTTGCGCTTTTCTTTGCACAATGTCCAATTTCGTTCTCTGTGCCATCGACTTGTTTACTTGTCTGAAAGTTTTCCCTCTCCCCCTTTTCCTCCTCTCTTTATTTTTCTCTTATCACAAAGACTCGATTCGAAAATATTCGTTTTGGCAAATAGCATTTAAGGTTTCCCTCTTCGAATCTTTCTGTTTTCAGATCACCGCAAAAGTATCTCTCAATGGGTTTTAAACTGCAATTTTTCGTGGGCCTTTTGCTAGCTGTGGCCGGCTACCTCATTTTCTCCAGCCACTTCTCCACACCTGAACCGGTTCACGTCGATGAAAATGCCTGGTTTGGCCCTGGACAGCCGAAAAAAGACGACGAGGCGATTCGACCATTCAAGATCTCCGTTCCGGATGAAGTTTTAAGTGTACGCTCACCATAATCCCGCCACTAGTGAATTTTTTACTTGATTTAGGACCTGGAAAATCGTCTCCAATCCGCCCGAATTTCCCACGATCCGTTCGAAGACTCGAACAATTTCTACTACGGATTCAACTCCAAGTATCTCAAGGTAAATACCTATGATTTCTCTAGTTTACGAATTGGTTTGTTCAGCAAATTCGTGAATATTGGTTGAAGTCCTATAGCTGGAAGAAGCACGAGGATCAGCTAAATTCGTTTCCACATTTCAAAACACAGATCGGAGGAATTCAGGTCAATTGATCTTTTTTCTTTAAATTCGAGACTGAAGTAGGTTTTCAGGTCCATTTCATTCACCAAAAGCCTCCATCAAGCTACAAGAAGACGTATCCTTTGTTGATCGTGCACGGCTGGCCTGGGAATGTCTACGAATTCTACAAAATCATCCCATTGCTCACGGATCCCAAGAAACATGGAATCTCTTCGGAAGTAATTTTTTTGAAATATAAAAAGTTGTTTATAGCAGAATAATATTAGCTTTGTGATAGTAGATTTTCTTCGTGCAATGTAACATGTGACGAATTTAACTACATTTTCAGGTTATCTGAAAAGGGATATTTCAATTCAGATTGCCTTCGAAGTCGTAGCCCCGTCGATTCCGGGATACGGCTGGAGTGAATCTCCCCACAAAACGGGATACTCACAAATCGAAGCAGCCAACACTTTCCAGAAGCTCATGAGTCGCTTAGGATTCAAGAAGTACTATCTTCAGGGAGGAGGTGCACTATTTTCCTCACATATTATCATTGATGTAAATATTGCAGATTGGGGCTCGCTCATAGTGGTGAACTTGGTGCGTCTCTGGCCCGAGAAAGTGTCGGGCGTGCACCTGAACATGGTTGGAATCATGCCCTTCAGCACATTCAAATGCGCATCCATCCACTTCATGGGCTCCATTTTCCCGAGCGTAAAAGAAGCTGATTTAATTCGTTTTTTCATGGGAAAATTTCAGTTGTTCTTCTCGTCACCGAACGTGGGTCCTGATCACAATGCGATCGAGATGTTCAAGCTGTTTACCATTGAGACGGGCTACCTGCACATTCAAGCTACGAGGCCGGATACTGTTGGTGTGTATCTATCTAAAAAAAAACTAGAGATCAAACAATGTAATTCCAGGCACTTCTTTAAATGATTCCCCGATCGGTCTGGCTGCCTACATTCTCGAAAAGTTCTCGGTTTGGACGAATCTCAAAGAAAATCGCGGATTCCAGGACGGCGCTCTGACGAAGTAAGCATTCACATTGAGACGAAGCTAGTGGTGGTTAAGGAAATTCACACTGGACGAGCTGCTGACGATCGTGATGGTCTACTGGGTGAACGGGAACATCGTCAATTCGCAGAGATTCTATCGAGAATTCTTCTTGGACACCAGACACATGCATTTGGATAGGTAAAACGAGGAAATTATCGGGAAAGATTGAATACACCAAATAGGCAATTTGAAAACGTCGAAAAGTTATAGTTAGAGTGAAGTAGGGTTGGGTGATGAGGTAACGTGGGGGAAAAGAGATGTTTTGATCTTTCGAGTTTTCGACTTTTCCAGATTGTCGTCGGATATGGTCAACTAGGCAATATCTTTCATTCTTCCATAGCTCAACTAGCGAGAGTACTTCCCGGATTCGAGTGAAGGAAGTTCGGTCCCTCCCAAGTAGGGCGTTCCCAAGCCAAAATGCGAAATAGCCATTTGGGATCTAAGTTTTGTTGAAAACGACTAGTCTGGGTGTGAACAAGATATTTTCGAAGACCAACTTTTAAGGTTTAAGCTGGAAAAACCACAACTTTCGACCCTCGAAATGAACACGTTTTTGAAAACAAAACAAAAAAACTGTTTGCACACGATTTCACGGGCATATTTTATGCCTATCTTTGGCACACAACCACTTCATCAGATGCGTCGTCGATCTAGACTGGGGTTTTTTGAGACATGCCGGGGTTAAAAGGGTACCTGCTTCCTATTTTGGAACAGTCAAACTATACCACGTTTTACGCATAATGACAGAGTGGAGTGAACGGAACTTGGGGGCCCTATTCTTAGGACAGATTTTTGCCAGTGACTGCAACTAGGGCAACTGATCTACAGAAAGACCTACAATAATTTGCAGCCATTACGTTTCGACCCCCGTGGCTCATGCGTCAGGTCTGAACGAGTATTTCGACAGAAACCCCGTGGAGCTGAGTCGCTGTCAGCTGAATATCACCCACTATAATGTAAAAAAGTCGTTTTCTTTAATTTCTACAGTATCCTTTTTCAGGAGTACTACTTTGGACATTTTGCTGCATTCGAAGAGCCCAAAATTCTTGCTCAGGACGTCTTTGATTTTGTCAAGTCACTTCATTGATCTGAATTTATGAATTTTCTCTACAAAATACAGGTATTTATCTTTTCTTAGATGGCTAGAATTGTGTATTGTAATTTATCACTTACAATTAGATGATAAATAAATAGTTTTATCATAGAAGAAGAAGAAGACGACTATTATGAAGCTCATAATGCAAAGATCATGGCGCGATTTGCTATTGATTTAATTGCGAAATGAACCGAAGTCTCTTCCTCGATTGCTCCTACACGTCTCTAAAAAAAATTCACCATTTTCTCTCCCCATTTCAACGAACCTTGTCTCTGCTTGTGCGCTTTGGTGCATTTCTCATCACGACAATTTTGAAGGTTGGAGAGGAAGGCTTCGACCCATTTTCTTGCAACCCAAGGCGAGTGGCTATTTTTGAAAAAAAAAACTCCTGACTCACAGCTAGGGCTTGAACCTGGCTTCTAACCTCTCCGGCGTGCGCTGCTTTACCAACTACACTGAGCATGGCCACCTAGCTGGAAGTCAGTCTACTTGTCCAACTATTAACAGCTTTTGGACAGTAATTTGAAATCTTCATCGACGCCCTATGAGGAGATTGGTGAGAACAACGCGACGAAACTATTTCTAGAGTATCTTTAGCTCCTCCAATTTCTTCATCACAAGCATGCGCACAATTTCGAAAAAAAAAAACGTTTCTAACATTTGGAGTACTTTCCTTTGTTGTGCTAGACAATAAATAATTGTCAATAACTGGTGACTGACGGGCACCACTCGACGAGCACAGCAGTAATAATTTCATCTCGATACGGCCTCTCCATCGCATCAGTGCTTTCTGCTTTGCGTGCAAACATCACCAGTCCTACGTGTTTCTCTCATTTTCTAATGACAATAACAGGTTTGTCCAGCGGTTGCAAATAGGCAGTTTTGAAATTTATCACAACATTTCACTCGATCGCGTCGCCTTGCGTCGATCGACCAGAGATGAACGACTTCAGCAACAGCAACTTCATCGGTGGCAATAAATCTGCTTTCAACATCAGACATCTGTCCTGCCCTAATTTACTTAAATGAAATGATAATCTCCGAAGTAAAGCTGTGGATTTTTATTCTTTGGTGATTTAAAATTTGGACCATTTGAGCCTTTCGCCACATCACCATAAGGCGAAATAATTTCTTCCAAACCAAATAAAATTTGAACGAATTTTCTATAGAAATATTTCCATTTTTATCACTTTCCGCATTTATTACAATTATTATTGTGAAGAAATCATTATCAAGAAGGAAATATATTACCTGATTTTGTCGTCCCTGAAAATAAAACCACTTCCTTGTCATTATTTCCTAAAATTATCTTTGAGCGACAGTAAAACAACGAAATTCGTAGAAAATCTAGCATCATTCATTAAAATGCGGTAAAAACTACTTGGGTGCAGAAAGACCACTGTATTTTTGTGTGGAATGCACGTGAGGCATTTTTACCTATCACAACAACCAACCATATCACATCATTTTTAGATTCGGAAAGTTTCAGCCATCAGTTCTTTGTAAAAAAGTTGCATCAAATATAAGCTGATTTATCATTAGGGAGCGCAAGCTCCGCCCACTCGGCAAAATCAAAGTCAAAGGGCGATTTTTCGTCTTTTTTTATTTTTTAGAAAATTTGCGAAGTGATTTTTTTTTCTGATTTTTCTTTTCCCGCTATTAGATATGAGCCTAGGGTATATTTGTGCTGTTTGCAATTCTTTAATAAATCCTTGGTATCTTACCAGAAACTTGTTATGGGACTTCACGGTCCTTGGAATCTTTCCAGAACCGCAAATAACTGGTTGAGTTTAGATTTTATAATATTTTTCTTATCGTTTCTTCTCTCGGCCGCACAACTTAACTTAAAATTTTTCCCCATCAGTGGTGTATTCGGAAGGTTTTTTAGGGTCTACCTTCGATTAGCTTTAAAAAAGTAAAATTTATCCGAATCTGGAAATTTTTCTAATTAAAAAAAGCTTGAAAATCGATTCACGTTTATTATTTTCGTTAATATTAAATCTTCTATAATAAACAAATCTAGATTTTTTTTTCGCCAAATGAGTGCTGCTAATACTTCTTCGATCAATGACTCCGGTCGTCGAACACCTCCGTTATTCAGACGAATATTTTCGCGCAATAAAGTCTCGTCGAAAGATGCGGAGAAAGGCACACAACTTGACTCGTAAGCTTTTCAGTTTTATATAAAAAGCCTAAGCCCCGTTAGGACGTCATTCTTTTGACATTGATCGATTTCTTCAGTTTTAGGGTCAAATCGTTTTGTCATGCAAATAGCCAATCAAAAATAGAAAAGTGTAACTATAACCAATAAAAATCTAATAAAATTATACATGAATTCGTTATAATATTCGGTGATTCGAACAAAATTTACGATTTTCCTCGTTATAATTCATTTTTTAAATTTGATCTTATTATAAACGAAAATGGCCCTAAAAACTGAAGAAATCGATGAAGGTCGGAAAACGACGTAATTTTTAGTCGCGCCTTCTTTTATGTTTAACTTATTAGGCTTTTTTTTAAAAATTATTCTATGCTTATACTCCACTTTAGGCTGTTCTCCGAGCACACTTGGGACATCGAAAAACTCGAACAAAATTTTCCGGACTCGAACATCGCTGTAGACAAACCGGACAAAAGCAAGGGATTATCGCAAGAAAAAGCGGATGAGCTACTTAGAGTAGTTTTTTTTTATGAAATAGGTCAAAATTTGCTTTCTTTAGATCAATGGCCCAAATATCCTACCAAAACAAAAGGAAATGTCGGATTTGGAACTTTTTATTAGACAATTTTTGAATATCTTATGGATTTTACTGATTGTGGCAGCGTTGTTGACTTTAGTCAGCTACTTCACGATGAAGTAAGGAATTATTTTTAAAAAATCAGCTTACGAAAATAATAGAAACCTTTTGGGTATAAAGGAACCGGTATTTAGGATTATTGTTAGGCCTGAACTTTAGGTCTTTTGGGCTTAGGCTTGAGCTTAAGCTTAAGCTTAGGAATATGATTAAGCTTAGACTTAACATCTTATGCCTAAATTAGGTTTTGGATTGGGCTTAAACCTATACCTTGAGGTATAATTTAGGCTTAATCTTGTCTTCAGAACTAGATTTTATAAGTTTAATTTATATTTTTTATCAAAATTTTCATAAGGACCTATTTTTAAGTGACATCATCAGTCTCTGGGTCGCTATTTTGTTGTTTGTACTCATTTTTGTCATGTGCACAGTTTCTTGGTATCAGGAAAGAGAAGCGAGGAAGGTATATTAGAAGACTTTTTTTCTTTTTTTTTTTTATAAAATCGACTTTTATGACTTTCTAGGTGATTCGGGGCTTCGAAAACCTCCTCCCGGAAATCTGCAACGTAATCCGAGGCGGCATCGAGAAACAAGTCCCAGCTGCAGACATCGTTGTCGGCGATATTATCAAAATTCAAAGCGGAGTGAGAGTACCAGCGGATGCTAGGATTATCGTAAGTCTTTGAGCCTTGAATGTGTTAGAAAACGTGTTAAAATGTGTTAGGAATGTGTTGGAAATGCTAGCATTGTTGGTTGAAGCTCTAGGTTTAAGCCCAAGAGGAGACATTTTCCATGTTTTCTAGAATTTTTCTTATAAAACATACTTTTAGATCTAAAGCACCTTTTTTTAGGACTGTGCCCAACTAAAACTGGAGACCTCTTCAATCACTGGTGAAGCCGAACCTTTGGACTATCATACGCACTCTGTGACACCGAACATACCCATTTTCGAGTCCCACAACATCGCATTCAACAGTTCTCTTTGTGTCGATGGTGAGGGTATGGGAGTCGTCATTAGAACTGGAGTCAAAACCGTAAGCCAACTAAGTTTTAGTTTTTTGCTCAAAAATGTTGCATTCAGTGGTTCTTTGTCGGAAAATTATATCTTATCTCACTTTATCTTATTCTTTTTCTCACAAATTACCTAATTTTTAGGTAATTGGTCAAATCGCGGCTCTTACTACTGGACAGCCTCCCAAGAAGAGTCACCTGGAGAAGCAGATCAAGATTTTCGTGCACTTCTTGTTGATTCTGGCCCCGGTGGTTGGAACGATCTCGATGATTGTCGGAGGGTTGACTTTCGGTTGGGGTAATTGGATTTTGTTGCTATCGACGTCTTATGCGGTCTGTGCCATTGCGCTAGTGCCAGAGGGATTGTCAGCCACAGTGACCTCGATTCTGACAGTCGTCGCGAGAAGATTGGAGAAGAAAAGTGTTTACTTGAAGGTAAGTCGTAGAAATAAGATTTGGCTAGAACACAAACTCGAATTAAATCAAACCCGAACTCAGAGCTCAACTCTGAAATAGATCCGTATCTTGGTTCTGACTTTGACACTAAATCTTGAATCTAAATATCGCTTTTTCAGCGCCTCGACATTGCCGAAGCCCTTGGCTCAGCCAAAATCATCGCCTCTGACAAGACTGGCACTTTAACCAAAAACGTGATGACTGTAACCGATATGTGGGTCTATGATCTTGTCATTCACGGCTTTCCTCGACTCGACGATCACACCCTTCGCGAGCTTAAGACCCTTGAAACTTTCAAACCACCGATTTCTGACATCTTATTGGCGATGGCGGTATGTAATAAGGCTGATTTCGACTATGACAAAGACGTGAAAATCGATATAAATGAGCAGTATACAATGACACTGAACAAGAGGCCAGCGTCTGTCGCGGCAAGGGCGAGACTGAGCTCGTAAGTTAACAAGTGGTTTAGTTTTTAGACTTTAGGCCTGAACTTAGATTTAGGCTTAGAAACTAAAGCTTGAGTTTATACTTAAGTTCAGGCTTAGTTTTCAACCCAAAACCATTCTTCTTTTTAGACAAGATGGTATCACCAGAACCACTCATCGCTCCATCGATAAAACCATCCTACCATTCTCTTCCTTCGGGGAATTCTTGAGATACCGAACTTTGGTCTCGAAAAGACCCGCATTAGGCGCTGCTTCAGACGTAGCAATGTTAAAATATGCCGCCCAAGTGATTGACGTCGGAAAAAGTCGACGAATCAACCCGGTGAGCCTAAGCTTAAGCTTTTTGATTCATATCCTTACTTTCTAGGTCGTCTTCGAAATCCCATTCAACTCGAAACGAAAATGGCAACTGGTGATCATCAAGAAGCATATATTAGCCGATAACCAAGCCAAATATAAACTTATCATGAAGGGAGCCTCAGATATCCTCATAAAGAAGTGTGACAAGATTATGAATACGAACGAAGAGGAAGTTCCCTTGGACGAAAACGAGAGAGCAAAGTTCGAAAGAGCGGTCGAAACCTTCGGAGAACAAGGCAGGAGAGTGATCGGCTTTGCTCAAGTGGAATTCGTGGAAGCGGGTAATTTCACGTTTAATGAAAAGGCAGGGAACTACCCGCAAGAAGGCCTGGTTTTCTTGGGGACTTGTGCGATTATGGATCCGCCTAGGTAAGAAAAGATCGGGATTCGGATTAAACTTAAAACTAAGGCTTTGGCTTAATCCTAAGCTAAGATCCCATTTAAACACCTATAGATAATCCTTAAATTTAGGGACGAGACTGCAGATGCCATAAAATCTTGCAAAGACGCCGGGATCCGGATCTTCATGGTTACAGGAGACCATCATACCACAGCCAAGGCTATAGCTGAACAAATTGGCTTAATCGACGATAAGCCGACGAACCAGTCTAATTGGGAGATTGTGAAAGGCGAGGACATCCCCAAACTTACACACCGAGATTGGGACAGGTTGGCCGCAAGGAACAGCATAGTTTTCTCGCGGACGACACCGGAGCAGAAGTTACTGATTGTGGAGGAGATGCAAAAGAGGAAACAAGTCATCGCGATGACAGGCGATGGCGTAAATGACTCGCCGGCGCTGAAGAAAGCAGATATTGGGGTTGGAATGGGATCAGGTAAGGCGGAACACAAAATATGACATCTTACACATAACGTTTTGCTTAGGCTTAATCTGTCAAACAAGATTATTAAATCACACTAATAAAATTCTACAATTTCAGGCAGTGAAGTCGCCAAACAAGCCGCCGATATTATCCTAATGAATGATAACTTCGCATCGATCGTGTCTTCCATTAAAGAAGGTCGACTCATGTTCGAAAACATCAAAAAGCTAATGGCCTATGTCATGCCTCATGCGATCACCGAACTTTGGGGTATTTGGATCTATTACTTGTTCGGGATGCCTGCGGCGACTAACTCGCTGATTGTAAGTTAGAAGCATTAGAAGAGATTGTCGAGGGGCTTAGGCTTAAATCGTTACCAAGTTTACTCCTTATGAAACTTTAGGTGCTGTCTATGGATCTTGGCACGGAAATCCCGCCGGGAATTGCGATGTGTAACGAACCGTTCGAATCCGATATTATGGTAATTTACATTCTAAACGAAACCCTTGTTATACAGTCAACTCGTGATAAGGGTCTTCTAACGAACACGCAGAGATGCCATCAATTGAAACGAAAAAGTATATAAGCTCGACATCCCTTCGTGGTCGTTAGGGGGTCCTTATCGAGAGTTGAATATAGTCGAAAATTTTAGGAACGACCTCCACGTCGACATGGAAAGAACATCATCAGTAAAGCACTTTTGTTCTACACTTATGGCTATCTTGGTTTTCTGCAAGCTATCGCCTGTTTCCTATCTTATTGGTATATTTTCTGGTAAGCCGTCTTTTTGTAAACTGCCGGAAAAAATCATTTTTAGGTCTCATGGAATCAATATTTCCGATCTTTGGATGTCTGCCCTAGATCATTGGAAAGCGGACGGAACCAATTTCACGAGCAATGGCCATACTTTTACGGTGGACGAACAACTTTATATTAACAGACAAGCCATGTCCGCTTGGCAAGTGGGGATGGTTTTCGGACAGGTAAGAGAAAGGGTAGTTCGTATAGAAGAATACAATTTTCAGATGTTCCACTTATTCAGTGCTAGATCTTTGAGAGAGTCCATGTTCAAACATGGCTTTTTCACGAATAAGGTATGTTTTAGGGTGCATTTTGTGTATAAAATGCTAACTTTTTTGTTGTAAATATTTCTAATTTTAGAGTGCCATTATCGCCATCGTCCTCGAGTTTATCATGCTGATGGTCTTCGTCTATGTTCCAGGTTCACCCTTTATTTCGATTTTTTCTCGAAAGGAAACTTTTAGGTATCAATGAATTCCTCGGTGGAGCCCCCGTTCCCGTGTGGTGCTGGGTGATTGTAGCCGTTTATAGTGTTGGAATCTTCTTTTTCAACGAAATTCGAAAATATTGCATCCGGCGCTGGCCGAAGAACCCGATTGTCCGTATTTTTAAGTTCTAATAGAACAAATATTCCGAATTTGTCAAAGCTGCATCTTAATAGTCAAAATGTTGATTTATGCCTTGTCATAATATTTGTATTTGTGAGTCATATTACAGAATAAAATCGAATAATCTCAATGAGCTGGTTAAATTTTCAAAAATTCATAACTTTGTTATTTTTGAACTAAATTGAATGATTCCTCTTTTTATCCAACAGCATTTAGTCTCTAGGTTATCAAGCATCAAAGAATAAATTTTTGAATGCCAATTTCTGCATAAATCGATATTCAAAAAAATAATCTTTTGGTGTCTGATAATCTAGAAACTAAATGCTGTCGAATAAAAAAAGAATAATGAAATTTGGTTCAGAAATAAAAAGTTATTTAAAAAGTAAATTGGGAAGATTAACCTGAACACCCTATAGATCATCCGCCGTCACCATGGCTGCTCTCTCCCAGCGGCTCCCCTTTATATCTATCCGAGAGAGAAATAAAGATAAAGATACTTCTACATTACACTACCTAAGCTACGTCTTACACAATAAAGGACTCGTAATATTCCGGGTAGTGCGAGTTAATAGTAGAGAACTACAATTAAGGCCTTCTTACACATCCCATCCACGCCCAATTTCCTGCCTACACAATTTCTCCATCTTTCAGCTCTTTTCTTTCTACCAGCCTCTTTTTCTCTTCCCTGTATTTGCTCTCTTTACTGATTGTGTACAGTAAAAACCAAATTAGCTACAGTGGTGAACTCAATACTTTATTCTTATCCTGAGAGCAACAAAAGACAATCATTGAAAGAGAATGAGAATCAGATAATAGCAGCTGACTTATATCATTAGAACGAGAGAGTTCTTCAGGGGGCGGAGTCCACTGATTGAGGTGGACCTCGTGTCACGATACCCTTCTGTTTTCTTTTCATGACTGCAAAATGAATCGTCTGGTTCAACTTCTATTTCTGTTTGGATTTACTTGGGCTTCGGATGATTTCGTGACTGTGGATACGAAGTTGGGCACTTTGAAAGGGTTCCGACACAAAATCGACGGGAATCATCAGGCTGATGTGTTCCTTTCCATTCCTTATGCCGAGCCACCGCTTGGGGACCTGAGATTTGAGGTTGGCTTTTCAAATTTTGTTCAATTTTCTTTTTTATCATTTGATATTTATTGTGCTGACCGCACCGAGTTTTGTTCAATTTTTTGAATTTTTGGTACTGATCTTTTGAATTTCTTCACTGATCAACAAACTTTCGCCATTTGCCTCACCCAACGTCATTCCCATATCACTCATCTGATTTATTTTGTTGTTCTCTTTCTCACTGTAACCCCTCGATAGAGAGATGACATCTATGACAAGCCAGAGAGTGCGAGATCGTATTAGGAATGCCTCTCTTTTGTCCGGTAAAGTGAGAAAAAGCTGATTGATTTCGAGTGATGGAAGTTAGTTGTGGAATGCTGTCTGTGTGTTATTTGTTTGCTAGAACACTTGAATCTTTAACAACACTATTGCGCAGGAATAATCAAGAAGAATAATAAAAATAGGAAGAATGAGGAACAACAAAATAAAAACACTAGGGGGAGTTGGGCCCCGTCCCAAGTCAGAGAAGAGAGGGAACAGGCATGAAATAGAATTAACCCGCTCTCAAGATTCGTCATGCAAGTGGAGTGGCGCCAGGGAAGCTTGAATTTAAATTTGAGGACCATCTCAACGGTGCCTAGGCACAACATCATACTCTACCGTGCCTAAAACCCGTCTCTTTCTATCGGACGGGGCAGAACACGGTTGCACTGTTATTGTGCGGAAATTCGCACCCTTTTTTGCCCTATTCTTCAAGACGAAATAAAATCTTCAAAAGATTCGACTATAGACTCAAGTCATAGCGCATTCGCTAGCACCCAAGAAAGCAATCGGCAGGATGAATTTGCAAATTATTTCCTGTGCCTGCATATTTATGCTCAAAATGATTAAGTTACAATTTTTATTTAGCACTTTTTCAGAAGCCTCAACCTCTTGCAAGATGGGAAGGAGTTTTGGATGCGACTCACTTCGGTCCATCCTGCTATCCCCACTCAGCAGAAAATCTCCTGCCTCCCCAGTCCAGCAACTATTCCGAGGACTGCCTCACTCTCAATATCATGCGGCCCTCTCGAATTAACTCGGTTTGTTCCTTTCCTTTATCAAGCTTTGCAGCTTGTAATCCGGCAATTTCATCTTTCAGCAGAGCAATCTGCCTGTATTGGTTTGGGTGCATGGAGGAGGTGTGTAATTTCGTAATTTCTATTGAAACATTCCCAGTTTGAGTGTGTTAATTTATTCCCGTTTCAGGTTACGAGGCCGGGAGTGCTGTTATTTATGGCTACAAAGATCTATCGAACATTTATATTCCGCACGACATTATTGTTGTCACGATTCAGTACAGACTTGGATTTCTAGGTAAAATTTGTTATTTAAATGAAAATAATGCAACTTTTAGGTTTTCTTTCTACCGGCGATGATTCAGCCCCAGGCAATATGGGCTTGTTCGATCAAGCGCTGGCGATCAAGTGAGTCGATTTAATTTTTCAAATCATATTCTACCGACCTTTATTTTTTCTTCTTTCTATAAAAGTGCACAGATTTAAACTCACAAAACTTGACGAGCTTTCCACACGGGGGTTTTCAATGACGGAGATCGCGATGATTATATTAAACAGTATTGCTTTATCATCGTGACCATCTTCATCGAAAACTCGATGTATCGTAAGTTTAGTCAAGATCTGTGAGTTCCGCGGTCTGTGCATTTCTCTTGTACCATTTTTTAAATTTCTTCCATGATATTTCTAAGTTACAAACAAAATCGCGTCGATTCAAATACACATTTAGAACTTTCTATATCTGAAATTCAATTTCTATTGATGGCTATGCTCGTTTTTATTGTAGATGGCTGTATGAGAACATCGAGTCATTTGGTGGTGACAAGTCACAAATCCGTGTGTGGGGTCTCTCTTCTGGCGGTGCCTCTGCCAGTCAACTCTCTATCAGTCCTTACACTAATGGTGGCATTTGGAAAATCATGGAGTGATGTCCATTTCATTGCAGAGTATGTGAATGGTTCATTCGAGATGTCAGGAACAGCCCTCAACAACTGGGCACTCGGAAAAGAGGACGATTTAGTGGCCAACAGCAAACTGCTCGGAATGGAAGTCGGCTGTAGTGAGGACGTCAAGAATTGTCTGAAGAATAAGACAATCGATCAGATGTTCAAGGCTATCACCAAGACTGTGGTGAGTATTTGAAAATTTATTTATCTTTTCGTCGTTTAATGAAAATTTTTGGGTAAATATCAATTTATTCCACTCGATTTTAAGGGAAGGGTTATAGAAAAATAGCATAAACCTATATGCATCCAATTTTGTAAGTTGCATAACATAATGCCAAAACGAATTTCTTATTTCTGTTCGAAAAATTATATTTTTGTAACTACCATCAACATTTTGCATCATCCCTAATCAAAATATCATTTACTGTATCTTTAATACGCCATTATGAACTTGTTCATTGAATTTCAGGGCTACAAAGGCGAAGACGTGGTTCTATTGAAGTTTTCCCCTCGAATTGACGGCGATTTCTTTCCCGCTCATCCTGATATTCTCATAAAGGATGCCAAGCATAAGCCTGTTTCGATCATAGGAGTCGGCGAAAAGGAGGATTCGTTCTTTAGTAAGTCATTCATTTGAAGAATATTTGAATCGCATATCCTTCCTCGCGTTAGAGATTTGAAAGTTTTGCAAAATTTCACAGTGTGGCGAAAGTTTGTAAACGCGACATTTTAGAAACTTGTCTGGTAAAATTTGGCGCACACATTGAATACACTAGAAAACGTAATTCTGCAAAATTTAAGATGGATCTGATCATATTGATCGGTCTAAATTGCCATATAAAACGATAAGCGTTTTCTAAATTTTGCTCGCCACTATTTCATATGCTAATGAACATACTTTTGAGCTATTTTCAATCATGCGAAAATATAGTTTTTTCACTAGAGTTTAGTTTTAGGAGCCAATTTAGTATTCTTCAAGCTCTGATTTTCTTCTTTTCGATTTCAGTTCTTCACGGATTGGCCCCATATATGCACAACATCGCTATTCCGAAGGAAGAATGGCCGAATTTCAATCGACAAAAATTCATCGAAACTATCGAGAAGGTCTTATTTTTACTTCTTTGTTTGAAGGAAAATTTTCTTTCCAGAAAGTCGTTCGCAAGTCAGATTTTGGCAATTCTTCTAGTTTTGTGCGCGATCAAATTGTAGACTTTTATGGAAAAGGAGCGAGGAATGACGATGACTACTTATTTTATTTGAATCAGTACAACATCGTAAGTGGAAAAGCAAGAAATGGACGATAAATTGCAATGTTATTCTAGCTAATGTCTGACCTGCATTTCGCCGTTGGAGCTGTAAGGACGATTCTGAAGAAGGTGGAAGAGGGATGGCCTGTCTATGCTTATTCGTTCGAACACTACAACAAGAAAGTGTTCGAGACTTTGCCAGAACAACTCAGAGGATCTACCCATGCCAATGAGTATGTAATTTTATTCTTTTCATATTTTTTTAAAGAAAGCTTTTCTGGAATATTTATTTTTGGTTTCAACTAGAATTAAGAAATGGCAAAAAGATATTCATCGCATTTTTTCAAGAAAGATATTTCTGATACAGGCTTTTGCAAATTCAGGTATCCGTACATGTTCAATATCTTTATCTTCGGCAAGTACGACATCGATTCAGATCCGCAGGAAGTGGCCGTCAAGAATCTGTTCCGCAACTCTCTCATTTCCTTTGTCAAAAATGGTCGGCCTCAGCCTGGAGCAGACACCGATTGGCCATCTGTAGCTGCTGCTGATTCTGCTAAAGACATTAAATTCATTAGATTCCTGCCTCAACCCAGCATTGGAAAAGGACTTCATCATGGTATGCACATTTTCTGTTTTCAAAAGTTTACTATTCCCAAAATTTTCAGAAGCTTATGACTTTTGGATGAATCTAAAGAAGAAAGTACCATTTGATTTGGTGGAATTTAGGAAGACGTCAGTTAGAGATGAGTGATGACCCTAGAAACTATAAAATACAATAGGTTGAAATTTTTATTTTGTAGCTTCTGCTACCGAAATTTCAATTTTAATGACCGAATTTCCAAACCTTTGATTCACTCTGTAATTTCACAATAGTCTAATTACGGGATTTGATCGATTTTGTGCTCAATAAAGAATAGCTATATAGTAGTTGGAACAAAGCAATAAATTATCGGGTGTTCGGAAAGTCCTGTCCGATATTAACACACTTGTTCAATTATTTTATTTCTGTATTGAAACCTAACTTTAATCAATAATATAATCACCACTATTATCTACAACAGAACCCCAACGAATGAGGAGATCATTGATGCCCTTTGCCCAGAAATTAGGGGCTGCAATTCAAAAAAGTTCAAGATCTCATTTTTTAGACCATGATAATTATTGAAAAATTTCCCAGCCAATAATTTTTTTAGATTGCAAAAAAAGATGATAATTAGAAGGAGCAAGATCAGGGGAATAAGGTGGATGGGTTACCGTTTCTCAACCAAGCGTTTCTAGTTTGTTCTGGGTATTCTTTGCTAAATGGGACCGAGCGTTGATATGAAGCAGATGGACATTCACACGTCCAGACCGATTTTCTCGACTGATTTTGACCAAATTTTCGAGCTGATGAGTGTAGGTGGAGGCTGTGACCGTGGCAGCAATTCGAAGTATAGCATTCCCTCTGAATCCCGCCACCAGCAGAGGAGAATCTTGCGAGGGTGCAGGTCTGACTTCGCCACTGTTGGTGGCTCTGATCCACGTGCAATCCAAAAGGCAGTGCGTATGTTGTTCTCATAGAGGATCCAGCTCTCATCTCTAGTCATTAGATTTTTCAGACTTTACACATCCTTGACCGTAACTTCTATTACTAGTTCCTCCGGCCCCTATATAGTATACCGTAATCATATCCAACTAAAATACTATAACTCTCCCTCTAAAATTCTGAACCTGACATTCACTCTTAAAGCGAGAGACGCGAATTTCACGTATCCAGTTGATAAACCAACAACATCGAAAACTTGAGTGAACAAACATTTATAATTCAAATGGGGGTTTGAAACGAAAAACAATAACAAAAGTGGAGTGTGAAATCGAAGAGATTTTCACTGATAAGGGCTTGATTGGTATGATCAGTGGATAAGGTGACCATATCAGTCGCTCCCCCTTTCAGTGGTCGTCTACTTGTTCTCCTCGGCCTTGTCGTGAGCCCTCTTCTCGCGTTTGCCCTTGTACCTCTTGTCGGCTCGCTCTCGACGCAGCAGGCGGTAGATCTCGACCTTCTGAAAAATGAACTTTCTAAGCTTGGGGACATACAATAAAACTTTTAGAACGAGTCGGGATAAAAGATAAAATATGATTTTTCATTATGATGATTCAAGAAATTATCTTGAAAGATATAGATAAGCTAGAGATTTCCTATACAACTAATTTAGATTTCATAGATCCGAAGAATAAGCTTGAGATAGATTTAAAAATTTTTCGAATATAAAATAGAATTTCGTATATCCGAGAATTAAGCTCTGAATATTTATATCCCACCTTCTCAGCATCGGTGACAGGTCTGGCGGCTTCGAAGGTGCGCGTTTTCTGCAGAGGCAGGACGACACCGGACAGTTGGGCGGCCACCTTGAGCTCTTCCGGCTGAAAAACATTCCAATTTGCAACATTTTTTCAAACATTCTAGAATTTTGTGAGCTCTTCGGAAAGATTCGAGATTCTGGGCTTTTGTTGATTTTCAGAAAATTGGATGGATTTTCACAAGTTTTTCTTTCAATTTTAGAAAGATGTGCAAAATTTTGAAAGGTCGATGTATTTCTCAAAGGTTGACATATTTTTAGAAAGGGGGAATAGCTTTTTAAAATTTCGAAAATCTCACATTAGCGTCTCCCTTCTTGGGCTTGCTGGCCTTTCGCGGGAACAGGATCAGCTTCGATTTGTACTCCTTCAGACGCTCCACGTTGGACTGAAAATGTTGAAATTGTCTGATACGTTTCAAAAATTTCAAGGCTAAACGAAAATTAAATAAATTTTCGTAAATATCTAATTACTCGAAAATATACGTTTCGAAACCAACATCTTTTTCAAGTTCACTATCTAGAAGTCCAACATAGCCAACTTTTCGAAATATCTTTCGTAAAATTCACAGAAATCGAAATCTTTTCTAAACTTTATCAAATCCCGGATCTAGAGAACATTACAAAATTCTCGTTGGAACTTTTTCAAATTTTCAAAATCTATTTCCAAGGCTTACATTGAGTCCCTCGAGGGATCTGTTGGTCCTCCTGTAGTCGACGGAGATGCCGATGGTCTTTGCCTCGCGCTTGCCGATGCCTGCCGCGCGGAGCTCCTGCAGCGAGAAGCCGCGACCAAGACGGACGCGCTGGTTGTAGCGCTGGCCGGGGCAGCGGACCACAGGTCTGGAAACTATTTTTTTTTTTAATTTTCAAGCTAGTAGAAGATATTTTGTAAGTTTAAAAATTCTCCTAATCCAACTCAGAAAGTCAACGAAATGATTTGAGAATAAGTTCTTTTCATCAGCTAAAATATTCAAACGTTGAATGAATTCAAATGGGGTTTTCAGTAAGTTTCAAAATATCGAGAATTTTCACTAGGGAAATTGAGACAAATGAAAACAAATTATCGAGTTCTCAATTTCTGAGCCGAAAATCTTACAACTGTTCAAATTTTTCGAATCTTTTCACAGGGAAAATAAAAAAGGATCGCATCAAGATTTGAGGTGATTTTTTTTTTAATTTTCGAATTTTTCCGAAATACCACACCTGACGGCTCCGGCGACGGGTCTTGGTGCGACGGAAGCTGCCTTCTTGATGCGGTTGTTTCTGCGGCGCAGCTTGCGACCCGGCTGAAAATCGAGTTTTCAAGTTTCTTTTTTTTTCAAAAACTTGTTCTAAAATTTCAATTTCATCTTCATGTTTTCAATTGTAAAAATATCAAAGTCCAATTAAAGCGGTACCAAATGCCATAAACTTTGGCACCAAAATCTACGGAAAAAGGTATCAAGGACACATCAAAATGACTAATTTTTGATACCTGATTGAACCAGGTCTTGACGCGTCTCGCCCAGTGCTTGCGGAAGTGCGCATTGGGGAGCATCTGATTGCCTCGGATCGCCATTTTTGGTGCTGACTTGGGAGGGGCCTTTCACAATCAACCAAATAAACGAACTACCCTGAAAATCAAATATTCAATTTGTTAATTAACTGGGCAATTAATAGCGGTAACTAACTCAAATTTGGAGATTTAATTAGTCAATTCTCGAAAGAAGCAAGGAAATGGGCAAGATGGTAGACAAGAATGAAAAACGATCTGGAAAAGTCTATGAGACACTTGATAGTTTTAAATTGAGCTAATTGGAGGGTAATTAACAGATAATTGTCGAGTAATTAGCTCAGAAAATCGAGAGAAATTGAAAGGAGTTTTCAAATGGAATTTCAAAGTTTAAGGCAAATCTTAAGGGGAATTTCTGGAAAATCAAAGGGATAAGGGCTATCTGTGATAGGACCAGATTTTCCTAGATATTTTCTGATAAGAAAATGATAAGAAAAGCGAATTTATCGAGGGAAAAACCAGAAAATCGAAGGATTTTAGGCTGGTCGAAATAAAGAATCAGCGATGTCCTGCGTTTATCGCGTAACGCAAGCGAAAAAGAGACAGGCGAAAATTAAAGAAAAGGCAGTACGGGTGGGTGATTTTTAGATTCTCGGTTTCTTTTAATTTTTCTGCCTTTTTTGAAAAATTTTCGAAATTGATAAATTATGATAAGTCTAAATATGCGTACACTGAGGAAATTGTACCCAAAAGAGAAAATTCTACATAAAAATGTCATAATTCATGAGAAAAGGCAAATATGGAAATTCCGTGTCAAATTGGATAGAAAAAACATTTAGGGATGATTATTCTTTTCACAACTCAATGAGCTCGTTCGAATGAGCCTATTTTCGACTTGAAACTCGATTCTCCCAAGGTCATTAATCATTTTATAAAACTTTCTTTCGATTTCGATGTTTTCGCGGTCCATTTGAATTCATTTTTCGGCAAAAGCAGAAAATTAAAAAGAAGAAGATGTTTGGAAACCACAAGGGGTCATATTTTCTTGTAATTATATGTGCTTCTAAACTTTCGCTTTTTCCAGAGCAAGAAAATGCTTGAAATGATCGAATATCAGGGATAAAATATCGAAACTGATAGGGGAGATAGTTTTTCCGGGTTAAACGGTGATTTCCCGGTTCGTTAACTTTTCCTCCTTTGTTTGTTTGCGCCCCCGTCGTTCAAGAGCCTTCGTGTCTGGCCCTGTGTGCGTTCGCGTTATTTTTACCCAATGCGTTTCACGAAAATTGCGGGTGTAAACGACGCGCACATTCGATTTCTCTAGTCAGCTGTTAGTAGTATTAGTACGCTGCCGTTCACGTGATATCAAATTATCGCTCTTTTCCCAAATTATATTCGACTTTTTCTTTCCAATATATTTTACACTTTACCGTCCTGGTTTAGAGCGAGGATAAATTCATTTTTTCTGAACTTTTATTTTTACAGAACTCTAAAAAATCAATTTCCGAGAATTTCATTTTTTGAGGTTTTTTGACGAATTTTGAGATACTCGATTTTTATCAGGTCAAATTTCACTTATCGATTTTACTGAAGTTTGATTTGATAAACTTGTTCTTGACTTGTCTTTCCTGCGTACCTCGAGTATCCCTTGAATTAGTGGTGCGTCGTGTCACACGCCCATAAAATATCTCGTCCCATGTTAAAAAATAGGCGAGAAAAACGGGCTGGAATATTCGAAGATTTTATCGTTTCGTACTTCTCCTTTAAAAATGCATATCATAGCGATTTTCATCCTCAGTTTGCACTTTTTAGATGTCTTTACAATTTTTCCACCCCATTCTTTGCGCGTTCAGTGACTCTTTATTTATGACGACCATTCGAAGAAACTTTCAATTTATCATCACTTTTTATAATTTGGAGACTCGAAGATCTTGATTTAAAAAAAAAAATAAAACCCTGGTATAAGTTTCAAAATGCCTCATACTTTCATGCCTTTTATTTGTCATGATTTTCCATTTCTCTACCTTGATAGGTTTACGCTACTTTTCCATTTTCTAAATTCCGCATCTTTTTGAATTTTTAACCAGTCAAATATCCTCCTTTTAGATTTCGTAAGTTTCTGTAAGATTTCAAAATTCGTCCATTTTCAGATGCTGCACCATTGGAGAGGCATCTATTGATTTTTTCCTCGAGTTTTCCAACTACCTTCTAAAAGTCCATCATGGACTCTTTCCACGTCTTCTACGTCAATAAAGGCCTGCTTCTGTTGATCGAATTGCCTGTAAGACTTCTCTAATTCCATTTTAAAGTATAGATCATAAAAAAACTGACTGAAATATTTTTTTCAGAATCAGACTGACACCAAATTCGAGTTCCTCTGCAAGAAGATCCACGAAGCGACCGGCGTCAGGACGTCGGACCAGGTTCGGTGAAAAAACTGAAAAATAGTCTGAAAAATCTAAAATTAGTGGAATTTCTTAGAATTTAAACTGAAACTGAAGGGAAAATTTGAAAATCGGGAACATGTAAAAAGATCTACATTTTCAAAAAAAAAAGATTTTTATCATTTTTCCAGGTGCTGCTCATTTCGAACGGCGAGGCTATTGACCAAGACAAACGGGTTTCCAACTATGCGAGTATCGGTTGGCTTTTATTTTATTTTTCAAAAATATCAAAGTTATCGATTTTTCTTGATTATTTTGAGACTTCTTGAAACATATTCAAAAGTTGTCAATATCGTTTGATTATTGAAATTTTCAAAACCTAACTCAACTTCCCCCGTCAAAATTTTTATTCTGTAATGTTTTTATCGGACTTTTGAAATCTTACTTAGCATTCTTCTTCTAAGTTTTTCTTGCTTCAGGCAACAGCGCGAGTCCGCTGTACCTGTTCCAGAAGACGAGCTCGCGTCACGAGCGCGACGAGATGAGCACAAGTCAGGAGATCAACCACCTCTCGCAGATCATCGACAACGCCATCGATCAGGTTAGGATTACGGCAGATTGACATGAAGGAATTCTGAATCCTATGCCTAGAAATGTAAAAGTGTGCTCTTGGACATTTCTGCAGAAAATCTTGATTCCCATAACTTAGTCTACAAAAATAAGTTTATAATCCCTTCTGAATTTTACATCCTTATAGTTTGATCCGATGATTCAACTCAACGCCGAGTTTCTATAGAAAATCCGAAAAATCAGCTTCTGAAAGCCAATATTCTAATTTTGCAGGCAGACTTGCTGGTATCGAGCTCGGATGTGCAGGCCATCTACACAACTCTGCCGGAGAAGGCCAGAGGCTGTAAGAAGGCGGCTAGCAACGTGATGCAGACATGCGCCAGACTGGTTTTCGAGCAACAACTACTCAATCAGGTTGGTTTGATTTTAAGATTAGAAATAGTAACATTGGAATCCATTTTAAAAAGGGTTGATTTGAGTTTAACTGAAACATAGGAAAAAGGACACAGTTGGAATATAAATATTTTCAGGGCTGGCTCGCATTGATCAGCAACATGGACGGGTCGATTTTGAAGCTCCGAAAAAGGGCCGCTAGATTTCAGTCTCATCTCGACAAGGTAATTAACTCGACTTACTTATATTAATTGGCCCAATTATCTCGACAATGATGACTTTTAGGTCGCTCAGCAAAATGAGAAGGCCAACACTCTGTTGCAGGGATTCGACAAAGTCATGGAGCAGCTTAGGAAGGTAGAATTTGAAAAATGTTTTTGATAAGTTTCAGGATTTGTAGATTAATTTTTGAAAACCAGTTCGTTTGTTATTTCTTTCGAATTTACTTTATTTAAAACTTCGATGATTTTCAAGAAAATAACCATTTTTTTAATTTTATGAAAATGACAATTTGGAAAGTTTTCTAGAAGATCTTAATTTTCCAAATCTGCAGATCAAAGTGCCAGTCTCTCTTCTGGCCCACGCTCAGGGAAAGTCGGACACCAGCCAGCTTCAGGAGCAGACTCTCTATGAGTGGATTTCTGCGGTCGACAGAGACCATTCCCTCGAAGAGCTCATAGATGAAGTCAGGCAGCAGTTTAGCAAGGTTAGGAAATTTTTTGATTTAAAATAAGAATCAGGGTGCAAATTTGATACTCGATGTGGTATAAGAGCGAGAAAAGCAGAAAACGAAATAGTATAGGGGATATAGAGTGCAAAAGAAATGCGAAGGAGGGGAGAGAAAGACCCGATCGGGTTTTATTCGGATCCAAATTTGCAACCCTGATAGGAACAGCAGTATGGGGGCGGTTTTTGAAAAAAAAGTTGCTGTTTCAGTTCTCCGAAATTGACGCTAATACGACTTTGCAAGAAATCAACGCAGTTGTTCAACAATCAAAAAATGCCGAGTTCCGGGAAATCAAAGGCATCAACAAACGGCTCACTCAGCTGGATAATTCTCTACTAAATGCGGAAAGTAAGGGTTTATTGATGACTTAGAAAAAACATAAGACGATAACAAGAGACGACGAAATAGTATTGGTAAAGAACACATACAAGACTTCCCCTCCACCCTACCTTATATACTATTTCGCATATCTTGTCATCTTGTTTTTTCAGATTATCGAATTTGTTTGTTCACGTTTTTGACATTGATTATCTTTCAGAATTCTCATACTACTTCTATTCGTTGTTTTTTTCCTTTCTAAGTTCGAATATTTGAATTTTCAGAAATCCAACAATCCATCGAGGAGAGCGTTCATAACGTTGAGAAAAAGCCGGAGAAACTCGACGCAAATTCGCTGCAGGTATTTAAAAATTGTTTTTTTTTTTTAATTTGATCTAACATTAGTGAACTCAATGATATATTTTTGAAAGAAAAACTATAAAGGAACTATTTGAAGCATATTTTTTCTTTATTCACTGTAGATAAAATATTGTATTTGCTTTTTATTACGAACTGAGCAGTGGCGAATTTTGAAAGAAAAACTATAAAGAGATCAGACGCTGGGACGTTTTCCACCGCAAATAGCTCCCTTATGTGGGGCGTGAATTATTCCAGTCAGTTTTGCATTACCGTCCTTAATAATGGAACGAGAGATAATGATGAACGAATTTTTGCGGTAGAAAACGTTCCCAACGTCTGCAAAAAGACTGTTGAAACATCATTTTTTCAGGAACTAGTCGCCGACCACAAGCATCACATGCAGTCGATTTTCAAGCATCTGAGAGATCTGCTCGATTTGGCCAAGGTCTTTCACAATTCCAAATCAGGTAATTTCATAATTTTTGGATATTTAAAGACATTTTCTTCAATTTGCTATTTCAAGGAAATTGACATAAATTTTGAATAGTTTTTTTTTCTAATTCTACGAAAATTTCTAGAGATTTCGCGAGCATCTGTAGGGATGTATAAATTTTACACGTTTCAAAGAAATCTCGAATTTTTCCATAAATTGCCCTATTCTGTAACATTTTCATTAATGTTTCAGAAGTCTTTTCTAAAGGATTTTTTTTATTTCCAGAAGTTTTGACCAACGTGCGAACTCGTCTAGGCGGTTGGGTAGTGGGAGCCTACGAAAAGCTGAACTCGGTTCATCTTGAAATGCTCGTGTTCGAGGAGAAGCTCAACGGACTAAAAGCCCGACTCGATTTGGTTCAGCAGATCAAGGTTGGCAAACATCTCTATTAAATTATTTGAAATTTCAATCAAAGTGTACTGTTCTGTGCCCGGTTCGACGAAACTCTAGGAACCTCGCAACGGAAACAAGGTTCCTAGGCGAAGGTTTCGAACGGTTCCGAGAGTTTCCTGGATCTCAAAATTCGATTTTTACTTGAGATAAACGGATCTTTGCAGGAGGCCCCGGTCGTTTACGCAACTGCAGTCTGTGAAGTGATACGAAGATCGACGTTTCAGAAGGAATTCACCGCTTGGCATCTGGTAAAGAGCAGATATGTTGGGGCGCTTTCCACCGCAAAAATTCATCGTCACTATTAGGGATAGTAATGTAAAGCTGACTGGAATAATTCACATAGCATAAAGGAGATATTTGCGGTGGAAAACGTTTCAATATTTGGTGAAAGAGGAAAAAGTTACTTTCTTTTAGGATTAAGAATGAATTACACTAGCTTTTTTCTTCGAATTTTAGCGGACTATTTTTTGCTATATATTTTGATTTTCTTCAGATTCACTCCGAAAAGTGCGGAAATTTGACGACGGAAGAGACGACGATACGCTCGACTTTCGCCGAAAAATTGGAGCGCCACTTTCTGAGGGTTCTTTTCAATGGTTCGATTTGCAAAATATATTTTTGACTGCAGAAGAAAAACTTGCAGAATTTGAATTCGTAAATTTGTTCATCAGGGAAATGTTTGGAACGTATTCAATGTTTTTCAGGAATGTTCGACGAATTGCCGACATTCTACGTGAAAAATCTCACCAAATTCGATCAGGCCATACCCCCACTGACGAATGAATATCTGACCAGTCTGAGAAAGGCGGGATTTTATCTTGTTTAAAAAAAGCGGTCTCTTATATTCTTTACCCCTAAATTATCCTTATCCTCTTGTAGCTTTTAGCTTCTTTTCTGCAAAATAGTAAGGGGAATAGAAAAAAGCGGGGTAAAAACCAAGAGGATAAGAATAAACTTAGGGTAACTAATATAAGAGGCTAAAAAACTCCAATTTAGAGTTATTTATTGAAAAAATGTCAATTTTTAATATTTTAGGAGAAGTCAGAGAGGCTAATTGCTAATTGCAAAAATCAAAGTTTACCTTCATTCATTGCATTGCCTTGTATCTTATTTCAAGCATTTTTTATTTTTAAAATTTGAATAGTTTCAGTGTGCCCAAGATCTGGAAGAATTCCTGCGAGTAACCTGCCCTCAAGTGCTTTCCCGATTGGCGACACGGGATGCGTCCAGCCCTCCCTATTTGGCACAGATGAAAAGGGAGGAGAGCTTCTTCACGCCAGGTAGAAATGACACAGGCACTTTGGAGATTATGTTCATTTTTGAAAGTTGAATCAAATTGATTATAAACGATTGGGTGTTTCTGAAAAATTCTTTAAAAAGAGTTTTTGTAACATATCTTTCATTTGATACTTGTTGAATGATAGCATTTTGAACTTGAATATTTTTTCTAACGCGCTAACGACTTCAGGATCCCATCAAAATTCGTAACTTGATTATATCTTCTCGTGAAACGTATCCAAATGTTTAAAACCTGACAATCATAGAAACACGTTACAACGTCTGATGTTTAATTTCAGATCCAATAAACAACATCGCCAAATTGAACAATCGATTTCCGAGCAGCAATTGGCTGAGGTAAAAATCCAACTTTCAAGGAAAAATATGTTTCAAAATATTTCAAATATTAATACTGGTTCGCTCTTTTGTAACGCTAATTAACTAAAATAGAATATTTCATTTTTTGAGTGAAGCCGGAGTAGATGAAGAATTTCATATTATTTACTTACTTTTGAAAATGATCTGCTAAAATGGACAATTAATAAAAGTACTACGGCAAAATAAAGCGTGCGTTTTAGAAATTCAGAAATTATTTCATTCACTTTTGCCGTATTACTTGTATTAATTATCCTAAAATGGAACGTTGTTTAGTGAGGACGGGATCGATTATTCGCCGGGAGGTGCACCGACTCTACTAATGGCCCAATCACCACCAACCAGCAGCAGTCAAGGCATTCCCACTGCACCCAGTCTCCATTATTTGCCTATTTTGGTGAGCTTTACCATTTTTGTTGAATTTTTGAAATGGGTTTAAAAGTGTTATCAGTGAAATACTTGAAATCGTCAGGGTTGCAAATTTGATACCCGACATGATATAAGAGGTAGAAAATGACTAAATAGCATAGAGGATACCGAGTACAGAAGAGACGCGAACGAGGGACAGAAAGACCCGATCGGGTTTTATTCAATATTAAGTCTTGTTCTTTAATATCGTTGGTTAGAAAGAAAGTTGATATGCATGCAGCAATTAGAAATCAAATTTGGGAGCGAAATAATGAGTCTCATAGGAGAGAAGCGAGAGACGAATGGCGTAATTTTTGAATATCTACGCCGTTCTCTCCAATCAATAATAATATGTATCGACACTTGCCGGAGATAAATATTTTCAGAAATTTGAAATTATTCAATTTTTCAGGATGACTCCAACGTGCGGACCCTCGCCGCTTCATCGTCTCTAGCGAAAAGCGCTCCCATCCAGATACCATCCAATTTCGTGGCGACCAACACTCGTCAGGTAAGGATTTTAGGTCTTGGCTGCGAGTACATTGTTATCAAGCTCTATTCTCTCCTTTTTCTTTCGCTTCCCACTATATTTGCTTTGATAACTTTGTACTCACAGCCTTAAAATTTCCGGACTTTCTAAAAAATCTATGTCTATGCAATAATAACTAGATCAATTATTTACATTTGGAGATACGAGTTCTCGAAACATAGTCATTCAATTTTTTCGAATATTTATTTGAAGTTTGGTTTTCGGCTAGTAAAAACTATCAAATATTTTAAATTCGTCTTGAAGATATTCATTTTTGAAGCACATATTTGCCATTTTTTCTAATTAACCAATACTCTTTCTTCATCTTTCAAACTACGATAATAGCTTAGAAGATTTCTTACAATTAGCTACCCTAATGATCTCGATTTAACCACGCTAATTAAGATGTCGGAAAAGTCGTCGCAGTTCTCGACGCCTGAAGACCATTTCCACCCTGGCGAGGGAACGTCGTCTGGAAATCGACGCATCGATAACAGCGATGAGGGGGTAATTTTCATAGCTACAAAAAGCGAGCAGCGACTAGAGGAAGAAGAGGAGGACGGGGTGCGCTCCGTGAGCAGTCCCGACAAGGTACAAAGAATAGAGTAGAATGAATGGATTGATAGTGTAGAGGTGGTGACATCGTTGGATATCAGGAATGAGTTTTTGGTAAAAAATATTTATTTTGAAATTTTTCCTTATTATATTTGTGGAAGTTCATTATAGAACAAACTTATGTTGATAGGATAGAAAGCTGAATTTTTCCGAAAGCCACTTTCTGCAGTAATTCTAAATTTCTTTGGAAAAAGTGATATCTAATGATAGAGTAGAAAAAGCATAATAATGTGTGAGATCTGTGTTAACATAGAGTGATAGATTAAAAACTGCACGTAGAGGGAGCAATTCATTAGATTTGTACAGGCGTTAAAGTTTTGCACACCTCCCATGTTAAACATAACAGTGAGAAGAAAAGATGAGTGTTTTTATCGCTTTTCTTCTCGTTGTCTCTGTCACCGCGCGCTCCCATGCTGTTTTGCCTTTCTTCTCGCTGTGTCGTGTTTAGCATGGGAGCGTCGAAAGCTTTAAGACTTGGATTTATATGAACCTAGCTAAAATTGGCGAATTTCAGCAGTTCCCCCTTGATGACTTGCAATCGAGGTCCCAACAATCTATGGAGCATTTGAAGCCCATCCTCTATGAAGTGCTCCATCTTTCCAAGGTTGGTATTCTTTAATTAACTATTTTGAATTCTATTTTTAAAATTTGTTTAATTTCAGGGACTTCTGGACATAAGAGCCGAAGTAGCGAATAACGTCGAAAAATTCAAGGATGATTTCCAGGTTATTTTTTGTTTTATAAAAGATGGATAGCAAATGATGGGAGCATTAAAATTTTTTGAATACTATCTGATTTGGAAATTTTGGAAACTTATCAAATTTATAAACACGTTGAGACGTTTTCCATCGTAAACATTCGGTGATTATCATTTCTCGTCTCATGATTAAGGACAGTAATTGCAAAACTGATTCGAATAATTTACATCGCACAAGGGATATTTGCGATGGAAAACGTCTCCGACGTCTGCTTTGGATGTTTAAATGTATCAATTTTGTTTTTCAGAAAATTCTCAAATTCTCCTCGACGGATCTCCAAGAACGTGTCCAGATTCTCAACGATGCTCATTCGAAGGAGGTTCAGGGGTTGAGGGATGAAATTGAGGTTATTTTTTTAAAAAATTTTAAGCTTGTTCATCTGTTCTGAGAGATAACAAATAGTTGAATATTGCTATCAGAGCTGGACGTAATTTTCGGGTGAGAAAGCGTGCCTCTTTCTCTTCTCCACGGGCACATTCCTTTCTTTCTCTACTTCTGCTTCCATATTTCCCAGAAATTAGATGGACGAGAAAAATGAGAAGGAAAGAAAACGCGTGTGAAGTAGAGAAAGAGGCACTCTCTCACCCAAAAATTTGCGTTCAGCCCTGATTGCTATGTTCAGCCGAATGAAAATAGTCCATTCAAAGGTCGATATCCTTTTTAAAATTTAAATTTTCAGAACCTGAAAACCTCGAACGAAGAAAAAGACCGGGAGTTGGTTGATTTGCGAAAAGAATTCGAAACCCATAAAAGTCTCGCCGAAAGCAAGAGCTCCGAGGAGGGGGAGGAGATTCAGAGGTCAAATTTTTTCATTTTTTTCTTAAATTTCAAATTTGCGAAGATGAACACGTTATTTGTTGCGTTAATTATAACACCTTGATACTCCAGAACGCACGACATTTGAAATGTTCTTTCATTTATGAAATTTTTAAACATATCAAAAATAGAATTTTTCAGGCTGAAAGAAGAGAACTCCCAATTGGAGGCGAAAGTGAAGGAAGTGGAAAAAGAGGTCTTCAAGAAGCTCACCATCGAATACGAGCTGAGGGCTGAGATGCTCAGAAGCGAGCACGACGAAAGCATTGAGGTAACCAGACGTTGCAACGTTTTCGAACCGCGTGAAATGAGATAGTGCATATTTTCAAGAGACAAAAAGAAGGCGGCATCCTTTTTCTCCCTTTCTCTCGATAGGCACTCTATCTCGTTTCATGCGGTTAACCGCGGTTCGAAAACGTCCCAAGTCTAAAGATCGAAAGACAATACATTGATAATTGATAGCTCTAAAGTTTTATGATAAATTTTGCAACTTATGGTCCGTTCAGACTTAGTTGCAAGTTGCATTGGCAACTAACATCTGAACGCTCCTATCATCTTTTCTTCATTTTCCTGAAACTTTTATATTTGATATGTTATACAGAAAATAGAATATTCCCAAAATCTTTGAGATAGATAATACAGCTTTGTCTTTCATTAAAAGAACTAGAAAAATAATGAAATTGAAGAAAAATTCAAACTCTTTGAATTCCAGACTAAAGAGGAGGAATTACGAGAGTTACGAAAGCAGCTCCAAAGACGAGACTCGGAAATCGCTAAACTGAAGCAGAACCCCGACAGCGAGGAAAGCCGCAAGAACGTGGCTACCGAAATTAGGGCTGAATTGGAGAAGGAATTCAAGGTCTGCTTTTATGGATGTTTTTTTCTGATTCTGTTTTCTTTCCAACTTTATATTTTTTCCTGCAAAGAATTCAAATGCTGAATCTTCAATTAGGAACTCTTATCGAAATTTTGAAGACAAATAATACAAAAATTTGAATACTTCAGTCCCGAATCGACCTGATCACGAAGGGCGTCGAGCAGAAGAAAGAGGAAGCGGTGGCGAGGCACAGAAAGGAAATGGAATACGAGTTGAGGAAAGGACTGACGGAAATGGTGAGCTTTTCTATTTTTCGAAACATACAATAAGTTTGGCTTTGAACGCAAAGAACAATAACTACAATAATTTATGCAAAGATAACGATTGGAAACCCATTTTAGCTATCGAAAATCTTATATAATCCATGATAAAATTTGTTGAGACTTGTGAAAATGATCATCTACTTTTCAGCAACGCTCCTTGAAATGGTTGACGTTTGAAAGAGACGAGCTGCGCGAAGCCGTTGGGGATGAGAAGTCGAATTTGTTGAACGAAGAAATCCAGAAGAAAATTCTTCAAGAGGAAGGCTCACAAAGTAAGAATTTTCTAAATTAAAAAAGAACTTTTTTCAATTTCTATTCTGGTAATCACACAATTTTTGATGTTTCCTCTTTATTTTTAGAAAATTCCGAATTTTTATGAAATTCGACCTTTCAGTGTCTGTCTATGGAAACCACACATCAACTCAAACCGACCCTCTCGAAACGCCGAAACCGAGCTTCTGGCCTTCAGCTATGTCTGGTAGATTTTTGCTAGTTTTAGAATTTTCACGAAACTTCTAAACGGAGTATTTCAGTAAAATCATCTTTGAGCCTATTCTGAATCAAGGTTTTTCTAATCGAATGATGTTTTTTCCTCTAGTAAAATGAACTATCAAGGTTGAATTTAATGAGTTTAACATCAACTATTTCGAAAAATATTTTTTATAAAATATCGATTTTTATAAATGTTCAACGTTTTTGATATTCCAGGCTCAATGATGACCTCCCAACTGAACCCCGTCCAGTCGATGATGCAGAGTCACTATGGGGAAATGAAGGACAGCGCAATCGAGTTCGACAGTACTCAGGCAAGAGGAAAGGAGGAACAAACTGAACGAGACAGGTCGGATTTTTTTAGAAACATCCTAATTTTTGTTATTTGAAAGTCAAATTTCAGAGCCCAAAGCGTAATGACTGTGGACGTGGCCGCCGAAAGGCGAGAAGCCAAAACGCAGACCAAAATGACGATGCACACTATGCAGGTAGTAGTCTTTCAGGCTTTATTATTCTTTTGAAAAGTAATAAATGGAGGAGGAGTAAATATTACGGAATCTTATTATTTCAGTTTTTACTATTACTGCTATCCTTTTTAAATTGTTAGAGAAAGAGGTGTTCTCGCAATCGGAATTTTCCACCTAGTCCTGGTAGTAAGAGAAAGAAGGAAAAGAGTACAAAGAACCATTTTGGGTGCTATTCCAATTTTATCTTGTTTTTTGCCAGACTATGGTTGCCGTAGAGGAAATCAGTGAGGGCTCGACGGTGCTGGTGATTTGGGACGAGCGACATAATGCCTACATTTTGTTCAGGTAGAATTTAAAATATTTCCACAAGTTATAGAGCTGAAGTGAATTTCAGTGTAATATGGTATCACTAGACTTTTATATGAAAACAAAAATGTTTTTAAAAATCTGATAATTTGAAAGAAAATTGAAATTTTGATACAGAATTGCTCATTGACTGATGATATCACTTAGAATATTAAAAAAAAAAAAAGAAACGTTTAAAAATAAATGATAATAAGGATGAATTATTTGAGCAACTCGCCCTACATGCACTTCGTGAAGGACTCTTCTGTGCGCAGGCTCGGTCTAACGCCTTCCACTGCAACCGGGCAGAGAAGGAATTGGATCGTCGGCCGAGTCGCTCAAATCGAGATGTGTATCGTCAAGAAACCGCAGAACAGGTATGTTTCAGAGACACGTTGGGGACGTTTTCCACCGCAAAAGTTCGTCGTCATTATTAAGGATAGTAATTGCAAAGCTGATTGTAATGATTCACACTGCATAGGGATATTTGCGGTGGAAAACGTCATAACGTCTGTTTATGAATTTGATAAGTTCCAAAATTTCCAAATCAAACATGAGATTTTCTTTCTTCAATTTGTCTAGAGAAAGTTAAATTCAAAAAAATAATTTTTCTTAATTATTTTTTTGTAGTTTTTACTCCATTTTCTGGAAATAAAAAGGGGTAGAGGAAAGGGAGCGGAATGCAAAAGGCTAAGGGTAACTTAGGGGTGAAAACTATAAGAGGTGAAAAACGATATTTCAGGTACAATCTGCCTGTGAACACCCGCATGTGTCGAGTTGCCGTGGATGCCATCCCCATGGCCAGTCCATCAACCAAATCCAAAACCGGTCAACCTGCGGCACAACCACCTGCTACTGTAACCCCGACCTCCCCTCAGTCAGACAACCCACAGGACACTCCGACGACGTCTGAGGCCTAAATCCGAGATACACTTGAAATATGCTATTTTCAACAAACAACGGCTTTGAAAAGTAGTTGCGCATCGTAGCGTTGTTGCATACGAAACGGGGCTGGTCAAAGACTAAAATTAAACGAAAAAAAAATCAAAGTTAAAGACAAAGCTTGGTCCAGCTCTGGTACGAAATAGTGTAGGCTTTGTTAGGGAAAACATTCTCTATCTTTATACTATTTCGTATGCAACGATGCAACTAGTGCACCTACTTTTTCAGACTGTCTTTTTAAACTACCTTGAAATCTCGATTAAGATCCATGGTCTTCAATTCGAGATTTTACGGTAGTCCATTTAATTCTGTCGTATTTTCTAAAATTTAATCCCCGGGATCTTTCATTTTTAATTTTTTTTTGGGAGGGAGGGGACTTCTATTTTTAGAAGATACGGTACATGAAATATTTCAAGTTTTTTGCTCAAACTGGTTTTTTCATCATCATGAGGTTTTTGTACAAATAGATACTATTATCATTTTTCTCCTCGGAATCTTTTGAGAAATGCTTTTGATTTGACAGCTACAAAAGTGCTTTATTTAAATTTTGAACATTAATGTATTTTCCTGTATATACGGACATTGTATAAGCCAACGCGCCTTGTATGTTGGGCTCCTCTTTACATTTGCCTCAGAATTCATTTTGATATAGTCACTTATTCGTAAGCGCCATGATATTTCTAGAATGTCTATCTTTGAAAATATCATGATTTACCAAATTCTTCATTGATATCAGACCTAAGCAGCGCTTAAGCCAGGGGATGTTCCGCTAAAATATTTTTGCGTTCCCCATATGGTTATTGTTGATTCCCAAATCTGAGAGGTGTGCAAAGTGGTGCACAGTTATTTTTGCTGTTTAGAAAATCGAGAAATAACACGCGAAAAGCAAAGAGACTGGCCCAAAATCCATTCTTTCATTCTGCTTAAGTCTGATCTTCATTGAAGTTCAAATTTTGAAGTGATTCTTTGCGTGTAGGTATGATTTAGGACGGACTTTCGAAGTCTGTGTCATTGAAAATTATCAATTCTATTCCCACTCGAACTAATTTTCTTTCCAAGTTTTCTTTCAAAAAATTACATTTCTCGCATTGGTTCCTATTTTATACTCAACTCATATTAGAAAAGGTTAGCAAAATTGTGGTTAGTCTAAGACTTTAATTCAGTATGATTTTCGTGTGATACATTTGTGTCTATTCATTGATTTTTTTTGGAAAGAATCGATTTTTTAATCATTTTTTTTAGGAACTAACCCCTTTTCTCGTTATTTTTATTTGCATTGTTGATGTTGTGATCTTTGATGGGACAATAAACATCGAAAATTCGAAAAAAAAAACAATCAAGAATTCTGAAAAATGTCAAAGTTGAAATCGTTGATCAAAATACCTTCATTCGTTATTTGAAAATGAATAAAATACAGTATCCGTTAGATAATTCAAATACTGTAGATTTTGGAGTTTAAAGGATCAGATATACACGCTTTGTACAATACAGTAATTGAGAGTCTTCTCGATTTTCCAAAATTTGAAAAGTTGACGACAATGCTTGGAAATCGAGAAATCAAAAATATTGAGATGCCTTGAAAATTCGAGTTAAGCAATAACGATATCTCTTTTCACACGATGAGGGATAGGGCTCCAAATCGGCGCGGATACTTGAAAGCCATTTTTGAACTTTAAATATTCTGCTGCCGTCTACGTTGTTGTTGTGCGATAAAGTCCTCACCTCCGCCAGTGGCTTTCTAAAATTTGGAAAACCGATAAGAGAATTTGTTAAAAACTTTTACCTCGTTATTTTTCCAAGCCAAAAATTTTAAGTAACAGTCGAACCCATATGCGCACATGCATCCGAACGCGAAGAACTATAATTAATTTAATTAGGGCACTTAAGCGATAATTATCCCAATTAACTTACCGATGCGATGGCCCATCCTAGAGTGGCCGAATATTTCGTGGCCACCACCGCCAAAACACAGGCCGCGATAAAGAAAAAGATACACCATGCGAAACAAAAGCACATTTCCTAAAGTGGAAATTTTAGAGCCACGCCTACTTTTTTACGAGCCAAACTGTATTCTCAATCTGAGGTTATCCAGTGATAAAGTTTTGAAAATACTTCTTTTAGGAGGTAAATGTGATTCAAGAAAATAGGGTTTTTGATATGCCATTATTGATAAAGCTTTGAAATTGACTATGTTTAAGAAATGATTCGAAGAATGGAGGTTTCCTATATCGTAAACGTTATCTAATCACGTTGATATATCGGCCTAAATGATTCAAAGCTCACCATGACAATCCACGGTACGTTGGGTAAATTGTCGACTATCCTGAAGATATAGAGGGTCAGCAGAACTGAGGTCACAACCAAGCCAATCGATGAAACAAACGTAGCCCAGCCGGCTCCTAAAGTTTTGAATTTAAGAAGAAGAAACGGCAAGACTTATTTCAAATTTAGATTTAGCGCTCTTTAAGGGTATGAAAATCACACATGTACTTCGTTTATACTGTCATATTTTGACCGTGCTCGTATAATAACCGTGAAATACTCTGCCTATGAGCATCCCTAATTTAAAATCTATGCTCAGGCGTCACCTGAGAAGTGTCCTGGCCCGGCCATCGTGAAAACGAACGTCAGAATACAGCCCAATATACAGAGCAACTTCATAATACCGCCTAGTGTACGAAGATACGATAAATCGCAACTGATCGAGGGTAGCTGAAATTATTGCAATGATTAATGTTGAAAATTTCGATTTTTCTAAAATCCTCATCTTCCCTCGCAAATTTTGTGCATTGCAGCCTAATCTTTGATCAGCTAGATCAAGATCAATAACATCGGGGTTTAACAAGGAAGTCGTCGCTCTTTCTCTCAAACACCCTGACCAGACTTCAAATTTGAAATTTGAGCCTGCTTTTTGCGAGACGTAAAACAGGGGCGGGGCTTGACGTGGGAGTTAATTTTTCGATAAGATTTGGGAAAGGTCAAAATTTAGGGTCCTTGTACTTGTCCATCGACTGATCTTCATCATCAATTATATTCGCCATTGGTTTTTCTTAGGGCTATAAATGTTTACATCTACAGTCCTGCTTTTTCCTATGAAATTTCCTGATCCCTAAAAATTTGATGATGAAAACAGAAGATAATGATGATCACCAGATGAACAGACGTTGGGACGTTTTACACCGCAAATATCCCCCTTGTGCGATGTAAATTATTCGAATCAGCTTCGCAATTACTGTCCTTAATCATGAGACGAGAAATGATAATGACCGAATGTTTTCGGTGGAAAACGTCTGCAGATGGTGATAAGTACAAGAAAGCCAAAATTTCAGTTAACATGATTCGCAATAAACAAGTATAAGTAAGGCGGGGGGCTTGGCTTAGAAATTAGCTTGGAATAATAGTTACATCGTAGGAGTAAGTCGGCCTGCCATCACCCTCGTAGTACTGGGTTTCCTCAACTACGGTGGTCGTCGTATGGTATCTTGGTTCGTGCATCTAAAGGGTCGAAATTTTAGATTTTTCGGATAGGTTATCTAAATTTTCGCAGTTTAGAAATTTTAGTAATTTAGCAGCATTCACACAGCGGAAAGTTGTTCTATTTAGAAGGAAGAAGTAGATGCAAGATGAGAGAAATTTTAGAATACTGTAATTAAAAATAACTTAAAAAATCAAGTTATCATAAGAGTGCGAGAAAAGTCATCGTTCTATCGATAATTCACGGCGATAGGGCAAAATTTGAGAATAGCAAAAGAAGAGAACAAAACAGAGCAAAGGGGGCAGAAAAGAAGACGAGAAACTCTTCCAAAAGACCACCTACGCTCTATTCGCTATTCCTCTATCTATTTCCCGTACTATTTCTCCGATTTCGAATCCTTTTCCCCATACTATTTTCCAGGTCTTTTTCCTTTTCTCTCATTTCCAGTACTATTCCTCCACTTTCTAACTCCTTACTTTCTGCAACTCGCGTGTGCGCCTGCAGCGTTGTTGTAAAATATAGCGAGGGACACAGGCAGAGAAGGAAGACTTAAAGAAATATTATCTGAAATCAGGAGAAAAAAGATAGCAAAAGCCGAGAAATAATATGAAAAAGTGGGAGAAAATGGGTAATGGGCAATCGGACATATGGAGAGCCGATATAAAGACCCGGGACCAGATATAAATAACCACCCACCGGCTCTGATATCTGATCAGAGGGTTGTCATAGTTTGGTAGGAAAAATAAAGCGTGAAAAGTTGGTTGGTTTCAAAGACATTCAAGATCATCTCAGATTTTGAATGAAACTTCAATTTTTGGTCAACTAGGATATTTCACAAATTCCTCACATAAAAATTTCGCCACTCCATATAAAATATTTCCCAAAATACTACTAACCTAGTGGCGAAAATTGAAATCGTCACGTTTTGTATTCGTTTCAAAAACATTCAAGGTTATCTTTTTTTTAAAATTAATCTAACGAAAATGCCGTCCCGGACTCGAAGTTTTCATCGATGATTTTAAAAATAGATATAAAAAGAAAAATGCCTACCTTATTCAGATCGCCCAATTTCTTTTCGTCGCATATTTTCTCGTTCTCGTTTTTATCCGATTCGATTTTCTCTGACTTCTTCAATTGGTCCTTTTCCAGGATGGATTTGGGTGACACCACTACAGGCATCGGGGCGACATTCGCTGTTTTTGGTCCACAGTTCGACGGTTTTGGAGCCACTTTTAGGGTCTGTTTTTGGGATCTGGATGGCGGTATGATCACTGGGGGCGAGAGACGGTCGACTGGGTCTAAGGTCGTTACCGATATCGTGTCGTAGTTAGGGTCGCCTGCAATTTCGGACCTCCTGGATTATACACCGCCAGAGGGACGCCGACATCCCGTCTGGTATTAGATACCGGCGATTTTAGGGTAAAGAAGTGTAAACAAAAGGGAAAAATAAGAAAAACGAGCCAGTGTGTCTTTTACAGACGGTGCATCGATGCTCCAGAGGCCGCAATTTTTGCTGTAGGTTTCAGGGAAATATAAATATCGCTCAATGTTGAGAGATCTATGGATTGATCAAATCAAAACAGCTGCATTTAATATCTCTTATCGAATCTTCGCAGTAAATCTTGCCCCTACTAGAAACATGCACTCCATTGCTAAATGCTAGCAACCCGTTCTCTTCCCTTCATCTTCACATAGTTAGATAAAAGAAGGGCCACCAAATTTAGCAATAGAGCCTGATTCTAGGAGAGCCAGATTTATGGGGACGTGTATATGATATAATATCTAAAACGCCTCACCATGTTCATCTCCAATATACGATATGTTGTCGACCATAAACTTGTAGTCTAAGGCTCAATTTTCCAGAGAATATTAGAAATCAACCAAATATTCTCAGTCTGTGTGTGTACGTTTGTGTCGGCCGAGATCTGAAATGTATCTCGGTCCGCGTGAGCGCCGCTGCAGAGTAAAATTGCGTCTGTGTTGACGAATCGCGCAGAAGAGCTTAGTACTTACAAGCCGTGCAAAAAGAGGCGCAGCATAGAGGGGAACTGGCCTTCGGAAGGGAGGAAAACATACACAAACATGGTGAAATATAGCGCCGGTCAGGTAGGGGAGATACCTTACTGAGCAGAAAAAGCGAATTCGTAGACTATATTATGATCTGGAAGAGTAGGAATTAGGCCTCCTGGATAATTCAAACCACCCAACTGGCTATCTGGAAATCGCATGACACGCGCATGATCTCCATGAAATGCCAAATAGGGTAAGGCTATTGGGGGTAGGCCCTCTTTTATCACATTATTATACATGTCGTGAGGTGATGCGTAATGTCATGCGATTTCCAATGTTGCTCCACCAACTTGTAAAATTCAATGGTTTAGAGCTGGGAGCTATAGGAACAAGAAAATGTTTGGTTAATTTTACAAACTGGCAATGTTCATTCTTAGTGAACTATACAGGAGACATAAGAATTACGATATATCAGCTGTAAGATATTTGCTCAAATTGCACAGAACACAACTATTTGCTAAATCTTATCTTTGATCAAGCAATTTCCCAAATCATATAAAAAACCGATAATAAAAGCAAATAACATCTAGTCTTATAGAAACGAGTAAGCGCCAGAAATGGCTCTATTTGGAAAGAATGACTGTTTAATTGTATAGAGAACGAGCCAGTCGCACATTTCTGGCCGCCTATTTTCAACCCTAAAAAATGAGTCCTGTCTTTGTATAGAGAAAGACCATTGCGTAACCCAATACACTGCTGTCCGATCTTTTGTTGGAAGTCAAAAACCCCATCAACGATTAAGAATGGGCTCAGGAAATTATCTGGAATAGTATTGAAATCATTCGAGCAAGACATCTTACAGATTTTTACATGCTCGAATATTTAATTTGTAAACTTTAATAGAAAATGAAGAAGAAATAAATCAAATTTATTGTAAATGAAAATTATACTGAATTACGAAGTTGACAAATCAATCGTGAAGAAAAACTTGAGACGCTTTGCACGTTTACAATGGGTGTGTGTATGCATGTAGTTTTCGATTTTTCCCATAATTCTGTCTTGATATTGTGAATGACTGACTACTTGAGATAAAAGGAGAGCGCGTCTTCCTTTCTCTCCCTCCGTGAGCCTCGTATGTGTGCTGACGATATTCGTTCATTTGACGATTATTTTTTATTTTCTTTCGTTTTTCCGTGCTCTTTCATCGAATTTAACGGGATTTTTTTTGTAACAATTACTTGGCAGTTATTTTCCTCTATCGATATTGATAGAAGTTAACCGACTAATTATCGATAATTTTCCTTAAAAATGCGAAAAAAGAAATGAAAATGGATCGCATGGAAAGGTGAGAAGGAGGATCGAAGGCGATTTGCACCATAAAGGGGGTGATTTTGGAGATATTTGGCAGATAGATTGTGTGTATGTGATAGACTAAGTGTGGCGAAAATCAGGCAGTTGTATAGATTGACAATGGAATACAAATTTATTTATCTCAAACTTGAATAATTAAACCATAAAAACAAAGAAAATGTCAAATCATAAATAAAAAGTAAAACCGGAGAGATTTGCAGATTAAAACTGAGCGATAAATGATCTTCAGCCTGCCGTCTGAGAACAAATGGATAACAGACAAGAGAGCTCATGAATTAGAGAAATAGAATAAAAGAAACAATCCTCTTATCTGGAGAAATCCAAAACATTGATTTCCTGAAAAACTATAAAATAGGCGAAACGGGTCGTTATTTGCGACAATGGCCAATCAAAATGTTAATCTTTTGAACTGGTGTGATCTTAATTGAATAAAAAATAACAAGATATAGCAGATGGACAACAAAACAAGCAATTCTCAGAAGACTTTTCTTTTCATTTGAAATCTGAAAATTTCAAGACACAACTAAATAGAATACGGTAAGGAAAACGATATTATTTAACATTTCTAAATGACTTTCCAATTAAAAACTGATGTTCTTAATATGGAATGGTTCAGAATGAATTGGTAAAGAAATCTGGACTGGGATTCAAGTGCAATTTACAATTATAAATTCAGTTTACATTACATTTTGAACATTCTAAACGTTATTTTATTGTAATGACTACGTAATTTGCAAGTTACTAAAAAATCGGCACTGAAGTAAGATCAATTGAGAGCGAACCTGACAATTTAATTAGTTTATCAAGAACATTATGTGGAGAATTAACAGAGTAGTGCATCTTTAGTTTATTCTCGAATATCATAGTAAAATTCATGACCCATATAACAAACTCCTTATCTCAAACATGAATAAATCAAACGATCAAGTGGGTTTTGGATAGGTTTTGAATAAAATAATCAAATTGTCCCCCCAGTCAAGTGAAATATAATGATTACTAACATGAGTTACAGAAGATGCAGCATTTCCGACAATGCACTGCCAAGGTCTTCCATGCATATCATTGAATGTCTCTTTTATGTATTTTGCAATGTCACTATTCTTACTATATCTGAAATAAATAGCTTATAAAAAGAGTAAACATCAACATATTTATTAATTGCATTATATCAGAACTAGATAGAAGTACTTACAATCCTATGGCAGTTGTTGCACATACAACCGCGTCCTGCCGCATCTTCGGGGACATTTCAGCTAATTTGATCGTAATTTTATTATCTCCCATTATCACTAATTTTTGTATTTCACACGGTAAGCCTGAAAGCACAAATTAAAGGAGTACAGATAATTCATAATCACGGAAATTGAACAATGGCTTAATATTGGAAAGTCATGATACGATTTTAGGAACCAGAGAAGATAAAGAGCATTTACAAGTTGATCAGAATGCAGTATGCTTCGAAATGTTGTATCAATCAGGGACAATTTTATTCAGAGTTATTGTAAAATAAAAACGTTGTAGCGAGTTTGCTTTCATAAGCTAGGGGCCTGTGTTTTTCGATATTCCCGAGAAATTCAATGTTCATAAGTAGGAATAAAACGAGTTATGTAAAAGTGGAATAAAGCAAAAATGCAATAGAAAGACAAAACTAAATGTTCAAAATGATAATTGTCCAATACTTGAAAGTTGCAGAGTCATTTGTATAAAGAGGATACTAACATTAGGAAGAGAAAGCAATTGACTGAGTTTTTAGTGATATGCCTTCTCCCAACATTTTCCGATAATACTTCATAATATTAGCAAGCCTGAAGAAGACTAGACAATGGCTCGTCATAGATTTGAATTGTTCCGATTGGGCTTTAGTGATCAAATTATCAGTTCTGCCTTTCAAATGTCATAAAATATCCAAAGAATTTAGAGAAAAGTGACGGCTTATATGATTGACCTTTACAAACCAAAAAGTGAAGAATCATGATGGGGAGCAACGTCATATAAATCATGCATCCTTTAAGTTATGCATCAGAATGTTCTGATATAAGAGTGGCTCTCTGTAAGAATCAGGTATTGGCCAGAGGGGGCGGAACGAAATTAGAAAAGTCATCCTAGAGAGCGGAAACTTGGTGTATTAGGGTTATCGAGCATGGGGAATCCAATGGTGCAATCCGTTTTGCGCCACGTATTGTGGTTACGTCGTACGTAACTTGCGTAGTGAAAAGTTTATCTCGGTACCTGTGCATCTTAGACTATTAAACATATAAAATCGATAGAGCTCGTCGAGTTGAGTAAGTAGGTACCGGTTTTGAACCGAAAACAAATTTAGAAAGAAATAATGCTTATCTATCGAACTATTGCCTAGTCTTGTTCAGGCTTGCTAATATTACGAGGTATTATCGGAAAACGTTGGGAGAATGAATATCACTAAAAACTCAATCAATTGCCTTCTCTTCCGAATGTTAGTATCCATCTTTATACAAACGATTCTGCAAATTTCAAGTATTGGACAATTATCATTTTGAACATTTAGTTTTGTCTTTCTATTGCATTTTTGCTTTATTCCACTTTTACATAACTCGTTTTATTCCTACTTATGAACATTGAATTTCTCGGGAATATCGATAAAAACAGGCTTCTAGCTTGTGAAAGCAAACTCGCTATAAATTTCTTCTTTTACAATAACTCTGAAGAAAGCTATTCCTGATTGATACAACATTTCGGGGGCATACTATATTCTGATCAACTTGTAAATACTCCTTATCTTCTCTGGTTCCTAGAATCATATCATGACTTTCCATATTAAGTCGTTGTTCAATTTTCGTGATTCCAAATTAGTTTTACCCCTTTAATTTGTGCTTTCAGGCTTACTGTGTGAGATACAAAAATTAGTGATAATGGGAGATAATAAAATTACGATCAAATTAGCTGAAATGTCCCCGAAGATGCGGCAGGACGCGGTTCTATGTGCAACAACTGCCATAGGATTGTATGTACTTTCTATTTAGCTCTGATATAATGCAATTGATCAACATGTTGATGTTTACTCTTTTTATAAGCTATTTATTTCAGATATAGTGGCCATGGTGACATTGCAGAATACATAAAAGATACATTCAATGATATGCATGGAAGACCTTGGCAATGTATTGTCGGAACTTTCGGATTTAGTGTAAATCATGTTAGTAATCATTACATTTCACTTGACTGGGGGAGCAATTCTATTATTTTATTCAAAACCAATTCATAACCCATTTGATTAACTCCTTTTGACTAGATTGCTTGATTTACCCATGTTTGAGATAAAAATTATTATATGATTGTTGAATTTTGCCATGATGTTCAAGAATAAACTAAAATACACTACTCTGTTAATCTTTCACATCATATTCTTAATAAGCTAATGAAAATGTCAGGTTCTCTCGATTGGTTTCACTTTCAAAATGCCGATTTTGTTGTAACTTGGAAATTACGTAGCCATTATAATAAAATAACGTCTAGAATGTTCACAATGTGGTGTAAATTGCACTTGAATCCCAATCCAAGTTGCTTAAATAAAATCCGAGCAGTTTCTGTGTAGATCATTTTCTCCATAGAATTTTGATATCTGCAATTATTACTAACTTTTCGAATGAGTTCATTTTTGAATCTGAGTAGACTAAAGATTTATTGAACGAAAATGCAATAATTAGTAGTATAGGGAATTTGATTAAAAATCACAATCTGAAACTCGTAGTAGGTTTAAAAGATTTGAGAAAAGTAGTGATTTAGAGAAATATTTGGCAATCTGAAAACTATATGACATGTCAGCACTAAGATTCTTCAGACAATCCAAATAATATGGAAAATATTGCAACACGAGATATTTTACTATCTTGCAAATAATTTTTCCACATTGTTGATGCCGAAATCTGGGAGTCAAAAATGAGGGGAAAGAATGGATTTTAGGCCAGTCTCTCTTTCCTTTTCGTGTGCTATTCCTCGATTTTCTAACCACCAAAAATAACCGTGTATCACTTTGCACATCTCCCAAATTTGGGCATCAACAATAATATCTTACTGCCATGCATATCATGAAGTTTCCAGATAGCCTGAATTAATAAAAACCCACGAATATTATACTAAATCGCTACTTTTTCCAGGTTCTTTAATTTCGGTATCCAAATTTAGGCCTCCATAAGTGGATTGACGTAGACGTGCTTCTCCTGTTGCTTTCCGAAGCTCTCCTTCTGGTGGGCGATTCTGGCGTGCACTGCCGCGCGGCTCAGGACTGAAGTTTTCAATGTTTCTTTCATAATTTTTAGAATTTTTGTACTTTTATCCTTCTCATATTCGTTAATTAACCGGTTGCGCTCTCGTTAAATAAGAAATAAATCCGTAATTCTATTATTCGTTTGTAAGATGATTCAAACTTTTCAAAATCCACATAATTTACTATCATTTTTATAAGCTGTTCGCATAATTTGATCAAGCATTTTCTAGGTCTTGAAATTCATTTGAAAATTTCAAGAGTCCTTACTTTCTTCCTGATCATGATCGGGTCGGACGATTCGTAGATGGGTGAATTTGCACTTGCAGTTCCTTCTTCTGTTCCGGCACGAGTTGAAGCAGCAGATGAGCAGCGCGGCGGGCAGGACCATCAGAACGACGCGCAACAGGATGCGGATCACGTCGGCGGTCTGAAATGGTCAATAATGGCAACAGCTATGGCGGAGAGTGTCTTGCCCACACTACTTCTCCCTACTCTCGCCTCGCTACCCTATCCCTAACTAGAGACTCGCCATATAGTAACTGCCTTTAAACTCAAGTAAATACTTGTCTTAAATGTTCTAAAATTTACCCTTTCAAGTCTGATCTTGGCATTCTTGACCATTTTCTCTTCGTCTTCTTCCTCTTCAGAACTCGACTCCTCCGAGGTCTCGTCATCGTCTTTGATTTCGAAGATCAATTCGCGGGTCTGAGTCCCCTTTTCTTGTTTCGTTCTGAATCATGTCATGCTTAAATTTCATCATCTACTGTAATTTCATCAAATTTTTAATAAGTTGCAGAAAATCTTAGATCCAATAGTCAATCGCGTAAATTTCATCGTTTTTGAGTCATATTTATATAAATTATGTTAAATCAAATCAAATTATGCTTCAACCAATTTAACATGACAGAAGAATATTTCAAATTTCGTAGAACTGTTCTCATTGATAATCTATGCTTCAAAGAATCTAATATCAAAATTTAGAAAATTAATCTCATAGTTCTCTCCTCTCCAAAGCACACCAATAAAACCAATTAAAATTATCCATTTCAACCTAAGTTATAAGTAAAAGAATGTAAATTTACCGGCTATTTGGAAGCCGCGAGAAACGAGACATAGCGTGAAGTAGTAATAGTATAGAGTTAGGGTAGGGCATGGTGGATGATAGACTCTCTTTTTCATACTATTTCTTAATGTCTCTGTGTCTCGTAGTCTCCAAGTTGCCCGAATTTACCTCTTAAGAATCGGCACCTGGACGATGCTGAACTCCCGGACGCTGTCGACGATCTCCTCTGCCGATTTGACGTCTTCAACCGTGATTACAGAATCCTCCTCGTCCTTGATGTCGTCTTCTTCTTCTTCCTTGTTCTCAGCCTTCAGAATCTTGCTGATTCGCTCCTTCTGGATGTTCACAAATTTCTTGTCCTGAAAATAAATTCATTTAACAATCGGTTTGTTTCAGAACTTATAATATCGAAAAGATTATCTCTATCTATCATTACGGCGGTATGATAGAGTGCTATCTCGTCTTTTGTTCAAAATCTCATCTAATTTTCAAGGGTAATCTTGTGAAAAGATGATATTCAATTTTCAATATGGCAATGTAAAAACGTATTATTGATTGGGGAAGAACACATCAATACTCGAAAATTACGCTATTCGTCTCGTTTCTCTCCTATTTCGCTTCTCTAATATTCGATTTCTAATTGCTGCTGAATGAATGAATATCATTGACTTTGCTCTCCAATCAGCGATATCTAAAAACACCAACCGTCTTCATGTCATCGATCTTCTCGTCGCTATTCGTGTCGAAGGTGATCACGAACTCGTCGTTGGCTTCTTCACTTTCATCCGAATCTTCATCTTCCAGTGGAAGAGGGAGGTCTAAAAAATTTAGGTCGGACTCAAAAATATTCCAATTTAACTTGGTTTAACTAAAAATATGTAAATATCGAATTTCATTTAACTGGAATATTCGAAATATAATTTAAATCGGGCCTAAAATGCATGAAAATAAATTTAAACTATGTTTACCTCGATTCCCATTAGATTGTTTTACTAGTGAGTCCAAATCCAGATCTGCGTCAAATGGATCAGTTTTCTTCTTGCTTCCTTGACCTCTCCACTTGGGTAAGTCGTCGAATTCAGAAGACTCGTAAATCAGAAAAAGAATCAATAAGAAATTATTCATAATGTTCAGGATAAGCAAGGATTTGGTTTTTTTTTTCAAAACTATATTACATCATAGGTTAAGGGCATATCTAGGCAGCACTTTCGTCAGACGAAAATAAACTATAAGGGGTAGGTTGCAAAGGCTTTCTGACGGTCGTTCTCTCTAGGCCTGATTAAGGGTTACTTCTCAATGTATTTTAATTTCTGGAAAATGGAAGAAAGTTGAACCTCATTCTCCAGATCGCTCACGACAAGCTTCGTATCCCTTTGATTGAGCTGTGCAACACGCTGAACGCACTTCTTCCTGCAAAATTAATCTTGAATCGTAGGTTTCAGTAATTTAGTTACCATGTATGAAACTATTGCATGATTGCATCGGTCAAATGAGGTGACAGTTCGTGTGTTAAAGAACGCCCCTTGCGAAAGATGCGCGTCACGACTATGCGCGCGAAGAGGGAGGCTAGAACGCAGAAAAAGAAGAGTTAGTGGGGAAAAATAGAAATAATGGGTACAAGATTTTCTGTCTTCGCTAGTTTTTCGGCACACGAACTTTCACTTCGTTTGACCGAAACAGTAGTATTGCATTTGTAGCTATGCTTTAAAATTTAATACATGCATTAATTCATTGGCAAGTGACAAATATTGTTTTTAATAAAGTATTGTGAAGGAATGATCAAAAATAATCGGTTCAATTTTCAACTAACTTAAAATCCTCATTTCTGATGATGGTCTCACTTCCGCACCAGCCGCACACGGTGTTCTCATATTTTGCACACGGGGCTCTGAAATATCAAATTATCAATCATATTTTTTATTAATGGTATTTTCATTATCACTGATAATGACAATATGACATCATTGATTAACTTCCCACTAACCTTTCGTACATATAGTCATTGCAGACTCGGCAAGTTTCGCAGAGTTCGGAATCGAGGTTGTAAAATTGATTCTGAATTATAAATATAGACAAATAAACATCATTTAAATATATTCTGTCGTCTAATAAGTTGTTACAGATTTTTTAATATTTGTATTTTCAAACTCCAATGCATTTTCACCATTCGCAATCTCAAATACATCTACATTTTTCGAATTCACAAACACTTTCCAATGACTATCAAAACAAAGCTCCCCACTTCCAATGTAAATGTTTTCCTCTGTGCGTCTAACCAACTCTAATGTTAAAAGATACAAGCCTCTAATTCTCAGACTCTAGCCCCGTTATCAATTTATCAATGCCTCATAAGCAATATCGACTTGGTGGCTAGAGATAAAGAGGAAATCTCTTTTCATATGTTTAAGCATAGGACAGGAAACTAGATGGTATAATAATTTTTAAAATCTCAAAATGTGATGAATTTTTAAACTCACATGACACAGCAAGATGTGTGAGTGTCAATCAGAGCAAAACCGACGTAATGTGAATTAAAAATTATGAAATTTTAAATGATAATTAACATAAAAATATTAAAAATATGGTCATTGATAAAAGTAGCACCATAAGAGTTCAATAAGTATACGCTATTGATTGGAGAGAACGTCGATATTCAAAAATTATGCTATTTATCTCCCGTTTTTCTTCGATGCGACTTACTATTTCGCTCCGTCAGGGTTTGATTTCTAATTGTGTTGCATGAATATCGACTTTGCTCTCCAATCAACGATACTTGAAGCTAACTAACATAAAGATAATAGCTTAGCTATGGGATAGAGGGATGGAGTTTGATAGGAAATGTTAAATATCAAACTTGCCAGTTTAGAAACCTCAAATGGCGATGATATTCTTATAGATTATTTTTTATTAATTGCACAAAAATACCTTTTCACAACTGTTGGCATTAAGTGCCACTTCAAAGTCTCGTATTGGTTTCAGAATAGCTTTTCTGCCAATTTCTCCATTTTTAGGCTTACAGGATACAACATATAGCAGGGAGAATATCTAAAATATTTTTATTTGTCGAATATAAGGGCTCGCGTAATTAGCAATTGAATGGTCAATTTCAACTAGATTCAGTCATAATCAACCTAGAAACATGCGTCTATCATCATTATTTAAGATCATCATACATATTTTATATTAAATAACATGTTATGTTTCATGATTCATCTCACTATAGTGTTAATTTATCAAAAAATTGCACATGCCCTTTTAAACTCAGTATTTCAATTTAATGTAGTAAAAATTATTTAAGTGTAATTTAAGTTTAAATGATAATAACTAGGTTATTTAGTAATTATGGCTAATTAACCCACCAATATCGATCGAATAATCATAGTGATTTAAGGATGGTCGGATCGGGTCTCGGTTCAAATGGTGGGGCAGCTAGTTTGAGCGACTGAATCTTTTCCTTGCTCCTTATCAAAACCAGCTTATCATTACCTTAGGGAAAACGAAGACACAAATAACTTCACTTCTTCCTAAAAAGGCGCGCGCGCGCGGAGTCTTTTAAGAAAATAAAATACCATGTCATTCATTTTTATGTTATAAAAATGAAAGTTTCTTGTAGTAGGTAGGCTTTTAGATATTCGTTTTATATCCTTTCGATTGAATCTTTAATTGAAAATAAACTATTGTTTTCCTTCAAGCTATACATTTAAAGACCTTTATAAGTATGATAAAAGTGAACATGCTCTATCCTATGAACAAGAGTCTTGCGTTAGATATTTGTATAAGCCTTTTTGTAATATTAAAAAATGCACGTTGTTTTAATTTTACTGATTAGAAGTCCGGAGTCGAAAAACGGTATTTGATTGATAAGCTTTAGTGCTATTCTAGAGCAACAAGGAAAAAATGATATAATCGTGATCAAATATGATTTTTCGTGAACTTGTAAGTTTTTGTCTGAAGCATACATATATAAATGTAATAAAAATATTTATTTCCAAAAATATCACAAGTAAAACGAAGTCTTAAGACTAGACTCAGGGCTTTGCATTAAATAGATTGACAAGTTATGAAAAACTGCACAATTTCAGTTGAAAAATCGATGCACAAAGATGCTGGCTCATTATAAAATAATCGCTAAAAGTCGGCGTGAAGACCAAAGTATATGGAACAAAGTAGCTGACCCGAATTAGAAATAAAATAAAAAATTAGAAGACTAAAATCTTCCATTTCATGATACAAGTCATATTAACGTTGTCAAATATCGTATATAATCAGAGCAAAACGTGAATTGAGGAAATCGAATATGCTAGTATGTACAGTATAAAGTAGTACAAATAAAATTAAAGTACGAATACTTTTCAGTCGAAGAAAAAATCGGGAGTAAATTATTCGTAGCCTTGAAAGCAAAGCCATTTCAAACTACCTGTGTCGGAAAGAAAATCACAACGTCTCATCATTACAACTGATTAGGTTTATATTTACTAGAGATACTGATTTCGAGAGAAAATTTTGGTTATTTGAATAAAAACCGGACAAGTATGTTAGTAGAGAAAGCTCGACACTAAGATGAATCTACCGGTCTCTTGTATTCCACACCTACGCCAACTTTTTTCTTCTTCACTACCTCTCTTCCCGTCCCTGTTATCTTTTCAGGAAGCGGATGTGGAATACAAAGGTCACTTTTCCCGATAATCAATATTTAACATTGGAGAACTAACTATATTTTGAATTTGAATACAATTTGAGCTTTACATATGTCCACTGATGGTTTTGGGCTGTTGCATGTTACCCAATTCCTGGGCCTCGGGGCAATCGAGATATCTGAAATTAAATGATCACAACCAACTCTTAAGTCGAATGATAGGTTATTTTGGACGATTTTTATGGTAACCTGAAAGCCGCACAGCATTAAAGATCTCAAATTCATGCGAAATAGTGTGGGAAGAGGAAGCCTACCACCCAATGCCCTACCCTAACCATATACACACTATTCCGCATGTCTTGAGGTGTTGAATGTTGTGCGGTTTTCAGATAACCATTTTTAGAATAAATATAGCTATTTAGTCGCAGAATAAATGACGCAGAAATGATTTAAAGGACTAATTTATCACCTTTCAAAATCCACGATAGGTAATGAATCCTCGGGCCTTCTGGTCGCGACGTCTCTCCACGATCTCAGCGATCTGCTGCATATAATTCGTTGGTTTTCCAATCGCCTCATGCGGTTTAGAATGGCTGCTTGCCTGAAAGCACTGAATTAATAATTATTTCAAGCCCTCAGCAAGATATAATCATGATTTGGAATGTTGTATTACTGATTGGAGAGAACGCGTCGATATTCGACAAATTGCACGCCATTCGTCTCGTTTCTCTTCTACGCGATTTGCTATTTCGCGTCCTCCAAATTCGATTTCTAATTGCTGCTGCATGAATATATCGACTTTGCTCTCCAATCAACAATAACTCAAGACTAGAGCAAGTTTTGAGCTCTGTGGTTGTATTTTCTGCTCGAAAGGTCGGGTTAGATTCTCATTCCAAGTTCAGTTTACCAGTCAACTTTTAGCTTGGACCTTTCAAATCCACAGCCAACATTAGCAATAAAATAAAACAATAAGTGAAATTTTACCTGACAGTCGAAATCGCAGCAATGAAGGAGAGACATCCACTGAAATTATGATGAATCCTTTCAAGTTTCAGGATAATATTGGCAATCTGGACAATTCGTTACTTCATAGTTTACGAAATAATATGGGAATATATCTCCCCTGTCTAGCCCTATGCCCTTAACTATGGGTAATGAATTATCCAAATTGCCATAATAGTTATTTAAACCCTAAGCTAATTAATACTAACTTTGGGTAATTTTGATTCTGAGTATACACTAACTATCATCAGTGTTTCAAATCAGAACTAACTTCATTATTAAGATTGAAAAGTTGACGAACATGATATTGTTCGGTCAAATGAAGTGAAAATTCGTGTGTTGAAAAATAGCGAGAAACGCAGAGGAAATTACGTACCTATTCTCTTTTCATTATCCTCCGCTGAATCTAGTTTCTTTGTGCTCTAGCTTCCCTCTTTGCACATAATCGTGACGCGCATTATACGCATATTTTTCACAACGGCGCTCTTTAACACACGAACTGTGACTTCATTTAACCGATACGATACCTGATGGTGATGAACAGAATGCCCATTCCAATTGCGACGTCCGAGTCAGGCCGCAGGGAGCTGATTTCCAGCTCGGCGATGAACCCGGTGATGCACGTGCAGAGGGTTAGTATCACTGAAAATTTGAAATTATAATCACCAAAAACGAAAGCAACGACGTCTATTTCGCTAATATGATATTTTCTTGATGTGTATGCGGATCTAGGGAGGACAATCGTCAGAAATCCCTTGCGACCTACTCCCATAGTTTCTTTTCGTCTGACGAAAGTGCTGCCTGGGTCTGTGTGCATATAAACTACGAGAAAATGATACAAATCTTACTGTTAGCCGATTCCGCAACACTGTTGGCTCGAACCCACTGGAGGAATCCGTGCGCCGGCGGGATGATGTTCATCACGCACCCGACCACAGAGGACATGAACATGAAGAAGCACAGGGCGATCAGGATGTAGAACAGATTCGCCACTACGGGAGTTACACAGTCCAATAATACTGCAATTGGCAATTTTAGCCATATTTTAGACAGGGTCCCTAAGCTTCGCCCCTTTTACGAAAATGTGTCCATTTTGGGTGATGGATTTTTGCGATTTTTTTCTTTTATTTTTTCCTTACGAAAGTCTTATTTGCTCCCTGGTCACATTTCTGCACAAAAATTTTGTCCGAAACATAAATTCGGCACATCTGCTGGGGCCACTATGTACGGATGCTTAGAAGAATTTTGACATGGGATATGATTAAATATATACCTCGATCACTACTATGAAATAGAACATGAGGTTGGTCGAATTTATCCCGGAAACCTCCAAACCGAGCACTTCGCCAGAAGTCGTAGCATCCTGAAAGTAACTGTTTGTCAAAAATCAGATCCATATTAAAATTTAAACCCTTGCTATTCTAGCCTGTTCTTTTTAAAGCATATTATCAAAAATATTTATAAAATGGATCAAACTGGTGAAAATTGGCGCAGAGTTAAAAAAAAAAACTCCCACCAATATTGGTGCACTCATCGATCGATCCAGATAGCTGGTATGAGAGATCATTCGAAATGTCATTGGATTGGGTGGAATTGCTACCGCTCTCCCCACCCTCTATCAATATCCATTCCGATGACAGTAGAGCGCATAGGGCCTGAAGTTCGAACAAATTAACTAATACAAATTAGGGAATATTGGTGGATTCAAATTATTGGTCTGGTAAAACGAAATGACAGATCGCGTGTTGAAGAAATAGCGAGAGGCAGAGGAAATTGAGTACCGCATTCTCCTTCCATTGCTCTCTGCTGACTTTTTCTCAGCGCCTTAGCCTCCATCTTTGCGCACATAGTTGCGACGCGCATTTCTCGCAAGGGACGTTCTTTAACACACGAACTGTCACTTCATTTGACCGATACAATAAATTTTCATGGATATGAACAGCCTAGACATTATAACATGAGCGTTTCTAATGTAAGGTGTATGCTCTCACTTGTTGATATTGATATTTTATCGGGTATGTTTCAAGTTTTCACGGGACAAAGAGTTAGGTATTTAAAGTAGTAACCTTCATGCATATTTTCATAGGTTGGAAAAATATAGGTTTAAAGCATCCCCTACCATAGCGGCAGAAATGAGATGCGACCCTGCAGCAAAGAAGTTCGCCTCTCCAAATTCGACGTCCTTCAGCCATTTGATTCGCATGCCTCTGAGCTGCGGCCGGGCTGAAAAAAAAACATTTTTGGGGGCTGAAAAAATGTCCGGTGCCGAAACAAAATTTCAACTTTGCAGCAAAATTGCCCCTAAACGAGCGAAATGGGGCAATTCAACAGGAAAAATATGAGGAAAACCTGGGTAATTAAAAGAACGGATGAGGGGTAGGGATTAATGAAGCTAGATCGACTTTTATAGTAAATTCGAGTCCCAGCTGCAGCCCATATCAAACAGACGTTGCAACGTTTTCAAACCGCATGAAGCGAGATAAGGTTTCAAATTGCGCGTTTTTGTTAAAATGTGAAACATTTTTCATCGATACGAATAAAAATCATAAGATTTCGAAAACTGCCGAAAAATGCCCTCTCAAAAGACATCAAATATCGATTTTCGCGCAATGTGCGCGCAAGTTTATGAAAAGAAACAACGAAATGAAATGAGACAAAGACACTTATAAGAAAACGAGAAATTATGAACGGGGGAACTTACTAATTTTGACAGATTATGTAAGAAAAACGATATTTTAGTCAAAGTGAAATCATTTAAATAAGTTCTCCTCGCTAAAATATGTAGAAAAGGCTGATTCTTATCTTAAAATTAAACAATTTTCAATTAAATACATACAAAAAAGTTGATCTTCATGAACAATGACATGAAATTACATGTGAACAAGTTTTCTCTATGGATTCTCAAGGTATCGATTCGAAAAATAATAACGTCGTCCCTCGATTTGGAGGTCGTCTTCTTTTTCCTTAAAAAACGAGAAGGGGAACTCTTCGGAGCGAAAGAAAATTAGTAAGAAGCGAAGTGTGCACGGCATAAGAAGAAAATAAAGCTATAAGTCGGCTGGTTCCAAAGCGAACTCTTTTAATCCGAAGATAAAAGGGTTTAAACTTTGAGAATTTTCAAAAAATTTCACATCAAATGATAGCCTAAATCATGAAGATCAAAACTATACCAAAATCGATATGATTTGATTTGAATTGAAAAATGTAAATAGATATGCTTTTAAAAACTCGAAATTCTACATCGTTTCATAGCCATTTTCATACAGATCAAATCGATATAAAAGTCATTTTAACTTGTATGAGTTCGAAAAAAGTTCTATTATTTTGAAGCTCATGACACGGAGATATAAAGTAATATCATTTCTATATCGATTTCTTACAGAACATCAATATTCTTTCCATGAAAAGGCGCAATCTAGCGCCGAAAAAAGTAAAAGCTATTACTTCGTGGCTGGCAATAAGTGAATAGAATAAGAAGTAGCTAGCAATAAAGCGAAAAAGCGAAGGAAAAGGAGAAGGAAGCGAATGGGATGAGGATACTTGACTTGATTGACTGACTTGTAAGAGGGTGAATCCTCTATATGCTAAAGCTAGGACCTTGCAATTTTGAAACCGGAAATTATACGGGACACGAAATCTGGTGAAAACCACTCGTTTAATTCATATATGCTAAAGCATATGGCTTGAAACCCAGGAATTATACGGCATATGACAAGTTGAAAATCAGGATTTTCTCAAAAACTTGAAAATCACTGAAAAATCGAGAAATTGCTCGCGACAGCAGACGGGTCCGACCAAGTAGAAAAGTAGAAGTTGGGAAAGGAATAGGGAAAGGGGAAATAGCGCTTGAAAGTGAAGAGAATCAGAGAAAAAGGCAGAGAGCATGAGAAGATGGGGATGAAATAGTATTTCAAATGAAGAGAGAGAAAAGAAGACAGGAAACGGCCAAAGGCATAGACGATGCGCTCTCTTCCTCTCTGCGTCCTTATCCTTCACATGTAATGTCTCCGTTTTCCTTTTCTCCCTTCTCTCTTTAACTCTAATGCTATTTCTCTTTCTTTCTCACTTTTTCTGTTCTGTCTCTCCCCCTTTTCCCATACTATTTCGCATTTTCTCATTATCGACCCGACTGCACCCAAGTGTGCACAGGAAGGGAGAGAGAGAGAGCATTGCCTTTCTTGGGTTACCGTATTTACCCTTCGGCAACTTTCGGAACGAGTCCGAGTCCTGGACAATATAATTTCTCTAATGATGAAGGATGGAAAAATAGACCGTCTGAAATATATAAATTCTAACTTTGAAGAAAATATCTGAACTATATTTCCTTCAATGCTGAAGGATAGAGGAATAAACCGTCTGGAATGTAAAATTTTGAAGAATAAAAATTCTAGGACATGCAAACACTTGAAAGAATGGAATATTATTGCATCATCATCGCACTAAATTGAATCGACAAAAAATGTATGTTGCAGAAAAATGAAACTTGAGTTTGGAAAGAAATGATGATATTTCTCTGTCTCTTGTATTGTTGATTCCGAAATCTGGGAGGTCGAACATCAGAGGAAAAGCGATTTTAGAGCCAGTCTCTTTTTCGCATGCTATTTCTTACTTTTCGAACTACTAAAAAATAACTACACCACTTTGAACGCCTCCCAAGTTTGAGCATCAATAGTGCCTTAAAAATATGAAAAATCGAGAAAAAAACACTTGTTTCACGAAAAATGATCACGAATTTATGATTCGACATAGAGCTCCTTTTTCTACTAACGACCATTCGACAAAATTTCCTAATCATCCTCCATCTTCGTTCTCATTTCTCATCTTTCTTCATTCTCTCATTACGCAATACCCTTTGCAGTGAGAAAGAACACTGCAAATGTAATGCGCGGTTCTTTTCCAATTTATTTTGTTCAAATCTAGGGCTCATTTTCTTTTTTCATTATTATTTTTGTTCGTACTATCTTTCAGAAAGAAATCATGAAAAATAATTATTTTGAATTCAGATCTCCTATTATTTTCTCTTGATTACCACTATCCTTTGCCATGCTATTTTCAGAAATTAAAGAGTTTTAATTCAGATGTTAGCCCGACGCCTTCTGATATTCTCACGACAATTTGTGAACTTTACACCTGTAATTCGACGGCAATTTGCGGACTCCGCGAGCCAAACGAAGACCGTCAAATTCATCTCCGGAAATAAGGAGTTCGTCGGGAAGGGAAAGGTTGAAAATTCTTCAAACTTTAAAACTCAAAAAGGTGCCTAAGCTAGAAGAATAGTTTGAAGGTTTTTTTTCGCAACTCAGAATCAAAATGTTTAGAAATTTTATAAAGGTACCTTATCTAAAAGAATAAAATTTTTGTTGAAATTTTCAGGTGGGCGACACGCTTCTAGACGTCGTGGTGAACAACGATTTGGATTTGGATGGTATTTTTTAATCTTCGAGAAAATTCTAAATTTTTAAAGTTAATTCGTCTCAGGGTTCGGTGCTTGCGAAGGAACGCTCGCGTGCTGCACTTGCCATGTGATTCTGAACGAGAAACACTTCGAACGGGAGGATCGGGTTAGGGTTTAAAATATTTTTAAACGTTTTAATTAACTTGTTTATATTCTATTTCTTGTTTATTTTTTCTCGGAAAAATATGTTTAAAAGAAAATGGTTTAAAAGTGTTCAAGATTGCTGTTTGAAAAATTTTAATCCAGACAAACCCGGCTGGAGAAGAGGAATTGGACCTGCTGGATTTAGCCCCTGAAGTCAGCGACCGATCGAGGTTAGGGTGCCAGGTCGGTTTTTTATTTGTATTTGTTTAATTTTCAATATTGTATCGTAATGGATCTAAGAAGCGTAACTGCATATTGTTGATAGTTCCAACGCGCTCGGATTTTGAAACCTCGGAAACATCGAATTTTTTGCAAGCACTTTATAATAAAACAAAGGGTATCGAATTATGATATTTTATTTTTCAATTATGACTAGAATTTTTGAACCTTATGAAATTTATAAACCACATTTTCAGATCAAAATCATGGAAGACGATCCAGAAGTGATTGAAGTTAGAGTGCCGTCCGTTACTAAGGATCAAAGGAGTGCATAGTTTCTTATGATGTTTAAAAAGCACTGAAAATTATGTCTCTGAAAGTACTGATAGTAGTTTTGTTTTCGGTTGAAAAGTATGAGATGATGAGGCTTGTATTTCAGACGGTTTTTATTAGAATCTTCAAATTCTGGTAGTTTTAGAAAACTAGAAAATAGTGAATTGAGAATTGTTTCATTTACGAGTTAGCGTCATAGAAAGTATTTCAACTTGAACTGACCTTGAAAATTTGATCTATGATGTTTTTTTTTTATTTCGGTTCATTTGAAAAATGACTAGGTTGCCAAAAACGACCGTACACCCGCTCTTTCACGGTTATATATTACATCATTGTTATGCTCGTTGTGCCTTACTCGATCAAAATTTAGACAATTAAATTTGTGTCTTAAAACACATTTTGCTCAAACTATGAGATTTCTATTTGAGAAGCATTCCAAAGAAATTTATTCGTAAAACAATTGTATTTTTGTCAAATTTCTAATAAAGATTTCATTCTTTAAGTCACTTGACACAAACTCGGCGCATTGGTGCACTTTTCGTGCTTTTAGACCAGCCGTCTTTCATTCTTTGTTATTCGCTTGTTGTTTTTCGTTAGTTACCCACAATTATCTTGTTAATTGCACTAATTATCTCGACTTAACTATCTTAATTAGTTCTTGAATTATTCAGGTAAAACATCGAGTTGCCCTATCTCGATTCAGCTCGGAAAATGATGCTTCGCGCGGCGGTGAGTTTTTTTTTGCATTTTAAAATTTTTATGGGACATTTTCTACGTAAACTTTCTAAAATTTAATTTTACCGAGAAAATTTTTTAGAGAAAAAAACTAAGAAAGTCGCAATTTCATAAATCTAGGGATTTTTTGAAATGGATCATTTTTTCCAGCAAATAGTAGTATTTTAATTTTCCAGCAAAACTCCACGAAGCAGGCGGGTCGCAGCGTGCGTGCCTATTCACAGCCACCGCCTGGTGCTCAGCCTCACCAGGCTAAGACCCCGTCTCAACCTTCGATGCCAAAGTGAGTATTTCTTTTAAATCACATTCATCTTTATTCGACCTTTTCTAATATTCAGCTTTTTCTTTCTAATCAAACCCAAAGGCAGACGTTGCAACGTTTTCGAACCGTATAAAACGAGATAATGCATATTTTCGAGAGGCGGAAAGAAGACATGCTCTTTTCCCTCTTGATAAGACTCATTATCTCGTTTCATGCGGCTCGAAAACGCCGTAACGTCTTTTTATTTGCAGAAGTTCTGGTGGTGGTGGTGGCGGCGGCTTCAAGTGGGCGCTGGCCGGTCTGACCGCGGGCACGGCGGGTGTCGTCGGATACGCCTATGTTGATCCGGAGTTCAGGAAGCAGGTCGGGATTTGTAAATTTTCAAACAATTTATAGAAGTAGCCACGTAGAGGTCCCTTGTATTTACAGACGGGCAGAGAGGGTAGGGAATGTAGCAAAAGCGGGGAAACGAGAAAAAGAATCGTCTGTAAATACAGGGAGCCTCATGTAGCCATTCGAAAAGTAGCCACCTTAGACGAAGTAGCATTGACAAGTGAGCCTTTCGTATAGCATTTTGCTCTAAGTGGCTACTTTTCGGATGGCTACGTGACTATTTTATAAGTTGCCAATTAAAGTTTTTCTTTATCAGTCTCAGTATTGTATCGGTCAAAGTAAGTGAAAATTCATGTTGACAAAAATAGGGAAAAGGACGAGAGGGGCAGAGGGAATTGCGTACCCACCCTTTTTACTTATCCCCCGCTGACTCTTAGCGCTTTAGCCTCCATCTTTGCGCACATAGTTGTGACACGCATTTCTCGCAAGAGGTGTTCTTTAACACACGAACTGTCACTTTATTTGACTGATACAATATTCAGCGAGATCTCTAGTTATAGGGAAGAGTGAAAATAAGGCGAAAGTGGGAATAGATAGTCTCGTCTTATAGTAATTGTCTATTTTTTTCAGATTTATACATTTTTTAATTTGATTTTTTTCAGCTCGAAAAGACGGTGCCTCCTGTGAAACCCGTTCTGGACAAAATCATCGGCGAGGAGCAGAAATTGGAGAAAAAAGTCGCCGAAGTCAAAGAGAAGGTCCAGGCCGTTATTCCTAAGAAGAAAGAGAAAGAAGAGGTTGGTATTTTCCTATTTAAGAACTGTATTATCTAAAAGGTTACAGGCTAAAAATTATCCTTAAAAACTTCGAACGGTACTTTTATGACACGATTATAAAGCCCCTAATCATTAGTCTTTTCAAAACCTACAGTGCAATTTCTTAAATATGAATAAAAATCAAAAATAAAGATGAACATTTCAAAAATCCAGATCTTGCCCCCGTTGGAGTTCAAATCGCCTCCCCCTCTGCCGGTCGTGGAGAAGAAACCCGCCTACGTTGAGCCAGTGGACGTGAGGAAGCGAGTCGAGGCGCCCAAGGGAGACCTTCCCAAGGACGTGGTTGAAAAGAAGAATCGGGGTGGGTTTGTGATTTTTTAAGCTCGTCGAAAATTTCGAAATTCTTATTTCAGCGTAAAGTGATGTAAAAGAATGCATCAATAATGTTATCATTGAAAACGCTTCTTGAATCACATAAAATTCATTGGAAGCCTACAAAATATCGCCTTTTAAAACTTGAACCTTGTCTTAAAACAAACCAAATTTCAGACCTGGAGAACTCTCTTCGCTCCGCGATCCAGTCTGCTGAAATTCGTGTTCACCAGGCGACCGAGGCAAAATCCAACACGATCAGGTAAAATCAGGGGTGTAAATATACAGACACACGCGCACATGTCTAAAAATTTAGCTTTGAGGAAAATTTTAAAACAAATTCAGAGAAGTCGAAAACCACGCCCAGTTGCTCAGAAAGGCTGTGGATGAGGGAAAAGATGCTGATTGGGATAAGGTGGGATTTTACAATTTAAAACAGTATTGTTTTTTAAAATAAATATTCTATTCACATTCTAAGATTTTTCAATGTTTCAAAAACTTCGATTTTTCTTGAGATGTTAGTACAATAGTAGTTCGGTATTTGACTCTATGCCTAAATAGCTAAAACTTTTAGTTGAAGTGATGCTTCTATGTAAAGAAAGTCTATCATACGCCAAAATTAGCATATTTTAATTGCAGGTCAACGAAGCTCTGCAAAAAGTGGAGACCTCATCTCGTTCTGATGGTTTGGCCGAGAGTGATAGCCGGAACTTCATTGATAGTCTTACGAAGGTGATTATTTGAAATGTAAAAATAATATACATGTTTCAAACAACTCGAATTTCGAAGCTAGTTTGTTCATTTTCACTATGCTAACTAGTCTTGTGTCGCTTCCTAATGCCAGGATTGCGAATTTAGACTCGAATAAAACCCGATCGGATCTTTTCCCTCCTTCGCTCTTATTTTGCACTCTATATCTTTCATGCTATTTCATCATTTTCTGCCTCTCTTTATATCATGTTGGGTCTCAAATTTGCAATCCTGTTCCTAATATCACTGAAAGAAAAGTCGGCAAATCAAATATGTTTCAATTTGCTTAAAATAACATCGACTTTTTATAAGTTGATTAAGTCATCTTCCCTGTGTCAAATACGAGTTCAGATAAAAATTCATATGATTGACCTAAATGGATTTATGGATTTTGTCAAGTAGTAAACGATTAGAAAGAAAAACATTGTATCATTGATTGGAGAGAGTCATATTCATTACGCAATTAGAAATTAATTTTGGAGTGATGAAATAACGAGTCGTGTAGAAGAGAAACAAGGCGAATAGTGTAATTTTTGGATATCGACGCGTTCTCCTCCAATCAGTAATAGATGTTATTGTTCAGATTATCAACGACGGCAAGAAAAATACTGCCACTTCTTCGAATCCACTGCTTCTCAATGCTTCCGAGACCGTCAACAAACTGATTCATCAGCTCAATGAACTCAACGCGCTGGTGTCTCAGGTAATTAACTATTAATTAGCATAATTATATTCTTAATTACCCTAATTATCGGCTTAACTCTCTCTAATTATCTTGAATTACAGGCTCGCGAAGAAGCGAAGGTGCTCAACTCCTACAAAGAGCTCATCGATAAGTCTCGCCAACAGTTCGCTATGGAAATGCGCAACATTCTGCCCAACGTCGATATGCATGCCAGGGTAATTAACTTATTTAACTAGCCTAATTACGTATCCAATCAGATCCCCTTATTATCTCTTTAATTGGGCCAGCTATCTTGATTTGAATAGTGTTGTAACTATTTTAATTTAGTTAGACTAATTTAGTAGTTAATTTAGCTAGCTATCTAACTAATTAGGGCAATTAGAGTCAATTATACTAATTAAGGACAAGAACTTGAATGAGGACGAGCTGAACGCCCTGATCGCGCACGCTCACAAGAAAGTCGATCAGCTGAGGCAGCAACTCGTCGAACAGCAGGTAGTTTTTTCTGCATACTCTTAATCAGACTTCTCAAAACGCAACCCGCAGAAAAAATACTGCACCCTTTCGAGAAAGACCCAAAATATTATCTTCTTCTCTCGATAAGACGCTATTTTTCTGCGGATCGAATTGCGAGTTTTTGTGGGTCGTGTTTTAAGAAGTCTGAACGAGAAAGGAAAATTGTTCTACCTAATTTCGATTTACTGTAGCTACCACCCTCTTTTCTGGAAAATAACAGGAGGAAAGAAAACGGCTGATGACTACAAGAGGCCTATAAATTTGAAAACATTCGAAATCGACTTACCCCTAATTTTAAACAAACAAACTAACAAGGAAAGCATTGCAGGTCCGTGAAGAGCAGCACATCTCTCGAGCCATCGAGGAGCAGAAAAAGGCTGACTCGCGAATCGCCGCTGAGCATTTGAGCGTCGAGTTGAAACGAATCGAGGCTCAGAAGGAGCTGGAGGTCGAGAGGGCGGTGAGCGTTTTCGAATGAATTTGTAAACATTTAAACACGCGTGTCTAAAAATTTACAACCTTGGTTGCCTAAGTCTGATTGGATATCAAAATTCGAAAAATATGAGCGCAACAATTGTGATCACTATTTTGTCTATTAAAAATATGATTTTAGCTGTCCAGCGAGCGTCAATCGTGGGAAGATCAACTGGAGGGGAAATTGAAGCGCGCCTCTGCGGCCCACTCGGACCATCTCGAGCAGGTCGTTCGCACTCAGAGGCAGCTCTTCGAAATCGAAAACGCTCAGAAAATTGAGGAGGTCGAGATTTTTTGTTGAATTTTAAAATTAATTTTCCTCTATTTTTTATTCTTCCTAATTAGATAAATTTTAAAATCTAGAAAAAATGTTGAAAAAAATCATTAAATACAAGATTTTTTACGTCTTTCTTCGAAATAAAATAAAAAATTTACGAAAAGTGTTTATTTAAAATTAGAATAAAGAATTTTAGGCCATCCTGATTGAGCGAGACTTCCACAGCCGTCAAATGGGTACTGCGATTTCGAGACTCGAGGGCATTGAGTCGGCTTTGAGCAGCAGGATCGCTCTGGATAACGAAAACCGGTACCTCATTTCTATGAATAATAATTAATCATTTCTTGCTTCGTAACTCGAATGTCTAAAGAAAATTCAGTCTAAATCGACGATACGCCTGATAAAATGACTGCAAAAAATCAAGACAAAATAGTCGCACACAATCACGCATAAACATGAACACATTTTTTGCAATTTTTCATATTTTCTTCACAGAAATCCTATTTACAACCCAGATAATCTTTCATGTTCAAAAATCTATCCAATAATAAGACTTAGCATATCCACTTGGGGACCCTAGTCATATTCTCCATCGTCTCCGAGATGAGTCCTTGCAAAGAGAGGGGTATCCGCGAGCTTTAGCTACTTGCCTGCTTGTGTTTGTTTCTGTTCCCTCTTATTTTCCTTTAGTCTCGATGCGTCGCGTTCTCAGGTTATAGACGCAGAGCGCATATAAAAGGTTTATCTCGAGGACGATGGAGAGTATGATCTGTCTAAACAATTGAAATTCGATTGCAGACGTGCGAAGCAATTCTGGATCGCTTGCCACAACCTAATCGACACGATCAAACACGGCAACAAGGCTGGCACGGATATGGACAAAAGACGACTGCCCCTTGAAGAGACGCTCAAGTTGCTCAAGGAGGTGACTTTTTAAATTTTCTTTTTAATTTAGCGTTTTTCTCGAATTTTAATCTTTCCTTACTTTTTTATTTTAAAGAAATAGAGTTGAGAAAGATGTGATGATGATAATGGCTTTTCTTCTACATTACAATAGATCGTTTAATTTGACTTTATTTTATCAAGACGAAATTTCAGTTTTTTTAATCCAAAAATTTAATAATAAAGTTTAGGTGAATCCTGAAGACAACTTCGTGAACACAGTGATAACTTCCTTCCCTGAATCCACCAAAAATCAGGGCATTTATACGGAGCAGGACTTGAAGAATCGGTTTGAGAAGGTTCATTTTATGTTTTTCCGGCTTACCTAATTTTTAGCAAGCTTTCTCAATTTATCTAAAGTTTGTTTTAAAGAATGCCTGAATTACCTAATCTTTGAATTAAGCTTCCTCTAACTTACCTAAATTTTCAGGTCTACAACCTGGGTCGTCGTACGGCATCTATCGACGAGAATGGGGGCTCTCTTTCTGGGTATCTCTGGTCCTATGTCCGATCGATGTTCCTGGTGGATGTTCAAAGGAAGTTTTCGGACGACGATAGATTCGACCCGATCGCGTGCGATAATGTTGAGGTATGAAATTTGCAATTTTTCCGACTCATTGTTGTTTTCTTCCCTTTTGGAAATATTTATGTTAATTTTTTGCAGTTGCTGGCTCGTGCCAAGTGGTACATGGACAAGGGCGATATGGAGGGTGCGATGCGAATCGCGCAGCTGCTCAGGTAATACTTTGCCATACATCAATCAAGATTTGGGCCTTTTCGATGCTTCATTGATTGCTTTGCTCTTCGAAACTTTATTTACTCCACTTTTCTTCCATTTTGAAGCAACAGCTCACCATCTATAAGCAGATTATCATAAGAGTAATAAAAGAAGGGGTTTTCGATGATTTATGAAAAATCTGATTTTTCCAGAGGCCAACCCGCCCAACTTGCCAGAGACTGGGTGGTCGATACCAGGTAAAAACAGACTTCCCAGAATTCGACTTGCAGAAAATAGTATGTCATATTGGGAAATAAAAAAAAACATGTCTTCTTTTCCCTCTTGAAAAGGCGCACTATTTTTCTGCAGGTCGAGTTTTGAAAAGTCTACAGGTAATAAAAATCTTAAAATCATGTTTCAAATTTACGAATGAGTATTTGTTGTAGCACTCAATTATTGACTGACTTCCATTGTTATCGAACATAACCAAAAATATCTTTCGATTTTGAAGAGTGATATTAGGAAGTCCGTATAAGCTGGGAGGTGCAAAGAGGGCGCACGCTGATTTTTCAGCGTTCTAGAAGATATAAGTAGCACTGAAAAGGAGAGACTGGGATAAAGTAGAATCTTTACCTCCTTATTTTCGATCTCTCAGGCAGACCTAGGGAGTAATTGAATCAGACTCAAAAAATATACGAGTGATATGTCGCAGAGGCATCCTGACTTACATTAGGTTCTCCCTAAATCTACTCCCAGATTTTGGACTGTGATAATCGCTGAATTTCAGAACCCACCTCGAGGCTCGTTTGCTCGCTCAGCTTCTAGTCGTCCACGCTGCGGCAACGTCGATCAGGACAACCTACTAATTGATTGGATCGGGAAATTTGAAACAACCTGGCAATTATCCGTTTATTTGGTCATTCAATTAGCTCTTGTTGGAACTCACACGATTATAACATCCTCTAACTCAAACGCTATTTTGAACTAGATTTATATTCAGAAATAATACGAGAGAACAACGTATGCTAATGTTTGCACTTCAAGAACTTTTTGAATGATTGCATATTTCGATTTACTGAAAAGTAATTCCTATCCTCTCCTGAGTCGAATTATAAAGGTGTAGCTAAAATTTAGGTTTATTTTCGGAAACGTTGTTTATAACCCGAACTTTGGCCTAAAGCAACTAAAAATTAAGAAAATTTCTTTTCTTCTATACAACAAATTTAGCTACATTTATGATGTGAATCCCATCCCAAAACCATAAATTTCTCACCCATTTTATTAGTTTCTTTTTTCCTAGCTTGTCCTGCAATAGATTTCCGTAAACCTGCCAAAATCTGGAGTTTTATCGTTTATTGAGCCACCCCAGACGTTGAGAACGTTTTCCACCGCAACAATTCGCCGTCATCATCTCTCTCGTCTCATTATTAAGGATAGTAATTGTGAAGCTTACTGGAATAGTTCACGTAGCATAAGGGGTATTTTCAGTGGAAAACGTCCCAACGCCTGTGAACCACTATTATTCGGTAATCATTTTGTCAGTGTCTTTATAATTGATTACTGATAACCATACTCATACGGTTGTATTTTCCCTAGAGAAGAAAATTAGTTTTAGGAGCATTTTAAGCTAGTTTTTAAAGACTAGTATTTTCGTAGTCTATTGAGCGTTTTCGTAAGAATTACTCGAGATCAATCAAATTTTCTGGGTCGATCAGTAGTTATGCAAAATGAAATTTGAAAAGATTGATCCAGAATGATTAAAATTGCTGTAGTCTGTAGATTTCCACGATTTTTCGTTTCGGTTTTTATCGATTTTTTGTCGGATTTCAATCATCTTGCGAACGAAGGCTCATTTACACGAGTGAAGTTATGAAGAGGATACTGTAACTCCTAAAATAAAGGACCGTAGTCTTCTATTTTAGACTTTACGGTATATTATTTCTTGAGGATAATAAAAAGACTTGATAAACTGAATCGAAGTTTGCCTTAAAATGATTTATTTTTATCAGATTTGATGAGATCTGATATGCGGCAATTCGCGTTTGTCGTGATGATGGAAGATGTTGTGAGCTAAAATGTCGCACGCTGTTCTAATAAACGTGGTGAACCTTTTTAGTGAATGTCGTGATGAAATGACCTACTTTTCTCACATTATTTCTTCTTGCCTTCATCCGGTACCTTATTAGCTATGGCTCACGTCATAAAGACACTAGAATAGCGCACGACATTTTAGCTCACGACATCCCGTCATCACAAATACAAGTTGCTACTTTTTCAGCCAGTCTCTGAAATTAGTTATTAATTTAACTGATTTTTTAAAAGATGATCTTTGACGAAATGCTAACTTTCATTAAACTGAATAAACATGCATTTTTTAATTAAAAAAGTCAAAAAAGATTCCAAAGCTATAAATAGAAAATTTCATTCCATTCTGTTGGTCTTCAATCCATAAATTTGAACAATGGAATATTAAAAATCCTGTAGGTAAGTAGACATGATTTTAAATTTAGACCTCGTATACTTGACATGATTGAATATCACAATTGAAAAGTGGAAATGAATGAATGATATAATGAATAATTATATTATCTAACAAGGGAATTTGTTGCCACATAGGAACACAGATCTTGATGGAAATTATCAAGCAGGGGCTTTCGATGACGCTGATCACGATTCTAAAGTCAAAGTGCCTAATCGCATTCAGAAGCTGGGATTTTGAGTTGAGTCTCATTTATTTCTTTGTATTCCAAAGCCGCAAGATTTGCAGTGCATTATTTCACAAGCAAAACAGCTCATTTTCCATGCAAAATAGGAATGAAAAATGCAAGATTCCAAAGTGCGTGGTTAAGCACCTTTTGATTTTAGAATTGTGATCAGCGTCATCGAAAGCCCTTACTTGGTAAATTTCATAAAAATCAGAGTTCTTATGTGGGAACTCCCCTTGTAGCCACTATGTATGGGGTTAAAACAATCAAAGTATGATAGAAAAGGCCCCCAATGAAATCTCAATTTAGGCACAGCACCTATGCACAGAAAATAATGTATAAAGAATATACCGTAATTTCTAATTTTGAAATATTCGGATCTTTTATTTGCCAACTCCTTCAATGTGGATCTTTCACTAAAGAAAATACGGTATGTAGTATAAGTGACATACGGAAGTAGACAAATTAATATTAGTGTTTCTATAGTAGTCGAAGCCCCTCTTATAGATAAGTCTTAAAATATAAGACTCGGATCTTCAATTAGAAAAATTCTATTTTATACGTCCGAAGCCTTCGCTCCGCTACTTTCTCGATGTCGGTGTCTGAAAACTGCAAATAAAGACGATTGTGTTAAATTCAGATTTATAGAGGCTTCACATATTAAGCCAAGCTTCAGGTCAACTTGTGTACATTCAATAACAGGGAGAATTTGCGAAAGATAGATTTTGCATTCAGCATACTTTATACCTGTCAAACGCTACTTTCGGCGGTTTCAATATGATAGATGTTTTCGCTTAAAATAAAATATGGTTAAAAATTAGCATATTTTAAACTTGAAAAAATGCTAAACGATATGATGTTCTGATTTTCTGATGTGAGAAATAGTTTCATAAATCCGAAAATTTCACTCACACAGTAGGCCCATATCGACTCTTGAAGCTATGCTGCCTCATGACAGTTTGCAAAGTCCGACATCGGCAACTTATCATTTCTCGAAAAGGCATGCGATAGTCCTTATTGTACTTGCAATAGATCATAGGGTTCAGAGTACTGTAATTATGCTAATTTTGTCAATTTAATTGATTTAATAGGAGTACCTATTACTATACCCTAGCCATAGAGTGATTTGATCCAGCCATGGTGGTACAGGAACTCCAAAGCATGATTTTAATATAGCGAGACTGAAGAAAGGCAACCAAGTAATAATGAAGGCGCTCATAATCACTCCCAGCGTTTTTCGAGCTTTACACTCATTCTTCTCGTTGTTACGGATCTGAAAAGCAATAGAATAGCTATTATTGGGGAACATATAAATGACGGAATGTCGTATTAGAGAGTAAGAGAAGGGAAAAATAGTATGGAAAAAGATCATTCCGTCATTTCGTCAATTATAAGAAAGGGTTTCGTCATTTCACCCTTTTTTATTTCGCCATTCCGTCATTTACAAACTGCCTATTTATTGATAGCTTAGAAGCCACTGTCGGATAAACTTTAAATAACTTATCTAATTTTCAATTTTTATAAAGCATACGTTAAAATTGGATAGATTTTTTCGTGATAAAACTTGCTACTATCAACAATCTCGAATAATGTAACGAAATCTTCTCGGCTATAAATTTTGTAAAGCATAAGAAAAATTTCGTGAGTTTCTTAAAATCGAATAGATTTCTTACCAGCGGCAATTTAACAGCCTGCAGAAAGCTACTGGGTCGATGAATATACTTGTGGGCTTCGGACTTGAAGAATTTTGATGAATTCCTTCGGCCGTTCGAAGCATTCGGAGAGTTCGGGGACTCCTTTTCGGTGATTAGATCCGAGTGCTCGTTGCCGTTTCTGAAATTCGACTTTCTCGAAAATATTTTGGAACGTTTTTGTAAGTTTCGGAAACACGCATAATACCCTGAGAAGGACTATTTGGAAACTTCAAACCCTGAAGCCATGCGAAACAGTGCGGAATGGTAGAGAAAACGATTCTCTTCTCACTTTCGCATAGTTTAAGGGTTGAGGTTTCCAAGTTGCCGTGAGAAAGAATTATGCCTAATGTGTACAGCTGTTTCATCAGATAACATTGCAAATGTCCATCAATATTTTGAACCATCACAACTTCTTCAATACGTTTCACGATAGTTCATACAAAAATTGACAATTTTTATATTTGATACATTTGATATTACCAAATCAGTTTCTCAGATCAATCTGATATCGTTTACTTTCAAATAAGTTCCGAGAATACTCATGCCACAAACCTATGTTCAAATTTAATTCGTCGCTTATAGGGAAAAATGGCCCTTTGTATTCCACATCCACTTCTTGAAAAGATAATAGAAACGGAGAGGGAGGTAGAGGAAAATTTAAAAAAAGTGGATGCAGGTGTGTGGAATACAAGAGGCCGGGAGAAATACAAAAATTAAAAAAAAAAATTCACCTATCCGCCTCAGGCCCCGCACTACCGCTCATAACTCTGTCCTGTCTGGCCAGCCTCTTGGCTGCCCTCCATATCTTCACGTTCAGAATGATCATGATCAGGGTCGGCAGGTAGAAACTGATGATTGTCGCGTAGATCTGATAGCCCATATGTTGGATGACCTGAAGTTAAGAGTTATTCGAATTTTATCTTTAATCTGAGAATGCGATAATTAATAACTAGTCTTTTCATTGATTTTTGTGCTAATCAGCTTTTTTTTCGAATTTCAAACGACATCAATTGATTGATCTTCATTGATTTTTATATCGTTAATTGGAGGGCAAAGTCGATATATTCATGCAGCAGCAATTAGAAATCGAATTTGGAGGAGCGAAATGGTGAGTCGCGTTGAAAAAACGAAAGATGAATAGCGTAATTTTTTTTTTAGATATCGACGCGTTCTCTCCAATCAGTAATAATCAAAGCTATTTTTAAATTGAATAGAGCCTAAAATTATCTTTCAGATTTTTGCTATATTATGCTTTTTCAGATGATCTCCTATTTTTGTTTTAATTTAAAGAAGGTATTTTCAAATAGATTTGTAAAAATCCCCCAATTTGTAAAAAAACAAACAATCTCGATTTCCCCTAGAGTTTATGATGATTCATCCAGTCATTTTGGGCTAATTCAAATCTCAAATTGTCGTCAAAAACGCCATTCGTTTTTCGTTTTATGAATCCGGAATTTCGCCGTAAATTGCTCAAATCTGGCCTTCAATTCTGTGAGCTCACAAGTCTGGATTTATGGAGAGAATTCATACGATTTCAAAATTATTCAAGCCGTTTTTATAAGTGCCTATGCTTCACCATATGACGGCAATTTTGAAGGTTTTCAGTGTAAGGTCGTGTCATTCAAGAGTTTTTCTGAAACTCAATAATTTACCAATTTGAAAGAAAAAGACCTTTGTACTCGATTCTGAAGTTATGAATGAAGCTAGATTTTTGGATAAAAGCGAACCTTTAAGAAGGAAGTTTTTAGGTAATTTTTTCAGGAACATATAATAACTTATCGGGATTTTTAAATCATGTAAAATTTCCAGCTTCCCACTTTATATTTCACCGATCGAGCCAGAATTTCTCTAAAAATAATGGTAAGGCCAAGAAAATGTTTGTTTGTCCATTAAAATAAGCCCTAATATTGAATTTCAAGGATTATTCTTATGCCTCATTATAGAATTTTGCCGGCTTTACGTAGACCTCTTCAAACGTCCTCGCTCAATTGAAACGAGAGTGTGGTTTTTCATCGACGTGTGCGCAAAAATGGTCTGGGACGAGTCGGGGCGAATTTGAAATTCGAAATTCGACACGGGTCCGCGCCCGTAGTGCGCTATTTCACATCCCGACACTTTCGCGCAGCGCATTTATTGAAGCTTAACACAGGGCTTAGCCCGGAGTGAAAATGAATTTCAGATAATCTAAGGTCAAATGGATACCAGATACTCTAGCCTATGCAAAGAAAAACGATGGAAGTAGATAAAAAATTATAGTCTGGGTTGTTTATCTGGAAAAAAATAGCTTTACGTTGAAATTTGGTCGAAATATTATAATGCTGCACCCAAATAGATTAATTAAAGTGTCAGATTATTTCAAATTTCAAGGATACTCTTAGGTTTGTAAATATCATTTATAAGTGGGATTATTATGAAAAACTCATACAGATATCAGAGTATTGTACCAGAATAAACCTATTTAATAAATTTGACATTATTGCAAATTTCAAGTGCATTCTTAGACCTTGTAAATATCATCGATATTTTTAGGTCCAAGCATTATTTTCCCTTGAAAATTGGGTATGCTAGGGATAAATTTCTGTCATTTTTGTTACAAATTGTCAGCCTCTCGAGAACACAGCAAACGGAAGCATCAAAATCATTATTCAAACAAGGGTGTGCGCGCTTTCAAACACGCCATTTTTCAAGCCACCACGTATATAATTAGCAGTGATTTATGAACGGTGTATATTTCACTGAATTTAGTCAAGTCGTAAAGTATAGAATTTGGTATAATTTTCAAAAGCCTAAAATAAAATATGCTTCATAAAAATGGGTTGAATTAAGCTCGAAAATGTTGTGAGATAATATTCACTTACAGAGAAATCTACCGATTGCAAAACATAGTTTTGTTTTCAGAAATCTGCTATGCTCCACGAAATTTTGGGATTCAAACTGTTTTCCAATTTTTGACCAAAGATTTGAGCCACGACCTGTCAACACAGCGTAAATTGGTGCATTGTTGCTGTCAAATTGAATTTTGCCTAAGGATTTCTTAGCGCGAGCATTGTTTAAAAATTCTGTCAGTCATTTCTTATAGCCACAAGCCCCCCTATAAGAAATGGGTGTTCCAGAACTTTGAAAACTATCCGGTAAGAAATCCTTAGAAGAAAAACAAAACTCAAAGAGAGAACTAGTGTGTGTATTAGAGAAGCTGGAAAATTCAGCCCTATGCACCACCGCCTGATAGATCGTGGAATATCATATAATCGAAATAAAATCTAAAAAATGTTCATATCTTATGCAGGGCTAAATGTTTAGACACACGCGCGTGTCTAAAATTTACAACCCTGATTTGATCGAATTCGCCAACCGTTTTCACAATAGCTAGCTATTTTTCATAAAACATCCTAAATTTGTTTGAACCCTATCTCAATCTTCCAAAACCCTCAAGTTATTTCGATTTTCCTAACTTTCGTCCAATTTTTTACTTGCCTTTTCGCATATTCTTCTTTTCGGACCAGATTTATGTGGCCTATCATTATTTTCTGCGCATCGGGATTTCAAATATCCCACCCGTCTTTCATCCTCTATGCTTTTAACCATGGGGGTAAGAAAGTCATAGATAGTTTTTAAAATCCCGATATCCTAGCCAGTTTTATATTTTTATACTTAAACATGGAGTTAGAGATTTTTTCCTGTCTCTATAGAGTAATTTTCCGAGAGTAACCATTCATCTTCGGTAAAAAATCCTGGAATCTAACTCAATCTGGGGTTTTTAATTTACTTAAATCCAGCGCATTTTTAGGTTAAAGAAATATGGGTTTTTTTCACAAAACTAAAAAGATTGAGTTCATTTTGGAAAGTGAATGGTAGATATCAAATTTGGTGGTAGAATTTGAAAAGTTTGAATGAAAATGAATTGTTTCCGAAAATTTTAGGATAAACGAAATTCAAATTTTGCTAATGTGCCATAGACATACATTATAATAAATAAAGAGCCATCAATTTGCCAAAAAATGGCAATTACTATATGACGAGATGACGAGACCTATAGTTAGAGATAGTAGGACGAAGGGGTGGGAAAAGATAAATCTCGTCATCTCATTAAATAGTAGTTACCAAAAGTGTTAGAAACCATCCAAGCGGATTCAGATCATAAATGACTTGGCTCAATTTCAATTTACTAGATTGAAATCGAGGATTTCCAAGTTTCCTCCAAAATCAAAGTTCCAAAAAATCACTTTCTATTTTTAGGCTTTTTTTGCATTGGACTTTTTGCTGAAAAACACATTCGAAAATACCCTCGATTTTCGCATTGTTTTTCGCGTTGAAAATTATGTGAATCGTTGCAAAACGTGGAGCGGCCGAAAATAAAGGGCCCTCTTGAAGTTGTAATAACGAGGCGAGATGAGGTGGGAAATGTGCTCCAATCTAGAATGGAGAAAAAGATGCTTCATTTAGAACCTAGATAGAAATAGTATGAAGAATGGGAAAATGAACACTTTTTTCTTTAATTTGAGAAATAACATGTGAATTGTGTAAAAATGATTTTTATAACTTCTGCTCTTCATTTAAGTTAGATAAAAAGTGGTATGAAAAGTGCGATAAGATGTTTCCCTTGTATTTTATTTGCAAATGACAACTTTAGTGCTGATTTTAAAAATTTTCAAAATACCTTTAAAAGGAGCGAGAAAAGTCTCTTTAGCACTATTATGGATTTTTCTTACATACTTTTTCATTATGATTTGCAAAATGTCGTTAAAAAAGGTTAAGAAGCAGGTCTTCTTCAGCAGTTTTTCGAGCATTTTTCATTCACGTGAGAAATAGCCGAAAACAAAGAGCGTATCGACTTTTGCATTAAAGTGCTGGTGCCATTCAAAGTGAAATATGAAAATCATAAAGTTTTTCGCCTTGCAGAAATTTAATGGATTTTTAGGCGGAAAAGAGCGCATTTAAAGATCAATGATAACGATAAATTTCGGTCCAGTCATTCATTATTTTTCCACTTTAGTTAAATGACAGGATTAATCATGAATGAAGTTTAGGGTCTTGAAAACAATGACTATTTTAAAACATCGATTTGTACATTCAACTTTGGTTAACCTTAAATACATTTCAATTAGATAGGATTAGCTCTATCTTAATGCTAAGCTACTTAATTTTGCAATACTTGACTCTAATTGTCTGTAATTAAGGGCTATTTAATCTCAAATAGGAATAATTAAAGCCTAATTGCTGACCTGACAGCTATTTGAGTGTTGGCTCTGTTCATGGTTATCGGGTTCGAATAAGGACGCAATTAGATGAGACGAAAACCCTACAGATAAAGCGATCAGCCACACGATACCTATGTAGACGAGCATACGCTGGGTTGTGCGCTGAAAAAATCAATAATTATTGTTGGTGCTCAAATCTGGGAGACGTGCAAAGTGGTGCACGGTTACTGTAGTAGTTGGGAAATTGAGAAATAGCACGCGAAAGGAGAGATTGGCCTAAAATCGCTTTTCCTCTGATTTTTGACCTCCAAGACTTTTCACATTTTTATATATCATTATTGCTTATTGTTCTGGTCAAACGAAGTGACGGATCGTGTGTTGAAAAGGTAGCGAGAAAAGACGAGAGACGCAGAGGAAATTGAGTACCGCACTCTCATTCCATTGTCCCCCGCTAACTCTCCTTTCTCTACAATCTAGCCTCCATCTTTGCGCACATAGTCGTGACGCGAATTTCTCGCAAGGCGATATTTAACACGCAAACTATCTCACTTCATTTGACTGATACAATAATTCAATAATTGAATGGAGATAGTGTTATGAATTAAAAGATATAAAATTGTTTACCTGAGCTCCATATCTGAGCGGATTGCAAATGACCAGGTATCTGTCGACAGAAATGATGCACAGGTTGACAATCGACGCAGTGCAGAGGGTCAGATCTGACGTAGTCCATAATTGGCACATCCAGCTGCAAAAATATAAAATATAGAGGCCTTGTCAGAAACGTTTACTTCTTTCGAGCCTCCCTAAATCTCTCAATTTCTAATGCTCCTTCGCCCTTATTGGTCACAAGCACATAACGCAGAAATGCAAGTCTCCTCTTAATGACAGTGTGATGTAGTGGATAGAGCGAGCTAGATTTTGCCTTTATTCGGGATGATTAGCTAGAGATTTTTAAAGAGAGGGCGGCGAGAAGCTCGGAAAAATGAACTGTTCCTGAGAAACCAGGGGTTATTTTTAATCTTTTCTGTTATCATTTCTTCGCTTTCAATTAACTTAGAGATTATTAGAAGCTGATTTTCATGTTAAATTATGATATTACTCGACAAAAAAGTTGATCTTCACAACATTTTCTTGCTTTTTCATTTTCATTCTCAATTTTGACTTTATCATGGTTTCCCCTGTGAAAATTTCTCCATTTTGGGCACTTGTAACTTTAGACCTGCGCATTTTTATTTATGTTCATCGTCTTCTTCAGGTTTAATTCGACCGGGCACCGAAAATTTTTCGAAATTGAAATTCGACACTTTTTGGTGGACTTGAGGAAATAGTACTGAATAATGAAAGAGAATTATAGAACCAAAGAAAGGAGAAATAGTATGTCAAAGTTATAGGAAAAGAATTAGAAAACGTGAAGTAATATGGGAATGTGAGAGAAAAAGAAAATGAAGATTTCGAAAAGCGGAAATCAAACGGTGAAATAGTATGAGAAATCTAAGACTAGAGAGCTAGAAAGAAGAGAAATAATATGTAAAAACTAAGATTAAAAAGTTAGAAAATGGAAAAATAGTATGGATCATAATAGAGGAGCAAAGAGTCAGAGAAAGAAACTTTAGTAGCCTGCATCTGACGACATCAGATCTCTCATTTTCCCACTGAGAAGGGCTATTTTTGCTAGACATACTGTCTTTACGGGAATCTTTGAACTCTTGCAACGGTGACGAATGGAGGGGTTTCAAAACACGAATTTTATATCTTTCAGAATATATCTAGGGATTGATACTGTTTTGGTCAAGGATTCATCTATCTTTCAAAATTTATAAAAAGTAATAATATTTTAATATCTGTCCAAAATATTGCAGCCTAAATTTTCAATGAATAGTCTCAAAATTTGATGTTCATCTTCAAAAAAAAAAAAGGCTTAACTCTAATGGACCTTTTCTCCAAATCGAGTTTAGTTTTGCAGGTTCTTTTTTGCCTCATTCAAAAGCATCTCTCAAATTATGTGTTTCGGGGGTAAAATTGTTGGAATTTTTTTCGGATTTCTTTGCATTTTCCGGGATTTCTGGAACTTTTTCGGAGGACGCGAGGTGAAAGAAAAATTGACTCTGACTTCACTGACGTCGTTGCTAAGCGAAGGCGAACAATGGAAAAGTTGAAGAATTTTAGGGGAATTCGAAAGTAACGTTGCAATTTTTAATTTTGCAGAGGACTCTGATTTTTTCCTTCAAAACTTAGAAAATCACGATACTTTGAGTTTTTCTTTCCCAAAAATTTTATTAGGTCGCCATTTTTTGTTTTTCGAAAAATGTACACCTCGGAAAGTCATGATATTTTCAGCTCTTTTCCTATATACTAAATTGACATTTTTATCAGAGCATTTAATATTTAGTCTTTTTTCAAATATGGATTGTGATTATCAGATCATGTAAAAGGTCGAATCTTTTTCCAAAAATACTATCAAAAACATGATTTGTTCCAGGATTCCTCGACAATTTGATACCAAATATAGCAGAAAGGCAGAAAATGTGTGGGGCTGTAAATAATATGATGCTAAGTCAACAAACAATCATGAAATCAAAAGAGCGGTGCAAAATATATGCACTTTTTATTTTGAAAATATAATTCACCTAATCAGGAATATTGTCAAATTTTAGGATTTTTTGTGGATGATATTTCGATTTGATAGCTTAGCCATTCAAAAGCTGGTTTTTACCAAAAATTAATAGTTTTAGGCTAGATTGCTTATCTTCAGAAATTTTAGTCCTCAGTAAAATATAAAAGGAGTTGATCTTCATCAAAATTAACCTAAATTTCCGCGTTCTTTACCCTTTTCTCGAAAAATTTAAAAGGATGGCTCACATGTGATTTTCAAATTTTCGCAACGGGAGAATTTTCACTCCGATATTTTTAACGATTGCGTAAGCATATATTCCTAGAGTGAATCTGTCAAATATGACAATATTTCGAATTTTCGAGGATATTTCAACAGACTTTTCGGGTCTATCTTAAAGCACGAACTAGAGATATCACTTTTTACATGTAAAAAGCGAGTGATGGGGGGTCTTCTAGCGTTACAAACTCCTCTAGCATGTGTTTATTTTTTGTAAAAAATATGTAAAAACTACGAGATTAAGTTACTCTTGGTGACATATTGATTGTAGAAAAATGAAAGAAATGAAATTGGAATGAAAGTGTAGAATTTTCAATTTAAAATATTTGAAATAATAAGATAGGACTTTTCAAAGAAGCAGAATAGCCTTGTCGAAAAGGAAAGGGACTTTCCAAGGAAATGGTCGTTTTATCTCGAATATTAAATTAAGTTTAAAATAAATTATAAAATTTGAAAAATTACACAAGTCTAATTTGGCAAAAATAGCCTACCCGCCGAGCGGCCATCTGTCGAACAAAAGGTCTGCCAGAGCAAGCGGCATAACCACTAAGCCGACGAACAGATCTGCCAACGCCAGAGAGACGATCAGATAGTTCGGTGGTTGTTTAAGCTTTCTGAAACCATATTCATATAATCCTTAAGGTTAGAATTATTATTTAATCAGATCTAATCTAATTTTAGGTTAGTTGATGCCGAAATCTGGGAGGCACGTGCAAAATGGTTCACAGTTATCTTTAGTGGTTAGAAAATGGAGAAATAGCGCACGAAAAGGAGAGAAGCTGGTCCTAAAATCGCTTTTTCCTCTGATTTTCGACCTCCCAGATTTCGGCATCAACAACAAATTTAGGATTTATTTGATCATTTATAGTTGATTTATATTCCATTATCAAAATGAGTTTTAAGCCGGACCTAGATCATATTTCTAGGTTTATACTTAAATCTAAGAATTCTTATGATATACCTGACAAGAAGAACCGCAAGGCAGACCAAGGCATTTCCAACGACCGTCGTGACGATGGTTAATAAAACGACAACAGCCAAAATCACACGAAGGTGGGGGGAAACAACGGAGTTTTCGTCTGAAACTTTGAAACATTTAGATTTTTAGAGTAAAATAAATCGGATCTTCATAGACAGGCTTCAAGAAATTGAAGGGTAGAAAGCTTTTTAGATCATTATTGAGGTTATACTTTGAGACTACTCGTATTAAATCATCATAGTCATGAAGTTTCAAAGTTTCCTTGGTGCGAATTATTTGAAACGAGCAACAATCTAATCGATCTCTCGATATATCATATAAAACTTCCGTATCCAAAAATGTTCAAATAGTTTTACGGTAGGTTTTAGAAAAGGTACAAAAATCAAAACAAGTATCTTTAGTTTGTTGAAAGACTCACCACTCCTAATCATTGATAACCTTCAAATATTCCATACCTGGCACGATAATCGTCTCTAATGCGTGGTGATGCGAATTCGAGATCAATGTTGCCTGTCGATGATATCCTGATTCTGTCGCCGTTACCACTGTATAAAGTAGAGATCGAGAGGTCATTTATCGATTTTCTCCCTCTTTCCTCAGGATATCGACATCATTCTACCCTCTCTCGTACAATTTGCTTGTAAACGCAGAACGGTCGATTCTGGAATAATATTCTACCGTAGCCCTACACCATAAAATGCGTTTTTCGATTTTTGTTGAAATTAGTAATGTTTACCTGTAAAATGATAATAATAGAGCGATAATAGAAAATAATAGGTAAAAATCGGATGGAAAAAGGTAAATTCTGGATTTTTCGGTATCTCGCGCAGCAGCTCCAGAAACCAGGAAAACCAGCGGCCAAATGTCGGGAAATTTTCGAGGGGCGTGGCCTCGGCACTTTTCGTTTGTACCTTCTCGTTTTCGCGTGCAGTGCAGCGTGTTGTCGTGTTTTTCTCGGCCCTCTTCAAATCGCGAGTTATTTCGTTGGTCCGCAAAAATTTCTAGGGGCGGAGCTTAGTTTCTCGGCTAAGTGGACCTCCAAATCAGCATGATGGTTCGACGTGATGATAAATCCTGGAATGAACGATGATAAATGACTGAATTACAGGAATTAGCGAATTGAGAGGTATGTTTCGAAAATTTACGTAAAAATTTTAGATATTTAAGCATTTATTAGGAGGATATAGTGAAGTCAGGAACATTAAAAAGTATCGAGATGATAAATTCTGAAATAGGCGTTGATAAATGAAGAATTTTAGTTTTTAAGGTGTGTCTATAAATTTATATGGGTCAAGAAGATTTAACAATACTTTAGTCATACTGGAAGAAGTCAAAGTATAGATAATAAGAGCAAAAATCGTGCATCTATTTCATGAATCATAACATAGGCCTACACCCTAGCGTAGGGACTTGGAGTAAAACTATGCATAAATTTTCTAAAAATACTGGTATTCCTCAAATCGCCGCGCAAAAATAGATCGAAATGCGCATAATTTGAGCTCCAATAGGTGTGTGGTCCCATTAATCACGGATATATGGAGGTGTAAGTTAAAAATACGCGGAATCGCTCTAAAAATATTGGCAGACAAGACAAATCTGCATATCTGATTACATAAAATGTAAATTAAGCTGAGAAGGGAATTCCCGATAAAAGATGGTCATCTTAGATTCATAAGGAAGAAAATGTTCGATCTAGATGATATGAAAAATAAAGTTAAGAATCAAATATAAAATGAAAAATGACAAGATATGAAAATCTTACTCAACTCAAGATGCTAAATTTGAGATCAATAAAAAAGCTACCACAACTCAGTTCACTTATCAAACTTGTGTTAAGGATTTCACCATAATCGCACAAATAAAACAAAAAAGCTGACTTATAATCCTAAGCCTAAATTCGAGATTAAATCCAGAATGACCATTATCTCAGAGACATCAAATTGATGTAATTCATGCCGTATGTGCGTGCGCGGAAGAATTTTATCCATTCGGCTAATAGATAAATGCAAATGAACAAGGGAAAAGAGAACGGCTGCTTGAAGGCAGATTTAGGGTTGGCCAAAAGGGGAAAATTGGTAAGAATAGGGGAGGCTTAAGGTAAGAAGAAGCTCAATTACTTAAATTCAACTGATATTATTTTATTTTAGGCTAAGTTTTTATTATTATGACTGTTAAATTACATCTTTATGAGCATATTTTATGCAAAAAAATTTAGATTCAGATCTATATAATACAAGCCTTAAAAAATATCGTTGCAAATTTAATTTGATACGTAACCTCATCAATAATTAATTCAGTCAACAAGTTTGTCTTCAAATGATGCAATCGGTGCAAATTTATGCGCACCTTTACATCTATAAGGAAGTTATCTGGACGAACGTCTAGAAAAATGAAAAAAATTAAGAATCCCGGAAAATTTTGGATTTTGATAGATGAGCGTGCTAATTGTCTATTCGGTCTATTAAGGAAAAATATGTTTCTTGATTTCCCGCCTGCAAAATTTCGATCTAGTTTGATTAATAAAATACCCATAAAAATGCTAAATTTATGTATTGTGTAAACAAGAAAAATTGGGCGGATTAGACAAAAAAGAATTAAAAACAGAGGTAAATTTGACAATATTTGAAAGAACGGCTCAAAAATCACTAACCGAACCGACTTTGTTTTTATGGGCAAAGATCCAAGGCTAATGAATGGATAAAATGTCGTACACCAAAACGTAAAACACAACAAGACTATCGTTGAGCCGGAAACTAATTTGCGATTTGTGATGCTTCGAAAATAAATAAAAAAAAAATAATAATAATAATAAATTAAACTAAAGACATTCTAGATTTGCATGAATCTAAACTCGCGACTTTTGAAATCATCCAAATTGTCAATAACCTATTAAATAAATCTTAGATTTCGAAGAGCAATATCACCAAGGTAGAAATTGTATCCAATTTAGAAAAAACACCCAAATCCCAAACCTCAAATAATCATTTAGCAAAAGGATGGGATGATTCACGAAAATTCCAATTTTTCGAACAGATATGTTAAAGTTTAACTCTATTGAAGGCTAGATTTTTTGACTACAAATTAAAAAATCGCTATTTTTAGAGAATGGAGCGCATTTGTATCTGGTCAAGGAAGAAAAGCTCGGGGATAAAGGATGAAATTGATCCTCTCAGAAACAAAAAAATGTCCCCGGAAAAGGTTTTCAGGCTCTGGGAACATTTTCTGGGAATAAAAATGGGTCTGCCCTCAGAAAAGAGCACGATGCTATAACTTGATAGCCGCCGAGACACATTGGGGACGGAGTCACTAAAATTGGTCCGGAAAGACCAATGATGACCAAAACCTAATATCGCATCGTCTTTGAAAAAAAATCAATCTGGAATTTATCCACAAACTTAATAAGTCTCGTAGCAAAAGGATCATAGTAGATCTATTTTTGAGCTATTTCAAGGATAATTTCAGTGATTTCGACAAAATGAAATTTATTTAGATTTGGCAAGGCTAGAAATTCACTATATTTAATGGGTCTAAACTAAAAATAGCTGAAAAATAATTTACAACCGTTTTCAGAGGATACTTGAAGTCCTGAAAGATACAAATCGGATATGTGAAATCCCTTTTTAGTATTTGAACAATCAAGCAAACTGAAATGTTCGATGTTCACATCTAACTACCAGAAACGGCAAAAATCGAAGTCCCCGCTTTTTTCTTTGACCAAAGCTATTTCCATGAATCATATTTTTCCCGGAAAGAAATCGAAAAATTTTCCGCTGCAGGGGCCGCGATTTTTAATGTCGCCACTCAAAATTTATGACCCCAAACCGCGTGGAGGGGACATGTTTTATGCGTTCGGCCAGATTTTCAGATGAAAATCTTTAAATTTTTCAGTTTTCGGGCATTTTGAAGGAAATCTGGTACGGGGAAGAGTCGTACCAAAATTATAAAATCGTCGTTCGGGGGATTAAGGAAATCGATGTTTACGAGGCGGATGTCGTACTGAAATCCGATATTTTCCACATGACCGAGAAAAATCATTGCTCAGAAAAATTCCAGAATCAAATCGATCAAATTTCCGGCGATAAAAATACATTTCAAATTTAGCCATAAAAGCCGTGCATTTCAGGATTGAATTAACTTTGCCGAGACATAAAAATGAACCAAAATAGAAAATCTCTGAACTTGATAGAAGAATCAATAAACAAGCTCATAACATATCAAAATTTGATATGCAATTAGGGACCGCCAAGCCCCGCCCCTTTCACTTGATTCAAAAGTGTCCATAGTTGATAGCCCCTTCGATTATCGCAAATATTTTTTGTTTTTCATAGTTGATCGATACCCACTATACAATTCGATACCGCTCTTTCACGTGGTGATATCGATTTATTGATCGGGTGCGAAAGAAGTCCGCAAATGCGCGTCAAATGCACACCAAATTACGACAATGCTAATATTTCGAGTTATAAAAAAGGTACATTTCATTTTTTTTGATGAATCGGTACACCTAGTTGAAATGTACAACATATGTAAAAATTAGAAAAATCCTAGGACCCGCAACTTTTTCCGAGGCAATAATAGATGCTCGCCTTTGCGGTACTGTATCCTGACAAAGGATCACTAAAATCACCTAAAAACTTGACTAAAATAAAATTTCATACTCCCTAATTACGTTATTCAAAAGAAAAAAACGAAATTTGATCAAAAAATATTTTTTAAATTAATTTCAAAATGACCATTTTTTTGTCTTTGCTAAATTGGATCACCCTAGGCATATCTTGAAAGGTACATATTTTTTTATTTCATATTTTGATTAGTTGGTCAATTGTCCGTCTTCGGTGAAAAAATCAGAAAAATCCTAGTACCCGCGACTGAGATCCTGATAATTCGCGAAAATATAAAGGAAGCCAATGCTGGAATGGAGGAGAGTGCAGAGAAAAAGATCCCTAAAGGTAGGGAAAGAAAGGGGGGAGCGAGCGGCATAGTGTCTTTTGCAGATAAACCACGCCCCTTTCCCTTGTCCACGAAAAGGAGCGATTTTTTCGATTTTTCGCATTAAATTTTATCAAATTTTTTATCAGTAACGTATTTTTTCGCGGTTTTTTCGATGGGGATGTTTAGAGGGGCACCTCAGACCCTGAAAAATGTAGGAAACACAGTGCCAGAGTGAATTTGGCAAAATGGCTGGCGGTCCCTATATGCAATAAACTTTGCAAGAAGAACCGGTATGCTTTCAAAATACCGCATTTTCTTGTGCGAATTTACCTCTTATATTTGTAGTACTACTATTTTTATCTCACCCGTTTTCCTCTGATGATTGATTTTCCCGTTTCTTCGGTGAAAAGGGCCAATTCATAGAAATTGAAGGAGGGCTCTCGAAAAAGTTCACGTTTTCTTGTTATTTCTGATGACGCAAAATTCTTTTCCTAATTAGTAAAAGCCCGCCAAAAGTAGTATTTTCAAAGTCGACCAACGCGCCTATGCACTGCGTTTATCTTGGACACTTGATTCTTTACAATCGTTTTTCTTCGCTTTTCTTGTGTTTCCTTTATTTACCTAGCTTTTTGACAGGCATATTTTCTCGGTTTTATCGATTTTTCTAATTTATCTTATCATTTTTTATCACGAAGTGAATGAACAGAAAGGTTCTTCCTTTCTGTGGGTTAGTATTAATAAGAGGGTTGGACTAACAACGAACAATTATCAACACAAATTTTATTCACAAATAAAGAGGACAACCGCTGGATTCGCGGTTTGTTCTTCAACACAAGAATACGAGGGGCGGGGAAAAGGGCATAGAGAGAGAGAGAGAGAGCGGAGAGAAAAATAATAAAAACAAAAAAGGGGTGCTTTTGGCACAGTGAATATTCTTTTCTTACTGAGCCCCGAAGACTTTGAGGCTGCTTCTCATTCTTACAATGTTCCTGAATTTCCATGTTTCTATCATTTTATTTTCCGTTTCCTCGGTCACTTTTCGTTTCCTTCTGAGCTAAGACTCAAGTCAAATTACGCCTCCATGTAAAAGCTTTTACAAGGAAGGTTATGAATGTTTACAAGGGGTGAGCAATTGTTACATTTACAGGTGGGCGTAGTTTTACTTGAATCATAGTCCTGATTTTTCGGAAACTGTTTCTTTTCTATTTTGCTGGTTCCTTCGACTTTTCGTTATTTTTAAATTGATTTTTTTAGTTTTCGCCCCTCGATGCGTCGCGCGGACAGTCGCGACTCAGTGTATTCCGCGTCGTCATGCGTCAGCGGAGTTGGAGGCTGGCAGGTAAACACACCCCTTTAAAAATACAAAATTCAGTGCCTGGATCCAGAAAACTCGGAACCGTCCGAAACCTTCGTTATGGGAACCTTATTCCCTCTGCGAGATTTCTATAGGGAGGGTTCCGAGAGTTTCTCGTCGATTCGGGCACAGAATACCTGGAAGATAAGCAAACACCCGCAGAAATTTCAATTTCTTTATTTTTTTCTTGAAGACAAACCCTGGAAGGCTGCTACTCTAAAACAATTTTCAAACTTTAGCTCAAGAAAGTGAAAAATTGCAGATCGGCGATAGAGCGAGACTCGGTGATCGGACGGGTCGAATCGAGTTCATCGGGACGACGCAATTCGCCCCCGGCGAGTGGATTGGGCTAGTGCTTGACGGGCCGCACGGCAAGAACGACGGCTCCGTCAATGGGGTCCACTATTTTACGGTACGGCGTTTTATTTTTGCGTTTTAGACCAATAATTTATCTCTGAAAATTTTCTAAATAAGGCAATTTGGAAACCTCAAGTCATATGCGAAATAGGATGAGGAATAGTAGGAAAACGACTCTTTTCTCACACTATTTCGCATGCAACAATGTTACGATACAACTACTTTTCTAAATTGCTCCAATTTTGGTGTATTTTGAAAAAAAAAATACGCACTAGTTTTCTATAAACCAAAAAAATGTTTATTTTTCCTAGTAAATCATAGATATAAATAATATTTCTAAAAAGATAATGATATATTTTATATTCAGTGCGACCCAAACCACGGTCTGTTTTGCAAGGCAGGTAAATTGGAGAGGATGGCCTCGATTGACTCACCGAGCAGATTCAAATCCCCTACGCCAGGCAACTCTTCCATAGGGGGAGAGAGCAGCGTGTATGCGACAGAGTGCGGGTAGGCGAATTTGGAATATTTTAGCAAATTTAAAAGACATCAAGAATGCGAAATTATCTCTAAATGTTGGTAGAAGGTAATGAATTAAAAAACTTATTTTTATATCTGAATGCTCGAAAATCGAAAAGTTGCGTATTCGTTTTTGAAAAGAAGATACGAAATTTTCCGAAACTTATCGAAATTCGTACGTTTATTATTTCAAAGAAAGCAAAGTTGAAATTTCATTTCCATCTCTAAGATATGGAATTTCTTAAAACCTCCCAAAACACTTCCCAAAACTCGACCGCAAATCGACTCGCAAGAAGAATAGTGCACTTTCCGAGAAAGACCAAGAAGATGTGCTCTTTTCTCTCTCGATATGTCATACTATTTTTCGAGGGTCGAATTTTGAGAAGTCTGATAAAAGAGTCAATATTTTCCATTTTCAGATACGACATAGGCGAGCGGGTGTTGGTGGCTGGTGGAAAGCTCGGGACGGTCAGATATTTAGGCACTGCGGATTTCGCGCAGGGCTTGTGGGCCGGTGTAGAACTCGATCAGCCCTATGGAAAGAATGACGGATCGGTCCAGGTAGATTTTTACGAGTTTAGATTAAGGAATAATTTGTTTTCTCTGAAACGTAGCCAGTTTGGAAGATGAGTGCTAAGAAGAAAAAAGTTGTTTTTTTCCTAAAATATTTTTTTTTAATTGAAATTTCAGGGAAAACGCTACTTCGTCTGCAAAGCCCCTTACGGAATTTTCGTCTCGGCGTCTAAAGTGCAGCGAGCGCCGAATCAAAATACGCCAGTCAGAAATGATATAGTATGGATTTATTTATTTAAAAAATTTAAAAAGTAAAAAAATTCGCAATTTTTAAACAATTTCTACAAAATCAGAGATGATACTTTTAGGGTCTAATTTCTTTCTCTAAAAGTTCCAGATTTTTAGTTTTTAGTAGAATATCTTCTAGATTCCCTTTTTATGATATTTTTCATGAGTTTCGGCATTGAACAGCCTAAGATTTTTTAACCTGCGTAGAAATTTCCTCTAGATCTCATTTTTCAGTCTGATATTTTCAACGTCCTTTTTTTACGAACTTCAGTCATGGTTATCCTGAAATTTCGGATACTCAGTTAAATATTATTTTCAGACAGCGTCATTTTTAAAAATACAGATTATTTTCAGTACCACCACAACAAGGCGTCAATTTTGCGCACGTCGCGGGCGCACGGCGGCAGTCACGAATCGCTCTCGTCGATTGGCAGATCGAGTATGGCATCCTCTAGATTTGGAGTCCTCAAGAGGCCCGGAATTGTGAGTTTTTTTTTTTTTAATTTATATTTTAAGCTTATGATTGTTTAAACTTTTCTTATCTTTAGAATGTATTTTTTGATTTTTGCCAAATTTCAATTTCTATGAGCGATTTGAAGGAACAATTGGATATTTCAAACTCTGAAAAATTATGCATTTTCTTGAAACGTCGAATAATTTTGTCTTCCAAACAAAGTACTCATTTATTTAAAAGTGTCTTTTTTACGAAAAACATTCGATTAAAATGAGTTTCAGCGTCCCAACATCGTGACCGGCAACGCAGAAAACAACCAAATGCTGCTTTCGCTGCAAGAGGCCGTCAGAGAAAAGGACTCGCATTTGGAGAAATTACTCGCCGAGAGGGACTCCATGAAAGAGGAAATGGCTCAGTTGCATAAAAGGTCGACTTTTCGAATTTTGGCCAAAATGTTTCCAAAATTTTAGAAATTTGGATCTTTTCTAAGGGAGAAAGTAAATAAAACTATTGTCTGTCAAATATTTTTGAAAATTGAGCTCTTTGAGGAAAACGTTCGATTTTTCTTTGATTGAAGAATAGAAGAAAGTCCAGTTTTCAGAATTCAACAGCTCGAAAAGTCAGGCAGCGCTTCAGAAAGCGGTTCTCCAGCTCCAGTCGATTCCAAACAATTCGATGAGCTCAAGCAAAGAGTGGGATTTTGCTACTTTTTCTGGCCTCCTGCCATTATAGTTACCCTCAAGTTACTCTTACTCTTTTGTAAAAGTTACACCCTTTTTTGGAAAATAAATTAAAGAAAACAAATCTTCAGATTTCCAAATTGTCGGCCGAAAATGACGAACTCCAGACACAGCTCGCTGAAAAGCAGAGTGCCATCGAGAACTTTAGCTTCCAAATGGATGAGATCAACATTGAAAAGGTTGGAGAAATTATTGTTTAAATTCTTTTTTTTTCCCTAAAATTCATTTGGCTAGAAGAACTGAATGATTCTCTCTGAAAGTACAAAGTTTTTAATTTCTTGAAATATAATATTTTGAAGGAATTATTCTTCCCTTTCAAATAACCGCAAATGCAAAGAAAAGATTGAATAATTTTTAAAATGAGTGAATGTTTTCTGAAATTTATTATGAAAAAACTGTAAATTTTAGTAATTGACGGAATACCGACAGAAAATATTGAGCAAGTTATCAAAATTGGGAAACTTTCATTATTTTGAATCCTGTTGTAAAAATCTAAATTTCTAGGTCACTTCGAATATCGAATATTTTTCAAATCAAATAATTGGAATTTTATTGAAACATTTGTTTATAACGCTCAAATCTGACTTTTTGATAAAACAAAACGGCTTGATTTTTCTGAAACCTAATTTAAGAAGCGTATTTTTTCAGGACGTTAAAATCAAGGAGCTGGAAGGCCAACTCTCCGCTTTGACAATGTCATCGGCCAACGCGGATCGAGAAGCGACTGCAGAAGTCGAGACCAAAATCAGGGAAATCACCGAGAAAATGCAGAAACAGGAGGCTGCATTCAAACTGAACCTCGGAAAATCCGCAGAAAATGTGGCCCAACTGGAAAATGAGTTGGCCAGGGTAGTTTTTCATTGTATTTTTCAAAATGTTCGCTCTTCGTTTTCTTTTTGAAATAATCTTTGAAGAACATTTTCTCTCCATTTTGTATTTTTTCTAAGATATTTCTTTTTTTTAATTCGACTTAATCTCTGAAAAATAAGCCCCACTCCTCTTGCAGCTGAAAGAGCAGTACTCCGTGCAACTCTACGAGCTGGAAGAGACTGTTCAACTGAAGACCCACTCAACCGATGAAGCACAGGCTCAATTGACCAAGACAAAGCAGGAAATCGAGGGGGTAATTAACCATTTAATTCGCATAATTATCTATTTAATTACTCTGGTTAAGCTGAAACAACAACATGCTGCCTATGAAGAAGCGATTAAAGCGAAATCGTCCTCGTCCGAAGAAGCCACTTTCCAATTGGCCCAACTGAAGGTTGAAATCGAGAAGGTAACTAACTTTAATTTCCCCGGTTAACTCGAATTTCCCTAATTAGAAATTAATTACCTTAGTTAAGATGAAACAACAACATGCTACATTCGAGGAAGCGATCAAACAGAAGAACGCCTCGGCTGAAGAGCTCAAGACTCATTTGGCCAAGGAGAAGGAAGAGCATGAAAAGGCAGTTGTCTTAAGCTATCTTAATTTTCTTTTAGTTGCCCTAATTAAATCTTTAGTTACCATTATTAACTCTAGTTAATTACCGTACTTTAGATGAAAGAGCAAGTGCTACATCTCGAGGAATCGGTGCAAGTCAAGACCAAAATCGAGCATGAACTCTCCGGCGAACTGGCCAAGGCTAACGAACAAATTGAAGAGGTAAGTAACTATTTGAATTTGCCTAATTACCTTTTTAATTACTCTGATTAAGCTGAAACAACAACATGCCACCTTCGAGGAAGCGATCAAGACGAAATCGTCCTCGTCCGAAGAAGCTCACTTGGAACTAGCTCAACTGAAGGCTGAAATCGAGAAGGTAAATTAGCTGTTTATTTAATCGAAGATACTTACTCAATTAACTTTCAGATGAAACACAGCCATGCTTCTGAAGTCGCCACTCTACAAGGTTCCATCGATGAAGAGAAGAAGTTGACGGATCAAGCCAAAGAGGAGATTCAGAGGGTAGCTAACTTTCTTAATTACTTCAATTATTTGCTTAATTATTCTAATTAAGCTGAAGCAACAGTCTGCAGCTTCGGGAGAGGAACTCATGTCTCAGTTGACCAAGACCAAAGAAGAACTTGAAAGGGCTGCTGCGGAAAGAAAACAAGAATCGGAGGTTCTAAACCATAAGTTGGCTGCTGGTGAAGATGAAAGGAAGAGACTTCAAGAGGCTTTTGAACAGGTAAAATTATAGTTTGTTTTGTCGAAAATATGCTAATTTTCAGTTGAAACTCCAAAACTCGGCCGAAGTTGAGTCTCTACGAAAGAACATCGAATCTTTGGAACAGACAAGTGCTTCTTCTGAAAACCAATTGACCAAAGCTAATCAGGTCAGTTAATTGGAGTAATTGTCTTTAATTAAGGGGGCAATTAGCACGATAATGGAATAATTATCGCTCTAATTGGAATGATAATTATTGTAAATAGAATAACTATCTCTTTTTAATTATAGGAACTACAGACCAAAATTGGGCAGCTTACTGAAGAAGGTAACGGTCTGACCCAGAAATTTACAGAATCCAATGAAGAAAGGAAGAAGATTCAGGAAATTCTTGAGCAGGTAAGAATTATCGCTTTTCTGAAAATTATGCTAATTTTAAGAATATTTTTAAATGATATTCTAATTTTCACCTTTTGCCATATATTTGAATTATGCTAATTTTCAGGTGAAACTCCAAAATGCAGCCGATCTGGAAAAACTGCAAAAGTCCGAACACGAGCTTTCCGCCGAACTGACAAAAGCGAGAGCCGAAATTGAGGGGGTAATTATCTTTTCTTCCAATACCCTAACTATTGATTTAATTATCCTAATTAAGCTGAAACAACAACATGCCACCTTCGAGGAAGCGATCAAGACGAAATCGTCCTCGTCCGAAGAAGCTCACTTGGAACTGGCTCAACTGAAGGCTGAAATCGAGAAGGTAAATTAGCTGTTTATTTAATCGAAGATAATTACTCAATTAACTTTCAGATGAAACACAACCATGCTTCTGAAGTCGCCACTCTGCAAGGTTCCATCGATGAAGAGAAGAAGTTGACGGATCAAGCCAAAGAGGAGATTCAGAGGGTAGTTGACTTTCTTAATTACTTCAATTATTTGCTTAATTATTCTAATTAAGCTGAAGCAACAGTCTGCAGCTTCGGGAGAGGAACTCATGTCTCAGTTGACCAAGACCAAAGAAGAACTTGAAAGGGCTGCTGCAGAAAGAAAACAAGAATCTGAGGCTCTGAATCAGAAGTTGGCTGCTAGTGAAGAAGAGAAGAGAACGATTCAGGAAGCCTTTGAGCAGGTATATCTTTTCATTCATTTTGGCGAAATATTCGAATTTTTAACTGGGAAGTTTTTCAATTTTATCTTTTCCTATTGAAATTTTCAAATTTTTATGAAACATGTTTACAATATGTCCCCTTTACTGAATTCAAATATGCTATTTTTAGAATAAATTGCAAAATTCGGCTCAAATCGAGAAAATAACATCAGAGGGCGATAATTTGAAGCGGGATTCTGAGACTTTGAACCAGAAATTGGCTACGAGCGAAGAAGAGAAGAGGAAGATTCAGGAAGCCTTTGAGCAGGTTCGATTTTCTTTCCTTTCAGGCCTAGGCATATAGCTTAGGTCAAAATTTCGGAGGGGTACCCCTCTTTGAACCAAAATGCTCCTCTAAAATCTCGTTGCGTACATATCCCTTTATGTATCAACTTTCTATAGAAAATTTCCTTTTGCGTGCTCCATCCCTTCCTAAAATTGTTAATTCTTTCTGAAAATATGCCTAGGTTTGTTTTCTTTAGTTTTTTTCCTTTGAAAATTTGATATTTTCAGGTCAATTCCAAAAATGAGGCTCTTCAAAAGAAAATCGAGTCCTTGGAACAGACGAACGCATCTTCTGAAAGCCAATTAACCAAGACAAATCAGGCAAGATAATTAGAGTAATTATCTTTTAAATGTGGTTATTAACTTTTTAATTGTGATAATTAGTTATCTTTAATTGGGATCGTTAGCTTGCTTTTTAATTAGTAATTATCTCGTTGATTTCAGGAACTTCAAGTCAAAATCGAGCAAATGGTCGTCATCGAAGCTGACTTGAGAAAGAAGTCCGAACTTGCTGATCAAAGTCTATTTGCCAGCGAAGAGGAAAGGAAGAGACTTCTGGAAAATCTTGAACAAGTAACAATTAACAATTTTCTAATTTCTATAACATACTAATTTTTAGAGATTTACATTTTTTCCTCAAAAAATATTTTTAGCGAATGTTCTATGGACTTTTTTTGAAATTTACCATTTTCTTCCAGATGAGTTTTCTATTTTTCTGAACTGAAAATTTTGTTTGCTTTTTTTCTAAATTTCTATTGATCTTTTGAAACTCGTTCATTTTTTCAGGTGAAGCTCCAAAACTCGTCCGAAGTGGAGTCTTTGCAAAAGAAGGTGGTCTCTTTGGAACAGGCAAATGCATCTTCTGAAAGTCAATTGGCAAAGACAAATCAGGTCAGTTAATTGGGTGTAATTAACGCTAATTAGAGTAATCATTTATTTTATTTCAGGAGCTTCAAGCCAAAATTCAACAAATGATTGAAGAAGGAAACAGTCTGAACCAGAAGTTGGCTGCAAATGACGAGGAGAAGAGGAAACTCGAGGGGACCATTGAACAGGTAGCAATTTTTGTCATTTTTGAAAGATGTGCTCTAATTTTAAAAGTTTCTTTTGGAAATGTTTAATCTTCATTTTTCCTATATATTTTCGGAATGTGCTAATTTTTGAGAATTTTCAGATGAAACTGCAAATTTCGTCGCTCGAAGACTCGCTGAAAATGAGTGGCGCTACCTCAGAACAGGCGAATAGCCACCTGCTTGAATTGAGGGCTGAGATCGAGAAGACCGCTTTAGAAGGCAACCGTTTGAGGCAGGAATCCGAAGCTCTGAACCAGAAGTTGGCTGTCAGTGAGGAAGAGAAGAGAACAGTTCAGGAAACCCTCGAACAGGTAAATATCATTGCTTTTTTCAAAATATGCTAATTTTCAGTTGAAACTCCAAAATTCGTCCGAAGTGGAGTCTTTGCAAAAGAAGGTGGTCTCTTTGGAACAGGCAAATGCATCTTCTGAAAGTCAATTGACCAAGACAAATCAGGCCAGTTAATTAGGGCTAATTAGCGACGATTAGGGTAATTATCTTTTTATTTCAGGAACTGCAGGTCAAAATTGAGCAGATGGCGCAGGAAGGAAACGACTTGAGCCTGAAATTGGCTGCAAGCGAGGAGGAAAAAATGCTCCTTCAGGGCACGATTGAGCAGGTAAAATAGCATTTTTAAAAGAAATATGCTAAATTTTAGTTTTTATTAAAATAAAATTTTTCTCGTCAAATTATCATTTTTAAAACATGTTTTTTCAGATGAAAATTCAAAGCAGTTCCGAAATGGAGTCTCTCATACAGAAAATGACTACTTTGGAGATGTCAAATGCATCGGCTGACAGTCAAGTTTCCGAGAAAAACCAGGTTAGATAATTAGAGGAATTAATTTCGGATAATTCGTGGGTAATTAATTAGCGATAACTAGGCAATTATTCCTTTCATTTTAGGAACTCCAAGCCAAAGCCGATAAAATGGAATCTGAATCCAAGGATCTGAAGCAGAAACTGTGAGTTTCACGTTCAACAATACCAAAAATAATTCATTTTCTCTAGATTTTCTTGAAACATCCATTTTCATAGATTTTCTAAAAATTGAAAATAACCATAAAAGGTGAGAAAAAACGTTCTGAATTTAATCATCAGAAATAAGCCCCGTCCCTTGTATTATATTATCGTCTTTTCCAGCGACCTCTACATGGAAATTGAAGAACAAACGAGAAGGAAGAACGTGCATTTGTCCGAGAAAATCGGCGATTTGGAGTTGCAAATTGACGCCCTGACTTCGCAAAACAAGGACGAACAGACCGTGGCCTTTGTGCAGCAGGTAGAAACACGTTGGGACGTTTTCCACCGCAAAAATTCGTCGTCATCACCTCTCTCGTTCCATTATTAAGGATAGTAATGTAAAGTTGACCGGAATAATTCATATCGCATAAGGGATAGTTGCGGTGGAAAACATCCCAGCGCCTGGGTAGAAATTTATTTGTATTTACTTTTTTTTAAAGTAAATTTGTCATAATTATTCATAATGCTAGAAACTAGTGTGGATTTTTAGCATTTTCAAGTATTGAAATTTTCATGAGACATACATTTTTCAAACATTATTTGTCAATTCAATCGAAATAATAGTTTATTGTCGATTTTCCCGAAACTGAATTCCTTGGAAGAAAAATTAAGCCGCATAAATAAAATTAAAAGAAAGTGAAAATGAACAAAAACTTCAGATCGACTTCCTGAATTCGATAATCGCCTCCCAACAGAAGAAGGACGAGAAACGAAAAGCGAAAGTCGAGGAATTAAAGTCGCAAATCGCAGCAATGCAAGCGAATGGAGGCGATTCGGTCGTGGGACGAAAGAGGTAAGTATTCCAATTTCTTGGCATGGTTTGCAAAAAATGGTTTACCGTATATTTTGCATAACTTCAGAATATTACGGAATATTAACTTTGAAACGGAGAAAGATTTGAAATGAAAAAGTTGATCGTAATTTTGCCAATTTTATAAAGTGAAAATTTATCGATTTAGAAAGAATCTATCAAGGCGTTGAAGCATTGCCGTAGTTTTTACCAGAAAATATAATAGATTGAAAAATGATAGCATGAAAAATAATGTTTGATGGAATTTTAACTGCATGAATAAAAATGTTGACAATTTTTATTCCCCTCCTTCTCAGTGTGGCGAAGTTGCTTGAGAAGAAGGACATGCCACCGCGGACGTACTGCGATATTTGCGAGCTTTTCGATCAGGTAAAATTGAACATTTTGAAATTATTGATAGAATGATTTAAAAAAAAACTATCATATCATTTTCTAGTGGTAAAATTTTGGATAAAATAACAAAAACTAAATGATAAGAATTTGTTTAATCTATAATAATTTCGATTTCTCTCCAAATCTTGTGATATCTTATCAAATTAAAGACATTGATAAGAAGTTGATAAAATGAATAAGAATGATACAAACCATCTTTTTGTCAGCACGAGACGCAGGACTGCCCGCAGCAAGCCCTGCAGGCTGCCGAATTCGCCGCCCATTCGCATCACCACTCGCCCGAAAAGGACGGCAAGAAGATCAAGCCGCCGCCGAGGTAGACCATTTCAAAATTAGGAACAGACTTCTCAAAACGCAACCCGCAAAAACCAGGGGTGTAGATATTTAGACATGCGTGTCTAGACGTTTACAGTCCTTGTCGTAAATTTTTACAATCACTAGATGAAGAGATATAGAGGTTTGAAAATTTCGAAGTTTTCAAAAATTAGGGGGCTGAAATTAAAAGCTCCCGGGCTTCTATTAGAAGTTTTACGATATTCTAAATCCAGATTTTGAAATATCTAGTTTGAAAGTTGATTTTTCAGAGAATACTGCGATAATTGCGAAGAGTTCGGACACGACACCGAGAAATGTCCCAAGAAGAGCAAAAAGAAGGAATATACTTTCTAAACACGGCGATTTTCGCTTTTTTTTTTTAAACCCAGCCAAGAGTTTGAAGGTGCAATTTTCAGTTCAATTGATTTTTTCCTAAATTTTGTGCTTACGCTTTGAATGAGCTTTGAAGTAGCATATTAGGAAAAGAGTACATTTTTAAAAAATTCGACGATTTTTTCTTTATAAATTTTATGATAGCCATGAAAATTTCGATTTAAAAAAATATTATCATGAAATTTCTAAAAATGATAACTTATTTGATTGAAAAGGCATCTAAATTTTTAGGGATAGGTAGCTTGATATTCACAGGGCTGTCTGAAGTTCGAAAAAACCGGCCTTTAACTTAAACTGAAGAAATTTCGCGATCGAACTTGAACTGAACTTCCAGCAAATTCGAAGCTCAATTCAGTTTACAGTTCACAGTCCAGTTCAGACAGCCCTGGATATTCATCCGGTTTTGAATGGTTCTGATCATTTCTCAACACTTTGAAGACGAATTATTATATTTGAGATGTTTGGAAACCTTCAACTTTTCTGAAACACTCATTTTGTTCCTTTCTGACTTTTAATTTTACTGTATCGTAAGTCAACAATTTTCTTTCATCCTCGCAAATAATTACACACGAAAATGAGATTTTTCTACAGTGAGAATTTTTCTTTTACGGGTTTTTGGTCTTTATGCATTTCTTGTAAATTCATTTCCAAAAGTGGAAGGGAAAATTCAAAAATATCGATTTTTCTAAATCACAATCGAGTGATAAGTTCCTACCTCTTACGAGTCGCCTTGAGCCTTGATTTTTGTCTTTTTTCCGACGAAAAATGTTTTTGGTGATCCTTTAAAATATATTTACCATTATGAAAATGAAACGATAATAAATCTCAATTTTTTGATCATTTTTTCTAAAAAAAATTTAAGAAAACGAGAATCACAGAAGATAAAGAAATTCGCATGCCGACCCAAAATTTGGGATTATTCAATCTTCTGCAAACATTATTTTTAAATCGCGAAAAAAACGCAAAAATGAGAAATTCACATTTTGGTCTACAATTTAGGCATTTATTGGTGTGTCTTTTCATTACTGTACCTTTTCTTATCTTGAAAAGCGGCAAAATGGCTAATTCGATGATGGGTCTCGCAGCGACGCAGTACGGCGAAGTCAACGAACAGGTCGACCCCGAATTTCAGCGAATCACCGGGGTACTGTACAAATCAATCAGGCACCTTGAAAATGTTACAACCTCGCACCATGAGAAAGTGACATGTAGACATACCCTTTTTTATTTTCTTATGCTCAGGGCTGTAAATGTTTAGACATGCGCGTGTCCAAATATTTATAGTCCTGCTTTTATACCTTCGAAAATCCCAGATTTTCAGCCCCAGAAGATCTACTCTGTGTGGCCGTCGGCGACGACGAACAAGAAGGAAAAGTCCAAGTATGGGCATCTTCGAGAAAAATTCTAGCGGTCAAATAAAATAGCAAAGTCCAGCTTTTCTCATAGAATTTCTTCACATCTTAACTGTTTCTAGCATTAAATATGGGCGATCATTTTGAAGGGTTGTCTAGAAGCCTCAAGCCATGCGAATAGGGTAGAAGTGGTAGGGAAAGATTCGTTCCTCGCACTATTTCGCATGGCTTGAGGTTTCCCGATTACCTTTGGAAGTTCCAAAAAATCCTAGAATCATTATGGTGATGCGCAGTGCGGAGCGCATCGATCGGGTGTTCGGCAAGAACTGGATGAAGTCGGAGATCTCGATGGGCAGATATCTGAGGTAGAAATTGGTTTGACCCACCATTCGACTATGGTAACGTCATTTCAAAATGGCTATACTTTAGGACCGACATGAACATTCCTCACCACGTGCAGCGCATTCCCCTTCAGTGGATGCATCTCAACTCGCCCATCACTGTCTTGGGTATGATTTTATCGAATTGATAAGAACTAAGTCACCGAGAACTTGTATCATACAAGTCTACCTTTCAATCCTGAATGTCTTTACAGATCTCTCAAAACGACCCCCAAAAAGAATAATGCACTTTTTCAGGAGAGAAAAAGAAAATATGCCCTTTTTCTCTCAATATGATATACTATTTTTCCTGCGGTCGAGTTTTGAGAAGCCTGCTTCTTTAACCATGCTCTACTGCCAAATGTTAGTGGAACTTTTCTCCGTTAAAAGAATGATGGAAAGTGATATCCCTAATTATGCCGCTAAGGTGCTATGAAGTCCAACTTTGAAGAATAGATCGATTAAATGTCAGGCAAGACGACGAGTCAGTTGATGGCGCGCAGCATGCACAACGTCGGGCTTCGTCCGCAGGTACGTTTGCAAAATTTCCTATTTCCGCAGAGTCATCGCACGGTTTTAGGTCATCTTCTCCTCCCCGATGCTACGCTCGATTGAGACCGCGTCGGCGATCGCCAGTTTCCTCGGCATGTCGTTTTCGGTTAGTACAGTGTTAAGCCGATAGTGATTAACGAATCCACGCACAGATCGAGCCCGGATTGACGGAGCCGCTTGCGTGGTTCCGCGCTGGTGGCGTGCCGCTGCCCTCGTACGACTTGCACTCGCTGCGCAGCATCTACCCCATGCTCAACACGCAGTAGTAAGACGATCAATATTTTTGAATATACGCTATCCTGCCGTCACTGTCTATGCTTAACCACGTGGCTATATAATTAATCATTCAAAAATATACAAGCCCATTTAAATCCTTATGCTTCGTCATTAGAGAGAATGTATTTTAGCAGCTCGATGTGTTCGATGGAGAAACTGCATCTGCTCTATCCGGAGGAGGACGAGAAATCCGGCATTCATCGCATCGAATTCGCACTTCATGTGAGTTCAGACTTACAACGTTTTCAAACCGCGCGGTTAACCTCATCAAACGAGATAGTGTGTCTGATCGGGGGAAAAAAGAGCGTGTCTTCTTTTCGTCTCTCGGAAATACTCACTATCTCGTTTCATGCGGTTCGAGAACGTTACAACGTCTGGTTAACTCTTTAAAAATGCGTTTATGGAAGCATCAAGTCATGCAAGATAGAGTGAGCAACGTGATGGAAGACTGTCGCGCCATTTTCATGACTTGATGATTTATGGTAGATGGAGAATGATGGCAACTGCTACATGACAGAACGCAACGAAGGACGGAAAGTCTCTTTCTTACACTATTCCTCCCTATTCTAATTTCTCTGTCCTATTCCTTAATATAGACTCCGTCCCTTCGTCGTATCTATAGTACTGGCAAAAATTGTTCATTCCTTTAATGTTCGGGAGTTTTTGCATCCAAAAACCAAAAAATGATCACCATGCTCCTGCAAATCTTTATCCGCATTTTTCCAGGTGCTCGGCTCCGCGAACCGCACCGGACCGCTGCTGCTGGTCGGCCACGCGATCACCTGCGAAATCGCTGAGAAACTCGGTATTTATTGAAATCAATCGATAGTGGGCGGATGCGGCAATTTGCAAAATCGTCATTTTAGGCTCCGCTCAGACGGACCTTCAAATACGGCAACAGCAGCAAATGCAGATGCCCATGCAGTCGCATACGGAAGGAGTTCCGAGGGTAGGATCAACAAATTTGGATTAACAGCTACTATTTGTCGGAGTGTTTCATCTAACATTACCTCACTGCATTTTCACACTATTCTTCGGCAATTTGTAAAGTTCGTAAGGTAGCAAATTAGTGATGTCCCTAAGGAGGAGAATAACGTGATTTTCATTGTCTCTTTATGCTATCAACATCTGTACCTGATGTTAGTAACTATCATTAGATTCTTCGCGACTTTGCAACCATAAGCCAAATAGTATAAAGAAAAAGTATCTTACCTTAGCCATATTATGGAATTTCGATCGTAAAGTTGGCAAAAATAAAAATCATAGTTTTAGGCGATGATTAACTTGATTTAAGGTGTTCCCGAACGTGACGAACGGCACGCACACCTCGCACGAGGCGACGAACCTCAACATCGAGGGCTACACCGTCGAGAGATTCATCGAAATGGGATGCAAGTGAGTGGAATTTCAACAAACAGCACTAAGCATAAAACTGAAATGGTTACATGAGGCCATATTTTTTACCCCTTTTAATTATCAACCTCATTTTTCGTCTTTTCTCCACATTACTCTTCAGAAAAGAGGGTGCTAGCTACAAATGGCTATATTTTTCCCTGATTCTCATGCTCTTCTATCTAATTATGAATAGTATATTATCACTTGATAGAGATTTGTTGCTGGAGAAATTAAAAGCTGGGAACAAATTGAACGATTTCAAATTCAGCTCCCATTTTTAGATACCCGCCCGCATCGATTGTGATGATGACGCAGCCGGACTCGAGTCAGCCGATGAGCTACAAACTGCGGAAGGCGTGCATGTCGGTGAGCAGCGGATACTACTCCAGTCAGATTGCCGTCAATCAATAAATTGGGGACGGGGCTTTTCATAGGGTTGGCACACCAAAATTTTATCTAACTAACGATCGCGAACGTTGTTGCTTTGAGGACGAGAATAAAAAGGTTCATCGAATTGCTTAGGGGTTTTCGATACAATTTGTAAATGACGAGATGGCGTGATGGCGGAGCCTATAGTTAGGGATAGATAAGGGAAGGAGAGTAGGGTGAAATAGTGTGGGAAAAATAAGTTTCGTCATCCCGTCATTTACCAATCGCCTTCTTTGGAGGACCAATGAACCACTGAATCAAGTTGCATGTAAAGACGATGTAAATTTTAGTCCATGGCTTTTGAGTCTGGAAAAAGTGTCATGTTTTCTAGACTTTCTGACTTGTAAAAATTGCGTATCGAAGTCTAAAGACTTGGAATTTTTACATTCCTAAATTCTTACATCTTTCTTTTCAATGTTATTATCGATGGCGTGATTATCGATAAAAACCAGAATGAAAAGAGCGAATGCAAAGAGGGCAGATAAACCACTTTGCGATAAGCCTTACTTCCTAGCATTGAAGGATAAGACCCAGAACCGTCTGGCGTAATTTATTTTCACTCTATTTGGGAGCATGCTTGATAAGCCATTGAGAATAACGCAACGCACTGGCAGTGCCCTTTGTACCCACTAGCGCCTATTCGATTTCATTCAGTCAGAGTACTTTTTTCTTTTCGAAATTTTGATACTTCGAATACGTATTTTAGGACTGAGCGCGATTTGCGACAAAATTTAGCAGAAGCCTCCTTAAATTTAGTTTCAAATAGCCACAGAACCTATTTTTACCCAGATTACGCTTAAAAATCGTAAAATTTTGCTAAGAAATTCAAGAAAAGGTCTATTTTCTTTTAGTAAAAAGCTGACCCTCATTGAATTGAATTTTTAAAAAAGGATAATTTGCTCAATTTTTAAACGAAACACGAAACAATCGCTGTTGAGTTTTGATAATCTGATAAGAAAAAAACCGTGGAAAACGCGAGAAAATATTCACCAAAAAGTTCGAGTCTAGTTTGTTCTAATCGTTCCGGGGGTTTATCATTTTTATCTGGCCGAAGAGGCTTGTTGAATTTTTGGTTTTTCAGGAAAACACGTCTTGATTTTTCGCATTCTTCCTAAAATGTTCTAAATTTTCAGAGAATTCTTTCAATTTTAACACTTTTATGATTTTTCTTACTAACTTCGCCATTTTCGTGATCTTACGACATTCTTGTGCATTAACTTTAAAAATGTCGTAAATTTCAGTGGATCGCCGCATCAGTATTTCTTCGATGGGCGAAATGACGGCATTTCGCGTCGACGACTCGTACGCGAACCAATGCGTCCTGCTCACTGGGTCCACCGGGTTTCTGGGAAAGGTAAGCAGATTCATAAGTTTAAAAGAGATTTGAGCCTAAATATAATTTTTTTCTAATTCGATCTGTGGCTTTATTGCTTTTCATAAGCTAACAACAAAATCAATCCACTGCGTTTTGCGAAATGAGCTTCAAGATTTTTCGAAGACTCGACAAAATCCTCAGTGTTTATCCATTATTTGAATCAATTAACCACAGAATGATTAATCTCATAAAATATTGCCAATGTATGTTTCGAAAATTTCTGAGACAACCAAATAAAACCATTCATCGAGCCCTCTATTGATTTAAAACAAACCTTAGGTAATAATGGAAAAGCTCTTATGGTCGGTACCATCGATCAAGAAGATCTTCCTACTGATTCGTCCACAGAAAGGCGTCCCGGCCGCTCAACGGTTGCAGAAAGTTTTAACAGTAAGCATAATTAAAGTCGTTGTTTTCCAAATATTTATCGATTTTAGGACCCGCTATATAGTCGAGTTCGGATAGAAAAACCCGACGTTTTGAATAAGTTGCAAATTTTGGAGGGAGATATTTTACATGAAGAGCTAGGATTATCCCAGAAGGACCTACAGACTTTATACGATGAGGTAAATTTAGCAAAAGTTTTTTTTGCTTAAATTGCATCGTTATATATTAAATACAATTGAGTTTGGCATGAAAAATATTTATCATCTATACAATTTCGTATATACTGTGAATGACCGATTACTTGAGACGAGGTAAAAGGACCGCGTTTTCTTCCCCCTTCTGTGAGTCTCGGAATGCGCAAGGGACGAGCATTTATTCATCGGGTGATTTATTTGTTTTCTTTTCGTTTTCGCGTTTTTAAGAGAAATTATCGATAACTAATCGAGTACTTCTTTTTTATCAATAACGATAGAGAAAAATAATTGGCAAGTAATTGTTACAAAAAAAATTTCGCTAAATTCGATGAAAGAACAAGGAAAAACGAAAGAAAATGGAAGATTCATCAAATGAATAAACGTCGTCAGTGCGCGCATTCGAAAGCTCAAAGGAGAGGAAGAAAAAAGGACATTCCTTTTATTTCGTCTCAAATTATCGGTCATCTACAATAACGATGCTGCTACTTTCCAAATTGTCGTATTTAATGCTTACCACTAAATTTATGTTAATTTTAGGCCAGTATCGTAATTCATTCAGCTGCTACTGTTAAATTTGACGAGGAACTAAAAATGTCGGTGAATATGAACGTTCTTGGCACAAGGAGATTGCTCGATATATCGAAAAGAATGAAGGGACTTAAGGTATGCAACATATTTTATGTATTTATATCCTTTTTTATCTAATACAGAATATACGATAAAATGAACTCATCAAAAGATTTACCCTACATAAGATATTTTCAACCTTGCAAGTTTTCACATTTTCGTTTTCCTTCTTTTATTTCGTATTCCTCGACATATCTAACTGATTCACCAAAATATTCGATGTCGCTCCTAAAAATTATAAGCATACGATCAACAAATTCCTGATCTGCCTTTAATCGCGTACTTTGGTTTGCGCTCAAAGTACAAGGTGGTTCTGATTTTTATTTCCCCCCAAACAATCAATTTTTCTGAGTGGCATGCGCTTTCCAAAGTGACAATCTTTCTTTTTCAAGTTTAAGGCATAAAAACTCCTGAGGTAAATAAATTGGACCATAATTGAGAAAAAAAACATCCTGATAACGATGTTACAAAAATTGAAAGATTAAAACACATAATTATGTTTCAATGGTAGACAAGAATTGTTACAATTGAATACGTAGCAATTGGTTGATGATATTGATAGAAATTTTAAATTAATTATATTCATTTTAGGTCTTCGTCCATGTTTCTACCGCGTACGCAAATTGCCACCTAAAAGATATCGATGAAAAGGTATATTGAAACAAAAAATCGACATTTAGAAAATCAATATTTTTGTTAGATCTACGATGCTCCTATGTGCCCTCAGCAATTGATTGATACACTTGAGTGGATGGATAATGATATGGCAAACCTAATTACACCAACGTTGATCAAACCACGACCTAATACGTATACGTTTACAAAAGCTTTGGCTGAGGTAAAAATATGCATTTCTTAAAAAATAGAAATGCTTCAAAAATTCGTTTATCATAAAATGGTTATCAAAAAATCACTTTTTCCATTGATTTTTTGATAAATATATAAGTTTGCAAAATCTATGTTTTAGAATTAAATACATAAAATATGTTTTCATAAAGTTAATATTTTGTGCGTAAATTCTGCTAAATAATAACATTTCACTGAGCCATATATTTATGAAAAACAACTCAGGCAACCATGAAGACCCAAAAGCTCGACGATGGTTCATCGATGCCAATTCTCGTGATTCGACCCTCAATCGTTGGTGCGATGTGGAAGGACCCTCTGCCGGGGTGGACTGACAATATCAATGGGGCTACTGGGGTGTTTGCAGCGGTGAGTCATATTATCATATCCTATAATCGAAAATAGAGGGACAAGATCTTTTATTATTTCAATAAGTCTTACTTGAGATACAAATGTCGAGTTTTAAAATATATTGTTGATGTCCAAATCTGGGAGGCTTTAGTAGTTAGAAAATGAAGAAATATCACACGAAAAGAAGAGAGACTGACCCTAAAATCGCTTCTTCCCCTTTCATTTACGACTTTCCAAATTTCAACATCAACAATATATACATTCAGCCAAACTTAAGAAAAAGATTCAAAATCTTCGCTTACATCTTATAGCCCAAACTTAATTACAAATCTAATAATTTCTTGCTATCTTTCCATATTCTACTAGAAATTTCTATCTTAGAAAGATGTCTATCCATTATGTTTATAGTGCTTTTACATTTACACTTAAAACGTGCCAATTTAGGTCGGGAAAGGAGTCCTTACAAACATGTGCGGTAGCGAGAGCAGTAAAGCTGACATTATTCCCGTCGATGTCGTAGCGAATATGATTATCGTAGCGACGGCACATTACATCTATAAAAAGTAAGTTGCTTTCTTTAATTATAACAATAACCTGAAAATTTGCTATAATGCTAAAGATCATAGTAAATATCCTCATATGCTAACAAAGGATCTGCTAAATTTAACATCTGAGCTATTTTCAATATAATAGAAGATATTATATTTGCATATTTCGCTTTTTCTAGTCATTTTAATTTTCAGACCCTCCGAAATCCCCGTTATGCACTGTACGTCGGGTCATTTGAATCCGTTATATTGGCGAAGAATAGTTATTTTCTTAGAGCAGTTTTATAAGAAGGTTAGACTTAAATTGGATAGTTTTTAAACTGAATAAAATTGAAGTACCCCATGAAAGACACGACATTTATTCCTTCCACATGGTTTCACGATATCAAAGCCCTGTTTTTGCTCAATTACTATATGAAGCATTATATTCCTGCTTGGTTGGCGGATAAGATTGTTATGCAGAGTGGGAAAAGGCATAGGTAATAACTTGAGGCGTCCTAAAACGTTAACGTATTATGTTAAAATGTATATTCTTAATCTCGAATTCTACCATCTTTAAAAATATTGAACCACTACAAGGTTGTTGTTGTTAGAAGTGTTGAAATATCCATAAAGTATGATTTGATGCTACAATTATACACCCAAAATTATAACTTGACCTATATTTATAATTTAAATGAAAGTACTATATTTAAGTTACGTCCGAATATATGGCAGAGTCCGCAAAATGACGGACGTGCTGCATTTCTTCACTACTCAGGGATGGGTGTTCCATACAAATGCACTAGTTAGGCTATTAGCTGAAATGAGCGCTGAGGATCGGGAGGTAAATGTTTTAAATTGAACGTAATATTCTTTGATTTAAATTTAAATTTATATATTTATGTTTAAAAATGTGTTTTACAGAAATTCAACATGTACTTAATAGAAGTTCTAATAATTTCTCAAATAATCTTGATTTTTTTCAAATTTAATTGAATAATGTCTCCATTACATTTAGCATAAATATTATTTTAAGCTTGAATGTTTTAAATGTATATGCTTAAATCTTAGGCCTTTGACTTCGACGTCCGTCGTATGAATTGGGATTCATATTTGTTCGACTATGTGATGGGCATCAAAAGGTTCCTTTTGAAGGACAAAATTTCCGACTTGCCTGCTGCTAGGACGCATTTGGCGAAGTATATATTTTAGTTCAAATAATCCTATTATTATAACATTTAAATCAATATTATTACATATTCGGAAATCTCGAAATCTCATAACTTAGCAAAATAATACATAATGCTAGAAAACGGTAGGAAAACGCTCTCTCTCTCTCACTATTGCATATCATCGCTTCAATTTGCGATGTTGCGAGATTTTCGAATTAGCGCATTAATGAGGAACAAAGATCATTATATATCAGGGCTATTTTATTTTCTAGCTAAGTAAAATTCTGTAATGTTAACGACCTATCACTTGAGACAAAATATAAATGATACACAAATTCGAATATTCGATGTGTGCGTTGCGTAATTTCAAATAGTCGTCAAAATGTATTACTCGAATCGATGAAATGTCGTCTATTCACTTGCAAAAACGTGCTAATTTCCATGCATCAATTTTTATTCTGTCTCAAGTTATCGGTCATCGACAATAATATTGAATTTCAGACTACACATGATGCGCTTCGCATCAACGTCAGTGCTGTGGTATTTCGCCGTCAATTGGTTCGGTCAAAAATGGTCGAAAAATTCGAGAATCGTGTCGTGGCTCACCGCGATGTCGGGCACGCATTTATATTTGGACATGAATTTCCGGGGAAATATCAATTTGGTGGGATTGATTTTCTGGAAATTGTTCACTTTTAACAATAGTACACATAGACAGGTCTGGGGAGAACTTTCGTCAGACGAAAATAAACTATAGGGGTAGGTCGCAAGGGGTTTCTGACGATCGTCCTCTCTAGGTCCGTACATAGATAATAAGGAAAATTAACAAGAAAAAATAATATATAGTAACGATTTAATTAACATAAGTGAAAGAAAAAATATATAAGCATTACCATTGATTATCCTACAGTATTTGAAACTGTACAACACTAATAAGTTACTACCCTTCCAAATTGTCCCATTTTTAAAATTTATTTTGAATTTAATTAGCTATTATTGGATTTATTTAAATTTAACACCTTAAATTTGATATTTTCAGAAAACTCTAGAAGAGTACAAAACAACTGCGTACCGATATGCCTATCTGAAAGAGAATGAAATCTAAATCGACCATAATTCCTCGTCAAAAATTGTTACTTTTCTTAGAAATAATTTCATTTTTAAAATAATCAATAATAATAATAAATCGTAACTCCAGTTTTGGAGACAAACCTGCATTGTGTTGATCGCCAAAATATTGTTTCGAAATATTTTTGTTTTTTTTTTTCATGATAAAAATAAATATGTTGAATTCAATGTGATCGTTCTAAGGAAGATATTATGGCTTGTGAGGAAATAGAATACTCCATACTTTTTGCAACTCGATTTTGCACGGGCCACGCCCCTTCTTTTCCCCGCTATTTCCTTCTCCCTTTCTTTGTTATCTCTTCAGGGCGTTTGCTATTTCTCGTAGGTTGAGCCTGCGAGAGGAGTTGCAAAGGGTGTGCAAAATCTACTTTCTCACAGTCCATAATGTTATAGTTGAGTTCTGTTGACCTCAGAGGGCTGTAGAGGAGTGTGTGCTGTGTGTAAGGAAGGTGAATATAAGTTGATAAGCAAGAAAACATTTATGAATGACAAGTTTGGGTATTTATAGAGATCAGGGGTGAGACATCTAAGGATAGATATGCAATTATTGTAGAGTGGAGTTATCACATACAATTCATACCCTAACTATTATTATGAGCTTCGATGCTTTTATGACTCGAAAAACTCCGAAGAACTTTCATTTCCCGTCTCGAAATACTCTATTCTTTACAACTCTTTTGAATAGTTTGCACTTTTCCCCATATCATATCGGAAAATTAAGCCCACCCTGAAAAATTGCTGATTTTTACATTTTTCCTCTTTCTAAAATAATCGTCTTTTGCAACACCTATATTCTATATTCTCATTTTCTTATTTTAGTGGAAATCTTTTTTATAAAAACTTGAAATTTGCCCCTCTGAAAGTCCGACCCAATGCTAAATGTTAGCGGATATATCTATTGGAATTATTAACAATTGCCATTAGAGCGATTTTCCGAGTGGTCGAAGTTTGAGGCCTTTGTCTAGAATTTTACTAATCGGATCGACGCCAAAATTTTTAGAGACGATACTTTTGCGCATTTTCTTTTCTTATCATCAAATTTTGGGCACAATTTTCGGGTTTCGATTCAAATTCAGGCACTTTGCACTACTCGCTATTTTGCGTGGCTGTTAAAAATTGCACTGCTAAAATAATGTTTCAGAAAATACGCAATAAAGTTTCAGTTTTAAATTCACTATAGATTTGAATTTGAGTTATCATATCTTAAACTAAAATTTACTTTTTTAATTAACCGATGATGCAATTTTCTCGTGATATATTTTGCCAATTTTATCATTGATTTTATTGTCCACCTCTATTTTCGTGTTATCAACATTTCCGTGACTTGGCACTGCTTTGGACCGGCGATAAAAAATTAGGCGTTTTTTCGAGCTGATAACTTTTACGGCCCAAAAATATCTGAATTCGTCTGACCCTCATTTTAGTCGTTACCTGCAAATCGTAGACTGACCTAAATTTACATTATTTTCATCGTTGTTTTTCTTTTCTGCAAAATTTCACTATTTTCCGCGATCTCTCATTCTCTATCTTTTCTCTTCAATTTTCCTTACTATTTCTCCGTTTTTGTTTAGTGACAAATCGCATTGTTATTCTCAAAATTCCCTTCAAAAATAAATAAACTTCGATTTTCTCTCATTTTTCTCCGGATCGCTCGAAAAGTCATCACTATCGTTGTATCATTTGTCATTTGTCTTCGTTGTTTAAAAATGCTCTAGGATTTGAACACTTTCGTTTTTTTGAAAAGCCGCCTCTTATTTTAGTATCCTTTTCTATTATTATTTAAAAATTTCAGAGCTGATCGTTTTTTCCCGAAATTTTGAAATTTTAAAATGTCCCAAGTCAACGAAGCGATTCTCAAGGCTATTTTCAGGTCAGAAATAAAAAAATTTTAATCTAGTTCACGATGTTCCTGTAATTTAGTTTTTTTTCGTTTCACCTTAGGAGGGAAAATATATCAATTTTTAGTGTTATTAACAATAAAATAATATTTCAGCGAAATCGATTCTCGTCAGGATGATTTCGTGGAAGTTTTGCGCGAGGCCGTCGCGATCGAGTCCGTGTCCGGCGAGCCGGAAAGACGTCCGCAGTGCGTCAAAATGGTCCAGTGGACCCAGAAGGTGTTTTATTTTAATTTTATTTCTTCTTTTTTCCAAGTTTTAGTTTTCTTTTAATTTAAAATCGATCTGATTAATTTTACTAACTTCTACTTTGTGATCTCATAAGTTTATGATTAATTTAAAAAAAAAAAAACAATTTCCTCATTTCTTTCAATTTAAAAAAAATAAAAAATAGAAAACACGTAGGAAAAATTTAATGATATTTTTATTTTTTTTAACTTCCAGAGACTCGAAGCCTTGGGAGCAACGACCGAGTTGATCGACATTGGAACGCAGAAAATTGACGGCAAAGACGTTGATCTGCCGCCGATTCTTTTCGCTAAACTTGGTAAGAAATTTCGAATTTTTTAAAACTTGATTTCGACAATTTGTAAGCGACGAAACGCTATAGTTAGGGATAAAAGAAATAGTGTGATAAAAGATAGGCCTTGTTATTTACGAATTGCCGCTTATTTCCGCAAAATACAAACAAAATCATGCAAAAATTTAGAGAACGTTTTTTTCTTCAAGAACATGTTCTTCATAAAATAAAAAGGCGATCATTGTCTCTAAGAATATAACGAATCTAAAAGATAAATTCAAATAGAGAAGTTCTAAAGTGGTTTTCTCGGCAAAAAAATCAATTTTGAATTTTCCAGGCTCGGACAAATCGAAGAAGACGGTCCTCATCTATGGGCACTTGGACGTGCAGCCTGCCGCAAAGGAGGATGGCTGGAATTCTGAGCCATTCAAACTCGAGGAAAGAGATGGAAAACTCTTCGGCCGGGGCAGCACTGATGATAAGGTGAATTTTCGGATTTTTTTCTTATCAGTGATGAGATTTTCCATTTTTTATCAGTACTAAGATTACTCTAAATAAAAAAAATCTTAGAAATCTGATAAAGATAGCAACCAACTTATTTTATGTGTGGTTTGATAAGTTTTGAGAATTTCGGAAAGCTATCTATTCAATTTTCTTTCTTGTAAAAACCGATTATCTTGATTTTCAGGGCCCCGCTCTAGGCTGGCTCAACGCGATTGATGTCATGCAGAAACTGGGTGTGGAAATTCCTGTGAACATCAAGGTAAATTTAATTGACTTCTTACAAGTTTATGCTAATTTTAAAACATTTTTCCTTCAAAATTTAAAAATAAAAATCTTTAGCAAAATTGTAAATTTTCACATCCGCAGGTGTCCGTCTGCATGAATGAGATACCGCTTTTTTAGAGACAAAGAAGAAATACTCTTTCTCTCTCGGAAAGACGTTATCTCGTTCATGCGGACACCCGCGAGTGTGAAAATTTACACAGATTTGATTATTTGATGCCGATAAATGTTGCAGTTCGTTTACGAAGGAATGGAAGAGTCTGGCTCGATCGGCCTCGACGAGACCCTGGAAAAGCGCAAAACCGATTTCCTGCACGACGTCGACTTTTGCTGCATTTCGGACAATTACTGGCTCGGCAAGGGCAAGCCCTGTCTGACCTATGGATTACGGTCATTTTTCCTACTTTATATTATTTATTAAATTCAAAATGTTTTTTAGCATCACTTATTGCTTTTTTGAGAATAAAGTGGGTGTGGGTGTGGAATACACACGAGGCCGAAAAAATTAAATTTTTCCAATTTATTTTATTTTAGAGGAATCTGCTATTTCTTCCTGGAAGTCACCTGCGCTAAGCAGGACCTGCATTCGGGATGCTTTGGCGGAACCGTGTAAGAATTTCGTCTTTTCCAAATGTTGAAACGTTTCTATTCTTTGAAGACCTTTCATCGTTAAAAGCTCCTTTTCTCCCAATATGATAAGATCGATGGTTTCGACTAATCTTACACCAAATATAAGGCCCCTTTCTATGTGCCTTATTTAGCCACGAGGCGATGAACGACCTGGTGTGGATGATGTCCCAGTTGACGGACGTGAACGGCCGAATCAATATTCCCGGACTCTACGAAATGGTCGCCCCCATGACCGACGCGGAGAGGGAAAGCTACAGCAACATCGACTTCGATCCCGAGGATTATAGGTGGGTCTTCTATTTTTAAATAGAACATCTATGAAGGGGCTTTTTATTTTTAATTGAATATATCATTATTGTTTTTAATCTAGACTATTCAAATCAAAAATCATTGAAAATGCATTAGTAAAGTCTAGATTATCCAAGTTATCAATATTCGCCTTCAATGTCTAGGTTCAGATAACTTTTCAAGATCTCCTAGTCTAGACTAACCCAAGTTTTAACAATCACAACTCCTGTTGACATTATTTTGGTATTGAATTTTTTAAAATCTACTTTTTTTATAACTTCAAACAAACCTTTTGTATTCCACACCCACTTTTTGAGGAGAGAAGTACGGGAAAAGAAAACAAAGTAGGTATGGAATACGGGAGGCCTTTGAAAATTTCTAGAAACGACCTGGGCGCGTTCGGCCTCGTGAAGCAGTCGAAGGAGGAGTTGCTGATGAACAGATGGCGTCTGCCCTGTCTCTCGTTGCACGGAATTGAGGGCGCCTTCAGCAGTGCGGGTGCCAAGACCTGTATTCCGGCTAAGGTGTGAAGATCATATATGTTTCAAAGACAATAACGTCTAACTATTTTCACAAATTGTTAATGATTGAAGGTATCGCAAACCAGCAAATTAAAAGTTTTTAGGTATTTAAAAATAATATTTTAGGTGGTCGGCAAGTTCTCGATCCGCATCGTGCCGGACATGACGCATCAGGTGCCATTTTCGTAAATTATTCAATCTGAGTCTTAATCCTAAATTGTGCGTTTTTATGACGCTAGATCTATTGGAATTGAACATAGGGTCATAACTAAGAACTAAGACCGAGTTTAAACAAAAAAAAACTTAATTTGATTTTAGGAAGTCGACAAAATCGTCGTCGATCACTTGAACGCGGTCTGGAAGACTAGAGGCTCGCCGAATAAATTCGTGTAGGTTTTTCTTGGATTTCTCACTTCGTCGTAAAATAAACATTTTTCTAGTTTCTAGTTTTTTTTTTACTTTTAGTTAGTATTTCAAATTATTCTTTTTTTAAATTATATCCAGACTTTTCAAAATTCGACCCGCAAATCGACTCACGGAAAAATAGTGTGTCGTACTAAGAGAAGAAGTGCATGTCTTCTTTTCTCTCTTGAAAAGGTGCACTATTTTTCTGCGGGTCGCTCGTTTTGAGAATTCTCATTATATTTTCAGCGCAACCGCGCACCACGGTGGTCAGCCCTGGTTGGCGGACTTCAAAGACTCGAATTTTGCCGCTGGATCGAAGGCTCTGAAGAGAGTGTTCGGCGTCGAGCCGGACTTCACTCGTGAAGGAGGCAGCATTCCCGTCATTCTGACTTTCCAGGTATTACTGATTGGGAGGGAACGCGTCGATATTCAAAAATTACGCTATTCGTTTCTCGCTTCTCTTCTACGCAACTTACCATTTTTCTTCCCAAATCCGATTTCTAATTGCTGCATGAATATATCGATTTTACCTTCCAATTAACGATATAAATTGATGGCTCGAGCCGACTCGTTAGGGACATTCAAAGTTATTCGCCATTGAATGACATGCTTTTTCTTCGAAAGTTAGCTAAGCGTAACGTTAATTTCAAGTTCTGGATTTTCCGAATTACATTCTTATCCAAATTCATTATTTTATGGTGAATTTTATGAAAAATAAAAAATTTTAAGAAATTAAAATTTACAGAAACTGACCGGCAAATCGGTGATGCTCCTCCCGATGGGCGCTTCCGACGACATGGCGCATTCTCAGAACGAGAAGCTCAATCGCAAAAATTATGTCGAGGTCAATTTTTATTTGTTTATTTTTTAGATTAGATTTCTTTACTTTTCTTAATAATGTATTTTATTATTAAATTTATTTGAAATTTTCAGGGCATGAAAGTATTCGCCACCTATCTCCTGGAACTCGCGCATGCGTAATTTTATCAGTCATTTTATCGGTTGGAAACTTCTTATCACATCACATTTGGCTTATCTTATCATTTTCTTGTTTGCTAATGACGAGTCCGAAATATGCCTATTGAATTTGATTTATGAAAATCTTGAGCTTGATTTTTAATCGGTTTTTATTCGATTTGTTTGAAAAGTGGCACCCTAAATTATGCAAATCACTTGTGATGATTTACGTGTAAGCTTTGAAAAGGAATGAAGATGTTTTATCAAAGCTATCAGTTTTAAGCAGCATGTGTTAAGAATATCTAAGCCCCAAATATAAACTGAAAGAACCATCAACCATTTTAATTCTTTAAAGCAACTCATTAGCCATCTAAATTCTAAACATAAATTAAAAATACCGCCAATAATTTAAAATCTTCAAGTTTTATTAAAAAGTTGTCTAAACCCTAAATATAAAATGAAGAAGGCCACCCATTTTTGAGCTTTCGTCTTTATGTTATGCACTCTATAATTGAGTACTTGTTATAATCGGGATATAATCTACTGTATAGAGATTGAAAATAGCCCGATTTGATAATTACAGGAAAGAGATTTATCTCTTGGTTTAGAGTTCACAAATTACTTTAGTAACATCGAAAAATCACGTCCATGTCTGTTTTACTCTATGTTTAATAATTGATGTGTGGTTAGACACGCAAGGGAAGAGAGAAAATCCCCTAGTGGAGCGACTTTTATACTTTTTGAAATATAACGAACATCGGTTTGTTGTTAGTAAATTAAACAGTTATAGACAGTTCCACCTTTTAAATAATCGGCTAAAACATTGCTATTTCAAGAGATTTATCCTATGATGAAGGATAGGACACGAACAATAACTGTTATATAAAATAGACCTTGGAAAGTATCTGATATATCTCATTAGCTCGATGAGTAGTGATATTTCAAATATACGTTCTATGATGAAGGATATGAGGTTGAAAGCGGATCAAATATAAAATATCGGTTTAATCCATTGAAGTTACAAAAAGCTCCAACGATCTATCTGACAGTTACCAAATATGGGATTATCATCAGCCTCATACTTAGTTACGATTCAAAAATCGATTTCGAGTGTTTCCATTTATAAGCTATTTTTATTGAACCTCGCTTGAAATAATTTCATAAATGAGATATTGTTCGGTATCATATAAATTTTCATATCTTCATATCTCTTTGCACTTTTTAGTTAATAATATAAAATTTAATTATGAAAGTTAAAGCAATGCATTATTGAATTCTAAAGAACAATATTGCAGATATGGGAATATTCGATAATTTGGGAATAGGAGTGCATCTATTGGTATTTTTATATTTTAATATCGTAAACGCTCAACTAACCGTCAGTGACTATGATGCCTGGGAGTCTGAAGTCGAAAAGGTGTATATTTAGTTTCAATTTATGTAATAGTAATATTTAAATTAACAGGTATACGATAACATGATGGCTGCATTTTCATCTGATCCTACAACATGTCTAGCCACTAAAAGCGCTGGTACCGAGACTATTATTAACACGTAATAGCCATCTTAACACTTTCATTGTTTAAATGTATGCGAAATTTAGATTCACAGCCGATTGTAGCACTACGATATTTAACGGCAATTGCGTCGTAGTGGTATGATATTAATTATATGATCGATTATTGGTTCAAATTCAAATTTAGATCACAAGGGCAGTTGCACCTACGAAAGTGCCCCATCTGGGCGTTTATTTTCGATATCCGAATAATCTAAAGGACTTTGCTGATAATATACCAACGAAGGTCAATTTGGTAAGTAGTATATAAATTATAATCGATGTTTATTTTATGTATAGTAGAAAATATCGTATTTATATACTATAAATAAAATAATATATGTGCGTCGACCATACTAAAACGCAACCATTTTAGCATCTGTCGGGGTATGACACGACAAACACTTGGGGATTAATTGGATACGACTATATCTTTGCGTTTAAGGCGTTATTAAGTGCCGGTACGAAAACTGATACTTTGAATAATAATTTTCAACGTTAATAGGACTTAGTGATTATATGTATGAGTTATGGTCCACGGATTGTGACAAAGTTGTTTACGTAAGTACAAAAATAATCCTATTTAACCTATTTTCGAGTTACAGAGTGTAGGTCATAGCGCTGGTAAGATTACATCTTTAATTAGCATAACTAGGCGTGTTTATTTTTAAGCGTCAAACATTTAGGAGCCGCGTTGGCAGAGGTTTTCGGATTGTGGTTAGTAAAGACTGATCTTTGGAAGCGAGAAGGAATATACGCATATTCATTTGGTATATTTTATCTCTGCTTATAAAATATTGCATATTAGTAGCGCAGAAAAAATAGGTCATATCGGGAGCTAGAGCATGTAGAGGAATCTTTTCTTCGTCGTAGGGTTGTCAGAGTTTGCTTGTCCCCTCTATGGGTGAATGGCCTTTTTGCGCGTCAACAATATATGCATTGCTGTTATTAAATAATTATTTTAGGTACACCTCGAGTTGGAAATCGAATGTTTTCTGCGAATGTGTTTAACTCTGTCTACATGCCTTATCGAATTGTATTCTTAAACGACACTATATCGGTATGCATTTAGCATATATAATCTAATTAATATATTTTAGCAACGTTTTCTAACACGTTTTATTCATGGCCTCTTGTAACCCACACTCACTTCTATTCTTTTCTCTATCTCCCTTCCCTACTCTCTCCTCGAAAAATAGGTGCGGGTGTGGATTGCAAAAGGCCTTCCTTCACAATTAGCTTTTTTCGGAATACTATGAAATATATGCATTAAATGAAAATAGGCTAATCAAATTTTAGCAATATCCGCCAACCACCTGCGATAGAACTACGCAACCATCGATCACTCAATTTAGTCCGTGTTTCTCCCATTTCGGTTTTACATTTTGGTATAACGCGTGGACCAGCCCGACGACTTTTAACGTGCAAAAATGCGCAATTTGTGAGGATCCAGCGTGTGATGATAATGGTAATCAATTAACGCAATATATAAATATGAGACGCTCTGGTCATTAACATTCGTCTTTAAGCATCTTGATAAGAAATGAATCTTAAAATTACGCTGTTTTGATGATCAATATAATTACTATTATTAGGATTTTCATTTTAATTACTTATAACTAGCATGTCATAATTAAATTTCTAATTTACCCAAAAATGGATTTATTTATTTAAGGAAAAGACCCAGCTCAACATTACGCCTATTTCGGATATGATCTATCAAATTATGACAGCGGTGTATGCAAACCCTGAATGCTTTCTCAAACTATTCATTTTGTTATGTTTTCATTTATTAAAGTCATATGCATAAATTCGAATCTGTTAACAGATATAATACGTGTAAAATATTATGAATGCTAATAAACTCTAACGTCTTACTGTAAGATCAAAATCAAAGTTCAATCTCAACCATTAGATTAAGTGTACCATTAAATTGAAATTTTATGGCATTGTCAATTTTCAAATTCAATGCTAACAACGCGTGATAATAGTTCTGACTTATCAGCAATGGTCAAAGTTTCGAATGCTAGCACAATTGGGCCAAATTTATTGCGTTAGCGATGCAAATTTATGGATTTAGATCACGGGAATGATCATATGAGGCCAAAAGTGACATAAAATACTCACACGGGAAAATTCATTGTAAGTTTTAGCCTATTCAAAACTTGCATATCACTTTATGACTTTTGTATATTTGTTGCGTCTGACTTGAGAGATAAGATAAGATGCAAATGTGGTTTCAAAATTAGTGGTCGTTAAAAGCGTGTTCTCACGAAGAGTGATCTTTTATCAGAATATTTCAATATATAAGAGCGAAAGTTTGGGCTGATTTTGTTATCTGAAATTCACGCTCCGATTTCAGATTTCAGGATCTTCAAGAGAACTCTCAAAATTCAAGTGCTTTTTGTTAAATTTATAATTTAGCTCACTTAACCACAACAGTCCAGAATGCTCGTATCTTCAATAATTCTTCTTCTCTGCCTCCAGGTACGAAAATTACCAACTTTGAACAAAAAACCCATCTCAGGCAGCCTCAGCAGAACTCACCTATCTGAACTACACCCAACAAGAGTCGTCTATTCTCTACGTAAGTGCCTTTATGTTTCTTGGAAAGTAAACCCAATATGAAAGATAAAAATGACAAAAATGGTTGAAATCTTCAGATAAGTAATGGATGAAATTAGTATATTTTTCTAGAAGCCATCTTTATGATTTCAAGTATAGGGTTCAAAAATTGCAGTTCTACCGCCATTACATGGCAGTGTTCTCTTCCGATCCTTCCGGATGTCTCTACAACACCTCCAGCGGTACCCACACGATTTTGGAGCGGTAATTTCTCGACTTCACTTTTTTAAATTCATTATATTTCCAGGTTCGACGCGAATTGTTCTGATACCGTCATCGGCGGCAATTGTACTGCATATGTAAGCATTACCACCCTTCTTTTTCAATGCCCGCATAATTTTATGGGCAGTCTTTCTCTCGTTTTGAAAACGAAGGAAGCAAAGGGGAGAAAAGACCACACTCACAAAAGTATGCTCGACATAAATATACTGCAAAGTTGATGGATGCATCATCGTTTAGGTCCTTCAATCCAACCCGCCCGCTTCGCCATCGAACTATGTCGTGATGTTCAGATATCCACAGAATATGGCTGACTACGCTGCGAATCGATACCTCGACTTTTTCGCTTTGGTAAGATTATTGATGCATCGCGATATTGCGATAAAATATAATAAAATTCACCCTTTTCAATCTATAAAAGTTGTCCATGATGTCAAAATTTCATCATACGAGCGTTGAGGTGATAAAATTCAGACCCCCGTCAACTACACCTACCCTGGAACTTCTGTCACTGTGACCATTGCGGATCACTATCAGGTGCACAATCATTAACTACGATTTAAGTTCTCGATTAAGATTAGCATAAACTGAAAAGAATAAGAAATGATTTGAGCGTGCCTACGACCGTATTTGGGCATCCGGACTTGGAGACTACATAGAGGGCCTCTGGAACGCGACTGCCGATGAGAGAAGGCTCTATGTGATGGGACACGCGGTCGGAGGCGTACTGGGTCAAATCTTTGCCCTCCACGTCAGAAGTCGGAATTGGTGGCCCAGAAACAAGATCTATCTCATTTCTTACGGTATGACTCAATGAGCACTTTTCTACCAAAAATTCACTAAACATTTGGTAACAAAACGTGAAATATGATAGTAAGTAGTGCCACAAGTTTAGGATCCAACCGAGTTGGTTATGAAGCCTTCGCAGGCCAGGTGTATGACGCCGTCTACATGGACTACATCATTCTGTTCAAGACCGATGCTTTGCCTGTAAGTGCATGAATCTTCTGGCCACCATTTATGCAACTAAATAACCATAAAGGTCGATATCGGTGTATATCGAGAGCATCGGGGGGCCAATATCGGTGATTACAGCCGATTGATCAACCGATATTAGCCACTTCGTTGACTACTGGTTTCAGCAACTCCCCTTCACTACCTGTAACCCGACAGGTCTTGCCAATGCATCCTCCACGGCCGACTGTTTCTATCATACGGGCTACACGACCTGGTACAACGTCTGGATGACCACGCCCATCCCGTACTACACCTCCGTCAAGTGCGCATATGCCGAGCAGACAGGCTGCATCGACATGGGCACGGATACTGTGGGAACCTATGCCTATTTCGGCTACAATTTAACCAATTACGATGGAGGACTATGCAAATATCAGTTCTAATTGAATTTAAAGCAGCAACGATGCTTAGAAATCGTGTTAAATACAAGTTTGTGAAGATATTAGTTATAAATTGAATGCTAGACTTCAACCATTTTTAAACTTCAAATGAAAAAAGCGAATTGTGTAGATTCACTATTTAAATTGTATATCGAGTGCTGACAACTAATTCATATACCTACTTGTATCATCGGAGTCTAAGAATCACAATCATATCATATCATGAATTTAGTTTAACAAACTTGTACCTGTAAATTGTCCACAAATATTCCCTCATATTAAATAAAGCATTTACGAAAGTGGGCATTCTGTTTGTGGCTATTGATCGTTAACCACTGTTTGTTATGAAAACTCTACATCTATTCGCACACACACCAACTGCACTTGTGTTTTACGTGTCACTTTACTATTCGAGTTGCAATTCGTTTCAACTAGCACATATGAATTTCTTTATTTAATTTGAATTTTCTTTCTGAATTTTCGATATTTCGGCAGGATGGCAGGGGAAGAAACGAATGACGTCCCGAAGGCGCATTTATCTGAAATACTTGGGAAAGAACCGAAGGTCTTAACGATCGATGAGCTACTCCTTTTGTGGGGTCGTCAAGCTTCTTCATCTTTGCCCTACCCGGTTCTGTTTATTCAGGTAATTTAACAAAAAATCTTATCCTTCCCTAAAACCTCACTCTATAGTTTTAAATAAACAATTTTCCAAATATGTTTTTTTTTTCAGAAGAACCGCACCTACACGCCACGTCTTCTTTTCGATGCAGGAGGCAGCGAGAAACGGGCGAATATGGTTGGGAAGACGAACTATCTTATGTGCCTCAAATGTCTTCCATTGCTCAAGTTGTTCAAGTACGGAGGTGGACAGTCGACGTCGGTTTTACTTTATATCTAGTTTTTTTTATCACATTTGAAATTTTACTGGCCCTTTTCATTTACAGTCACACAATTATCTTGACCAAAATAAAACTGATCATTTCCTCATACAACTAGATATAGCTTTATTGACTAGGAAAATTCTGTTTTACAATAAGAAAAACACGTGATTAAGTTTATATTAATTTCAGACGACACGTCTTACGGTACCACAAAATGCCATTCAATCGGATTGACACGGACGTTGAGAACGACCCTGAGGAAGTGAATGAAGAGGATACGATCGGGGACAGCTGCAATGATTCGCACGTTCACAGTCCAGCAGCGTCGTCGTCATACACTCCCGAAAACGTAGTATGAAAATTACTCAGTCGAAACCTCAAGCAATTTGTATTGCTAATGCCCAAATTTGGGAGACCGAAAATGAGGGAAAAAGAAGCGCGACTTTAGGCCAGTCCTCTCTATTCTTCGCTTTTCTAACCACTAAAAATAACTGCATCACTTTGCACGCCTCCCAGATTTCGACATCAAGAATAAATGACGGATTCTTTAGTTAACTATGAAGAGGGAAGTGAAAGTAGGAAAAATAGGAGACATACATCGAAAAAGAAAACCCGTAATTTACGATCTTTCGAACCTTTATGACATGAAATGTACAAAAGGTGAAATGAAACAACAGAATCATCACCTGAAACTATCAAATTATTATAGACTGAGAAAGTAGATTTTGCACACTCGTTGCAACTCTCCTCTCGCAGGCTCAACCTACGAGAAATAGCAAACGCCCTGAAGAGATAAAAAAAGAAAGGGAGAAGGAAATAGCGAGGAAAAGAAGGGGCGTGGCCCGTGAAAAATCGAGTTGCAGTGTGCAGTATCTACCTCCTTACAGCCATAATATCAAATTACTTGAAATAATCTAAATGTTTTGAGACAATATCTGTGACCAATATGACGACGAGCATTCAACATCCCGCAGCCCATCTCCTCATCTGTGGACCACCAGATGAAATCGTGGTTCTGTCGAAGGCCTTCCGAAGCCACGGCATCAACTCCATGGAATCATCGTTCAAGATCGCCGATTTCTCGTTCGTTAAGAAGTCGAACAAGTTGAATGTAGATGCAATTACTCAGGATATTTGAACATTTTATTGTTTTAGCTGAAGTCTACCCAGCCCAACCGAAAGTACCTCTACATGAAACTGGATTCACCGAATGATGTGGAATTCGTCGAAAACTTCACCGTAATTTTCAAATTTCTACCTTTCCTCCAATATTTCCCGCTTTAGATGAACAACATGAAAGTCAACCTACAGATTCATTCGCAACTGGAGAAGTTGATCGAGTGGAACTTGGAAGTTATTGTATCTTTAGATAAACTGTTTAATTCTGCATTTTAGGGCGATAACCGCATCAATCTAGAAACTATCAATAATGGCGAGATAAAGCCGGATTTCAACGGCGTTTTCAGGTATTAATATTTTTCAATTGGTCATTTTGAATTTAAGAGAATTCAGCCCTCGCACCGACGAATTGAAATTGAACGAGATTGACACGACGAATATGACGCCTTCGGGTATATTTAAAAAACTTCCTGATTTTAAAAATAATCTAATCACCCTTTACTATCACGTAAATTTATTCGAATTGGAATCATTTTAAAAATATTCTAACATTCAATAATATTCAAATTTCAACCTTTTCAAACATTGATCATACCTTATTATCAAATAATTTTAATTTAAATTATATTAAATTCAAGAATATGCTATTGTTAATGTCCAAATCTGGGAAGGATGCAAAGTGGTGCACGGTTATTTTTAGTGATTAGAAAATCGAGAGGTAGCGCGTGAAAAGGAGAGACTGGCCATAAAATCGCTCTTTTTTCTCTCCATATTTTCGACCACTAACAATAAGATTTCGGTATCAACAATAATTTTCAGATCTCCTCAATTCCTGGATCCAACAACAACAACCGTCCGTCGAAAATCCGAACTTCCAAATTGTTGAGCCTCAAATCAACGGCGTCGTCAGCCAAAACCCGGACTTTTTTCCAAATGAATTCTACAGTGAAATGGCATCGAATATGAGTCAGATCAGTGGAAATTTGGACCAACAACCAAGCATGGAGTGTGAGTATTACTTGTCGATTTAAAATATATCTGTTTATCCACTTCTATGTCTAAAAATGCATTTCAATGGTCAATTACAAAAAGAGCTGACTCAGGGTATAAATTTAATTTTGTACTTACTTTCTGAATTCGCAATTTCTTATTTTAGATCATCAAAACAGCCCCGAAGAAGTGGTGTCTCCTCAGGTCCTAGCTGAACGAATTCTGAGGCAGAAACGGCCTTCCCAAGAATATCTGAACTCCCTGAAATCCAAGCCGAAGGCTGCCAGACCGATTTTCGAGTGCAATGTAAGAATCGAAAATAACTAGATAATCACAATGTCTCAAAATTTCTTCATCTAAATGATTAACCAAATGCTATAATCTTCCGTCGTTCTCAAGCTTAATATAATCTTAAAATTTTAGCTCTGCCACCAGAAAGTTACTTCTTTCGGCACTGCTGCGGAGTGTGCTAGACACGTCATGCGACGTCACTTCGGACATCATAGGTCAAAATCTACTTTAAACAAAAAGTTAAGATACTTAAATTTCAGATATCTTTGTAGCCTTTGTAATCTGGGATTCACGCATCGCACCAATATCGGAAAGCACTTTCAAACCCAGCATCCGGAACTAGCCAACGATGAGAAGTCGAGATACATCACTGAGAATTGGTACGATTCAGTTTGAATATTTCCTATTACTTTAGAACTTAGATATAATACATGATCTTTGAAATCGGCAATAATAATAATAATTTGAAACATAGGCAAAAATAAAATTGCCTAAATTAGAAAAATTGAAATTTCAGGAACGAAATCGTCCACGGTGAGCAACTTGATGCCTGGATGATTCAAGCTTTCGGATTTACTAGGTACCGTAATAATAAATAATAAATTTATAATCTTACTTACGTTATATTTTTCCAAATCTTAAAATATTAGGTTTATGATTTCAGGGCGAGTTTCCGGGTTTCCGATTATCCAACTCAAAACGACCAGTCGAACCAGAACGAGCTTGATTTATTTGAAGAACCGAATTCTTCTGGACCATCTTCGAATGAATCAGATAAATTGAAGAAGATTCCGACTATTTAAAAATACAGCATGCCTCATAATAAAGTCCACATTTTATTTAGATGGTCCCCTATTATTAAAAATCTTTATTTATTTTTCGGACCAATACAAAATAGAGGACCTTAATATGAGTATTCTTGTCAATTATCTATGATATCTTGCATCCACAATGCATATTTCATATCATAAAATCATAATCATTCACTTATAATCCACACCCATGCCTTAGGATCGGGGGCTACGCGAAATCAAAAATTTTACAAATTCGAAGTCGAAGTTTCGCGCAGCCTTGCTCAGGATCTCAACGAGTAATCATTGTTACCGTCGATGTTTAAAATAAATATTTATTCAAAGTATACTTGTACTAATATACACGAGGTTCTTTCATATCAAACGATGGTGATATTTCTTTGGGCTTATTATTGTTCCAATCCGGTTTAGTATATGGAGCTGGTTCGCTATCAGCGAAGAATATGAAGGGTATTGTAAATAGCGCGATTATAATGCCAACTATTAAATAGATTCGGGACCACTAAATACATATTTAAATATTATGACGTTTCAAAGAAAATAATGATGACTATGGATTTAGAATTCATTTAAAGTGTTTTGAAAAGATATCTAGAAACCAAATGATACACGCATGGCCTCATAACATGCGAAATAGGGTAGAGCTTTGAATGGCAAGTCTTCCTTTTCCACACTTTTATATGCATATCGTGAGGTGATGCGTGTCATGCAGTTTTCAAGTTGCAAGTTGCCTTTTGAAACATAAAAATCGCTGTGAAAACGTAATTCTTGGATAAATCGCGCAAATTAATTGATCGCACTATCATGATATTACCAATTTTAAACTCGAAATATTTTTTTATTTTTTTTTTTATTTTTAAACTACCTCTTCAACTGTATTATTCGGTGCTCCGAAGCCTACTAAAACTGGAGATAGCAAAACAATAAGACAAGATTCTATGGTAGCTATCGACATTGGGAAATGGTTATGTTGTCGGACGACCTAAATTTTTAATTATATTTCAAAATATCTCACTCAATTATTCTATTTCACTTCAAGTGGGTTCAATGAATAGTATCCATGAAATTAACTAATTGTGACAAGACTAAATTTATGTTTCAAAAAAGAACACGGCTTAATTTATTCTATTTTAAATCGATGCCTTCTTAGGTGTAGAGTGCCTGTGACATGAAGTTAGTAAGTTTAAATGTATGTTTCAATATACCCTAACAAAATAAAGTTGTTTATTATCGATGCCTCTCGTCTCTCTCTCTCTTGTTAGCGAATAAGAATTTCTCACCATCGATAAGCACTTCCAAGGCCCTGCGATATTCAATGCGCAGAAGAATATCGCTGAAGTATAGAATATCTGGGCTATGATCTTTGAGGTTGTCTGAAATTAAACCTCGCATCATTTAATTCATTTTAAAGTTTACCTGAGACAAAACAATATAACAAATCACCGTCATTCCTTGTGATATGATGCCGAACATTTGAAGGCGTCTCTTAAAATATGCTAATTTCTTAAAAGTTTTCTAATATTTCAACCTTAGCGGACATGAACGTTAATTTGTCCGAAATATGACCAACGCCCAGTTTTCCAAATAAAGCTAGGAAAAACGGTAGTGCTGTTGCGATTCCCGTCGATTTTACGTCGAAGTTTAGGGCCTAAAATAATAACTTTTTTTAAATGTAAAAGTCTGCGCCTCTTATTATTTGAAACATCGTGCACTTCTAAACTTCTGACTAGAACTCACCTTATTCAGATAAGTTGGCCCAAAAATAATTAGAAACACAGCCCCTAGAACTCCAGAAAAAATGCCAAGCAAACTCGACCAGACGCTGGGGTCTTTTAGAATCGCTTTATAAGGCACCTTACTCCTAACCGTAGGATGTTTTCCAGTCTTGATTAATTTTAATTCAGCCTCTGATACGAAGCGGTTCTAAATGTGTCAGATTGAAATCTATCTTCAAATAGAAGTATTGCTTTTTAAATGGAAATCCCTTAGAAGTGAGTGATTAATTGAAGTTAATCTTTTATTACATTGGTAGAAGACCATTGCATTTCAATTTTAAATTTTATTATAAGATAACGAATATTACATCCTCAGGACTGTCCGTGTAAAACAGGAAGAAAACCACAAACAACGTCAAGGTTATCAGCGCGTTGATGTAGTACAAGGCCCTCCAAGTTAGTGATGACTCGCAGCAAAACGCGGCTAACGGCATAGTAAGTGTGGGAGCAGTCTGAAATAAAAGCAAAAAATAAAAGATCCCCTAAAATAGAAGATTCCTATAATAGAAGTCCTTCTATAAAAGGGCTATTATAATTTTTTTAAATTCACAAATTAGAGGAGTTTATAATAAAAGATTCTGGGAACTTGTATTTAAAAAAAATGTACCTGAATATAAGCAGCCAAAACCGACAAAAACAGTCCCATTCCAGAAATTGTGGACCATTTTTCGACTACCGACCCTTGAATCGAAAATACTATTGCTTGACCGAAGCCCTAAAATTTTACAAATTAGTGATTTCTGGAAAATATTTGACACCTGTAATACACGTATCAAAATGACAGCGTAAAAACTGATATTAACAGAGATTGGTAGTAGAGCGGTTGAAAATGTTGATATTAAACCGTAGGCTAGGAGGGTATATCTAGAATCATTCAGAATAATTAGAGTTATTGTCAATGACCGACTACTTGGGGCGAAATAAACGCAAGTACTTTTGATGCACGGCTATTAAATAGTTGTTTGTAGCAGACTCTATGTCTTTACATCATACTCAAGGAATGAGTTTGACGACTATTTGTGCATACACAATGCACACTTGCATATTCGAATTTGTGTGCATCATTTATTTCACGTCTCAAGTTATCGGTCATTCACAATATAATCCTGTTTCAGAAAAAAAAAACTATAGTGAATTTATATTGCGAAAGATCTTCTATAAATACTCTACAGATAATTTTTTTTAAATAATTAAAATACCGCAGTCCAAATCGATGAAACAAAGTTACAATAGGAAATGAGCCTATGAAAGTTCCTACGGCTACTGCTGAAAATGCGGCAGAGATTTTGGTGCTATCTTCAAGCCAGTGGGTTTGACCTAAACTTAAAAGTTACTTTTTAAATACGATTAAAAATTCTTAGATGAATAATTAATGGCATGTTCTATATATTTAATGCATACTCACTAGAAGTCTTGCAAAGTTCAATATAACTTAAACTAGGATTCAAGATCTGTCATCACAGATAACATTTTGATTAGTTTAAATGTGTTATTTGCTATGAGCTCTATAAATTTTCAAGGTATGATGCAAAAATGATCATCAAATAAGCTTTTAGGAGGTAAAAGTGTTGATCGACTCTTTATTCCATCAAAAATACCTGTTCTATTATCGATGACATCTTTCATACAAATCACGGTGAAGTTCAGGGTTATCGGATTTGAATATAGCAGCGTTAAACAAGCAGATACGATCGTCATCACCACAAATCTAGTGTATCCGTAGAAATACCAACAACTTTGACAATCACTTTGATTATCTCTACTAATAGTTCCATTTTCTATCGGAGTTATTTTACTCATTTTCCTAAATAAACCAATAAAAATTATATGATTGAAAGATTGATTTAGGTACTTGCTCCTAAAAATTATGAAAGAAGGCACACTTTTGAAGAAAAATATCCAAAAAAATTCATATGAAATTCACAACACATTTTGCATGCCAAGTGCGAAGTGTTAGCCTTTATATCGATTTTGCAAAGAGCGTCGAGTAAAATGTAAATTTCCTCTTCGAACTGTCCAGAAATCATCATAATCATCATTCTGAAGCAATAGAATTGTCATCAAAATCCTAGACATTTCGGCAATATTACACAATATTGTACAATAGTTTTAACTAGAGAAGATTCCATTTGGTGTGGATTTATCATCCAACGATTCGTCCCCACGTGGGGGTTATATTTTCATAAACAACACAGGGTTATCATAATTCATGCATTGCTGATCATATATCGTTAAAATTTGCAAATTTGAACTTTTGATGATGGGTGGTCTTCGAAACTTGGTAGATGTTAGAATGTTAGAAACTACACTCTTTTAAACACATGCTTTCACAAACGTAACCCTTTGAAGGTAGCCTGGGAGGGTTGCTAAAATTGTTGCAAGAAATCTTACAAAAGAAATAAAATATAAAAAATAATCATTTATCTGCCAAGCCTTCTATTATTTGTAGCTAGCAAGATAGTAACCTATTTTATTTAAAACATTTTTTTTTAGATTTTTTATACATAAAATAGATCAGTAGAGTATTATGCATACAATTTTTTATTTATATTTAAAAATTAAAATGAAATATGTCAACCCCCAGCCCTGATAGATTCTTGTCGTCTTCGTCGCTGCTCTTCCCTCCAGCCTGGAAGAGTATACGAAGCGGGATCACTTTTTGCGAATATTAAAAATGGAATATTCAAAATTAGCATAATTATACCAATCACAAAAAATAGGCGGGACCACTAAATTTGATGATATTTTATTTTTAGTATTATTTAAATATTGAATAATTTAATTGGAACTTTTAGGATTAAAATAGCTATTAAACGATCTTTGAATCATTATCATTAGTGGTATGATGGCATTAATTATTGATAAAATTAAAATGTGCTATTTCTGAATAGCGTAATGTAATACCTCCTGAACCGTATTATTAGGCACAGCAATTGCCGCTATCAAGGGTAGGAATAGATTTATCGTGCAATTAGATAATGTCGCGAAAGTCATAACGAAATGGATATATTGTCTAGTTACCTAAATATATATAATTAAACTATGCACTATTTAAACTATATATAATTCAAGAACATATAATACATACCATAGTAGCACACCGCCAACTTCCCGCTACATTTAATGCTGAGAATGTTATATTGGTTGTATATAAAAATCTAGCAATTTCGGGAGATTTTGTCTGAATTAGGGAATTTCGAAAAGTATATTAAATTTTAAAAACCCTCGACATAATAATATAGCATAACGCTCCAATCCCTTGAGACGATATACCGAATAACCTGAGACGGTTCTGAATTTAGATATAATACAACGACAAATCTTAGGGAAACTAATAAAATAGTAAATAGTAGCCAAGAGTTCAAATAAAATAGATATCTATATAAAATTATGAAAATTGAACTATAATATTTGTTTTGTTTATTTTTACTACCAGCTAATTGCTGCTTTTATCAAGTCAATTTAAAGGTGTTACCTTCTGAGAAATACATGACATTTGGTCTGAAAGAAATCCGACGAGCAATTTAGCTATTAGTGCGATAGCATACGGTAGGGTAGTTACGAAACCTGTGGTGGCCACGTCGAAGTTCAGGGTCTAAATTGACTTTAAAAATTGATATATTAAGCGATATTCTATTATCGTTGCAAACCAGGCTTCATTCGATATCTCGAATTTTCTTGAAGCATAAATTTTAGCTAAAAGGTGCAATATTGCGAAGATCATTAGATGAAGCTTTCATTAAATACCATTAATTTTTTTGAAACATAAGTGCCTATTATCTTTTCAAATACATTGGATGCGTATTACAAAAAAAGTTTACTGGTTGAAATTACTCATTTTCCTGAAACTTAGTTCTAAAACGATAATTTTTACCTGATTCAAAAATATCGGTCCGTAGATCGCTAAGGTTGAATACCCTAGATGTCCCGACGTGATCGCTCCCCAACAACCCCATACGGTTGGGTCTTTTAAAATCGCGGTAAACGGGACTTTGCCCTTCAAATGTGAGATCGCATTTTTACCCTCGTTGATAATTTCTGCTTCGGACTTGGAAACAAATCTGCAATTACAGTATTACACATTCTTTTTCATAAATGAAATCTTAATATGGCAAAAGTTAGCATAAATTTGAGAAGATATTGATTTAGATCTACCGATTTATTGAGGGGTGATCAGTGTAAAAGTAGTAGAATAAGATGAAGATTATCAAAGTGAAGATCCCAAATTCGTAATAAAGTAATCTCCAAGTGAATCTGGATTCGCAAGACAATGCTGCTATGGGCATAGCCGCGATAAAGCCGGTCTGAAACTTTTGATTTTTATCGAGCGATTTTTCGTTTATTAACTATGCTTCAAAATTTCAGATTCTGGCGACTCTTGAATAATTATTTGGGACAGTTCAGTTTAAGTAGGTATCATTATGAAAGCACAATTTTAATAATACCTACCTGTAAATATCCTGATAATATGGATATGTAAATTCCCAATTCGGTTCTGGGAGACCATTTATCCGATACGGCTCCAGTAATCGAAAACACTACTGATTGACCAACTCCCTAAAAAAACTATAGCAGTTTCTGTTTCATGGAGGACGAAGGGCATTCTGCTAATTGACGGAGGACCTAACTATGAAGTGTAGGATATCAGTACAACAAATGATCGAGTGTTCCTAGTTAAGTCCTCCGTCAAATAGATGTTGCCAGAAATTGATGTTTCATAATATGGAGGGATAAGTCAATGAAATTTTAGAATTATTTCGCACACATCACACACGTGGGATCTTCTTTGAATATAATTGAAGTGATTTCAAAATAATGTCATATTTTTACGATATAATAAAAGGTATCAGACCTGCAAAACCCTAATAACAACCACCGCTATGAAGCCGATTTTCACCGCCAACGGTACTAATAATGTCGATATTGCTGATAAAATACCGTACGCTACGAAAGTGTTCCTGAAATTTCGATCAATGTTTTTTTTTAGAAATTTCAAAATTATTATATACCTCAAACCGAATTTATGAAACAGATGAACGATGGGAATAATTCCTAATAGAGCTCCGAATGCTACCGCCGAAAATAGAATCGATATTTTCGAGGGCTTTTCTAGCCAATGATAACCTAAAATCTCATAAGGCTAAGTAATCAATCGAAATTTCAAACTTGAGTTATAATGTTTATCAGAGTTCATGGGTATAATATCCTGCATACAGATAACAGTAAAATTTAGTGTAATTGAATTTGATTGGAGCGCCTAAAATTGAGATGATTTAATTTTTAAAAGACGGTTTTTAGAATACGGCACGATTTTCAATAGATTTGAAATAGCCCCTCCTTTCTTCTTTCTTCATACGAGAAAATCGTGCCGCGTAAAATAGCGATTGTCTTTTAAGAAGGTTCGTCTTACAGTTAAACATAACAACACCAATATCACGATGAAATATCGAGTGTAGTTGAAGAAATAAAAGATATTTTTGACCGACGGCTTTTCATAGTCATCTATCGATTTGGTATCTGAGATTCGCATATATATCTAAATTAATTTAATCAGTAATTTAATTTAAAACACTTTTATAAAGACATATCATGTGAAAAATACATCAGCAAAAATAATCAAGCTAATCAATGAAGAATTTATTGAATCGCATATTATTCTTCTAGCATTTTACCACTTATTTCAAATACTTGAAGATATAAATAATATATATATGTAAAATTAAGAAAAGAATCATGTGGTAGATACAAAACCAAACATATATTATGAGAATCAAAAATTCAACGTCGATATTTCGCATCTCAGCGGACGCGTGACCCTACTGAAAAATATGCAAAATCACTCACCCTGAATCGATTCCACTTTCTCACTTTAGCCATGAACTCAATACGTAAAGTTTTCATGCAAATAACATAATACTATAAAAAATAAATCATTAAAATAACTTTGTTTTAAAATAAAATCAATACGTATTTACATGCAAATAATTTGATACTAGGGTATAAATATATTTATTTTACAAATATTTACAAAATTATCATTTACTCAGAAAATCGAGCTTAGATTTCTCGAAATGCTATTTGTTTGAGTTGATTTATTCTCAGGTTTATTCGCATTATTAATGATAGCAACTACTGGGGCAGGAACGATTTTTCTAAAATTAAAAATAATGATCAAATTAAAGCTAATTAATTTACCTTTTACTAACAACTTTATTGTTTTCCCAATCCGGCAAAGTATATGGTGCAGGTTCACTTGAGGCCACGAATAAAAACGGCAGATTACATAAAATTACAAGACATGCTACTCCGATAAATAACCGGGACCACTGAAACTTATTCTCATACTTTTCATATTGGATGTAATTTCGATACTTAATGATAATATGGCATTAAGAGTAACCTGTAAATGGCGTAATGACGTAATGCGAGATGACGAAACGTAAAAATGGTTGAACGCAATAGAAATTGACAGGATTTATGCAAAAAAGGGAAGCGTTTCGCCAAATACTAAAAACTCGTTTCGTCATTTCGCGCAGCGCCCATTCCGTCACTACGCCATTTACAAACTGCCGAAATTCAATAATATTTTTACAAAGGACAGTTATTGAATTGCTAGATTTTTCTGAAGATAAACAACCCGGGCATATTTTTAAAATTCTTGGTTATTTTATATATCCCAATTTCTGAGACATAATTTTTTTACCAACCTCATGTATTTCGTTATTCGGGCAAACAATAGCAACTGCGATTGGAAGGAGAAAATTCAAGACACACATCGAAAACGACACGAACATAAACACGAAATGCACGTATTGACGAGCAACCTGAACATTGGAAAATGAAAGTACACAATGAACAATGCACACCATTTTATGGAAATTTTAAAATCACTTAAAAGTTTTCAATGATTTTTAATTTTAACTTTAATGGTGATTAAAATAAATTGTTGCGAAAGAATAACTTAAACCTTCTCACCAATTGAGCGCATTTTAGCACTCCGATAACGTTAACGCCCGAAAACACGATTGTAGCAGTGTAGAAGATCCGAGCTAATATTGACGACGAGGTCTAAAATAGCAATAATAAAGATAGAAAACCTAGAATATTATCGTACTGTAGCCATAACTACGAAACTGATAGCGACCATTCCTTGCGATAAAACTGCGAATAGTAAAATACGGGCCTAAAATGTCTTCATTTCTAATCTTTCCGGTTTTTATTTACCCTTTCTGAAATACACGAAGATTTATCTGAAATGGGCCCAGCCACGAATTTGAAGGCTAGCGCTAAAATATAGGGTAGGGCGGTTTGAAAACCGGTTGATTTAATATCCAGGTTTAGGGCCTGAAATTTGAAGTATGATTATTTTCAAAGAAGGAAAAAATTCGAAAGTCCACTATAGCCAAAATTTGCCCCATTGCAAAATTTACATAAGATCAACAATAGAATTTGGCGTTGGAACAGAGGTGGGACCCAAATACATTTTATCATCGTGATAAAACGCACTTGGGTCCCACTCCAGATTATAAAAGTTCATACCTTATTCATATAGGTCGGTCCATAAAGTAGTAGAGTCAGAAATGCCAAATTAGCTCCGGTGCACGATAACCAAACTCCCAAAATAGCTTTGTCCTTGCAAATCGCCCAATATGGGGTCGTTTTCTTGACGACCGGAGGTTTGTTCAGAGTGATTCGGGACAGTTCTTTGTGGCTGACTTTTCTGAAACTGATATTATTACTCGGCTAGGTTTACTTTGGGTTTCTTGTAAACGCCGTACAGCTGTAGCTTGTCAAATCTAATGACTGTATTCAAGAGATAGGAGTAGAGAAAGGTGGGCTGTGTGTTGATCTCGAAATTATGAGCAGAATGTGTGCAGAGTATCTCTAGAAACAAAATTGGCCTAATCTACCGAGTCCCTGCCTTTATCCCTGTTTTGCTAGTGTACGGCTTTTACAAGAAACCTTATTTTGAAATGAATAAATTGAATTATTTTAAAGTTGGCATGTTATTTTGTAATATAATTATATTGAATGGGTTATGGATTATTTTGTCATGGCATTCTGGCGTACACATATCAATGGAAAAACATACATTTTTTGGTATAATATCTTGTAGCATATTTTTTCTTTTAATGAATTTAACCAACCTATGAGCCTGAGGATGATTAGCATAGAATAAATAGAATAGCGCAAATAGTATGAATGTCAGAATTCCTTGAATATAGTATAACAATCTCCAAGTTAGCGACGATTCACATGTTAACGCGGCTACTGGCATTGTTATGACTGAAATTAAAGATCGATTTAAAAAAAATATATAATCATCAGACGTTGGGATGTTTTCAACCGCGAAAATTCGATCATCATCTCTCGTCTCATGATTAAGGATGTAGTGAAATGTTGGAAATCAAACTTTTCATCTAAGAAAATTCATATGATGTTTTATCGATTTTTGCGGTACTACTTTTATGAATTGTCGGAGAAATGAAGGTTCTTTTTCGATCAACAAATTATCATGTGATTATTCCATACCTGAAGCCAATTGTAAACATCCGCTCAAAACAGAAATGAAGGTTCCAGCCTCTGCTATCGGCGACCATCTTTCCGCGATCGCTCCTAACACCGAGAATATGACGCTCTGAGCGAAGCCCTAAACCGTTTTATCATTATTTTGGTTATTTTAAAAATGACTTCAGAACATTGGAAGTTTTCATTGAAATTTAGATATTTTAATCAATTTTTCCTTCACCATCGTTCTCAATATATTTTATAAATCTAATAAATACCTGCATGACTCTACAAATAAACACTGCTACAAATCCTATGTTGGTGGATAGCGGCAGGAGAATAGTGCCCAATCCCGATACCAACCCATATCCAACGAATGTTTTTCTGAATTTAATCTATCTCAATACTAGTACATTTCTACAAAATAGTAGTTATTAAAACAGTATGTTGTATGTTGCAAAACACAAGTTATTTTTTTTATTATTATACTCGAGTACTTTTTTTCGCCAAATTGATAAATAACACATAAATATTTTTTGCAGAAAAGTACTACTTTTTAGGTGAAATGTACAGGCTTGCAATGTTTTCGAGTCGCATGAAACGAGATAGGTGGGCCTTATCGAGGCAGAAAAAGAGCATGATACATTATCTCGTTTAATGCAGTTCGAAAACGTTGCAACGTTTGGAAATGTATTCACGGATTTTTGATTTTTCACGAGTTTCAAATTCCCCGTTACCTAACACCGAACTTGGAAATGAACCACATAATCGGAAAAGTGCCAATGATGGAGCCGATAGCGACCGCAGAGAACAATAGAGAGATTTTAGAGCTGTCTTCTATCCAATGGACTGAGTCTAAATGTTCTGACAAAATATATTAGCCTGATATTAGTAAATTTGAAAAATGTAATATTTTGTTTACCAGGGTCAGTAGAATTCTGCTCTGCCACTAGGTCTGACATACAGATTACAGTGAAGTTCAACCCGAGTGTATTAGCCTGAGCCACGGTCAGACAGGCCAAAGATAATACCAAAATTAAAAATCGCGTTTTATTGAAGAAGAATTGTATTGATTTAGGATTTTTAATATTAGAGTCACTTAGGGTGGTAGAATTCTCCATGAATACGACGGTCGGAAGTTTAGAAGTTGGTAGATTATTGTTGTCGTTGTTATGTTCGTTTGGAGTCATTTTGAACAAATTATAGCCTTTATTTAGGAATATTATGATAGCTTAAACCAATACAATTAAGGTTAGATAATAATTAACTCTAAGTAGTTTAGAGTTGCCTTCAAATTAGCCTTAATAAGTTAGGTTTAGATGAAAATGAATCCTTGATAATAGGATAAAGTCAATGATGAGAATGATGCTGAACAAGAATTTTGGAATATTTGAATATTTCAGCCAGTTTGAGAGACTTTCAGTGATACTCTGAATTCTACCCCTCGCCTTTTATTGATGAAGGTCCATTTAGGCTACATAGGACGATGATTATGTAAATTACGGACATTCGAAAGTGTCAATTTTCGACGAAATCCATCGATTTTGCTGACATTCTGGGCTTTTCAGAATATTATTTATGCGAACTCTGATATATGATATGCGAACTTTCAGAACTTGTGAGGGCAATCAAAGAGACACCAAAACTCGTGCTGTGCTCACGGCAACTTGAAAATCCCAAACCATGCGAAATAGTGTGAGAAGGTAATCGTTTTCCCTACCATCTCCTTACTCTATTTCGCATGACTTAAGGATTTGAGGACCTGAAGTTTCAAATAGCCCCATGTTCACTACATTTAAAACTCAAACTATACTAAAAAATGTACATCATTTTTATGTTTTACTTGGAGTAATTTTTGAACACAAATTTGATACAAGCTGAATAAGTTTCAAGAGAGCTGTCATTGAATTTTTATACTTGATAACTAATGCAATTGCTGTAGTATACGATTTAATGTGTTACTATATACAATCAATTTATTTATTAATATCAATATGACGATTAAAATGACGACTTGGAAAAGTAGTTGCATTATTTTAAGAGAGGATTTAATTTTTGGGCTCTTAAAATATGCTGAAGAGTAACAAAAAGAGAGATGGATTAGAGAGGGTAGGGTAGGGTCAGGTAGGGGATAAATTTCGTATTAAAATGATAACCTCATCGAGATGCACATTTTGGTATCCAACTTGCTCTGTCACACCTACCCTTACTTTCTCCATATTCATCTCTCAATTTTCATTATACTTCCGGCATAATCAGCCCTCGGACCTATTTTAAAAGCCCAATAATTAACTTCTTCCTTAAAAATAATGCAACGACTTTTCAGGTTGACATTCAAATAATTAAATAAAAGAGCTTAATCTCCTAACAAAATGATCAGTTTGCGTAGCTTGATCTGATGAATTTGAAGTCCATGCATTTTTAATGGAATTATTATTGATTTCAGGTGATATGGCCAATTTCCTGCTGAATATCAAAAATTATCTTAAAAGATAGGCAAAATTTTACCCATTGATATTTTGCTTCCAGTCCGGAAAAGTGTAAGGAGCAGGCTGACTCGAGGCTGCGAATAAAAATGGAATATTGCAGATGATTACGATAATTGCAACGACAAAGAATAGACGGGACCACTAAATTTTAAAGTTAAGCTATTTTAAAAAATATGTTTCAAATTTTCATTTGTACCAGAAATATATTAGCTTTAAGAATGCGTTTTTTGATTCTTCGTAATAAACGAGAATGAATATCATTTGAAAAGATTTCAAATACACTTCAAGTTTTCATTTATAAAATAAGTATATCAATAAGATAATGACTTTATGATATCATACAAAATACATAAATTCATCGAAATAAGCTTACCTCATGTGGAGAATTATTCGGGCATACAACGGCAATAACCAATGGTAAAATTAAATTAGTTATGCACATCGACAATGACACATAAATCAATACAAATCCCACGAATTGCCGCGTTACCTAAATTCAAAAATTTACGCATCGTGCTAGTTACTGACACCCACAAATTGAGCGCATTTATACACTCCAATAACATTAACGCTCGACGCTACTATTGCAGCGGTATAGCAAATCTGAGCTACTATATTTGATGAGGTCTAAATTTTGGTTGAATCAACTAAGAAATAATTAAAGCCTACGATAGACATAATTATAAGGCATAGCGATAGGACGCCCTGAGATAACGAGGCAAACATGATCATTCGGAACTGAAATATGCAAATTTTGAAATATTTTTAGTTCTAATTTACTCTATCAGACACACAACTCATGTTATCCGATAAGGGTCCGGCGAAAAATTTGAAGATCAACGACAAAAGAAACGGTAATGCCGTCATGAAGCCTGTAGATTTCACGTTCATATGAAGGACCTAGAATATAGAATAATAATGATTTGGAAATGTTGTCACTTTCCCATGATGAAAAGTGAATGACGATAATTTCCATATTTCTTTATAAAATATGACGATATTTCTGGGTTGCCAAGATAATATCAATTTAATTAAAATTAAAATGTCAACCTTGCTCAAATAAGTTGGTCCATATAATAAAAGCACTAAGAATCCGAGATTCCATCCAGTAACACTGGACCAAACTCCCAAAACAGCTTTATCCTTTAGAATTGCTTTATATGGAACTTGAGATCTCGCCGCAGGGGGTTTATCCACTTGAATATTAGACAGTTCTTTTGTGCTGACTTTTCTAAAATTAAACATTGTTATTTTTAATAAGCCAATTTTTAAGTTATAAATAAATATTAATTTATTATGTTTTAACTAAAACATATTTTTGTTTTAATAACTTACCTATGGACCTCAGGTTCATCTTCATAGAAGAAATAGTGTATGATGAAGAATAGGAATGTAAAAATGCCTTGAATATAATAAACGCCACGCCAGGTTAGTACGGATTCACAACATAGTGCAGCTACGGGCATGGAAAATACGGAGGCGAGCTGGAAATTAAATAGATTATTTTCTGTTTCTAAACGATTCAAGATGACTTTTGAAATAAAGTGGATGTTATGTGATCGATTATCAAGTGTATAAAATCAGCCAATACTTAAAATACCGAATTATATTATTCGACCCAAAATGTCGTATATTTTAAATTATTCAAGATGAAAATTGAATCATTAATGATAATAAGGCATAGGTGCTAGCCCGTTATAAACGTATCCAATATTTAAAACATTGAATCTCTTTCTCTACCCACGAATATTACATTTTTCAGAATTGTTCATGTTAAATTCCAATTTTATCCACGCAATTCGAATGAATCCCTAACCTTATCTAATATCAAATAATTCATGTTTGTTCAAATGTATCATCTTTAATCTGGGCGTTTCATTTTATACGACTCTATGTTTCAAACTTTTCTTGGCTAAATCGCTATTTTATCCAAGTAACTCGCTCGCGCGTCAAGTGATATCGGAAATTAAAATTATAAAAGAAATTCGTGAAATTTTCAAAATATAAAATATCCTCGTAATTATTGTTCAATCAAAAAATTGTACGTTGCAGAATAATTTGAGTTGAAATGCAGTTTTTCTTCATTAGTACGGCACGTTTTCTCCTAATAAATGTTGTTTAAAAATTATAAATCATTCAGAATTCAGCAGAATAATAGTTCTATTTTTGTTGTTTATATTTTCGTATCTTTCAAAAAATACGATCACTACGCTAGATATCACTTTTGATGTAAATAGTTATTGCTAAAATGTGTTTGTCCTGAATTTTTTCTCGAATTGTCGAAATTTTGTCTTTTCATTTCATTTCATGTTCGTTTTTTACTGTATCTTTTCGAATTTCTTTGAAAATTCACTCTTTTCTGATCGAGTGATAAGTTGACTCTTTAGCCGAAATTGAAGTATTCTCATTTTCTCTCGTGAAAATAGCGCATCATTTGGAGATAGATTGTAAAGATATGGGAAATATGGGGTGTTACCCGAAAAAAGATGGAGAAACCTTGAAAATAGAATGTTTTTTCAAGATGGAACAAGAAAAGTAGAGAAGAAATTCAGTTTCTCGAAAGAATTAAAAAATTCCAGAAAATGCCATGTATTTTCAAAATAAAAGATAGAAAGACTTGAAAATATTAAGAAATTTCGCTTGAAATGTGTATCAAAATGAATTACACGATGTGTACGAAGAATTGCTAATATTTGTGATCTACGCAAAAAAAAGTCGCGCGTTAAAATGGAAATTGCAGGCGATTGATGGGGAAAATGTCATAATTCGTTTTAAAGTTGAAATTTGCACGTATCATTCTTTTTCTTCGAAACTTCGAGTCAAAGGATTTTGTGTTGATGAAATATGAAAAAAGTATCACAAAGGTTTGTAGCGCAGTATGAAATATCATTAATTCACTCATCGAACTTATGATTTGCCTTAGGAAACGTCTTGAAAACAATAGAGTTAATTTGATAATTTAGCGAACTTGATTAATTCTAGAATCAAACTAGAAATGATTATTGAAGAAAATTCTAGCATAATATCCTAGAAAATTAGTAGCATATCGAAATTCAGGAAATCCAAATTGTTTTCCCTGAAGTTATAAATTTCATCTTATTATGGCTACAATAACACTCTTGTAGATGGTTTGTTATCATTTTCAAGTAGAAATGGAAAATACTCATTCTTACTGCCGAAATTACTAATTTGACAAAAATGAACCTGAAAATGTGATAGCGAGGCGAAACTTCAGCATCACACTTTGTGGCATGGTCTGACCTTGCTAGCCACACCTGGGAACTCGAATCGAATTCTCTAGTTTATTGAGTTTTACCTGATTTCATCTTCGAATTCGAACACAAAAATGCGACCTCGGAGGATTATCTTTTTTGAACTTCAGAAAGCGCGCATAAATAATTAGCGTTATGATAAAATGTAATAGCATTTAGGCTTGCTAACTAGCCTGGAATAGAAAAAATCGCATCATTCAATTCTCTACTTTCAGGGATTAGTAATCCCGTATCAATTCTTTGCATATTATTAATGCCCAAATCTGGGAGGTTGAAAATGAGGGGAAAGAAAGAAGCGATTTTTAGGACCCGTCTCTCTTCTTTTCGCGTGCTATTTCTACGCTTTTCTAGCCACTAAAAATAACCACGCACCACTTTGCACGTCTCCCAGATTTCGGCATCAATATTAATGAAATTAAACTACTACAACATCATTGTTATTTTGCTATTTTGGTTCTCACAAGCCTAATTTTTCAAATACTACTCCATACTTTTCGAGATGACTAATCTGATTATCTGATCGATTCCTCTTACCTGCAAACACGCTGAAAGAAGTGAGATGTAAGTTCCGGTCTCCTTTCGCATCGACCACTTCTCCGCGATGCTGCCCATCACTGAAAAGACGACAGCCTGCGCGAAGCCCTAAATTTATGACTTCTTTGGAGAAAACACTTACTTTCTCACATTTAGTTGGAAAGTTCATTGTTTTCTTCAAAAACTACAAACTTATTGTTTAGATTTTATACATAGACAGCATGGAAACTTGATCCATTTTTCATCATAAATTACAAAACCTCGCCCAATCTAATGATAAAAAGATTCAATAGAGATCAGGGATCAAGAGCTAAGCCCTAAATGTATTATGGCTTGAACAAATTAGCCATCGTACCAAATAACCCTTAATCTTAGTGTTGTAAAATAAATATGTAGTTAAGTTGTAGCCTTTTTTAATATTTTTTCGTTTAATAAGTGGCTAAAATAGGCTTCTACTACTTTAGGAAAAATCCCTATGGAACAATTGACAATGATATCCGGTTCCAAGACCTTCCCATGAGAGCGATTCTTCGATTTTCCTCTGAATTAATGACCCTACCGATTCGCGCCCGAAAATTGCGAGGGTAGTTTTATGACTCAACCGAAAAAGTGTCTACGTGATAATTAGGAAATAGATCGTCATTTGTGATACAAGGCCTCTTTATTTTCGGTAATTTATCGAACTTCCTTATTCCTATTTCAGGAAATAGCACAGCTTCCTTATCTTATAACTCATTAAATTATGGTTATCAGTATGGTATCATTCTTGGTCATAAGGAATTTGACTTAATTTATGACATCATTGTTAACTTCCTTATTTCATGTTTAAATTAATGATCATCAATGTGACGTCATGATAAACTAGGCCTAAATTTATGATATCATGTCTGACTATCTTCTTTATACTATTTCGAACGGTGTTTTTATTAAGCATTGATATATATAATTTACAACTATTCGCGCATTATATTTTCATGATTACAATATGTCGTAAATACCTGCAGAACGCGGCATATCACAACGGCGATAAAGCTGATGGAAACAGCCAGCGGGAGGAATATCGTGCCGAAACCAGAAATGATACCGTACACGAAAAATGTCTTCCTAAAGAAATCGTTTAAGAAAATGAAAATCTGATTTTTGCTTAAAGAAGAAAAGAAGTTTTGGCTTTAAAGTCGGAATTTGTTTTCTTAGTTATAACTTTGAAACTGATTTTCTAACTTTGTTTTCAAATCCATGAACTCCAACTTCAATACCAAAATAGAGAAAGTTTCGTGTGCTAATTTAGTCTATTTTCAAAATCAGAAATCAGAAACCTTAAATTCGAAATTAGAAGAAAATGGCAACCTGGAAACCGCATGACATGTGAAATAGTCTAGGAAAAGAAAGCCTACCATCCATATATCCCCCCTAACTATACACTATTTAGCATGGCATGAGGTCATGCGGTTTTCAGGTAGCCGAGGAAAGTCAACTACCTAATTCCGAACGTATTGATGCCCGGCGTAATCAGCCCACATCCTATCAGCGCCCCGATTGCGACCACAGAAAACAGAAAATTCGTTTTCGAGCCATCCTCCAGCCAGTGTTTTTCTAGCGCTCAAAACAGACTTCGTTTTTTGTTATCTTTCTTTTTTTATTTTCTTACTGCCATTTCCATGTTGAATAACGTCTTGCATAGAGATTATCGTGAAATTCAGAAGTAGCGGGTTTGCTTGGGCCGCGGTTAGACAACATAGGGAGATCAGTAATATGACGAAGCGAGTCTTGTGAAAACAGAAGTGCCATGATGATTTCTTAACGTCGTCGTCAGAAGACTCTGAATCCTGAACGACGACGGTAGGTGCATCATTAAAAGTGGTCATTCAGTAATTTCAGAATATATATTGGATTGTTGATGGTACAAGTAGAGAACCTGATGATATAAAGGTGAGAATTGTCAACTTTCAAGAGTCATAATAAAAAAGAAAAGTGCAATGGGATGACAGATTATGCAAATTTCCACGAGCTGAGTGAACTAACCAACTTCATTTTGATGAAGGTTTCTGAACTTTTGGATTTAGAGGAACTTTTAAATGTTCAAAAATTTCAATCAAATAAAATTATAAGTTTCAAATTTTTTAATGATTTGTCGATTTAAAAAAAATTATGATCGGGGCTGGTCAAAGACAGTTTAAAAAAATGTTTCCTAAAGCCAAAGTCTCCAAAAACCCTCAAAGGCAGAATTTCAAAGGCAAAAGATAAAGCTTTATCCAGCTCTGATTATGATCGTGTGGACCTTACTATTCTATGCACAACTAAATAACAACTTGTAAATAAATCTATATTTCGAATTTCATATCATCATGCATATATGATGCAAGATTTCTAATAATCCTTCAAACATTTTGTTTTCGCCTATATTAAGTCGAGTAGTTTATGATCATTGAAATACTTCAGAAGCAAACTCCCAAAATTGTATATTTTAAAATTAATCACTTTATCACTATAACGCTCCAAGTCAATAAAACCAAATACCCAGGGTTGCAACTTTTTTACACGATGAATACACGACACGATTGCCAATCGTGTACAAAATTTGCAAATATCACCTTATAAGTAAATTTAAATAATCGTAAGTATCGCGCATATTATGATCTTCAAAATTCGAAACAATATTTCCCTGATACTTGAAAAAGACACTACATAAAATAAGCCTTTCCCAGGTGAGCACTGATAAGAGTTAATAACCCTCAAGAAAATCAATTATTGCGCTCATTTCCCGCGTTTTAATATACGAAGATGTCAAATGACTCGGTAAATAAGTAAGTTTTTTTTTCTTTTTTCCAAATTATTTTGATTTTCAATATTTCAATAATAGGTCTTTTTATGCTTAGAAATTGATATTTAGAATAGTTGATTTGGAAAATTCATCGTTTTAATTTATTCATTCAAATAATGAGAAATAAAATTTGTCCTTTTTTAATTTATCGTATATTTATTCGAATAAAAGGGGATGGCCCTTATTTTCAGAACCCCGATTTTTGAAAAAAAAAAAAAAACCGAATTTTCAAACCATCATAATTCAACTTCTCATGATCATTATCACTTTAAATAAAGACTAAATCTACTCATACACTCCAAAGAACCTTATAAACACTTCTTAAGATGATATGAGATGGGTAATGGGTAGTTTGGCATTTTGGGGTTACCCACTATTAAAGAGTGCCCTTCTATTCGGATAAATGCAGTATCTTTATAGTTATCGAGTCTGGAATGTAAATCGATACGAGGTTGAGGCCATAAAATTAGGACAGGATTTACCTCGGTACAGCTTCGTCGTGTGGTCTCCGTATTCCGATGAAAATCGACTCACCTTAACTGTCGATGACTTTCACGATGAGAGACGTAAAAGTCCATGTATGTTTTCTGTCAGTTTGTTGATTTTCAGATAAATTCTATCACTACTCAATCACAATGGCTGAGAAGAATAACTATACCCAATACTCTATTTCCAATAAGTGCCATTCTAACTCGTTGGATGATCTGATCAAGCAGCTACAAGATGAAAGCTCACCACATTATCTGCAAACCAGTACAAGCGATTCCGACGACACTAAAGGTAGACTCCTTATAAAATTTTATCATTTAAAAGTTCAAGTCGGGGAAGATTTGCTTTAAAATTTAGCAAGGAACCCTCATAAATTGGTACAAATTTCCCCATATTCTAAAGTTGCTTCTTCAGATTCCGCGTATAAGCTAGGGGAACCCTCACTTTCTCATATGAAGATGGACAGACAATTTCCATTCATGGAGTTCTTCAACACCCCACTTCCATCGCTTTACAATCCAAATTTGCGTGACGACATCCGACCCTATGCAGAGTCTGACGAAGCCAGCAAGACTTGTACAGATAAAACGTAATCAAAATGTTTCCTATTCCGGATATTTTTTTTTATTTTAGAGCCCTTAAAGATCACTTTTCCAAAGTTATCAATGAACGCTCTCATAAGCGAAATATCTACCCGCTGCGTGAAAATCGGTTTAATATCGTCGCTACGATACAAGTAAGCTATTCTAGTCGTAATGCGCACAGACATTTCATCTGGATAGAGGGTATATCCCTGCTGATGATTGCTCGCTAGCTAATTGACAGTATCAGAGATACACCTAATGTTGAACTTACAGGAACTTGTTTCCAATGCGATGGAAGTCGACCTGCCCAAGGGGCATCTGTTAACTGACTTGTTCGAAGAATATCGTGGGAAAACGGAACTCCGGAAGATCAGGCACCTTACAACTCCAGATGACTACTACAATATTGAACCACACACCCCTGAAAGGATCGTGCTGAAAGGAATCCGCGAAGCACTTCGTAGAGAGCTCAATGTCGAGCTGACTCCAGAATACGCAACAATTTGCGTCAACGCCATCAAGGAGCTATGGAGCACGTTTGATACGACGAAAAAGAAGCACCTATACGAGAAGATGACTCCTAAGACCAAAGAAGAATATCCTCCGAAACCTAATCCATTCGCAAAATGCGAACCAACCCCATCCTTCATCCATCCCGAAGAAGCCGAATTCGATCTTTCGATCTTCGAATCGAAAATACCACCGAAGCCGCCATCTCCTTTACAGGACCAGGACCCACCAGAACCCATTCCAGTTCCGTATGATAGATTAAGCCCACAACCCCTTCCAGATCAAAAAGTAAGATAGTTGGTGATTGTTTTGATCAAGAAGAACTTCAGCAGCTCCAATTACCACCTAAGAGAAGCGTCGAGTTTATTGGTTTTCTTGGTGAGGGTAATTTCGCCAAGGTGTACAAGGCTCTCATTAGTGGCACGATTTGTGCGGTCAAAGAAATCCAGGAACGGAGCTTCGATGTTCGGTGGGTTCATCAAATGCATTACGAATTTAGCTAAACAGGCCATCTTGAAATTTGCAAGTAAATCACGTGTCATTAAAAATGCAATTTTGGGAGAAATAGCACTGAAGATAATCGTGATACCGTTCAAATCTATCTGATAGGAACATTCTTACAAACTTCTGTTCAGAGAGGCAACCTGTGCCTTGTCCATCCGTCACCAGAACATAGTGGCCTGCTATGGGGTGGACATGTTTCCTCACGAGTCCTACCTGATCAAACTGGAGTTCATGGCTGGTGGCAGTCTAGAACAGTGTCTCCAAACCTACGATAAATCCAATATGAGCATGCCCCCAGGACAATTGAAGTTATGGTGTCAACAGGTATGTCTTCGGAAAACAAAATAGCTGCTCTTTTGCTCTCTCCATAAGACATATTACCTCATTTCATGTGATTAACCATCGCTTGAAATTTGTCAAGTCTGGTTTTCGCAAGAGCCATTCTCAGCTTCTTGCAAGAATCATCCAATCGTTGTCAAAGTAGCCTTTAAAGAGGACATGAATGACCTTTACAAATTGACGAATTAAATCACGAACTGACATAATCAACTTGTAGATAGCAAATGGCATGAAATATATCGAAAGAGAGGGTTTGGTTCACAGAGACCTTGCTGCGAGAAACATTCTTCTGGATGCTACCAAAGAGACCGCGAAGGTAGTCATTCTTTTCCTGAACGAATCAAAGAACTTTGTTAGATTGGCGACTTTGGCCTCGCCAGAAAGCTCGATGCAAGCCAAAACTACGAGATGGACACGCAGCGTATGATACCAGTCAGGTAGTCCCAAATAATACCAAAATGATATCAGACTTCACCAAAATGTTTGCAGATGGCAATCATTCGAAGTGATCGAATCAATGGCAAATCATCGCAGCACTACCTTCACCATAAAAAATGACGTGTGGTCTTTCGGTGTTCTTCTGTACGAAATTTATTCTGGTGGAAAGTTGCCTTACGGTATATTTTATCAAAAAAAGCTACAGTAGGTGTATACGTGATTTTCAGCGGATATCTACGATAATTACAACATTTACGCTTTCTTGAAGGCAGACAAAAGATTGGATCAGCCCGCTGGAACGCCAGATGAAATTTCGGTTAGTCAGGGAAAATCAATATTTTGCTAATTCTCTCATGTTTGCTAAATTTTATCGATTTTCAGAATCTGATGACGATATGCTGGAAGAAAGAATCTCAGGAACGACCCACTTTCAACCAAATCTACGATATTTTGACCGCCTAACTAAATCTTAACTTTTCTTGTTTATAACCTGTCAAAATTGACGATTGATGAGTTAATTTTCTCCATTTTCTCGACCTTTGCTGAGCTACATTTGATTGAATTTGGAAGATGATCGGGAAAACATCAAAATTGCCTAGAAACTGACTCAAACGATTGTCATAGTCTCTTCATTCGTTACAATTTCTCGTGTTAAAACCAGTCTTGTGCCGCGACGATAAAACGTAAAGTTTCCGAGGTGACATTTCGATGAAAAACACGGGAAATCGATGATGTTCGAAGGGTTTATTGCTAAAACAAGGTAGAAGAAACCATTTTTAAGTCCATGAGAGGGATTTCAGCTTGAATTTAAGTATCTTGAAGATGAATTAGCTGAAATCCCGAGGTCCACTACAACACACTACCTTGTACTGTAGTGACATTGTGATCTAAGCAACTACAGAAGAAAAAGTGTTTAAATTAAATAGCACCATAACAAATATATGCAATGATCAAATAGATGAGAAAAATTCAGTTTCTCGAAAATGTTCAGTTTTGCACAAAATTGATATTTACAACAAAAAATGAGGAGTTAAGTATCAAATCATGAATAGGAGGATTCACATTTTAAAAATATAAGCGTCATGAAGTCTGTGACATAAACCTTAAACATACAAAATGGCTAAATGAATATCATGACGTTAAGTATTTTCGGTTTTAAGGATAATATTGCATTTGTGTGAAGTTACTCGAAGTATTTCTTGAACAGCGGAGAAAAATTGTTAGCGGCTTGACAGAATCTGAAAATTTTAGGTTTATTTCTTGGATTATTAAGTTGAAATTTTTGAAGGATGTCTCAAATCTTATGATATGCAAGGCATTAATAATGATATATCGTTCATCCACCATATCATAATATCTTTTATATCATGAGATGTTGATCAGAAGATATAATTTTATATAAGTTTTTATATACTTACTCAGTAGGAGTGGTGAGCATATTTCCAATTGGCTCAGTCTGATGATAGACGGGCATTTGAGAATTGTCTGCTTGCTGGCTTTCATCCATGATAACCTGAAGAAAAGACAATTTATTCATTTGATATTATATCCCAAAGAGAGCATTGAATAAGTTTCATATCAAACTTCTTCAAGAAATTTTGCAACCTATCGAAATTCCTACCTGACTAAGTCTTTCGGGAGCATTGTTTGATTCTTCAGGTGCGGGTTGAACGGACTGCACAGGCTGATAGAAGCTATCACTTTCCGCATAGTATGGATTATGGTGGGGTTCTGGCGAGTAGGAGCTCATCGTGGCCGGCGTGCTTCGGCAGCTCGTCATTTCCGGGTTGAAATAGGCTGGAAATAATTCAATTAAATCCAATAGTTGACCCATGATACTCTCGATTATTTATGAGATGAAAGTTGCCTAGCGGGAAGGGTAGAGACACTGGTACGAACCGCAGAGTGAAAATAGTGTAAGAAAAGGAGAGAGCGCGGTGAGGACGCAGGCAGACAAGAAGGAAAGGCTTCGCACCGACGTTAGAGCCCGAGAAAGAGGCAACGTTCATCTTGTAGAAAATTGAGAGTATATCTTGTTTTTCTATATATAATTTTCACTGACTTTTCAGCTTTTTCATTGAAAAGATAGCACAAATTTTTTTGTATCATATGATCTTTTTTCCTTCAAAAACATCATATACGGCGATAAGTGCAAATTACTAATAATCTAGTCGCTAATAATCCTTGTGATACAGTATACTCACTGAAATCGAGATCTGGCGAGGATACGGTGCTTGGGGTGGATTCGCTGCAATTCGGTGACCATTCTGAGGAAGACGTGCTGCTGTATCCGCCGTAGCTTTGGGAGAAATCAGGAGATTTCTGGAAGAATAGAAATTATGATTAACCATGGACTTATCCAGGGCTGTAGATGTTTAGACACGCGTGTGTGTACACATACACAACGAGATAGTGTGTATTCTCTCGCTTTTCTACTCACTAAAAATAATTGCAGCACACTTTGCGCACCTTCTAGACTTGGACATCATCAACAATACCTGATGATTAGCGATCGACACAACGGGAGTTCGGCTGAGCATACGTCCCTTCAACTCGGGTGGCTCCCCGTAGTAGGTGATGGCGATGTCGAGCAGTCGCGACAACTCGCCGCATTTCTCCGTAGCGATTTTCAGCCTGTTCTTGAGAGTCGTGATTTCATTGGTCTGGTTTTCGCAGAGCTGAAGTAATAAAGTATAGGCTTTGAAATATCACTTAGTAGAGGTTATTTGGAAGCCATAAGTTCTCAATCCATTGAGAAATAGCGTATGGTTAAGGAAGGGTATTGGAAGTACGGGTTTCTTTTTCCCATACTATGTCGCATGACTTGAAGGTTTGAGGGCTTATGGTTTCCAGGTTGCCCGCAGTAGAGCTTTATTTTTACTTGTTGACCATGCTTTTTCCTCCCTCTTTAGACCCACAATATTTACTTGAATTTTGGTTATGTTTTAGGATATTTCGTATCATCAATAAATTTTATTATTTCTAATGTAGTTCTATATTTCTACATCAACAAGGTTTGATTTAAATCAAACTTACATTTCTCTGACAATTTACTCGTTTCAATAAGTTTCAAATTATTTTGTATCGTAAATAGATTGAATTATCGTTAACCAAATGATTTCATATGGAGTACGCGATTTAAAACGTTGAATATAAATATCTAAAAATATATGAATGTGTACCTCTCGGAAGAGCTGAATCTCGGACTTTTGCTTGTTTCGGAATCTGGCAGCTGCGAGGCGATTCTTCTCTTTTCTCGACATTTCAGGCTCATCGTCTGTTCTCGGGGACATCGAGGATTGCGAATAGACGCTTCGGACCATTTTTCGAAGCTAGCGGATCAAATTTGAGCACTGAAATTTTCAATTATATAAATATCTTCAAGGAATAACGATAGAAACTGCGCAATGTTCGTTTTTGCGGAAAGTAATGGATTTTTTGAAGAGAATTAGACCTTAAGAATTAGTCAATCATGCATGTCAAGAAAGGTAACCAGTATTTGACGGCAAGCTTTCTAGTATATCCACGACCTGTTTTTCATAAAATGATAATTAAATGATCTTCCCTATTAAAACATTAATATTCTTAAATTTAATAATGTGAAGTATTATGATGGCGAAAAAGAAAAATCATGTCTTATTTTAATAGAAAACGTGCCGTGATATACTAAAAAGTGTGCCGTAGTTTACGAACTGTCGTCAAGAAAGCACGATGATCATAGTAAGAGTTAAATTAACTTTAATGAAACATGATGGCTATGATTAGAATCGTGAATATTTTGAAAAAGGATGTAATCAGAAATTATTTTATAGAATCAAAACCAGAAAGTGTTCAAAAATAGGTACTGTTTCAGTAACATGTAAACAGGAAAAATGTTGTTTTCACCAAAAGTTTATATTTATCGGGAAGTTATCATGGAGTTTTTGAACACTGTAAATCACATGCTTTGTAGAGAACAATTATTAATGCCTCTTTTCGCGGGCGTATTAGTAAAGCGGGAAAAAAACGGTCATCAGGAAATGCTCTAATTCTCCTTACTAGGAACGCTATTTCGTCAGAGAGACAAAACGTTTCGATCGCGCTTTTATATTTGAATGCCCACTTTTTTACATTGATAATATTAACATTCATTAGAGAAATTAGTAATGCACTAGTTTATGATCGAATCTAAAGCGAGGAAAGGCTTCGTGGATATATCGTTAAAAGAATAAAAAGAAAATCGCCCGATATAAACTGGAAATTTCCGTTATAATAAAAGGAATAAAAACTATGGATCGGAATAGAGATAGATCAATGATAAAAGTGGCGAAAGATTGGCTTTTTTAGCGACGACTAGAAATTTAGAAGATTGAATAGAAAAGCATGACTATTTTGTGATTCAGGATAATTAATAAGGAATAACTTGAACAAAATATATTTAATGTTGCCTTCGAAGTAGATATTAAATAACGAAATAATAATAATAATAACTCTCGAATATTGAATGTCTCTGTTGTATTACAGGATAATAATTCGAAGTTTCGTGAGAAAAAGATAAGTTTAAACAATTCAGGCTTTAAGCGAACTTTCAACCTCATTATTCAGCCAGGGCATGCCCATTTGTTTAAAAATTTTATGGAAAATAGCCAAAACCCTCATCTGATTATTTTCAGAACCATTTCGAAATAAGTACATAGCAATACATCGCAGTAAATTCATAGGCATTACTCCGATTTTCAAAGGGAAAATTTTAAGTTCACAGAAAAAAAGTGGATTTTCGCACGAAGTGACATGAATTCCGCGACGAAAGAACGATTTTCCTGCCTTTTATATGCGGGCATCAACCTTTAGACTAAGAAGAAAAGAGAAAAGTGGAAGATCGAAAAAATCAACCGACAAAAAATGGGGGAAGGACTAGCACTTTGACGATATGGACGCTACCGTTAATTTTTTTCTCTAACTCTCCCTCTCTCTCTTTCCCTTTTTTCTCATTTACTATCAATGTACACTTCATTATTTCTCAGTACTAAAGTCAGAAAAATTATCGCTTCTTTTTACCTCGTTCGATTTTGTGTGGGTTTCTTCACTATTTCGTCGAGGAAAACGGTAGAGACGCAGAACTTTTATCGAAATGAACCCAGCGACGAGAACTTATCGTCGTGCGCTGAAAATTTTGAACGATTGATAAGACTAGTAAAAGACGGCTCTTATAGGCAATACACGTGCAAGCGACAGCCGGAGAAAAGATTCTAACTTCGATAAAAACGAGAGAATAGCGTTATTTAGACTATCAGACAAATTTAGAGATACCCTAGAGACTACAATTTCAAAGAAATATAATAGAAATCGTACAGTTAGACAAATTTTAGAGGAATACAAAGAAGCAAAGATAATTACTAATCTCCTTCTTCAAAAAATGGATAATGATGTTTAAAGACGCAAAGAAAGTTAGGGATTAGGATTTTGGAAGAGAAAGAAAGAGGTTAGATTGATCTAGAGATAATTTCAAATGAGAGGCGAGATTTGGGTTAGTCATAGTGATATCATGGTAGAGGTTTAGGCGGTTAGAAAAGGTAGAAATATTATGGTCTAAAGAAGAGACCGAACGATGTCACGAAAAAATGACGATAGGTATGGAATGGGGTGGTTTTGAGAGGGTAGGTTTGACATGAGGCGAGAATGACGCGACTTTGAAAAATTGTCGCCACGACCCTTCCGGGTATCCCGCAATTACTCAGTTTTACGTAGAACTTCGTAAAAATTAGGAACTGCATTTATTGCACCCAAGCAAACTTTTTCTGGGACCGTTCTTTCAAAGTGCAATATTGCTATACTATCTTTCATAAAAATCTGACTGTCTCTCATTTTCTAACTTTTCATTCGCTTTCTCAAGTTTATCTGCTAAATTTTTCAAAAATTATTAAATAGGTGAAAATCGTAATCGTAGCCAGGTAGTGTTTTTAGACTCGGCATCTTGCCATTGTGCTACAGTCGCTTTATTCAGCCCACCAGCAAAAAATAGATTTCTCGGGGGAGGGGGAGCGAGAGAACGTTTGAAGGTGGGGACGAATGAGAAACTAGAAAAATGAGAATCAGGGCCAGAAAAACGGTATACCACAGTATCGTAAGTGCATAGTTAGGAGCGTTAGAGAAAAATTTGAGGTTTGCAAATGCAACCCACTACAAAACGAAATGGACTTATCCATATTAGGGGCAAAATGATATCATTAATTTCTTGTACGATTAAGGAAGTATATTATAATGTCGAAATTGTGATTTAAGATTTGAACTTTTTTGAAACATTAAATTTGATGCTATTACAAGAAAGATAAAAAAAAATTAATCCCGCATCACATTTAAAAGATTCTTTGTTAATATTTATTGAGTAGGTGTTAAGCACGAACTAATCTTGACTTGCAGCGTTCGAATTTAACTTTTATGAACCTCCAGAATTTTCATAATATTCGAAAATTATTTAAAGTTTATCAATTCTATTCATTTTCATCTCATTTTTCTTACTATTTATCAATTTTCTAAATCACAAGATCTAAAATATTTGTTCAAATTTTGCTTGAAAATTGAAAAGCTGAATTACTGAAATTGTATATAGTAATTACTACTTCTGGGGGAATATTTGATATACTAGAAATGGGTGTAATTACCCAAAATCGTTCTACATCATATCAGAAGCGACGAAGCCGGGACAATAAATCTCGGACTTCTGTAATAGTCGTGAAAAGTGAGCACGCAGTATATCAGTATATCTCCATTAGCCACGTTGCCAAAAATCACAGGATAATTACGCGGCCTTGGTGATTCGACTGTCGCTCTTGAAGTGAAATTGGCTTGAGCCAGTATCGTGTTCCAATGACATTGATTATTTTGCTGATTAGACAACAATCACTTCAAGTTATCTTGAATTCGATGCCATAATTAAATTGTAAAAAACGTCAAATGTTCTGCAATTTAAAAGAAGAAAGATACATCGTATGCGCCAGCCAGCTTTCTGCAGTTATTGCGTACAATTCTAAGATTCAAAAAATTGTTATCATTTACTTTGGCTTAGAAAGTTCACTATTATCATTATTTAAGGGTAAAATACTGATGCTAGAATGCATAAAATTATGTAAATGCGCATTTAGTTGTATCATATACATAGAAGACCACGAATTAAAAATATTAATCGTTGAGCAATGAGTACGTTTTATGGATGTCATATGAACAGGCTGTCGGCGGAGAGTTTATTTCATTTTATTGGCCGCGTAATTACCTATGTAAGGAGGGCCACGCGTAATTATCCTGTGATTTTTGGCAACGTGGCTAATGGAGATATACTGATATACTGCGTGCTCACTTTTCACGACTATTACAGAAGTCCGAGATTTATTGTTCTGGCTTCGTCGCTTCTGATATCATACAGAACGATGTTAAGGTAATTACAACAGTTTATAGGATATCAAATATTCCCCCAGAAGTAGTAATTAAACCTTTTATTAATAAAAAGAAAAATATTAAAAATATGTAATATAAAATATATTTTTTTAAGAATGAAATATAAAAGGTGGAGACGGTTTGGCTTAGCGCAACGATTTTCTGAAATATCCTCTTTCAGGAAGGACCAGATCGTTTAGGGGCAATATTTAACTTTAAAGAAAGGAAGAAATTTCAACAGATATTGTCCCCAAACGAAACGACATTAAATATAGGGAAAAGGATCTTTAAATTTAGGAGATAATAAGAAAATTACGACACTCTCTTTCCCTATTTTATTTTAAAAATTCGTGATTTTCACGACATTTTTTCATGTGAAATCTGATAATTCAAGACATGGCTAAATAGAATACGAAAAAGAAAACGATATTATTTTATATTTCTAAACGACTTCAATTGAAAACTGATACTCGTAATATGGAATGGCTCAGAATGAATTGGTAAAGAATCGATTGAGCAATCTAGACTGGGATTCAAGTGCAATTTACACTACATTTTGAACATTCTAAACGTTATTTTATTGTAATGGCTGTGTAACTTCCAAGCTACTAATAAACCCGACACGGAAATGAAATTAATCGAGAGCGAACCTGACATTTTAATTAACCTATCAAGAATATGATGTGGAGAGTTAACAGAGCAGTGCATCTTTTGCTTATTCTCAAATGGTGTGATAAATTTCATGAACTATATAACAAACTTTTATCCAAAACATGAATAAATCAAACGATCAAGTCTTAGGAGTTAGGGGCTTTAAATAAAGTAATAGAATTGTCTCCCCATTTAAGTTTAATATAATGAAGATCATCAACCCTCCATACCCAAGTTCCATAATTTCCGACAATGCAATGCCAATATTTTCCATGCATATCATTGAATGTTTCGCTTATGTATTTTGCAATTTCATTATATTTACTATATCTGAAATAAATAGCTTATAAAAAGAGTAAACGTCAACATGCTGATCAATTGTATTATATCAGAACTAGATAGAAAGTACTTACAATTCTACGGCAGTTTTTGCACATATAATCGCGTCCTGCCGCATCTTCGGGGACATGTAGTCTATTTCGATCGTAATTTTGCTGTCTCCCATTATCACTAGTTTTTGTATCTCACACAGTAAGTCTGAAAGCACAGATTAAAAGAGTAAAACTAATTCAGAATCACGAAAATTGAGCAATGAAAATATTGGAAAGTCATGATATGATTTTAGGAATCAGAGAAGATAAAGAATATTTACAAGTTGATCAGGATGCAGTATGCCCGAAATGTTGTATCAATCAGGAATAGCTCTCTTCAGAGTTATTGTAAAAAAGAAATTTTGTAGCGAGTTTGCTTTCATAAACTAGGAGCCTGTTTTCTCGATATTCCCGAGAAATTCAATGTTCATAAGTAGGAATGAAACCAGTTATGTAAAAGTGGAATAAAGCAAAAATGCAATAGAAAGACAAAACTAAATGTTCAAGCTGACAATTGTCCAATGCTTGAAAGTTGCAGAATCATTTGTATAAAAAGGATACTAACATTAGGAAGAGAAAGCAATCGATTGCGTTTTTAGCGATATGCTTTCTCCCAACGTTTTCCGATAATATTCCGTAATATTAGCAAGCCTGAACAAGACTATGTGCCAAAAGGCAGCACATTTCTTTCTCTATTTCTTTTCTTCACTATTTCCCTGGTTTTCTCTATCATACCCGTCTTTCTCGACCCTTTTCTTTTGCTTTAAAATTGTGACTGCGATCGAGCGATCTTTGATAGTGTTGTAATAAATTATGGTCAGTAACTGTTCTTCTTGTTAACTCAGTTCATACTAACCAACCAACAACTAACCCCAGAAAGGCTATTCTCTCCCTGAGAACCCTTTCTGTTCAAAAAACAATAGAAAAGTTGAACATAACGAAATGTTTGAATTCGAATAATTTTCTAAGTATGTTCTTCGTTCAAATAGTTCAGATGAAATCTGATGAGACCTTTCGTAAGCTATTTTATGAAACGATTTTATAAATGTAGAATTTTAGTCGAATACCCTCTAGAAACAGCAATTGCTTATCGCAATAAAAGTGCAAACCAAAACAAAAACAATGTAAAATATCTCCTAACAATCAATTAAATCTATCTTACCAATCAATACAAATCTCATCCATCATGTCTCGCATCAATCAATACTATATCTTCATATTCATATTTTCTATCCAATTTTTACAAAAATTCAATCAACCATTTAAAATATTCCCTTGTCATCATCCAATTATCCCATTGATATAATTTTCTAAAATTCGTCAAAAGTTTTTCAAAAATTTCAAGTTCCTTTTCATCCATAAAAATGGATGAAAATTGACTTACTAAAGGAGAAATCACTTCCAATAAGGATAATTGCCCAATCGTCTGATCAAACCCAAACAAAACCTATACTTTGCACACCACCGGAAAATTACGCATCTTTTGGTATAAACCCCATCTCAGTTGGATAATCACAACTCGACAGAAAAGTTTTAAAACGGGTTGTTTCTTGTTTATGCAAATCAACAAAACTTAGAAAAAGCAAATACACAGAAAATGATTGCGAAAATGGGTTTTATGTTTTACACAGTATTTAGTTTATTTACGCGATCTTTTACTCAAAATTTCGATGCAAAAAACATTCTGACTCCAGTGACGTGCACAGGATTTGATTTCTGAGAGAGAGGACATGCCCACTGCTTGACTCATAAAATTGATTTTGAAAATTTAATCAGCTCATTGAGATTATTCGATTTTATTCTGTGATGTGGTTTAACAATAAAAATATTATGACAAGGCACAAATAAACATTTTGACTATTAAGATGCAGCTTTGACAAATTCGGAATAGTTGTTCTATTAGAACTTAAAAATACGGACAATCGGGTTCTTCGGCCAGCGCCGGATGCAATATTTTCGAATTTCGTTGAAAAAGAAGATTCCGATACTATAAGCGGCTACAATCACCCAGCACCACACGGGAACGGGGGCTCCACCGAGGAATTCATTGACACCTAAAAGTTTCCTTTCGAAAAAAATCTAAATGAAGGGTGAACCTGGGACATAGACGAAGACCATCAGCATGATAAACTCGAGGACGACGGCGATAATGGCACTCTAAAATTAGAAATATTTATAAAAAAAAAAAGAAAAAAAGTTAGCATTTTATACACAAAATGCACCCTAAAACATACCTTATTCGTGAAAAAGCCATGTTTGAACATGGACTCTCTCAAAGACCTAGCGCTGAATAAGTGGAACATCTGAAAATTGTATTCTTCTATACGAACTACCCTTTCTCTTACCTGTCCGAAAACTATCCCCACTTGCCAAGCGGACACGGCTTGTCTGTTAATATAAAGTTGTTCGTCCACCGTAAAAGTATGGCCATTGCTCGTGAAATTGGTTCCGTCCGCTTTCCAATGATCCAAGGCAGACATCCAAAGATCGGAAATATTGATTCCATGAGACCTAAAAATGATTTTTTTCTGCAGTTTACAAAAAAGGCGACTTACCAGAAAATATAGCAATAAGATAGGAAACAGGCGATAGCTTGCAGAAAACCAATATAGCCGTAGGTGTAGAACAAAAGCGCTTTACTGACGATATTCTTCCCATTTTGGCGTGGAGGTCGTTCCTAAAATTTTCGGTTATATTCAACTCTCGATAAAGACCCCCTAACGACCACGAAGGGATGTCGAGCTTATATACTTTTTCGTTTCAAGTGACACCCCTGTGTGGTTGTTAGAAGACTGTTAGAGGCTCACTATTCAATTCACTCTCTTTCTACCATCTCTCACCTTTTCCCCAATCTCTCTCTCTCATAGCAGTGCCGCCTAACGACACTGGCTCATTCCCTATACAAACACTGGATAGTTTCCTATTGCCACGCCTACTCGGCGTCCCCTTTAAATAGTCCTCATTTCCTTAACCAATTCATTCTATCCTCCTGCTCTCCTGACGATCGGCAGTTCTCCCACTTCCTCCTCGTTCCAGGATTGTACCTTTGACCCTTGTCTCTCGTAATAAATCCTTTACCCGAGCACAAGTGTTGACTGGCATAAAAAGGGCACCATAACAACTGGCGACCACGATTCGAGTTTTCTGCATAGAAAACAAAACGAACGAATCTGCCCTGCTGCAAACGGTCCACACTGTCGGACCGCAGCAAACCCAGTCAATCCAACACAATTGGCGTGTTGAAAAGGTACTGAATCTGTCGCGGATTGGCCCGTGCAGATTCTGAATAACTCCACACCGAAATTGCCGGTCTGTGCGAGTTGTGAATTTGGAGTTGCTCACTGTCAGCAAACATCCCTGCACAAATTCACTGCCAAGTTCCTCTCTACGAGTCTGTACGCTACCTAGCGCATGTCCGTCCCATTGACTCGATCCAAAATGGCCGAAGTTCCTGATTGGGTTCAACAAATGATCAAGAACCAGGAACAGTCGATCCAGCTGATGCATCAGCAACTTGCACAATCTCGCGACGAGACAAAACTGGCCAGAGAGGAAAACAAACAGGCAAATAAGACAATTCACGAGCTGATTAGCAAGTTGTCGAATCAAAGCCTTTCTCAACCCCAGGCTACAATGCACCAAATCGATGGATACTCGATACTGATGCGTGACCTCGCACAATACACATTCGATCCAGAAGACGAGGCAACCGTGTTCAAGGCATGGTACGCCCGCCATAAAGATGAGATCGAAACCATCGGTGCCAAACTCTCGGACGAGGAAAAACGTAACATTATCGTGCGAAAACTCGACGGCAAATCATACCAGACGTATGCAAACAGCCTACTGCCGAAGGAACCGAGAGAATTCAGCCTGGATGAGACGGTCAAGAATCTCGAGAAGCTGTTCTCCTCCAGCAAGACGTTGCTGAGAAAACGGTTCGAATTCTTGAATCTGCAATGCATGCCACTCACCCCTACAGAAGTCCCATTCACGGATTACATGAATCAAATCAAGCGGACGGGTGAAGATGCGATCGTCAAGGACATGAACAACGATACACTCTTATCATTAATGTTCATCCTGGGACTGAAGGACAATTCCCTATCACAGATACGAGAGAATCTAGTCCGGAAAATTAACGCCCTCAAAGACACCGAGGAAGTCCCGAAAATTGACGAACTCGTCAACGAGGCAAATCGCATGGCAGCATCTCGAGTCGATTCCCACTCAATCGGAGACAAGCCGTATACCGTTCGGTATGTTCAGAACAGGGAACAGGAACGGAGATCGCGAACTGCAAGAAGGCGCAGTCCGACACCGCATCGGAACGTCAGGTTCGATCGGAGTCCGTCTCCAAGAAGTGACTCGAATTGGCGTCGAAGCCCATCCCCACAAAAGCCCTCACATTATCGCAAGTACGATTCTAAGCCCTCACAAAAGTGGACCAAGAACCGAGGCAAATCGGAAGTCGACCGAAAGTCGGTTTCAGCTGTGAGAAGCGAACACACTGACAAGAACCGTACGGTCTGCAAAGTGGAGATAGATGGCAAACATTTAAAAATGCAACTGGACACAGGCTCAGAGATTTCCATAATATCCAAGAGAAACTGGCAGAAGCTTGGACAACCTCGTTACCAAGACACAGCTCCACAAGTCAAAGCTGTCAACGGCTCTCCAGTCAGGGTTTATGGCAAATTCGAAGCAAATTTCAAGATTCTGAGCGAAGGCAAGAAATGGGTCAGAGGCACCGGAACAGTCTTCGTTTCCGACGAGATCAATCTGATCGGCTTCGATTGGTGTATGCAGCTTCCTCAATTCACCTCGCTGCACAATGCCTTTCACTCTCGTGAAATCCATCACGACCTGACCAAAATTCGCCTCAAAACCGTGTCAGATCTGCAGAACGAGTTTGCAGAAGTGTTCGAAAAGTCAAACGGATCCACCCATCGATCCAAAACGACAGCGACACTGCAACTCAAACCAAACGCGACGCTCGTCTTCAGACAACCTAAACCAGTGCCAAAGGCGCACAGAGAAGCATTCGACAAGGAGCTTGACAGACTCTGCAGAAAGCAAGTCCTAAGCCCCATCAAACATTCAAAGTGGGCAGCTCCGATAGTCATCAGCAAACAGTCAAACGGAGGAGTGCAGATTTTCGCTGACTTCTCGACCGGACTCAACGATGTACTCGTGTCGAACACTCACCTGCTTCCAAGGTCTGAAGACATCACCAAACAGCTGAAAGGAGGCAAGCTGTTCAGTCGTATCGACTTTGCCGATGCCTATGAACAGATCAACTTGGAACCCAGATCGCGTGAAATGGCAACAATCAACACGCATCGCGGACTCTACCGCTACAACAGGCTTCCAAATGGCATCAAATCGGCACCCGGCATTCTCCAGCAAACTCTTGAGAAAGTCACTGCTGGACTAAACGGCACAGTTTGCTACTTGGATGAGATAATTGTGAAAGGCCGCAATTCCCAAGAGCATCGCCGCATTCTCTTTGCCCTCTTCAATCGAATCCGAGATCTCGGGCTACGCGTCTGCATCGACAAATGCACATTCATGATGCCAGAGCTGCGAATTCTAGACCTCGCACTGAACTCTGACGGACGCAAGATGGAATCTGAATCTGAACAGACCATCAACAGAATGCCGGAACCCAAGAATAGGAAAGAACTGGATTCCTTTCTTGGTCTTATCAAACTGAAAGGAACGTCTGTTCCCGAAATGAGACACTATCGTGGACCTCTCGATGAAGCTCTCAGGCAGGACAAACCGTTCACCTGGTCCCCTGAATGTCAGCGAGCGTTCGCTAAGCTCAAGCAAATGCTGACGTCAGATTCACTCCAGATGCGCTACGATGAGTCGTTGCCAATCGTAGTCGCGGCCAAAGCATCTGAATCCGGAATCGGAGCAACCCTCATGCATAGACTTCCAGATGGTAATTCGAAGACAGTCTGTCGAGCCTCGAAAAGTCTCATTGCAGCCGAGAGGAAATACGGGCAGATCGAGAAAGACGGTCTTGCACTCACTTTTGCGGTACGCAAGTTTCACAAATACCTCTGCGGACGCACCTTCACGCTGGTGACCGACAATCAGCGACTGTTGGCATACGGTAGAAACAAGAGTCTACCAGCCACAGCAGCGAATCGTCTCATTCGCTGGGCTCTCATCCTCCGTTCGTACGATTTTCACTTCGAAATCGTCGACACTTCACAACTTGGCGAGGCAAAGGCAATTTCAGTCCTCAACGCGCAGTCTGAACACTCTGAAGACATCAAAATCGCGCAAGTCAAGTTGGAGGCAGAGCACGAGTGCAGATCGAATGCGTCGAACGTCCCAGTCTCTCTGGACACCATCGCATTGCATACGCGAAAGGATCCGACTCTGACTCAAGTCATCGGTTACCTGAAATCTGGTGAATGGCCTAGCAAACCCCCACCAGCTCTTTCTCGATACTGTAGCTTGAAGGACACCTTATCGGTTTACAAGCGCTGCCTGTTCCACGAGAATCGCCTTGTGATTCCTGAAAGTCTGCACAGACGAATCCAAAGACTTGAATCCAAGAGCGACAAAAGCCTGCATGTGGTGTGCTGGAAAAGTCACGAAGACAACCACAGAAACGCAGCATCATCCAAGTCCACTCAGCATTGGTGGCAAAACTCGAGCGGAAAGTCAACCTGAATCCTGGACAAGCAGAACAGCAGTCAATGCAGCTACTCTCCAGTCGTCATTCCCATTCCCGCAAGTCTTTCTTTCAAATCCTTGTTATTTTCATTCATACCCTATCGTTCACCTCTAGGACTTTATTTTATGTTCTCATAATCACCCATCCAATTTCTCAATTGTAGCTCACGTCACTTGACCTACCAAAAATCAAAATTTTACTTTTTCACAACCTCAGGTCAAATGACTTCTTCTCTACAATTTTCTAAATTTTATCCATTGGGGGAGATGTTAGAGGCTCACTATTCAATTCACTCTCTTTCTACCATCTCTCACCTTTTCCCCAATCTCTCTCTCTCATAGCAGTGCCGCCTAACGACACTGGCTCATTCCCTATACAAACACTGGATAGTTTCCTATTGCCACGCCTACTCGGCGTCCCCTTTAAATAGTCCTCATTTCCTTAACCAATTCATTCTATCCTCCTGCTCTCCTGACGATCGGCAGTTCTCCCACTTCCTCCTCGTTCCAGGATTGTACCTTTGACCCTTGTCTCTCGTAATAAATCCTTTACCCGAGCACAAGTGTTGACTGGCATAAAAAGGGCACCATAACAAAGACCCTTATCACGAGTTTACTGTATAACAGGGGTTTCGTTTAGAATGTAAATTACCATAATATCGGATTCGAACGGTTCGTTACACATCGCAATTCCCGGCGGGATTTCCGTGCCAAGATCTATGGACAGCACCTAAAGTTTCATAAGGAGTGAACTTGGTAACGATCTAGGCTTAAGCCCCTCGATAATCTCTTCTAATGCTTCTAACTTACAATCAGCGAGTTAGTCGCCGCAGGCATTCCGAACAAGTAATAGATCCAAATACCCCAAAGTTCGGTGATCGCATGAGGCATGACATAGGCCATTAGCTTTTTGATGTTTTCGAACATGAGTCGACCTTCTTTAATGGAAGACACGATCGATGCGAAGTTATCGTTCATTAGGATAATGTCGGCGGCTTGTTTGGCGACTTCACTGCCTGCAATTGTAGAATTTTATTAGAGTGATTTAATAATCTTGTTTGACGGATTAAGCCTAAGCAAAACGTTATGTGTAAGATGTCATATTTTGTGTTCCGCCTTACCTGATCCCATTCCAACCCCAATATCTGCTTTCTTCAGCGCCGGCGAGTCATTTACACCATCGCCTGTCATCGCGATGACTTGTTTCCTCTTTTGCATCTCCTCCACAATCAGTAACTTCTGCTCTGGTGTCGTCCGCGAGAAAACTAGGCTGTTCCTTGCGGCCAACCTGTCCCAATCTCGGTGTGTAAGTTTGGGGATGTTCTCGCCTTTCACAATCTCCCAATTAGACTGGTTCGCCGGCTTATCGTCGATTAAGCCAATTTGTTCAGCTATAGCCTTGGCTGTGGTATGATGGTCTCCTGTAACCATGAAGATCCGGATCCCGGCTTCTTTGCAAGATTTTATGGCATCTGCAGTCTCGTCCCTAAATTTAAGGACTAGCTATAGGTTTAATCCGAATCCCGATCTCTTTTCTTACCTAGGCGGATCCATAATCGCACAAGTTCCCAAGAAAACCAGGCCTTCTTGCGGGTAGTTCCCTGCCTTTTCATTAAACGTGAAATTACTCACTTCTACGAATTCCACTTGAGCAAAGCCGATCACTCTCCTGCCTTGCTCCCCGAAAGTTTCCACTGCTCTTTCGAACTTTGCTCTCTCATTTTCGTCCAAGGGGACTTCCTCTTCGTTCGTATTCATAATTTTGTCACACTTCTTTATGAGGATATCTGAGGCTCCCTTCATGATAAGTTTATATTTGGCTTGGTTATCGGCTAATATATGCTTCTTGGTGATCACCAGTTGCCATTTTCGTTTCGAGTTGAATGGGATTTCGAAGACGACCTAGAAAGTAAGGATATGAATCAAAAAGCTTAAGCTTAGGCTCACCGGGTTGGTCCGTCGACTTTTTCCGACGTCAATCACTTGGGCGGCATATTTTAACATTGCTACGTCTGAAGCAGCGCCTAATGCGGGTCTTTTCGAGACCAAAGTTCGGTATCTTAAGAATTCTCCAAAGGAAGAGAACGGTAGGATGGTACTATAGATGGAACGATGAGTAGTTCTGGTGACGCCATCTTGTCTAAAAAGAAGAATGGTTTTGGGTTGAAAACTAAGCCTGAACTTAAGTATAAACTCAAGCTTTAATTTCTAAGCCCAAGCCTAAAATCTAAACTAAACCACTTTTCAACTTACGAGTTCAGTCTCGCGAACGCCGGCGCCTGTTTCGCCTTTGCCGCAATAGACGATTGATCCCTGTTCAGTGTCATTGTAAACTTATCGTTTATATCGATTTTCACGTCCTTATCATAGTCGAAATCCGCCTTATTACATACCGCCATCGCCAATAAGATGTCAGAAATCGGTGGTTTGAAGGTTTCAAGGGTCTTAAGCTCGCGAAGGGTGTGATCGTCGAGTCGAGGAAAGCCGTGAATGACAAGATCATAGACCCACATATCGGTCACAGTCATCACGTTTTTGGTTAAAGTGCCAGTCTTGTCAGAGGCGATGATTTTGGCTGAGCCAAGGGCTTCGGCAATGTCGAGGCGCTAAAAAAGTGACACTTAGATTCAAGATTTAGTGTCAAAGTCAGAACCAAGATACGGATCTATTTCAGAGTTGAGCTCTGAGTTCGGATTTGATTTAATTCGAGTTTGTGTTCTAGTCAAATCCTATTTCTACGACTTACCTTCAAATAAACACTCTTCTTCTCCAATCTTCTCGCGACGACTGTCAGAATTGAGGTGACCGTGGCTGACAACCCCTCTGGCACTAACGCAATGGCACAGACCGCATAAGACGTCGATAGCAACAAAATCCAATTATCCCAACCGAAAGTCAGCCCTCCGACAATCATCGAGATCGTTCCAACCGCCGGAGCCAGAATCAACAAGAAATGCACGAAAAACTTGATCTGCTTCTCCAGACGACTCTTCTTGGGAGGTTGTCCGGTAGTAAGAGCCGCGATTTGACCAATTACCTAAAAATTAAGTAATTTGTGAGAGAAAAATGAGATGAAGCGAGATAAGATATAATTTTCCGACAAAGAACCACCGAATGCAACATTTTTGGGTAAAAAGCTAAAACTTAGTTGACTTACGGTTTTGACTCCAGTTCTAATGACGACTCCCATACCCTCACCATCGACACAAAGAGAACTGTTGAATGCAATGTTGTGGGACTCGAAAATGGGTATGTTCGGTGTCACAGAGTGCGTATGATAGTCCAAAGGTTCGGCTTCACCAGTGATTGAAGAGGTCTCCAGTTTTAGTTGGGCACAGTCCTAAAAAAAAGGTGCTTTAGATCTAAAAGTATGTTTTATAAGAAAAATTCTAGAAAACATGGAAAATGTCTCCTCTTGGGCTTAAACCTAGAGCTTCAACCAACAATGCTAGCATTTCCAACACATTCCTAACACATTTTACACACGTTTTCTAACACATTCAAGGCTCAAAGACTTACGATAATCCTAGCATCCGCTGGTACTCTCACTCCGCTTTGAATTTTGATAATATCGCCGACAACGATGTCTGCAGCTTGGACTTGTTTCTCGATGCCGCCTCGGATTACGTTGCAGATTTCCGGGAGGAGGTTCTCGAAGCCCCGAATCACCTAGAAAGTCATAAAAAGTCGATTTTATAAAAGTCTTCTAATATACCTTCCTCGCTTCTCTTTCCTGATACCAAGAAACTGTGCACATGACAAAAATGAGTACAAACAACAAAATAGCGACCCAGAGACTGATGATGTCACTTAAAAATAGGTCCTTATGAAAATTTTGATAAAAAATATAAATTAAACTTATAAAATCTAATTCTGAAGACAAGATTAAGCCTAAATTATACCTCAAGGTATAGGTTTAAGCCCAATCCAAAACCTAATTTAGGCATAAGATGTTAAGTCTAAGCTTAATCATATTCCTAAACTTAAGCTTAAGCTCAAGCCTAAGCCCAAAAGACCTAAAGTTCAGGCCTAACAATAATCCTAAATACCGGTTCCTTTATACCCAAAAGGTTTCTATTATTTTCGTAAGCTGATTTTTTAAAAATAATTCCTTACTTCATCGTGAAGTAGCTGACTAAAGTCAACAACGCTGCCACAATCAGTAAAATCCATAAGATATTCAAAAATTGTCTAATAAAAAGTTCCAAATCCGACATTTCCTTTTGTTTTGGTAGGATATTTGGGCCATTGACCTAAATAAATCAAATTTTGGCCTATTTCAGATAAAAAAGTACCCTAAGTAGTTCATCCGCTTTTTCTTGCGATAATCCCTTGCTTTTGTCCGGTTTGTCTACAGCGATGTTCGAGTCCGGGAAGTTTTGTTCGAGTTTTTCAATATCCCAAGTGTGCTCGGAGAACGATCTAAAATAAAGTATAAGCATGATAATTTTTCAAAAAACAAAAAAGTCTAATAAGTTAAATATATAAGTGAGATGCGACTAAAAATTACGTCGTTTTCCGACCTTCATCGATTTCTTCAGTTTTTAGGGCCATTTTCGTTTATAATAAGATCAAATTAAAAAAATGAATTATAACGAAGAAAATCGTAAATTTTGTTCGAATCACCGAATATTATAACGAATTCATGTATAATTTTATTAGATTTTTATTGGTTATAGTTACACTTTTCTATTTTTGATTGGCTATTTGCATGACAAAACGATTTGACCCTAAAACTGAAGAAATCGATCAATGTCAAAAGAATGACGTCCTAACGGGGCTTAGGCTTTTTATATAAAACTGAAAAGCTTACGAGTCAAGTTGTGTGCCTTTCTCCGCATCTTTCGACGAGACTTTATTGCGCGAAAATATTCGTCTGAATAACGAAGGTGTTCGACGACCGGAGTCAGTGATCGAAGAAGTAGTAGCGATACCCATTTGGCGAAAAAATCTAGATTTTTTATTATAGAAGATTTAATATTAACGAAAATAAACGCGAATCGATTTTTAAACATTTTAAGACGGAGTCTTTCTAAGGCTCGAATATAACCCGGCTCATAGAAAAAGACACTGGTTTTTCTAAGAAATAGTATGGGGAGGTAAGATAGGAAGAGAAAAAATCGGTGTCTTTTCTAGGAGCCGTTTAAACAAGCTTCGGCAGCGTTAGTGGTTTATAAAGACATTAACTCCGCCCAATAGGGCCACATTTCGATGAATTCTCTGTCTTAAGGTAAAGAATCGGAAGCCACGCCCATTTTGCGCTAAGTACAGTTGCAGGACAGCGGTAAATATTTGTAAGACAGCGGTTAATTGCTTTGGTCTTTCAGGATCAAATTGTAAGACTTTGTTGACGGACCCCAGTACTTCATCCAACATGATGATGTCCCACGTTAATAGGTGCTAGTTATGAATAGAGAACTATTCTCTGATTTGGAACATTCCTAAAAATCTGTCTGAATAGATTGATTGAATATTAGTGAATAAGAATTTTTACAAGAAATCGAGCCCTCATGACAATTTCACTCGAACAAAAATTATGTAGTAGAAAGAGAACTTGACCTAGCCACTAAAATCCCAATTTATTATGATATTGATTGACTGATTGAGATCTTCGAATTTCAAAGGATCTGCTTGAAAGTTGTGGATTAGAGATTGACTACAAAGATTATTTATTTCAAAAGGGATTCGACATGATCGATTAGCTTTGAAAAGTTTTGAATTGATTGGTATGAGTGTTCTTGGTTCCAAATGTTTTAACCGGATAAAAATTTGATAAAACAATATCCTAACGCCATATGATTTGAATATGAGTATTAGATGATAAAAACAAGGAAATTTTCCGTATAGAGTTCTTTAGCCAGATGGATTTTCAATTTTTGTTCTCGCGTACTATAGTAGTTGGTAAATCACAACTGTAAATATGTTCAAACGCACTCTTATTCTTGCTTCTTAGACTCTAAATGAGTTGAAATTAGACTATCGTTAACTCTTTTGTCGTTTCAATTTCTATTCTACTGAAGCTGACAAGCTAAAAGTGCGGAAGCTGTATGTTAGAAGGGAAAAATCTCTTTTTGATCCAAAGAATCATCGAATGATTTGTGATTTTGGCAAAATAAGTTCACTTCCGATGCACGCACCATGAGCAGGCTTAATTCACGTGAAAGCGCACTAGGAAATCTCTTTTTATCGAATAATCCGATTAGACGTCAATGAGCCATGATGGTACTCATCGCATGTGATCAGGCAGTTCGTTCAAATATTGTTTCGCACCATTCCAATTACTATCTGTACTCGCTCACTTTACTCGGTAGCTTATCGAAGTTTCAACAGCGCATTTAACATGCGTTGCCAAATTTGTCGATAAATCGTATTGGTTACATCATGGTTATGCTTGCCTGAAAAAGTGCAACTCTGATCGTGACAATTTTTCACTACATTCAGTCTCAAATTTCGGTTTGGAGTTTTCAAGCCTCGAAGTCACTTCCATTTTGTCAAAGTTTGTCCAATTTTTTAATTGTTAATTAATTTTCAACATGAATTTATCTAAAATTACTGATAATGTTGATTTTACTCATAGCTAATAAAAATTAAATTGTGCGCGCTGAATATGCAATAAATTTGTAAAAAAATATATGAAGCATAGGTACTTGAAAGCCGTAAGCCTCGAGCCACATTAACTATAATAAATAGACTGGGAAGGATACTTTACACAAACCATGCTCTACATATTGTGTATAGCTTGTTGGACACGAGAGTTTGTAGTTTCCAGATAGCAAACAGTTTACGTGAAATACGGCTCATTGTAGTTACCACCTTTTTTCTGAGAAATAGTATGGAGAAGAGGAAAAAGAGGGTAGCAACTAAAAGGGGCCTGAAAATACAGCGCTTTACCTTACTTTACCCGATAAGGTTCAGAATCATTTTTGACGTCGATGACCATATCTAAATGTAGCAACAATTATGCTTTGGCAATTATTCCTGAGAAAATCAAAACGATGCAAATCGAAATTGCCGGATGAAATAATTGAAAAAAAAATATTTAGAACTGCGATTTTAAATCACTAATTCCAATGCATTCTCAAAATTGTTCTAAGTGCATATCATCGTAGAGTAAGACATCTTCGAAATTTTATGGGTTTTCTTTAGCAAAGCTATTTCAATTGAAAACTGCCCGGATTTTTCAAGGTGCCTTCCATTAATTGAACGTTACTGTGATTTCTTCCTCACTACTTCAAATTCCTCACATTGCACTTTCAATTAGTCGTCCTTCTTTGCAAATGACGATTGTGGTATGAGGGTCATAAATTTTCATTTTCTCCTATACCGCCATTTCCATCATCCCAAAATACAGTATACAGTATGCCATTTTTATGACTTGTAATGCTGGGTTAACGCACTGTCGCTTGACAATTCAAAAAGAAGAGTTGACGCTACGAGTTCATGAACTAATTTTAAAATATATTTTCGAAAATTATTCGGGAAAATAGTACAGGAAGTGACAAAATGTTGAAACGTGCAGTTTAAATGCACTTTTTTCAACACATTGCATTAATGAATTGCAATAAAATGATAGTTACTTTTCGTGAAAAGAGTAAAATTAAGAATTTTCTAGGCCTAAAGAATTGAAAAAAAAATCAATCGCTCGAAGTGAATACATATTCACAAATGAAATATTGCCTGTGCACGGCTGTGCGAAATGGTATTTTAACCTGATTTTTTGTACAGTACCATTTCATCAGACTTATCGCCGAATAAGATGGTGCTATTTGATATATAGTGGCTTTTTAGGGTACTTCCTTTCCAAATTTTCGCTTCAAACTATCATGTTTCTACCAAAAATGCATTTTTGCAGAGAGACGGAGCTTGGGGACCCTAGCTATATGCAAATAAATGTTAAGATATCAGCATTAATAAAGACAAAATTCGTTCATACATGATAATGAAATATATCTCGAAGAAATTTCTTCATTTTGAAGCATCAATGTTATTAATTGAAAAAATTGAAAAATTATAAACAGCTTTTCTCTAACATAAAAGTTTGTCATGATGAAAGGAGTAAATTTTCGCAAAACTATCCTAAATGAATAATGAGAATTTATAAGATAGATTATAAAATTGGGTTAGAACTACCATAACAGCTCAGATAATACTCATTGAAGGTATTTACGGAAATTGCCTTATCTGACGTGATTTCCTGACTAATTTTGATTGAAGGCAATAAATCCAATGATATATATGAAATGTGTTGATGTGTTGATGCATATGTGGTTTAGATCGTTTTTATTGTCGAAAATGACCGAGTAATTTTAGCTCGCCGCACGTCATGCAACGTCAGCCGCGCAAAGATTGGTCGGGTTGTCTGATGATGTATGTGAATGCGATGTGTGCTTCCCCATTTCGGTCCGTTTCAATGACCAGTTTTTCTTTGGTACAGGGTGCGCCAAAAGTTTCGAGACATCTTGTTACATAAACCTATGAATTCACATAATCATGAACTACGAAAATTGTCGAAAATGGAACCTATTTAGCTTATTTTGCATAATCTGTTTATAAGATCAATATTTCAGAAATTCCTCAAAACAAGAGAGAACTGTTTTTACTCTATTTCTCTAACCATATGCTCTCTTGTCTCTTTCACCCATTTTCCCTCAAGCAACAGGTTGAGAACAAGTTGATCGCTCAACCTGCATATCTGCAAATCACTGATTTTACTTTTTATTTTTGACTTGTTAATTTCCATTTTAAAGATCTAATTACCCAAGTTTTAAATAAATAAATTGGTATTCCATTACCAGTCCATACAACTGCTTGATTTCTGCCACACTTGGTTTACCACACACACAATCTATCTGCCAAACATTCACAAATTTTTGACTAATTTTGGAAAGAAATCTGAGAATTTTATGGCATTGTTTCAGTTCTGAAATTTTAGATCTTCAATTCCTAAATTATTATTTCAATAGTGGTATTAAGATGCCAAAAGATGCCAATGTTTCCAGACTTTAGACGCACTAATATATAAACATCGAAGCAGGTCTTGCTGCTGCTTTCTGCAAGTAGTGAAGAACAAGGTAAATTGTGTCCTCTAATTGGGGTGATGTGATTGAACTCTCGATCTGTCAGCGTGTGCGCTGCCGCAATCATCACAGATGCATTCGCACAGAATATCGAAGTATGAAATCTTGCATCCCATCCCTCGATCAATCAAGGAACACCATTTCACAAAAATTAAACACAACATTTTTTTACAGAAAATAGTTTGATGTGACATCTTGTCATATACAATATAGTCAAGTGTGTGAAAGAGAAGGAAAATGAATAAAAGGAAGCATTGAGTTATGGGAAATTTGGGTTAGTGGTTTTATCATGCTTTTCGGTTATTGGTAATTTTGGAAGACAAGAATTATAAGTTGAAAATACCTAAGAATTTATTGATCTATCAATCGGGAAGATCTCCGATTGACCATGCTTTTCTCGCTGGATCAAGCAAGGACTGAAGAATGAGAGAAAAAGAGATAGCTTGAACAGGAAAGGGAACATATGAAAATTACACTGCGAACTAGTGCGGCAAAAGATAAAATACAGAATAAAAGGGCACCTGTTGGAATATCAAGAGTGTTCAGTTTGACTACGATACTCAGCTTTGACAACACGAACTTCAATTGGAGCCTAAGTACAAATTTTCTCTAATTTTTTAGTGCGAGTTAAACTGACGAGATAATTTCATTAGCCTCGCGCAGTTTTTTTATGATAGAGTATATCATTTTTGACACGCAAACAGGATTATGATGATGGTCAGTCCTTTTCAAATTACATATGACGAAGTTTGGAAAATAGAGTTTCTGAAAAAATAAGAGAATATAGATGCCTTCTTAAAATAAACGATATCCATGACATTCGAATATGCAAAACTCTGAAACGACAAACGAATGATAAGTCAATTATTTTCTTCATGTGCTATTTTTGTCTTTTTATGTGTTCATTGAGCTTAATCATAGCGAAAAATGGAAGAAAATTGTATTTCTCCAAAATTATCGTCCAGAAAAGGTATTGATTTTTCTTTAATACCTTATTTTCGGAAAAAAAACTTATTCTAATCAATGTAAGAAGGGAAATTATAAATCAGCTCATATTTGATGCAACTTTCTTACAAAGAACCGATGGCTGAACTTTCCGAATTTAAAAATGATGTGATGTGGTTGGTTGTTAATGTAATAGGCAAAAATGTCTCGTGTATAATTCATACGAAAGTACAGTGGTCTTTCTGCACCCAAGTAGTTTTTATTGCATTTCAATGAATGATGCTAGATTTTCTACGAATTTCGTTGTTTTACTGTCGCCCAAAGATAATTTTAAGAAATAATGACAAGGAAATGGTTTTTTTCAGGGACGACAAAATCAGGTAATATCTTTCCTGTTTAAGTAATTTCTTCTCAACACTAATTGTAATAAATGTGGAAAGCAAATCTAGGGGGCAATTTCGTCAGACGAAAGAAATATATTGGGGGTAGGTCGCAAAGGATTTCTGACGATCGTCCTTCGTAGGACTGATCAAAGTCATTGATGACAGTGCAAAGCGGGAATTTCTTTTTCTACCCGAATGACGTGATTAAGAACTTTTACGGAGACAATCTTTATTTGAATTGCCCTTAGATTTCTTGATGACTGGCATTTTTGGTCTTTACTGTTCCTATTGCACGATCAAGAACGGAAAAGTCCAACGAGATTAATGATTCACGTGAAAGGAAGAATTATGGAGATGCTCATTTTAAAAAAAATTATGTAGTATGATTAGTCGATAATCTATCAAATTTCGGACTAAACTATCATGAGCACTTAAAAGTTTCTCTCACATCTTTCAAAATATTTATTATATTACTACTTCCGGGGGAATAATTGATATTCGAGAAATTGTTGTAATTACCTTAAAATCGTTCTATATAATATCAGAAGCGACGAATCCGGGACAATAAATCTCGGACTTCTGTAATAGTCGTGAAAAGTGAGCACGCAGTATATCAGTATATCTCCATTAGCCACGTTGCCAAAAATCACAGGATAATTACGCGTGGCCCTCCTTACATAGGTAATTACGCGGCCAATAAAATGAAATAGAATCTCCGCCGACAGCCTGCTGATATATGACATCCATAAAGCGCATTCATTGTTCAACGATTAATATTTTTAATCCGTGGTCTTCTATGTATATCACATAACTATAAATGCGCACTTACATGATTTTATGTATTCTAGCATCAGTATTTTTGCCCTTAATAATAATAGTGAACCTTCTAAACCAAAGTAAACGATAACATTTGTGAAAATTTCGAATTGTACGCAATAGCTGCAGAAAACTGGCTGGCGCATACGATGTATCTTTCTTCTTCTAAATTGCAGAAAATTAGATGTTTTTACAATCCAATTATGGCATCGAATTCAAGATAACTTGAAGTAATTGTTGTCTAATCAGCAAAATAATCAATGGAATTGGAACACGATACTGGCTCAAGCCAATTTCACTTCGAGAGCGACAGTCGAATCATCAAGGCCGCGTAATTACCTATGTAAGGAGGACCACGCGTAATTATCCTGTGATTTTTGGCAACGTGGCTAATGGAGATATACTGATATACTGCGTGCTCACTTTTCACGACTATTACAGAAGTCTGAGATTTATTGTCCCGGCTTCGTCGCTTCTGATATCATATAGAACGATGTTAAGGTAATTACAACAATTTCTCGAATATCAATTACTCCCCCAGAAGTAATAATAATAAAAAAAAATTACCACCTAAAGCGAAGCTTAGCCTATAAAATAATTTGAAAAAAAACTGAAAATGAAAAGAAATATTTATATTTTACTAAAAAATCTGAATAAATCGATCGCAAAAATCAATATTTACAAACAAAGTCAAAGATAAATGAATCTTTGATTTTCTTACATTTTATTTGATACAAATAAAAGATCGTGAAATGGAATAACTTTCTCAGTTATTTTGTAGACTTATCTGTAAAACTGCAGTATTTAAATTTTAGAAAGCCTATTATTGTTTTAGATATAAAAGCAGCTCGTTCCATCTTTAATCATCAAAGAGCGTGTCACTATATGATTGTGTAAATTGTCGTAGTGTAATAGCACCTTCTTTGAGGCTGAAAGATGGCGTAAATTGTCCTTTCAAATGGAACAGATTGTCGTGTTCGAGATTATTCACGTTTGCACCGATAAGGTTAAACTATTTATTCTGCACAAGGCAACAAAATAGGATACTGAGAAGAACAAGAGTGAGAGAGCGATAATAGAAAACCGTCGGCTTTTGTAGTAGGAGGAGACTGCTTGTTACGTTCGTTTACATAAGATAATTGAATTCATGTCTTTGACACCAGAATCATTTCCTTACATCAGTAACATGGAAATTATGAATTAGGGTAAACCGTCTGACTTGACTGAAGCGGTTTCTCCCATAAAGTTAAATATCAAATTTGGTTGCACTATGGTTGCAACACAGACAATAATTACATGTAATTTTGTGATTCTGATTGTTCTTTAATTGAATTATTAGCCGTTTTGGTAGTTGTTTGTGAGGCGACTGATCTGGGATAGTAAAGATGCAAATTTTTGGAATTGGGTGAATGGCCTGATCCCCGGCGTTCCCTTCCTGTCGAATGCTGTTGCGAATGAATGCGATTGACGAAAATTCGGTTGGGAGCTATGAAGATTCGCCGTAATTCCTTGTTGAACAAGACCACGATGATTCCATCGAGCGAATGCGTGCATTCCCAGGCAAATGTCGAGACGAGGAATTGACCGAGCTTGTCATTTTCATCGAAGAATTGATATCCCAGATGAAAGCAGAACGTGACACCGACAAACACGAATCCAGTAATGCAAGACTGAAATGATATCGTGAAAAAATAGATTAGAAGCTTTTATCTGGGATATGATTGTTTCAATATTTCTAAAACCAGATTCGATGCTATCACTCAAAATTTTCTTTATAAAAATCGTCTCCTTTTCCTGTTTTAGTTTTCAGTTATCGGTTTATCCATGAGATGCACGAACTTCGATTTTATCTTCAAAAAAATTGAAATTGAAACTTCGATTTATAGCAAAGATGGATCGAAGTTTGAGTATTTTTCAATTTTGCAGATATATTTAATTTAATTATAGAAGTTACTAATGTTTGACAAAATTCTCTTATTATATGTCAATATCATTTTTTGTTATTTTGGATTAAAATCAGTCATTTTGGAGAAACTTCGACTTTAGCTTAGAAAATGTTGATATTGAAATTTAGACCTTGACTTCGACAATTTTTAAATCGAAATTCCGTGCACCCCTGGTTTATTCTTCTCCTTAATTTTACCTGTAAGAAGAATCGAACGTCGTTTTTGGAAAATGGTCGATCTCTGGCGACAACCTAAACAAGCCCGGTATTATTTTAGGATTTTAGATCTTCAAATATAATTTTTATAATGATTTTTGTTCGACACTATTAAAAAAATCGCAGTTGATCAGAACTTTGGGATTTTAAGGTGAAAGTTCATCTGGACTAAACATCCGCCTCAGATAATGATATTTTTCGTCTTAAATTCAAAATTATACTCTAGGCCTAGTTTGTTGAAAGTACTAAGTACGGATGATAGCTGATGAGGTTATTGCAAAAAAGAACAAGTCCTAATATATGATTGTAAATATGGAACATGAATTTTCCAAAAATTTTTATACAAACACCTCATAAATTTATGTTTACACCATCGGTATATTTATGAAGTAAAATTAACGAAAAAGTGCGTAATCGGTGAATAATTTCTGAAAATAATCAGTGGTACCTTTAGATGACGAATTAGCGATATTAGTGTGCATAAATCAAGGAGACAGGCAAAAGCGAAGAGCACACTGATGTAATAAAGCTCCAAGTACTCGATTATGATGTAGGCGCAAGTTGCATTTTCCGTAAAATACCATTGGTAGATATCAGAATAGAACAGAAGCTCGCAGCCATCTGAAAATTTGACTTGTTTCTAAATATTTTTCTCATTTTTCCTACCAAATTGATTGAATACGAAATGCCATAGACTGAATGTTATAATCGCAGTAGCGATTAATTTCGTGTTCTTAATCGTGAATATCCTATGGTAGAAGGCTGGCGTGTTAATGGCCAAGAATCTATTGACAGCTTAAATTATGATAACTTGAATTTCAGCGATTTTTAGTAACCTACCGAGAAATATTTGTGTATAAATCGAGAGGAACCAAAACCACCTAAAAACATTCCTCTTTTCAAATCTCGGAACTCAAACTCGATGAGAAATGCAAAATAAAATGTTCGGTATTTACTTTTGCTCGAGTATTATAGTCTGCGTGCTTTCCTTCTCTTTTCGCTACCGTCCTCTAATCAGAGAAAATCTCTTCCCTTCTCGCTAGCGTAAAGATCCATTACAGACACCGATATCGCACAAAAAATTGAAGACGAGTAGGCGAGCTATCAACTCAAGTCAACCGCGACGCGATACGCCACGCATTTCACGAAACTTAGTGTAATTCGAATTTTCCATAGAATGTTTCCTAAGCGCTGCCTACTCAGCAGTTTTGTGCTGAGTAGATCTGTGTTGCGGTCCCTATGTGTTGTGCAGTTTATCGGTCGTGGAAATAAATTTCTGTGACCGATTTTTAACAAATTTTGGAAAGTGGAATGTCTAATGCTCACCATTGCAGGGTTCCAAATGCTCGTCCGACACGATTGACGCCCCAATCAAGATCCCTAAGAGTGATTTATTAGCTTCTAGTATGTTTAGGAAAAATACATTCGAAACTCTTTCAAGTTTTGAATTCAATTAGGAGAAGAATATTACAAATTTTACTAAAACTGCCTTCAAAGATATTTAGAAACTCAATATGATATTGTTTCGCTTTAAAAAATAGCAGCGATAGTTGATTTTTCGATCTCAAAAATTGAAAATTAAGGAATTTTTGAGACACGACAATCTCATTTACTATGCGAAGAATTCATTTTCTATTTCTGAATTCGATTCCGGAAGTTTTTGTTGGTCAATTTAAATTCTGATTTCGAATTTTCAAAATTGAATCTCAAAATCCCTTATTTAGACAATGGAGATTACGGTAAATAAGTTTGGACTATCAAGTTAATTTTAATTTTATCATTCAATTCACGACTTGTATAAAGCAATTACCACAGATTTATAGGAACCGTCCATACCACAAATATTAGCATAATCATAAAATTTGAAAACGTATGAGCTGAACAGAGAATTCCGAACGATGAATGGATCTTTGGATACAGGAAATAAACTGTGCAAATGCCGTTGAAGAAGATTCCCGTTAAACCAACCTAAACTCAAAATTACTTCAAATCATATTTTATAACGAAAAATACTTACCACAAACATAAGTAAGGTCACAAAATGTCGCTCATCCATGATTTTTCCTGCGGAGATGACTAATGATAATTTCTATTGGAACGATTTCGTACTGAAATTAGCCGAACCGTAAACATAAATTATTTTGTGCGTAAAAACGATAATTACGGAACGACTAATGTCAATTATAGGAGTACTCGATTATAGCGATATATAACAAATACTTTGTCATTCATTTTTTTCAAGAAAAAAAAAATAAGATAATTAATGAGAGAAAATAATAAAAATTACTAAAAGAAAATACGAAATAGATTAGACACCGTTTTGTCTAACTTATTGTAAGGCAATTTATGAATGAAAAGTCTGGAATTTCATGTGAGTAAAAGCCATATTACTTTATTTTTATATCCTTACAACAATGACTCGCCTACTACAATTCGGATTACTATTCTACAGTGAATATCGTGAGTTTCACTTGAAGGGTATAAATTCTTACAAATGGCGAATTCAAGAGAATTCATCCTAAAATTAGAATTTTGATTATGCAAGAAAAACTAAACATCGAAGACCAATTGATTTTGCAGAATTTCACGCATAAAATCGAAAACCCATTCGAATACAATAAAAGAAGACTATAGTTTCATCACCTTTGAGCCAGAAGTATAAACTACTTTTCACTATCCTAAATACTCTATGCAAAAATTTTACAATTGCAAATGAAGAGATGTTATTTTCGAAGATTAAAATTCTTACCTATCACGAAATCTACGCATCGGTAATGCTCACGATATATGTTAGAAAAAAAAGCTAATACGCAGGGTTGCAACGTTTTTACACGACACGATTGGGAATCGTGCTATGTCGTGCATCGATTGAATCGTGTCCAAGATTTGCAACCCAGAATATGGAATTACCGTAATTTTTGTTAATCAATCCCCTAGACCGTGGGCTGGTAGAGGAGCAGTATAAGAATAGATGAAACTTTAGGTTTATTATTTCATATTATATTTTAATCCATTGACTTTCTATACCCTGGCTTTATCCGGTCCAATGCCGCTTTATTCGGCTTAATCCCATTTAATCTGATTTTAATCCCTTCATACCTGGGTTTAATCCCACTTTATCCGGTTTTATCACGTTTGTTAATCGTGTCGTGTCGTGTATTGCATCATTTCAAAAATCAGCAACCTTGATTACTAATGTCGCGAACTGCGACCTTCGCTTTTTCATTTCGTAGAAAAATCACATTTTTCTACGCTTTCAGATTGAATCTATCCCCGATGCAAAAATGTTTTCTTTTCCACTTGCCTCCCACCTTTCTGTCTCAAGATAAAAGCAGCATTCCTTGCTGCTTACCACAATTCAACGAATTTACTTTTTATTTTGCATTTTCACATTTTTCGTTTTAAAGTTTTAATTACCCAAGTTTGAGATAGCAAATTGGATCTTCTACGCCAATCTATTTCAACTGTCTAACTTCCGCAACACTTGGCTGATCATCTACTTGTTAACCATTTTAATCAATGGAGCCGATTTTGCACGAGCGGCAAATTTACGGGACAGTCGTGATACAACTTTTTGTGCCACTTTATTTACTAAAAGTTATATAATCCTTTATTTAAGCAACAAAAATTATTTCTCATAAAATATCAAAATTGGAGGTAAGAATCATAAAAACCTAATCAGTGATTATTGATTAGACGAGAAAGGATCTGAGAAGTAAAATGAATCGAAAATAATATGAAAGAGTTGAAAGATAAAATTGAGAACCGATGAATTGGTGATAGAGAAAAAGACTACTTAATTTCCAAGTTACCAATAAAATCAACGTCTTGAAAGTGAAACAAATCGAGAACGAGTCTGACATTTGAATTAGCTCATCAAAAATATGATGTGGCGAATTAACAGAGTAGTGTATCTTTAGTTTATTCTCAAACATTGTGGTAAATTTCATGAACTATATAACATTTTTTATCTAAACATGGATAAATCAAGCGATCAAGTCTTAGCTTTGAATAAAGCAATCCAATTGTCCCCCCATTTAAGTTGAATATAATGATTATCAACGTAATCTATCCAATATGCAGTATTTCCGACAATGCAATGCCAATATTTTCCATGCATATCATCAAATGTTTCTTTTATGTATTTTGCAATGTCAAGTTTATCACTATATCTGCAATAAATGGCTTATATAAAAAGAGTAAATATCAACATATTGGTTAGTTGCATTATATCAGAACTAGATAGAAGTACTTACAATCCTATGGCAGTTGTTGCACATATAATCGCGTCCTGTCGCATCTTTGGGGACATTTTATCTGTTTTGATTGTAATTTTATTATCTCCCATTATCACTAATTTTCGTATCTCATGCAGTAAGCCTGAAAGTATAAATTAAAGGAGTAAAACTAGTTCGGAATCACGGAAATTGAACAATGACTTAATATTGGAAAGTCATGATACGATTTTAGGAATCAGAGAAGGTAAAGAGTATTTACAAGTTGATCAGGATGCAGTATGCCCGAAATGTTGTATCAATCAGGAATAGCTCTCTTCAGAGTTATTGTAAAAAAGAAATTTTGTAGCGAGTTTGCTTTCATAAACTAGGAGCCTGTTTTCTCGATATTGCCAAAACATTCTGTTCATAAGTATGAATGAAACGAGTTATGTAAAAGTGGAATAAAGCAAAAATGCAATAGAAAGACAAAACAATGTTCAAACTGACAATTGTCCAATGTTTAACATTTGCAGAATCATTTATATAAAAAGGATACTAACATTAGGAAGAGAAGGTAATTGATTGCATTTTAGTGATATGCCTCTCCCAACGTTTTCCGATAATACTCCGTAATATTAGCAAGCCTGAACAAGACTATATGCCAAAAGGCACGCACATTCCTTTCCCTATTTCCCTGGTTTTCTCTATCATACCCGTCTTTCTCCACCCTTTTCTTTTGCTTTAAAATTGTGACTGCGATCGAGCGATCCTTGATAGTGTTGTAATAAATTGTGATCAGTAACTGTTGTTCTTTCTAACTCAGTTCATACTAACCAACCAACAACTAACCCCAGAAAGGCTATTCTCTCCCTGAGAACCTTTTCTGCTCAGAAAGCAATAGCAAAGTTGAACATAACGGAATATTTGAATTCAAAATTCATTCAAATCATTTTCTACATGTTCTTCGTTTAAATAATCCAGATGAGATCTGATGACAACTTTCGTAAGCTATTTTATGAAACGATTTTATAAATGTAGAATTTTAGTCGAATACCCTCTAGAAACAGCAATTGCTTATCGCAATAAAAGTGCAAACCAAAATAAAAACAATGCAAAAAATTTCAATAATTTGAAAAGTGAATCCTATTTTTAGAAGAAAAAAATTGCTTAACTTTCTAAAATTCGAGTTTAGCCAGGAAGCTCAAATAAAGTTGGCTCTTTTACGTAATTTTTTTATAAACATTTAATCGATTAGCCTTTCTTTTCCGATTCTTAGAATTAGTGTATGTATTTTCCTCTTCCTATCGTTAAACGTCGTTCGTTTGGTATATTCTTTGATCGATATTGTTTAAAAATATTTATTTAAAAATTAAAAGGCACAGCAAACATATTGAATACTGATTTTTAGAAATACATCAAACATTTTTTAAATAGTCGAATGGTTCATCGCCGAAGCCTCTAAACCCAGTGGTAGACATCACTAAAAATAGGCCCAAAAGTAATGCCGAGCCAAACAAATCGCCCAAAGCCGTCATTATTGGAATGGTGTTGTTGTCCGGGTTCACTCGAATGAGCCATAGAATTCGGGCGAAAAATTGGCAAATGTACAGGAGGAGAGAAACCTAAAATTTAAGGGGCAAAATGGGGGTTTTTTTTTCAAAAATAAAATCAGAAAGAGCCCGAGAAATCCTAACTGAAAAAATTTGATTTCCTAATTGAGTCGATTTTCTTAAGGCTTTAATAATTTTTAAAGACCACTCATAACCAAAAAGTCGATTTTACCCGAAAAATTTAGTTTTGTTTTTAAGGCTTCCCCGTCTTTTCCTCTTTTCGAATCTAAAAAAATTACTTGTACAACTCCGATCACCAAATACAGCCCGAAAAACATCCAGTTCCAAGTCGAAAACCCAATATGGATCGCGAAAATCAGGACCAAAAAAATCATGTGGCCAGGAATGCACATCAAAAGCAAGATTAAGGCAATGATTGATTCACTCTCTAAAATTTCACAAAGATATTTTTTTTCTAAACTTTAAGCCACCTTGACATGAAAAGGTCCTAATAGGGTTCAAGTAAGTCAGCAGGCGATTTTTCGGCAACTGCCCATAAATTCCAAATTGGTGGAGATATGTACTAATCCTACTGGATTGTACAGCTACAAGATTACCTCCGACGCCTAAAAATTTTAAAAATGTTCAAGAATTGAAGAAGTTCAAAATCTATTTTAATGCTAAAAATACCGTTGATTACTGGCTGAAAAGTGCCCACATCTGGGTATTTTTTGATCGCATTTTGCATGATTACGCCACCACCACTGAAATTATGTTTAATCGAGAGATTTTTGGGAAACTTTTGAACTCTTACGTGCTAATAACCATCGCTGTTAGAATAGAAACCCATCCGGACTTTAAAACTTGTCTAGTTAGCGGATTTTTGGACGTAATAAACATCCAAAAGAGCGAAGAAAGCAGGAACGCACCCAGGAGGATGCAATATAAGACCAAATTGTGTTCCTTTCCATTGTTGATTAGAGTCCCGAAGAAAATCTAAAGTTTCAAAAGAAAAAAAAGTTTAATGGGTATTTTATCAATAAGATTTTCGAAACTTCAAAAAATGCTCAAAAGTTGATCAAATCTCAAAAAAGCGCTTTTAAAACCTACGAAGAACCCCAACGTTATAGTATCTCCTGTAGTTCCAGCTAATGGGGTCGTGATATTATCCGGATTAACGCCACATTTGTTAGCGAGCAGAGTAATTGCGACCATCAGAGTGGATAGCATGAAAGAAGTCGCCGAACCGGTTACGACGGAAGCCAAGTGAAGGGCCACGACGCGATGCCAAGTGAACTAAAATAGAGGTTTAGGCTAGACTTCAGTTCAAACCCCTCACATCGCCTCCATTCGCTCCCAATTTATAAAGCCCCGATGCAATAATAGCCGCTAGAAACGCGACAATTATCGCTTGAGCTTGATCCAAGGCGACACTCGAAATGAAGATCTTGAGTTGCTGCTTCCTCGTCTTTAACAGACCCAAATTGGTCCAAGTGCCCAATCGCGAAGCCAAAGTCATCTCCAAGTTCCCTTTAAGACCCAATAGTGGTGGAATCAGGACAAAGGCTTCTTCCATCTGCGTCAAAAATGACCAGTTCTGAGCGTGAGACAGCAAAAGACCGGCACATGCCATTCCAAGGCCCGCGAAGAAGAAGGCGATACCGGTCTAGAAAGAGGGTTAAACAGGTCAAGATCGAAAAGATACCTCGATTGTGAACGATTTTTTGGTCTCCGGCTTGGTCGGGTCTGGTTTAGACCTCCAAAACGGGTTCTGTTGAACGATTTTTAAGAGGTAGTCCGAGTCGGGGAACCATCCGATTGGGACAGTGTTTGAGACGATGGACATGGAGGTATCCGAGTGTTTGAGTCCATCGTTTTTTTGGCCATTTGGAATTTGCAAGAACTCCATGTTAGGTGAATCTGGGATTGGAGTAGAGTCCGCACTAGAGCTGCCCATGCTTCCAGGGTCAGCTGTGGTTGGAGTGTCTGAAATCGAGATTTCGCCGCCTAAAGCGAAAAGATATATTCAAAAGTTTGTCATTATCGTATCGTTGAGCTTAGGCTTACGCTTAGGTTAATACTTAGGCTAAGGCTACACTAGTTCTAAAGCTTGGGCTTTTAGGTTTAGCTTACTTTCCACATCCACTTCCGTCGCTAGAGTCGAGTTGCTCATCGTGGGTCCAGTCGATCCTCGCGGCCGCCTTGAATCAAAATTGAGAAAATGAAGAAGATAAAGGAGCTCTTTGCGGGAGTCCGAATTGCTGACGCAAAGTTTATCATCCAAAGGAGAATTAGGAATACGTGAAAGTTTTAGGAAACTTAATGAATAAGCCTAAAAATTAAAATTAAACGGGAACAAATTTAGTTTCAATGAAGTTCTTTCGGAAGATTAAATTTTTCTAGACTAAGTTGACCCAAACAGTCTAGAAATTCACGACAAATTGTGCAAGGTATTTAGGATGTGTTAAGTTTAAGTTGTACTTAGGTTATGGTAAGTAGAACTGCACAAAATAGGTAAGATTTATTTCCTGGATAGAATACAATGAAAGGTAAACACGAAGTAAGTAAGATGAACAAGTAAAATATGAAGTGATGTAACAAGTAAGGGTGCCGCTTTATATATGGCTCCGCCCTCTAAAAATTCCATTCTGGCGTCTGTATCTCTGGAAGAACTCTCAATCTTTCCAGAATAGGTTTGAGTTGTTTGATGCTCCTCTCTCCAAAGTGCTATGAAATGTTGCAAGGACTAACGTTGCAATAAGAGCATTGTCAAAGTCATTGGTGCCAAAAATTGAAATATTTTGAGGCAAGGTTAAACCCGAACAGTCTAGAATCATAAATTCCTCGTACCGCTTATAAATAAACATAGCGGAAATGCCTGGTTTCTTGTTTAAATTCTAAACGAAATGGGCTTTCGCACATGTAGCATTCCGGATGCTGATGACTTGGCCGTCACCGTAGCTACTCACATAGATGGAAGAGATACAGATACATCCAATATCAATATCGATTACATATCATTAGGTTTATTCAGCGATTCGCATAAAGACAAAGCACAAGACTGACTCTTATCAAAAAAGCTACCTTTATATCTAAACAGAGAGGGAGAGAGAGAATGACTATAGGGCTGATACCAAAGTCCCTGTCTCGAACTATAAAATTTGGTGAGATCGAGGCAGGGACTTTGGTACCAACCTAGGCTACATCTATGATTGTCTAATAGAGATGCGTCTTACATCTCCGGGGAACACAAGCGAGTGTCCTCGCGAACGTTTTCCAAAGATGGAAGAGAAAATTGACTAACGATACAAAAAATCAGCATATTTTTGTGAAAAAGAGATTTGAAAAAAGGGAAGAATCTACTTAGCTAATTTTACAAGAGATTCGTGCAACTTTTCGATCTCCCCATCTTTTCAGACTTGTAAATTCGGGTGTTCGATTTTCAATACCGGAATGGTCCCTTCCAACGTTGCGCTAGTTTGGTGTTCGGAACAGGGTCTTTCTCGAATATTAGATCGCCTGGTCTAATCTCCCGATCTATTTGTTATGGCTTCTTTTGATTTAGAGCGTCTGCCGTTGTTTTAGCTGCTCTATCAATGCGGAACGCTGGTTTGTCAGAATTTCTTATGGAATTCCAATCGAAGTAGTTGAATTGCCAATCTTGATGTTCGAAAACTGGATTTGAGATGGAATTTCGAATACGGAAGGCGATCTTTATCCACCAAACTACGTCGTTATCCACCGAAGCTTTTGGTGGATAACGACCTACACTCTCGAATGCTGTATTGTTGATCGAATGTTGGTTTTGCTGCGTGTAATATAGAATTTATAATAGGAAAAAATGCTCACTCGATTCCCTCCACTAACGAGCGTCTCCTTTGCGCGGGCAAATTGCAAAAACCAGTGGGCGGGAGACAACGTCCATATCGTAGGCGTTTTTAGGCCAGTCCCCTTTTCTTTTCCTCTGACCTCACTTTTCCGGCTAGATATGCGCGATGGGCTAATACGCCTATGTTAGAGCGAGAGGGGGATAAAAGTGGCTGTAGGTACTTTGTTACCGCAAGTGAGTACATTGTTACCAAAAGTAAGTATTTTGCTACCAAAGCAGAAATAGTGTTGGATAAGAAGAAAAAAGGGAAGAAATAGCGTTTGGTAACAAAGTACCTACAGCCATAAAAAATGGTTGCAGAGAAATAAAAACATCATATACTATTTCGCTTTCTCTAGAGCAAACCCGCGCACGGATAACTTTTGATTTTTGAAAAATTATGACGATAAAAGGGACGCGTATTTTATTCGTTAAAGGAGGGAATCGTGCGATCCTGATAACATTTTAGACAGGATCATTCGGTGGCCATAAATTCGCACAAAGGGCAATAAATCTAAAAGTTTAGATTTATTGCCCTGGCTTCCATTTCTTTTAGTCGTAAATACTGCTTGAGGCGGGAGCAGTCTACCTGATAAGTTCTAATATTGTGTTCTGTAGCTAATAGAGTGCTGATTAGTAGAGTTTCAAGCTCTTGACACTGGCACGTTAAACATGACAGCGAGAAAAAGTAGCATAAAAAAGCGCGGTGGCAAACGACGAAAAGAAAAGCGAGTTTTTCTCACCCCTCTTCTTGTCGTTTGTCGCCACGTCTGCTCATGCTATTCCTTCTTTTCTCTCGCTGTCATATTTAAAGTGCCAGTGTCAGGAACTTTAAACTCTGATGACTAGACTGCTTCGCGTCGAACTTCTATCTATGACACGATTTTTGCAGCTCGGCAGAATTTCTCTGCTGCATCAGTTCTCGAGCTCGGCATAGTCACTACTCCACGTAGTTGGTACCATAAAATCATAAATATTCAAATACATCTTGTCAAAAGTCCTTCTTGGAAAGTAACGAGAGGAAGTCCAACAAATTGCTAGCTTACAATAATTTTCATAAAAGCATGCGACGGACAGTTCATAATTCCGCTGTGCACACAGCAGGGCTGTCCAGAAATTGTTCCTGTTCTGTTTTTGTCGAAATTTCACTAATTGGCCGTTAATTACCGATAACTAATAGCAATTAGTGTTGATTATGATTAGATTATCGATTATTAAGCGAAAATTTGCTCTTTTATCTCGTTTTTAGCGATTTCTAGACGATTGATTGAAATTGAAACATTTGCTATGATTTTCTTCTGCAGAACTTTTAAAACTATCGATAATTAATGGATAACTAGTGAAATTTGACAGAAATTAAAAAAAAAAAATAATAATAAGCGAAAATGAGAATTTCGCATGAAAAATTCTCCTCACAATGGAACCCGCAACGCATGAGGACGCGACGCGTTTCGCACCTCCCCCTTTCGCGAAGGGCACTGGTGACGGACTTGTCACTCACAATGGACAATATGATAAAAATAAAATGGTACCCCACTTTTTTGTAAAAATGTGATTTTTAATGACTTGGTATACTTTGGTGGACAACGCTATGAACTCCAAAAAAACTAGTCCTCAGAAAAAAAAACTTTCATTTGAAATCTGAAAATTCCAAGACACAACTAAATAGAATACGGTAAGGAAAACGATATTATTTAACATTTCTAAATGACTTTCCAATTAAAAACTGATGTTCTTAATATGGAATGGTTCAGAATGAATTGGTAAAGAAATCTGGACTGGGATTCAAGTGCAATTTACAATTAGAAATTCAGTTTACATTATATTTTGAACATTCTAAACGTTATTTTATTGTAATGACTACGTAATTTTCAAGTTACTAACAAAATCGGCACTGAAGTAAAATCAATTGAGAGTGAACCTGACAATTTAATTAGTTTATCAAGAACATTATGTGGAGAGTTAACAGAGTAGTGTATCTTCAGTTTATTCTCGAATATCATGGTAAAATTCATGACCCATATAACAAACTCCTTATCTCAGACATGGATAAATCAAACAATCAATTAGTTTTGAATAGAATAATCTTATTGTCCCCCCATTTAAGTTCAATATAATGAGGATTAGCCTGCAATAGACGATATCCACAAGGTCCGACAATGCACTGCCAATATCTTCCATACACATCATCAAACGTTTCACATATGTATTTTACAATGTCAGCATAATCACTATATCTGCAATAAGTAGCTTATGAAAATAGTAAATATCACACATAATGATTAGTTGCATTATATCAGAGCTAAATAGAAAGTACTTACATTTCTACGGCACTTTTTGCACATGTAATCGCGTTCTGCCGCATCTTCGGGGACATTTTATCCACTTCGATCGTAATTTCGCTTGTTCCCGTCTATATTATAAGAATGAATGACAATTAATTCAAGTGAACGTTAACGCTAGGATGCTAATTTTGTATCAAGTTTCATTTCATGAGAGAAGTCGTTCGTTTTATTATTATGCACGACCCTACGCTGCGCGTCTTTCTCTATACAGAGTCAGGACGTCTCGAGAAATGATGGAGTGCTAAATTTTCAAGTTTGATATGCTAAATTTGCAATCTATATCTTGAAAATTCGTTCAGCATAATTTTTTTTATTGTTGACTTTTAGTGTGTTGAAATTAGCATATGCTCAGTCTAATAGTTGAATATTTGAAAGTAAGTTATTTCTTGACCTGCTTCGTTTTATTCTGATGAGTCTCAAAAGAGCAAACGTTATCCTTTTTTAGCCATGATGAAAATGATGTTGAGCTGGGGGCGAACGCCAAAGAAAAAGGTAAAATTGATAGTAAAGTAGGGACCGCGAATAACGACAACGACAAGTACAACAAAGTTTTACGTTCCAACGCTATGTTTGTGATATGACTGTCAATGATTTTGTTAAATTTAAAGTCCACGAGTACAATTAAAGATGTCATGAGAAAGTCTCTCATGTAGATATAGTGATTTGGCAAATTATTCATGATCATTTCTTTACGCTTCAAGACGATTACTTACAGTACGTTCGAGATTTTATAATTGCAAATGTTACGATTTCCGACGAGTTAGGGCATTAAATGTATACGATAATCTCACTACACATTAATCAATGAGATTTCAATTCTTTTCTGGAATTATCACTTCCATTTTAGTAATGAATAATTTATTTTCAAAATGCAAAAGAAACGACATTTTGGATCGCCTTCATCAAATTCCCCAACGGTTTATAATGGATTGAAGCCTTGCGGTAATTTTTAGACAGAAATCATGCATGAGAAGACCCTGTTGCACCGATTTTGTGTTTTCCCGTTGTAAAATGGAAATTTGGATACATTATTTTGGCATTGAAACAAAAAATGAACCCATTTTCATTCATTACTGCCGTTTTTCTTTGAATCTTTGCAGCTCCCTCTCTCAAATGAACGGGAAATGACGATTTTGGACAATTTTCAATCGTTTGGATGTGTTCAAAAATCATGATCGCGAATTCAATTGACAAAAAAAATGTTAGCAAAATTGGAAATTCGGAAGACATCTTTTCGACGTCACAACTTTCTATGGGATTATCCATTTCGAAAATGGTAAAGAGCATCGGAATTGATAAAAATCGAACTTTTATATGGACTAAATTTTATCCAGTCTTCTCATTCTAAAATCCACTTGCGCCCTCTAAGCATATGGCCAAAAACACAATTCTATTAAGGAAAATAAATATGCCTTCCTTTCAATACGACTATCTTTCCAGGTGGCGGAAAATAATATAGCATAAGATAAAACGTAATCAACCTTACATAAGGGCGTGACGATTGAGCAGTTGATCCAGTTTGCATAGCTTCCTGAACTGGGAGTTCCTCGAATTCGATTTCTTCACTCTTCAGCCATTGGTCGAAAGCAGCTGGGTTATTCAACGATGACTTTATGCTATTTATTCTCTTGGCAAATTCTTCTAAAGTAGTAAATAGGTTGTTTCGCAGATAGTTGAATAACCTAAATCGGTATATTTCCCAAGCATTGCAGCGATCATTTCCTTAATATGATCACTCTGAAATGCGTAGAAATCTGGCATCTAAAATTTCGTTGGCATTTCCTATTGGTAAAAATGCTCTTGGTTTACCCTCGATCCATTCATTAGGAAGCGCCATTTTCTATATTCCACTCGTGCTCCCTTAGGCATATCTTTCGAAATCGAATCGATGCTAGCGATTTTATCGGAAATAGATAAATTATCCACAGTCAATAGGCTTTTGATGAGATTCTTCTGTGAAACGTTCAGCATTTCAACAAATGATGGTAGTTGCTAAAAGTCTCTGATAAAATGGCATCATTTTGAAAAAAATAGTTCATTACAGAAAATTAATTTGAATTTCAACTTACGGCTTTGGAGGTTTTGGAAATGGGATTTGTAGAATCTATTATAGACCTATGACTCATTTCGACTGAATTTGGTTGACTTCGAATTCAATCAATGTCTAACAATGCCTTCCTCGTGTGCTGTAAAACGAGCTAATATTAGTCAGTAAGACAAATGTTGGGAATGATCATACAAATGTAGGACGGTGACCTAGCGATACTTCGATTAGATTCGCTGCGAGCGGCTACTTTATACAAATTCATGCCTCTCACAGTCAGGATTCGAACCTGATCCCTCATCTCTCCGCGGGGTGCGCTGCTCTATCACTACCTATGCGAGCATTGTTGCCTAGTTGAAAGTTAGCTTACATGTTCAACTAATTTTTAAATTAAAAATTTGTACTGATTTCGGAAATAAATTGCACATTCATACGTAAATAAATTTTAAAAATCGATAATCATTAGGAGCAAGAAAGCAAGCTTTTACATTGAATGAGAGTTGAAAAGAGAATAATAATGTTCAATCAATATTTTGCGAGATGAAATCTTATCATAATATGAATAATTTTGGCAAATGACTAGGAATTAGAAATAAATAAATGAAGGGATTTTGAATTGGTTGAACAATAGTCTGCTCAATTTCGAAAACTATTCAAAATGTTATCTCGCATTCAAATGAAATATGCTCAAGAGGAAGAGAGTAAGAAGTCTTCACTTTAATCAATATTTATTTCAGTTGCAATTTTCCCTCGTTACTTTTGGATACCTTCGAAAGTTTTCTATATAATGTACATCGAGTTATTATTGATTGGAGAACGTCGATATTCAAAAATTACGCTATTCGTCTCGTTTCTCTTCTACGCAACTCACTATTTCGCTCTTCTAAATTCGATTTTTAATTGCTGCATGAATATCGATTTCGTCCTCCAATCAACGATAATCGACAGTCCACAATAATCTTGCCGGACATATCTAAATTTCATTCCTAGACCAGAAAGGATATCCATTATTTCAAGGGTATTGAATCGTACAATTTACAAATTTAGAAATTTCCATCTCGATTTGTCGATATTGCCGAGAAATTCTATGTTCATAAGTATGAGTAAAACGAGTTATGTAAAAGTGGAATAAAGCAAAAATGCAATAGAAAGACAAAACTAAATGCTCAAACTGACAATTGCCCAATGTTTAACATTTGCAGAATCATTTATATAAAGAGGATACTAACATTAGGAAGAGAAGGCAATTGATTGCATTTTAGTGATATGCCTCTCCCAACGTTTTCCGATAATACTCCGTAATATTAGCAAGCCTGAACAAGACTATATGTGCCAAAAGGCGCACATTCCTTTCTCTATTTCTTTTCTTCACTATTTCCCTGGTTTTCTCTATCATACCCGTCTTTCTCCACCCTTTTCTTTTGCTTTAAAATTGTGACTGCGATCGAGCGATCCTTGATAGTGTTGTAATAAATTGTGGTCAGTAACTGTTCTTCTTGTTAACTCAGTTCATACTAATCAACCAACAACTAACCCCAGAAAGGCTATTCTCTCTCAGAGAGCCTTTTCTGTTCAAAAAGCAAAATTGAACATAACGGAATATTTGAATTCAAAATTCATTCAAATCACTTTCTAATTATGTTCTTCGTTTAAATAGTTCAGACGAGATCTGATGACAACTTTCGTAAGCTATTTTATGAAACGATTTTATAAATGTAGAATTTTAGTCGAGTACCCTCTAGAAACAGCAATTAACTGTTATCGCAATAAAAGTTATACTTGACCACTGGATCCAAATATGAAAATGAAATATGGGGCAAGTTGTAGATTACAGGTGAATAGATATGTTTCGATATAAATTCTAAATCCAAGTGTTGCGAACTGAGACCTTTGTTTTTTTTCTATTTCGTAGAACATTCACACCTTTTCTATGTTTTCAGATTGAATCTATTCCCGATGCAAGAAAATCTTTTTCTTCCCTCTTTCCTCCCACCTTTCTGTCTCGAGATAAAGCAGCATTTCTCGCTGCTCAGCACAATTCTCATCGGATTTACTTTTTGTTTTTAATAAATGGTTTAACCCAAGTTTGAGGCCTGAGACAGCTATTGCGGATCACTGTCCACCACCCCTAGAACTAGCTCCATTTATTGGTTAATGGGATCGATCACTCCGATAACCATTTACTTCATGTCACCCTAAAAATTATATAATCCTTTATTCAAACAATAAAGAAATGTTTCTCATAAAATGTTGAAATCGGAGATAAGAATCACAGAAACCTAATCAGTGATTATTGATTAAACGAGAAAAGGTCTGAGGAGTAGCAAAACGAATCGAAAATGATATCATTTTGCATTTTTAAATGACTTTTCAATTGAAAACTGATGCTCCTAATATGGAGTAATCCAGAATGAGTTGATAAAGAATCGACTGAGTAATCTGGATTGGGATTCAAGTGCAATTTACATTACATTTTGAACATTATTTTATTATAATGGTTACGTAATTTTCAAACTACGAATAAAATCGACATTTTGAAAGTGAAATCAGTCGAGAGCGAATTGGTATTTTAATTAGCTTATCAAGAATATGATGTGGAGAGTTAACAGAATAGTGTCTTTAGTTTATTCTTAAATGTCATAGTAAAATTCAAGAACCATATAACAAATTTTTATTCCAGACATGGAAAAACCAAACGATCAAGTCTTAGCTTTAAATAAAGTAATAGAGTTGCCTCCCCAGTTAAGTCTAATATAATGATTATCAGCGTGCCATACATAAGTTCCAGCATTTCCGACAATGCAATGCCAATATTTTCCATGCATATCATTGAATGTTTCACTTATGTATTTTGCAATCTCAAAATACTTACTATATCTGAAATAAATAGCTTATAAAAGGAGTAAACGTCAACATGTTGATTAATTGCATTATATCAGAACTAGATAGAAAAAATACTCACAATCCTATGGCAGTTGTTGCACACATAATCGCGTCCTGCCGCATCTTCGGGGACATTTTATCTTTAAAGATCGTAATTTTGTTATCTCCCATTATTAGTAATTTTTGTATTTCACACGGTAAGCCTGAAAGCACAAATTAAAGGAGTAAAACTAATTCGGAATCACGGAAATTGAACAATGGCTTAATATTGGAAAGTCATGATACGATTTAGAGATCAGAGAAGATAAAGAGTATTTACAAGTTGATCATAATAGAGTGCCCCGAAATGTTGTATCAATCGGGAATAGCTTTTTTCAGAGTTATTGTAAAAGAGGAAATTTTATAGCGAGTTTGCTTTCATAAACTAGGAGCCTGTTTTCTCGATGTTACCGCAAAATTCTATGTTCATAAGTACGAATAAAGCACAAATACAATAGAAAGACAGAATTCAGTCTTCAAAATGATAACTGTCTGATGCTTGACATTTGCAGAGTCATTTGTATAAAAAGGATACTAACACTAGGAAGAGAAAGCAATCGATTGCGTTTTTAGTGATATGCATTCTCCCAATGTTCTCTGATAAGACTTCATAATATTAACAAGCCTAAAGAAGACTAGACAATGGTTCGATAGATAAAAAAATTATAACCAGAGAGTGCAACCCCTTCCATTCTAAAGACAAAATTAAAGAATGATTCTTCGTCATTTTTCTCAAAATTCTAGGAAATTTGCGAGACAAGTTTTCTTTTTCACTATTAGATATGAGTCTAGGGTACATTTTTGCTTCCGGAACATGCCCCCGAAACTTGACTTGAACCGGTCAAAACGTACAGTGAAAATTTCAAATCGTTCGTTTGAATGTACACCAGTGCCCGCTCATTCACGCTCATCAGGCAGTGTATTTGATTTTTTCGAACATTTTGAGACCAAAAAAGTTTTGAAAATTATGATTCTCAATAAGAACAGGTTGAAACAGGCAATTTTAACAAGGCACTACAAAGCTATTTGACACGTTTCATGGATTTTGCAGCCAAATTGCAGAATGGGCGTGGTCTATCATTTTGGGAATGGTAAAAACCTATAGAAACTTCCGAATATTCCAGAAACAAGCAAATAAATTCAAACAAACGTCCTTACAAAGTCGCTCTCTCTTTAAAACAACTTTGTTATCTATTTACTGCAAAGGGAGAGCACGCTTTTCGTTTGACGAAAATTCATTCACAAAAAGGGATCTCAGATCGTTATCTTCAGAAATTCATATCTTTGGTTACGCTGATCCGTTTTTCATGGTGTTTTTTGCTATAAACTTGGTTAGCCAATCAGATTTTGAGAAAAAAACTTATAGCTCTGCCTTTACATCGGAAATATCACTTGCGCCCTCTAATTATACTGACTTAGAATAGTGTAATCCGTTCCCCTTAACACGTCTACTCAAAAACTCCCACTTTTACCCCCTTTTCAGCTAATTAGTAAGGAACAAATTCGTTATCAATGAAGCAGATTTTGCACAAGTGACAAGTTTACGGGACAGCCACAATAGAACTTTTTGTGTCACCCTAAAAATTATATAATCCTTTATTCAAGCAACAAAGAAATATTTCTCATAAAATGTCGAAATTGGAGACAAGTATCACAAAAACCTAATCAGTGATTATTGCTTAAACGAGAGAGGGTCTGAGGAGTAGCAAAACGAATCGAAACTGATATTATTTCTAAATTGACTTCAATTGAAAACTGATACTCGTAATATGGAATAGTCCAGAATGAATTGGTAAAGAAATCTGGACTGGGATTCAAGTGCAATTTACAATTATAAATTCAGTTTACATTACATTTTGAACATTCTAAACGTTATTTTATTGTAATGACTACGTAATTTGCAAGTTACTAACAAAATCGGCACTGAAGTAAGATCAATTAAGAGCGAATTTGACATTTTAGTTAACTTATCAAGAATACGATGTGGAGAGTTAACAGAGCAGTGTATCTTTAGGTTATTCTTGAATGATATGGTAAAATTCAGAAACCATATAATAAACTCCTTATCTCGGACATGGATAAATCAAACGATCAATTAGTTTTGAATAAAACAATCCAATTGTTCCCCCATTTAAGTTCAATATAATAACAGCTTGGAAACGTTCCACAATATCTATCATATCCGGCAAGGCACTGCCAATATTTCCCATACATATCATCAAATGTATCTCTTATATATGTTGCAATGTCATAATAACTACTATATCTGAAAATAGCTTATGAAAAGAGTAAGCATCAACATGCTGATCAATTGTATTATATCAGAACTAAATAGATAGAAAGTACTTACAATCCTATGGCAGTTGTTGCACATCTAATCGCGTCCTGCCGCATCTCCGGGGGCATTTTATCGTCACCGATCGTAATTTTGTTGTCTCCCATTATCACTAATTTTTGTATTTCACACGGTAAGCCTGAAAGCACAAATTAAAAGAGTAAAACTAGTTCGGAATCACGGAAATTGAACAATGAAAATATTGGAAAGTCATGGTACATGATACGATTTTAGGAACCAGAGAAGATAAAGAGGATTTACAAGTTGATCAGGATACAGTATATCCCGAAATTTTTTATCAATTAGGAATAGCTTTCTTCAGAGTTATTGTAAAAGAGGAAATTTTTTAGCGAGTTTGCTTTCATAAACTAAGAGCCTATTTACTCGATGTTACCGCAAAATTCTATGTTCATAAGTAGGAATAAAACGAGTTATGTAAAAGTGGGATAAAGCAAAAATGCAATAGAAAGACAAAACTAAATGTTCAAAATGATAATTGTCCAATACTTGAAAGTTGCAGAATCATTTGTATAAAAAGGATACTAACATTAGGAAGAGAAAGCAATCGATTGCGTTTTTAGCGATATGCTTTCTCCCAACGTTTTCCGATAATACCTCGTAATATTAGCAAGCCTGAACAAGACTATATGTGCCAAAAGGACACAGACACTTCTTTCTCTATTTCTTTTCTTCGCTATTTCCCTGGTTTTCTCTATCATACCCGTCTTTCTCGACCCTTTTCTTTTGCTTTAAAATTGTGACTGCGATCGAGCGATCCTTGATAGTGTTGTAATAAATTGTGGTCAGTAACTGTTATTCTTTCTAACTCAGTTTATACTAACCAACCAACAACTAACCCCAAAAAGGTTATTCTCTCCCCACGCCGTTATCCTCTTACCAAAAGAGAGACATTTGCCTAGAAGAGAGAAAAAGATTTTGCGCTCTGGCTTTACTCGTCGCTTACGGACTAACGTCAGGTTTTATTCCCGTTTCTTGATTTTTCGATTTTTTTCGTTTTAAATTGCCCAATTATCAATTTTTTCGTGATTAACTAACTAATTATCGATAATTTCAGAAGGTCTCGCTCACTGCCACTTGTAAAGACGCTTCCAGTCGCCACAGACCTGCCCCAACCTGGAAAATTAGGTAAGTTTTTTTTTTATTTAAAAGAAAAAAGAACTTCTTCTTTATCTTTTACAAAATAAGTTAAACAACGCTTTGAATTTGCATGAATTTTAGAGTAACTTGCACAAAATTATGAAAAATCCACGTCATGTTATGAGAATGCTACTTTATTTCAGTAATCTCCTGCAGCGCTTCGATTGCTTCGCACTGCCTATCTTTGCCGATGCCGTCACCTTCTGTTATGTTCCGAGGCCAGTTTTTTTCTGTATTTTTTGTTAATTTCCTCATTAATCGAAGGTTTATTTGAAACATTCAGGTACGTTCGTCTGAGGCGGCCTATCCTTCTCGTCAAAACGGTATTTTTAATGAAAAATTCGTTAGTTTTAGTTTGTAAAATTTACTTGAGGTTCTGAATTGCTGTTATTATCAGGGTTTTATTCAAAATTTGACTTTTCAGGGATATTTTTTTCATGTTGTATAACTTCATTTTTATTTTATTTATTGATTCGGGAATAAAACAATTCTTGTCGCCATTTTATCTCCAACATATAAGGCAAAAAAAGCTTTATCAAATGAAATGTCGATCCAGTCGTTGTTAATTTTGCGCTTCGATGATTTGAGTTCTGAAAATTGTATTTTTTTTTGAAAATAAATAATTTCCCTCTTCTATGTTTTTTGCAAACAAATACACATCAAAATTTGCATGCAATAATACAACTTTTTATAATCTGAGTTTTTTTTTTCAAAATCTTTAAAATAAATATAAACATTTCAAATTCTACCTTTTGATTTGTCCTGTGGTGTTGTCGAACATCTGCGTTCTTCTTTCGATCAGAAATCGCATCATGAGGGATCAATTCTGAAAAAATCACACAAAGCACAAGTTCAAGGCGTTAGTTTAGATTATTTTTGTAAAAAAACGTTCGCCAATATAGGCTTCAAACATAAAGAAAGCTCGAGTTTTCTTTTAAATGAAAACTTATCTAATTTTCCAGGTTGGAGTAGGTCTGTGGCGGCTGTGAAGTGTCCTTACAAGCGGCAGTGAGCGAGGCCTTCTGAAATTATCGATAATTAGTTAGCTAATCACGAAAAAATAAGTAATTAGACAATTAAAACGAAAAAATCGAAAAAACGGACGAAAATAAATGGCGAATTTGGGCCTTCCAAGCGACGAGTAAAGCCAGAGCGCAAAATCTTTTTCTCTCTTCTAGGCAAGTGTCTCTCTTTTGGTAAGAGGATAACGGCGTGCTCCCTGAGAACTTAAAGTTGAACATAATGAAATGCTTGATTTGTTACTTATCCCAATCACATTCTAATTCTATTATTGCTCATTCAAATATTCCACAATGTAGCATATGATGGATATCGTAAGTGGTTTTAAATTTAGATCAACAGGGCAGTGCGATCATCGGAAAATTCAAACTACAAACATTTTCCAGAGTTAAACTCTAACTTCATATTTTTAATTGAAATTTAAAGTTTCACTTCAAATAGAGTGGAGCTAAGAGTGAAGTTGGGGATTGGAATGGGTTCGTACAACCTCTGGTGTTGTTTTGGATTATGTTAATTTTTAGTTGAATGTCCTCTAGAAATAGGGCAATTAACTGTTTATCGCAATAAAAGTTATACTTGACCATTGGATCCAAATATGAAAATGAAATATATGGAGAAAATTGTAGATTACAGGTGAATAGATATGTTTCGATATAAATTCTAAATCCAAATGTCGCAAACTACAAACTTCGTTTTTCTATTTCGTAGAACATTCACACCTTTTCTATGTTTTCAGCTTAAATCTATTCCCGATACAAGAAAATGTTTTTCTCCCCTCTTTTCTGCCTCAAGATAAAGCAGCATTTCTCGCTGCTCAGCACAATTCTCATCGGATTTACTTTTCCTTTTTAATAAGCGGTTTAACCCAAGTTTGAGGCTTGAGACAGCTATTGCGGATCACTGTCCATCACCCCTAGAACTAGCTCCATTTATTGGTTAATGGGATCGATCACTCCGACAACCATTTACTTCATGTCACCCTAAAAATTATATAACCCTTTATTCAAACAATAAAGAATTATTTCTCATAAAATGTCGAAATTGAAGATAAGAAGCACAGAAACCTAATCAGCGATTATTGATTAAACGAGAAAAGGTCTGAGGAATAGCAAAATGAATGGAAAATGAAATGAAAGAGTTGAAGGATAAAATGGCGAATCGGTGAATTGATGACAGAGAAAAAGACTACTTAATTTCCAAGTTACCAATAAAATAGACATTGAATTGAAATCAATCGAGAGCGAACTTGACATTTTAATTAGCATATCAAGAATATGATGCGGAGAATCAACAGAATAGTGTCTTTAGTTTATTCTCAAATGTCATAGTAAAATTCAAGAACCATATAACAAATTTTTATTCCAGACATGGAAAAACCAAACGATCAAGTCTTAGCTTTAAATAAAGTAATAGAGTTGCCTCCCCAGTTAAGTCTAATATAATGATTATCAGCGTGCCATACATAAGTTCCAGCATTTCCGACAATGCAATGCCAATATTTTCCATGCATATCATTGAATGTTTCACTTATGTATTTTGCAATCTCAAAATACTTACTATATCTGAAATAAATAGCTTATAAAAGGAGTAAACGTCAACATGCTGATCAATTGTATTATATCAGAACTAGATAGACAAAAATACTTACAATCCTACGGCAGTTGTTGCACATAGAACCGCGTCCTGTCGCATCTTCGGGGACATTTTATCTTTAAAGATCGTAATTTTGTTGTCTCCCATTATTACTAATTTTTGTATCTCACACGGTAAGCCTGAAAGCACAAATTAAAAGAGTAAAACTAATTAAGAATCATGAAAATTAAGCAATTTAATATTGGAAAGTCATACGATTTTAGAAATCAGAGAAGGTAAAGAGTATTTAAAAATTGGTCAGGATAGAGTGCCCCGAAATGTTGTATCAATCGGGAATAGCTTTTTTCAGGGTTATTGTAAAAGAGAACATTTTATAGCGAGTTTGCTTTCATAAACTAGGAGCCTGTTTTCTCGATGTTACCGCAAAATTCTATGTTCATAAGTAGGAATAAAACGAGTTATGTAAAAGTGGAATAAAGCAAAAATACAATAGAAAGACAAAACTAAATGTTCAAGCTGACAATTGTCCAATGCTTGACATTTGCAGAATCATTTATATAAAGAGGATACTAGCATTAGGAAGAGAAGGCAATCGATTGCGTTTTTAGTGATATGCATTCTCCCAATGTTCGCTGATAAGATTTCATAATATTAACAAACCTAAAGAAGACTAGACAATGGTTCGATAGATAAAAAAAATTATAACCAGAGAGTGCAAGCCCTTCCATTCTAAAGACAAAATTAAAGAGTGATTCTTCGTCAAAATTTTCAAAGAATTCTAGAAAATTTGCGAGACAAGTTTTCTTTTCTCACTATTAGATATGAGTCTAGGGTACATTTTTGCTCCCGGAACATGCCACCGAAACACAAATTGGGTCGATCAAAACGCTCAGCAAAGTTTTCAAATCGTTCGTTTGAGCCTTGCAGGTCTCGCTCATCATTTCCTCAAGCTGAATATGAAAGAGCAGTTCTTTGGTTATTCTGGGCTCATAGAAAAAGACACCGGGACACCGGTTAGAAAAAGACACCGGGACACCGGTTAGAAAAAGACACCGGGTTTTCTAAGAAATAGTATGAGAAAGCAAGAGAAGAAAAGAAAAAAGCCGGTGTCTTTTTCTAACCGGTGTCCCGGTGTCCCGGTGTCTTTTTCTACGAGCCTTATTCTGAGCAAAAAATCCCATAAAATTCGATCAAGACGCTCGAAGACGTGCCCAAGAATCATTTTTGCTGAAATAACGCAATACAAAGGGATTTGACACTTGTTTCATTGATTTTTACACTCAAATTGCAGAATGGGCGTGGTCTATCATTTTGGGAATGATAAAAACCCATAGAAACTACAGAATGTCCCAGAAACAAGCGAAGAGATTCAAACAAGTTTCTTTACAAAGCCGTTCTCCCTTTGAAATAGCCTTTGCTTCTATTGAATGTAATGCAGGGCACCCTTTTCGCTCGCAAAAGGGTTTTCGAATCGTCGTCTTCAGAAACTCATATCTTTGGTTACACTGATCCGTTCTTCATATGGTTTTTTTTTCTATAAGCTTGGTTAGCCAATCAGATTTTGAGAAAAGCTTTTATAGCTCTGCCTTTACATTGGAAATATCACTTGCGCCCTCTAATTATACTGACTTAGAATAATGTAATCCGTTCCCCTTCACACGTCTACTCGAAAACTCCCACTTTTTTATCGTCCATTTTGAAATTGAAAGAGGCGAATTCATTATCAATGGAGCAGATTTTGCACGAGAGGCAAGTTTACAGGACAGCCACAATAGAACTTTTATGCTACTTTATTTACTAAAAATTATATAATCCTTTATTCAAGCAACAAAAAATTATTTCTCATAAATGTTGAAATTGGAGATAAGAATTACAAAAACCTAATCAGCGGTTATTGATTAAACGAGAGAGGGACTGAGGAGTAGCAAAATGAATCGAAAATGAAATGAAAGAGTTAAAGGATAAAATGGCGAATCGGTGAATTGATGGTAGAGAAAAAGACTACTTAATTTCCAAGTTACCAATAAAATCAACGTTTTGAAAGTGAAACCAATTGAGAGCGAACCTGACATTTTGATTAGCTTATCAAGAATATGATGTGGAGAATTAACAGAATAGTGTATAGTTTATTCTCGAACATCATGGTAAAATTCATGATCCATATAACATTATTTTATTCGAAATGAATAAATCAAACAATCAAGTCTAAGAAGTTTTGAATAAAACGATTTCTTCGCTCCCCCATTTAAGATTAATATAATAATTAGAATCATGAGTTATAGAATGTGCAAAGTCTCCGATAATGCACTGCCAATTTTTTCCATATTCCTCATTGAATGTATCTTTCATGAACTCTGCTATGTTCATTTTTTCCCTATACCTGAAATAAGTAGCTTATAAAACGACTAAATATCAGTATGTCGATTAATTGCATTATATCAGAACTAGATAGAAAGTACCTACATATTTTTGGCTCGCACTGCACACCTAATCGCGGCCTGCTGCATATCCGGGGACATCTCAGCTTTCACGATTGTAATTTCGTTTCCCATTATCACTAATTTTTGTATTTCACACGGTAAGCCTGAAAGCACAAATTGAAAGAGTAAAACTAGTTCGGAATCACGGAAATTGAGCAATGAAAATATTGGAAAGTCATGATACGGTTTTAGAACTAATGAAGATAAAGAGTTTATAAGTTGATCAGAATGCGGTATGCTTCGAAATGTTTTATCAATTAGGAATAACTTTCTTCAGAGTTATTGTAAAAGAAGAAATTTTGTAGCGAGTTTGTTTTCATAAGCTAGGGCCTGTTTTTATCGATATTCCCGAGAAATTCTATGCTCATAAGTATGAATAAAACGAATAATGTAAAAGTGGAATAAAGCAAAAATACGATAGAAAGACAAAACTAAATGTTCAAAATGATAACTGTCTGATGCTTGACATTTGCAGAGTCATTTATATAAAGAGGATACTAACATTAGGAAGAGAAGGCAATTGATTGCATTTTAGTGATATGCCTCTCCCAATGTTCTCTGATAAGACTTCATAATATTAACAAGCCTAAAGAAGACTAGACAATGGTTCGATAGATAAAAATTACAATCAGGGAGTGCAAGCCCCTTCCATTTTAAAGACAAAGTCAAAGCGATTTTTCACCATTTTTTTTAAACCCTAAAAAATTTACAAAGCTATTTTTTCTGATTTTTCTTTTCCTGCTATTAGATATGAGCCTAGGGTACATTTTTGTTTCAGAAACATGCCCCCGAAACTTGACTTGAACCGGTCAAAACGTACAGTGAAAATTTCAAATCGTTCGTTTGAATGTACACCAGTGCCCGCTCATTCACGCTCATCAGGCAGTGTATTTGATTCTTTCGAACATTTTGAGACCAAAAAAGTTTTGAAAATTATGATTCTCAATAAGAACAGGTTGAAACAGGCAATTTTAACAAGGCACTACAAAGCTATTTGACACGTTTCATGGATTTTGCAGCCAAATTGCAGAATGAGCGTGGTCTACCATTTTGAGAATGATAAAAATCCATAGAAACTTCCGAATGTTCCAGAAACAAGCAAATAAATCCAAACAAATGTCCTTAGGGCCCGTTCATACTTAGTTGCATGCAACTTGCAATTCGCGTGCAACTCGGCGAAATAGTATGAGAAACGCGGAGAGCGGCCAAATTGCAGCAAGTTGCATGCAACTGCAACTAAGTATGAACGGGCCCTTACAAAGTCGCTCTCTCTTTGAAATAGCCTTTGTTCTATTGCTTGCAAAGGGAGAGCACGCTTTTCGCTTGACGAAAATTCCCTCGCAAAAAAAGCGTTCCGGAACATCGTCTTCAGAAACTCATATCTTTGGTTACACTGATCCGTTCTTCATGTGGTTTTTTTTTCTATAAGCTTGGTTAGCCAATCAGATTTTGAGAAAAAAACTTATAGCTCTGCCTTTACATCGGAAATATCACTTGCGCCCTCTAAGTATAGTGACTTAGAATAGTGTAATCCGTTCCCCTTAACACGTCTACTCGAAAACTCTCACTTTTTACCCCCTTTTCAGCTAATTAGTAAGGAACAAATTCGTTATCAATGGAGCAGATTTTGCACGAGAGGCAAGTTTACGGGAAAGTCGTGGTACAACTTTTTGTGCCGTTTAAAACAATTATATAATCCTTTATTCAAGCAACAAAGAAATATTTCTCATAAAATGTCGAAATTGGAGACAAGTATCACAAAAACCTAATCAGTGATTATTGCTTAAACGAGAGAGGGTCTGAGGAGTAGCAAAATGAATAGAAAATGAAATGAAAGAGTTAAAGGATAAAATGGCGAATCGGTGAATTGATGGTAGAGAAAAAGACTACTTAATTTCCAAGCTACTAATAAACCCGACATTTTGGAAGTGAAATCAATCGAGAGCGAACCTGACATTTTCATTAGCTTATCAAGAATATGATGCGAAGAATTAATAGAGCAGTGCATCTTTAGGTTATTCTTGAATATCATGGTAAAATTCATGAACCATATAACAAATTTTGTATTCAAACATGGGTAAATCAAACGATCAATTAGTTTTGAATAAAACAATCCAATTGTTCCCCCATTTAAGTTCAATATAATAACAGCTTGGAAACGTTCCACAATATCTATCATATCCGGCAAGGCACTGCCAATATTTCCCATACATATCGTCAAATGTATCTCTTATATATGTTGCAATGTCATAATAACTACTATATCTGAAAATAGCTTATGAAAAGAGTAAGCATCAACATGTTGATTAATTGCATTATATCAGAACTAGATAGAAAGTACTTACAATTCTATGGCAGTTGTTGCACATCTAATCGCGTCCTGCCGCATCTCCGGGGGCATTTTATCGTCACCGATCGTAATTTTGTTGTCTCCCATTATCACTAATTTTTGTATTTCACACGGTAAGCCTGAAAGCACAAATTAAAAGAGTAAAACTAGTTCGGAATCACGGAAATTGAACAATGATTTAATATGAAAAGTCATGATACGATTTTAGAAATCAGAGAAGATAAAGAGCATTTACAAGTTGATCAGGATACAATATGCCCCGAAATGTTGTATCAATCAGGAATAGCTTTCTTCAGAGTTATTGTAAAAGAAGAAATTTTGTAGCGAGTTTGCTTCCATAGACTAGGAGCCTGTTTTTCCGATGTTGCCGAAAAATCCTATGTTCATAAGTATGAATAAAGCGAATAATGTAAAGATGGAATAAAATAAAAATACGATAGAAAGACAAAATTAAATGTTCAAACTGACAATTTTCCAATGCTTGACATTTGCAGCATCATCAATATAGAGGATACTAACACTGAGAAGAGAAAGCAATTGATTACGTATTTAGTGAGATGCATTCTCCCAACATTTTTTGATAAGACTTCATAATATTAGCAAGCCTGAAGAATAGTTGTTCTTTCCCCACATGGTGTGCGACCATGCACCCTTTTTATATTTTGATCTACATCTTTTTACCATGCTACTTCATTTCTCCAGTATGTTTACTTTTCTCCTTCACATTTTATCTCTAGCTTTCGTTAAATTATAGAAAGCTCAGCCCCTTGACTGGCTTGGGGTTTATTTTTGCTCTTTGCAATTCTTTAATAAATTCTTGGTATCTTACCAGAAATTCGTTATGGGACTTCACGACCCTTGGAATCTTTCCAGAACTGCAAATAACCGACTGGGTTTAGATTTTATAAGATTGCTTATTTTTTAATAACCAGAGCTGCACACTATTCTTGTTAACACAGTTTATACTAACCAACCAACAACTAACTCTAGAAAGGTTACTCTCTGAAAGACCCTTTCTGCTCAAAAGCAATAGCAAAGTTGAACATAACGGAATATTTGAATTCAAAATTCATTCAAATCATTTTCTAGTTATGTTCTTCGTTCAAATAGTTCAGGTGGGATCTGATAATATTTTTGTAAGCTATTTTACGAAACAATTTTATAAATGTTGAATTTTAGTTGAATGCCCTTAAAATACAGAACAGCTAGTTGTCTATCGCAACAAAAGTTATACTTGACCATTGGATCCAAATATAAAGATAAAATATGGGGCAAGTTGTAGATTACAAATGAATAGATATCTTTCGAAGTTGTCGCGAACTGCGACCTTCGCTTTTTTCATCTCGTAGAACATTCGCATCTTTTCTATATTTTCAGTTTTCAAATCTAACTTCAATGCAAGAACATGGTTTTCTTCTCCCTTTGCTCTCACTTTTGTTTCGAGATAAAGGCAGGATTGCTTATTGCTCAAAAGAGTTGAGCGAATCTGCTTTTATTTATAAGTTTCTCATAGTTCATTTTATTGGCCTAATTACCCAGGTTTAAGATTAATAAACTGGAGTGGTACTCCATCTACCAGTCTAATTTATCTGACTGTCCGCTAAGCTTGAAGTAGTCATCACACTTTAATCGCTAACCATTTTCGGAAATAAACTTTAAATCCAAGCAATACTGTTTGCAAGTTCAAGCCAGATGTAATGAACAATAGCTATTCATAAGAATATGCGTCAACTATACAGATTTAATGTAGCAATGCATCGTTGGCGAAAACATAATTCCTCCATAATCAGTAGTTGAAGTTAAGTCGAGAGTAGAATAAGGGTTAGGGCTAGGGTTAGGGATAGTGCAAGGAATAGGTTAGGGATAGGGTTAGGAATAGGATAAGCTAAGGAACAGGGCTAGTAAGATCACTAACATCGATTTAAACAGACCTCTCCTCATCTCACTATCACATCCTCTATTTCACCATATCATCACATACCATCAAGCCTTCGAAAACCATCAAAATCATAACAAATTCATCATCAAATCTCTAGTCCCATCTACTCCTGACTTCTAAATCTCCAATCCCAGCCATCGTCATACTAGTTCGTCCCCATACTAGATAGTTCATCGCAATACAACTCCGAATCCGTGCCATAAGTCAGAATTCAATCAAATAAGAATTCCCGCTCATACCACCAATCAAAATTCACATTTTCAGCATTTATTCAGAAATTCCATCAATAATTATCCTCCGACATCTTCGCAAGAGGCGAGGATAGGCAGAGGGAGAGGGGAGGCAGGTAAGGCTAAAAATTGATTCACTTTAGATTCAGAAACTTCAGAATTTGCATCAGCAATACTACTTCCATATACAATATAAAATATAGTCAATATAGTCAGATTCTGCATCAACAGCACTTTCTCGACTTTCCAGAACACCTCTCATCATAAGAAACACTCAAATACTCTCAGAATTCACATTTATTCACATTAGCTCAGAAATTTAATCAACAACAATCCCCCGACATCTTCGAAAGAGCCAAGAGTAGGGATAATGCTGTGTAAGGCTTGAAAACATCGATCAATCCAAATAGTTGTATTCTTTTTCTCTTCTGACTCCGATTCCTTCAAAATTCTCACAAGAGCTGCACAATAAACATTTTCACTACTAGAACTCAACTCGCACTATCTATCTCTCTTCCTTCATTCATCCACTTCCAACTCTAGCACTTTCTTACTTCTTTCAAACTGATCAATTCATTCAAAACTGTAGTCATTGCAATATAGCCTTTAATTGACGGAAGTAGACGAAGTAATAATGACACGAATAAGATCAGAAGGGAAAACCATAAAACCATTCAAATATCTGCAGAAGGGGAATTAGTCAACTAACAAAATATAGAAACGCCAAAAATTCCATCAACAGCAGTTCTCCGAAATCTTCGAAAGAGGCGAGGCGAGGGACATGTGTTTGGTAAGGCCTCATTATTCTTTATCCTAAAACCCTATTACTATCATCAGAAATATCCTAAATCTCAACAGCATCACTTACAGAATATCGTTTACCATCATATTTATAACTTCGACCAATAATAAATCAGCATTCATCATTAATTCACTTGTTTTAGAAAGGAAAACCTCTAATTTTTCATTAACAACGCCCGACACCCGTCATCTATTCCACTTCCATCAACTAATCAGCCAATGCAGACTATTTCACCGGAAAAACTTTATCTTCACTAAAAACGATCTTAATAGTCACTCATCAATAATAAATCCAAATTCTTCATTCCTGCTTGCATCAACGTCTCCATTCTCCCGCTATCTTTCAGGAGGTGGATTATGCTTCACATATTCAGCTAAAATCAAAACATAATTCCAATATCTTCCGAACAGAGTTCAATTCGTCTCAAATCGACTCAATTCGACTCGGTTCACCTTGTAATCTCTAAACGAAATTACAAAATCTCACAAATTCCATCAACAATACCTACTCTATCTTCACTAAATTAGCACACATGTCATTCGAACAACTGAGGATCCAGATTTCATACCACATCTATACTCCGAATTTTATAAATTCCATTCAAATTTCATTCAAATACATTAAATAAACTCCATAAAACATTAGTTAATGTTGTACTCCCCGGATGGGGTGTCAGTCAGAACTCGTATTCGTACAAGTTTTTATTTAGTACAACGTCGGGAAAAGACAATTCAGGAGAATTGGAAGACCGACTGTCCTACAGGAGGGCAGGGGGGTAGACTGACTATTAAGAGGAGAATGGTCAATCAATAATTGTTAATGGTCAGGGAATAGAGATAACTACTAAAGAAGAGGGAGAAGAGTTGTAGATGGAATGAGCAGTGTCGTTAGGCGGCACTGCTAGGAGAGAGATTAGGGGGAAAGGTGAGAGATGATAGAAATAGTGGATGGAATAGAGTGAGCCTCTAACAAATACTCACTTTTTGAGAACAAATATTCAGATTTTGTCACATTTTTCATCAACACCATTTTTACTCATCTTTGAAAACTTGCAAAAACACAAATGCTTAGATTTTCCATCAGCATCATTCCACCCACCTCGGAAAGCAAATTCTCAGATTTGTCGCATTTTTTATCAACAATACTTGCTTTTTAAAACAAACGCATACTTTTTGTATTTCCACCATCTATCTAATATAATAAATACCCAGATTTTGCATCAGCACTACTTACCTCAGAGGCAAAAGCTCACATTTTGCATCAGCACCACTTATTTCACAAACAAATTCTCACATTTGTCACATTTTGCATCAACAATACTTCATTTCTTCATTTTTATTCTAAATAAACGCCTACTTTTTGTATTTACACCGCCCGTTTCATACGATAAATACTCACATTTTGCATCAACAGTACTCATCTTAGAAGCAAAAGCTCACATTTTCCATCAGCACCGCCCATCTCAGAAACAAACGCTCATTTTTCCCATTTTAGTAATTAAAAAACTGCTGAAAATTGGAATATCATAATTCAAATATCGCTTTTCTTTGAATATCCAGATACCATCATGCAATTCCGGACATCAAATATCTCCACTCATCCGGTAGGGACGGAAATGGTTAGGGTTTTTAGCAGCTAGCAAGCTTCTGAATAGCCGGAATAGTGCACAGTCGAGATGGGGATATGGGACAAGCACACAAGTTCGGGTTAAGTCGAGAGTAGAATAAGGGTTAGGGCTAGGGTTAGGGATAGTGCAAGGAATAGGTTAGGGATAGGGTTAGGAATAGGATAAGCTAAGGAACAGGGCTAGTAAGATCACTAACATCGATTTAAACAGACCTCTCCTCATCTCACTATCACATCCTCTATTTCACCATATCATCACATACCATCAAGCCTTCGAAAACCATCAAAATCATAACAAATTCATCATCAAATCTCTAGTCCCATCTACTCCTGACTTCTAAATCTCCAATCCCAGCCATCGTCATACTAGTTCGTCCCCATACTAGATAGTTCATCGCAATACAACTCCGAATCCGTGCCATAAGTCAGAATTCAATCAAATAAGAATTCCCGCTCATACCACCAATCAAAATTCACATTTTCAGCATTTATTCAGAAATTCCATCAATAATTATCCTCCGACATCTTCGCAAGAGGCGAGGATAGGCAGAGGGAGAGGGGAGGCAGGTAAGGCTAAAAATTGATTCACTTTAGATTCAGAAACTTCAGAATTTGCATCAGCAATACTACTTCCATATACAATATAAAATATAGTCAATATAGTCAGATTCTGCATCAACAGCACTTTCTCGACTTTCCAGAACACCTCTCATCATAAGAAACACTCAAATACTCTCAGAATTCACATTTATTCACATTAGCTCAGAAATTTAATCAACAACAATCCCCCGACATCTTCGAAAGAGCCAAGAGTAGGGATAATGCTGTGTAAGGCTTGAAAACATCGATCAATCCAAATAGTTGTATTCTTTTTCTCTTCTGACTCCGATTCCTTCAAAATTCTCACAAGAGCTGCACAATAAACATTTTCACTACTAGAACTCAACTCGCACTATCTATCTCTCTTCCTTCATTCATCCACTTCCAACTCTAGCACTTTCTTACTTCTTTCAAACTGATCAATTCATTCAAAACTGTAGTCATTGCAATATAGCCTTTAATTGACGGAAGTAGACGAAGTAATAATGACACGAATAAGATCAGAAGGGAAAACCATAAAACCATTCAAATATCTGCAGAAGGGGAATTAGTCAACTAACAAAATATAGAAACGCCAAAAATTCCATCAACAGCAGTTCTCCGAAATCTTCGAAAGAGGCGAGGCGAGGGACATGTGTTTGGTAAGGCCTCATTATTCTTTATCCTAAAACCCTATTACTATCATCAGAAATATCCTAAATCTCAACAGCATCACTTACAGAATATCGTTTACCATCATATTTATAACTTCGACCAATAATAAATCAGCATTCATCATTAATTCACTTGTTTTAGAAAGGAAAACCTCTAATTTTTCATTAACAACGCCCGACACCCGTCATCTATTCCACTTCCATCAACTAATCAGCCAATGCAGACTATTTCACCGGAAAAACTTTATCTTCACTAAAAACGATCTTAATAGTCACTCATCAATAATAAATCCAAATTCTTCATTCCTGCTTGCATCAACGTCTCCATTCTCCCGCTATCTTTCAGGAGGTGGATTATGCTTCACATATTCAGCTAAAATCAAAACATAATTCCAATATCTTCCGAACAGAGTTCAATTCGTCTCAAATCGACTCAATTCGACTCGGTTCACCTTGTAATCTCTAAACGAAATTACAAAATCTCACAAATTCCATCAACAATACCTACTCTATCTTCACTAAATTAGCACACATGTCATTCGAACAACTGAGGATCCAGATTTCATACCACATCTATACTCCGAATTTTATAAATTCCATTCAAATTTCATTCAAATACATTAAATAAACTCCATAAAACATTAGTTAATGTTGTACTCCCCGGATGGGGTGTCAGTCAGAACTCGTATTCGTACAAGTTTTTATTTAGTACAACGTCGGGAAAAGACAATTCAGGAGAATTGGAAGACCGACTGTCCTACAGGAGGGCAGGGGGGTAGACTGACTATTAAGAGGAGAATGGTCAATCAATAATTGTTAATGGTCAGGGAATAGAGATAACTACTAAAGAAGAGGGAGAAGAGTTGTAGATGGAATGAGCAGTGTCGTTAGGCGGCACTGCTAGGAGAGAGATTAGGGGGAAAGGTGAGAGATGATAGAAATAGTGGATGGAATAGAGTGAGCCTCTAACAAATACTCACTTTTTGAGAACAAATATTCAGATTTTGTCACATTTTTCATCAACACCATTTTTACTCATCTTTGAAAACTTGCAAAAACACAAATGCTTAGATTTTCCATCAGCATCATTCCACCCACCTCGGAAAGCAAATTCTCAGATTTGTCGCATTTTTTATCAACAATACTTGCTTTTTAAAACAAACGCATACTTTTTGTATTTCCACCATCTATCTAATATAATAAATACCCAGATTTTGCATCAGCACTACTTACCTCAGAGGCAAAAGCTCACATTTTGCATCAGCACCACTTATTTCACAAACAAATTCTCACATTTGTCACATTTTGCATCAACAATACTTCATTTCTTCATTTTTATTCTAAATAAACGCCTACTTTTTGTATTTACACCGCCCGTTTCATACGATAAATACTCACATTTTGCATCAACAGTACTCATCTTAGAAGCAAAAGCTCACATTTTCCATCAGCACCGCCCATCTCAGAAACAAACGCTCATTTTTCCCATTTTAGTAATTAAAAAACTGCTGAAAATTGGAATATCATAATTCAAATATCGCTTTTCTTTGAATATCCAGATACCATCATGCAATTCCGGACATCAAATATCTCCACTCATCCGGTAGGGACGGAAATGGTTAGGGTTTTTAGCAGCTAGCAAGCTTCTGAATAGCCGGAATAGTGCACAGTCGAGATGGGGATATGGGACAAGCACACAAGTTCGGGTTAAGTCGAGAGTAGAATAAGGGTTAGGGCTAGGGTTAGGGATAGTGCAAGGAATAGGTTAGGGATAGGGTTAGGAATAGGATAAGCTAAGGAACAGGGCTAGTAAGATCACTAACATCGATTTAAACAGACCTCTCCTCATCTCACTATCACATCCTCTATTTCACCATATCATCACATACCATCAAGCCTTCGAAAACCATCAAAATCATAACAAATTCATCATCAAATCTCTAGTCCCATCTACTCCTGACTTCTAAATCTCCAATCCCAGCCATCGTCATACTAGTTCGTCCCCATACTAGATAGTTCATCGCAATACAACTCCGAATCCGTGCCATAAGTCAGAATTCAATCAAATAAGAATTCCCGCTCATACCACCAATCAAAATTCACATTTTCAGCATTTATTCAGAAATTCCATCAATAATTATCCTCCGACATCTTCGCAAGAGGCGAGGATAGGCAGAGGGAGAGGGGAGGCAGGTAAGGCTAAAAATTGATTCACTTTAGATTCAGAAACTTCAGAATTTGCATCAGCAATACTACTTCCATATACAATATAAAATATAGTCAATATAGTCAGATTCTGCATCAACAGCACTTTCTCGACTTTCCAGAACACCTCTCATCATAAGAAACACTCAAATACTCTCAGAATTCACATTTATTCACATTAGCTCAGAAATTTAATCAACAACAATCCCCCGACATCTTCGAAAGAGCCAAGAGTAGGGATAATGCTGTGTAAGGCTTGAAAACATCGATCAATCCAAATAGTTGTATTCTTTTTCTCTTCTGACTCCGATTCCTTCAAAATTCTCACAAGAGCTGCACAATAAACATTTTCACTACTAGAACTCAACTCGCACTATCTATCTCTCTTCCTTCATTCATCCACTTCCAACTCTAGCACTTTCTTACTTCTTTCAAACTGATCAATTCATTCAAAACTGTAGTCATTGCAATATAGCCTTTAATTGACGGAAGTAGACGAAGTAATAATGACACGAATAAGATCAGAAGGGAAAACCATAAAACCATTCAAATATCTGCAGAAGGGGAATTAGTCAACTAACAAAATATAGAAACGCCAAAAATTCCATCAACAGCAGTTCTCCGAAATCTTCGAAAGAGGCGAGGCGAGGGACATGTGTTTGGTAAGGCCTCATTATTCTTTATCCTAAAACCCTATTACTATCATCAGAAATATCCTAAATCTCAACAGCATCACTTACAGAATATCGTTTACCATCATATTTATAACTTCGACCAATAATAAATCAGCATTCATCATTAATTCACTTGTTTTAGAAAGGAAAACCTCTAATTTTTCATTAACAACGCCCGACACCCGTCATCTATTCCACTTCCATCAACTAATCAGCCAATGCAGACTATTTCACCGGAAAAACTTTATCTTCACTAAAAACGATCTTAATAGTCACTCATCAATAATAAATCCAAATTCTTCATTCCTGCTTGCATCAACGTCTCCATTCTCCCGCTATCTTTCAGGAGGTGGATTATGCTTCACATATTCAGCTAAAATCAAAACATAATTCCAATATCTTCCGAACAGAGTTCAATTCGTCTCAAATCGACTCAATTCGACTCGGTTCACCTTGTAATCTCTAAACGAAATTACAAAATCTCACAAATTCCATCAACAATACCTACTCTATCTTCACTAAATTAGCACACATGTCATTCGAACAACTGAGGATCCAGATTTCATACCACATCTATACTCCGAATTTTATAAATTCCATTCAAATTTCATTCAAATACATTAAATAAACTCCATAAAACATTAGTTAATGTTGTACTCCCCGGATGGGGTGTCAGTCAGAACTCGTATTCGTACAAGTTTTTATTTAGTACAACGTCGGGAAAAGACAATTCAGGAGAATTGGAAGACCGACTGTCCTACAGGAGGGCAGGGGGGTAGACTGACTATTAAGAGGAGAATGGTCAATCAATAATTGTTAATGGTCAGGGAATAGAGATAACTACTAAAGAAGAGGGAGAAGAGTTGTAGATGGAATGAGCAGTGTCGTTAGGCGGCACTGCTAGGAGAGAGATTAGGGGGAAAGGTGAGAGATGATAGAAATAGTGGATGGAATAGAGTGAGCCTCTAACAAATACTCACTTTTTGAGAACAAATATTCAGATTTTGTCACATTTTTCATCAACACCATTTTTACTCATCTTTGAAAACTTGCAAAAACACAAATGCTTAGATTTTCCATCAGCATCATTCCACCCACCTCGGAAAGCAAATTCTCAGATTTGTCGCATTTTTTATCAACAATACTTGCTTTTTAAAACAAACGCATACTTTTTGTATTTCCACCATCTATCTAATATAATAAATACCCAGATTTTGCATCAGCACTACTTACCTCAGAGGCAAAAGCTCACATTTTGCATCAGCACCACTTATTTCACAAACAAATTCTCACATTTGTCACATTTTGCATCAACAATACTTCATTTCTTCATTTTTATTCTAAATAAACGCCTACTTTTTGTATTTACACCGCCCGTTTCATACGATAAATACTCACATTTTGCATCAACAGTACTCATCTTAGAAGCAAAAGCTCACATTTTCCATCAGCACCGCCCATCTCAGAAACAAACGCTCATTTTTCCCATTTTAGTAATTAAAAAACTGCTGAAAATTGGAATATCATAATTCAAATATCGCTTTTCTTTGAATATCCAGATACCATCATGCAATTCCGGACATCAAATATCTCCACTCATCCGGTAGGGACGGAAATGGTTAGGGTTTTTAGCAGCTAGCAAGCTTCTGAATAGCCGGAATAGTGCACAGTCGAGATGGGGATATGGGACAAGCACACAAGTTCGGGTTAAGTCGAGAGTAGAATAAGGGTTAGGGCTAGGGTTAGGGATAGTGCAAGGAATAGGTTAGGGATAGGGTTAGGAATAGGATAAGCTAAGGAACAGGGCTAGTAAGATCACTAACATCGATTTAAACAGACCTCTCCTCATCTCACTATCACATCCTCTATTTCACCATATCATCACATACCATCAAGCCTTCGAAAACCATCAAAATCATAACAAATTCATCATCAAATCTCTAGTCCCATCTACTCCTGACTTCTAAATCTCCAATCCCAGCCATCGTCATACTAGTTCGTCCCCATACTAGATAGTTCATCGCAATACAACTCCGAATCCGTGCCATAAGTCAGAATTCAATCAAATAAGAATTCCCGCTCATACCACCAATCAAAATTCACATTTTCAGCATTTATTCAGAAATTCCATCAATAATTATCCTCCGACATCTTCGCAAGAGGCGAGGATAGGCAGAGGGAGAGGGGAGGCAGGTAAGGCTAAAAATTGATTCACTTTAGATTCAGAAACTTCAGAATTTGCATCAGCAATACTACTTCCATATACAATATAAAATATAGTCAATATAGTCAGATTCTGCATCAACAGCACTTTCTCGACTTTCCAGAACACCTCTCATCATAAGAAACACTCAAATACTCTCAGAATTCACATTTATTCACATTAGCTCAGAAATTTAATCAACAACAATCCCCCGACATCTTCGAAAGAGCCAAGAGTAGGGATAATGCTGTGTAAGGCTTGAAAACATCGATCAATCCAAATAGTTGTATTCTTTTTCTCTTCTGACTCCGATTCCTTCAAAATTCTCACAAGAGCTGCACAATAAACATTTTCACTACTAGAACTCAACTCGCACTATCTATCTCTCTTCCTTCATTCATCCACTTCCAACTCTAGCACTTTCTTACTTCTTTCAAACTGATCAATTCATTCAAAACTGTAGTCATTGCAATATAGCCTTTAATTGACGGAAGTAGACGAAGTAATAATGACACGAATAAGATCAGAAGGGAAAACCATAAAACCATTCAAATATCTGCAGAAGGGGAATTAGTCAACTAACAAAATATAGAAACGCCAAAAATTCCATCAACAGCAGTTCTCCGAAATCTTCGAAAGAGGCGAGGCGAGGGACATGTGTTTGGTAAGGCCTCATTATTCTTTATCCTAAAACCCTATTACTATCATCAGAAATATCCTAAATCTCAACAGCATCACTTACAGAATATCGTTTACCATCATATTTATAACTTCGACCAATAATAAATCAGCATTCATCATTAATTCACTTGTTTTAGAAAGGAAAACCTCTAATTTTTCATTAACAACGCCCGACACCCGTCATCTATTCCACTTCCATCAACTAATCAGCCAATGCAGACTATTTCACCGGAAAAACTTTATCTTCACTAAAAACGATCTTAATAGTCACTCATCAATAATAAATCCAAATTCTTCATTCCTGCTTGCATCAACGTCTCCATTCTCCCGCTATCTTTCAGGAGGTGGATTATGCTTCACATATTCAGCTAAAATCAAAACATAATTCCAATATCTTCCGAACAGAGTTCAATTCGTCTCAAATCGACTCAATTCGACTCGGTTCACCTTGTAATCTCTAAACGAAATTACAAAATCTCACAAATTCCATCAACAATACCTACTCTATCTTCACTAAATTAGCACACATGTCATTCGAACAACTGAGGATCCAGATTTCATACCACATCTATACTCCGAATTTTATAAATTCCATTCAAATTTCATTCAAATACATTAAATAAACTCCATAAAACATTAGTTAATGTTGTACTCCCCGGATGGGGTGTCAGTCAGAACTCGTATTCGTACAAGTTTTTATTTAGTACAACGTCGGGAAAAGACAATTCAGGAGAATTGGAAGACCGACTGTCCTACAGGAGGGCAGGGGGGTAGACTGACTATTAAGAGGAGAATGGTCAATCAATAATTGTTAATGGTCAGGGAATAGAGATAACTACTAAAGAAGAGGGAGAAGAGTTGTAGATGGAATGAGCAGTGTCGTTAGGCGGCACTGCTAGGAGAGAGATTAGGGGGAAAGGTGAGAGATGATAGAAATAGTGGATGGAATAGAGTGAGCCTCTAACAAATACTCACTTTTTGAGAACAAATATTCAGATTTTGTCACATTTTTCATCAACACCATTTTTACTCATCTTTGAAAACTTGCAAAAACACAAATGCTTAGATTTTCCATCAGCATCATTCCACCCACCTCGGAAAGCAAATTCTCAGATTTGTCGCATTTTTTATCAACAATACTTGCTTTTTAAAACAAACGCATACTTTTTGTATTTCCACCATCTATCTAATATAATAAATACCCAGATTTTGCATCAGCACTACTTACCTCAGAGGCAAAAGCTCACATTTTGCATCAGCACCACTTATTTCACAAACAAATTCTCACATTTGTCACATTTTGCATCAACAATACTTCATTTCTTCATTTTTATTCTAAATAAACGCCTACTTTTTGTATTTACACCGCCCGTTTCATACGATAAATACTCACATTTTGCATCAACAGTACTCATCTTAGAAGCAAAAGCTCACATTTTCCATCAGCACCGCCCATCTCAGAAACAAACGCTCATTTTTCCCATTTTAGTAATTAAAAAACTGCTGAAAATTGGAATATCATAATTCAAATATCGCTTTTCTTTGAATATCCAGATACCATCATGCAATTCCGGACATCAAATATCTCCACTCATCCGGTAGGGACGGAAATGGTTAGGGTTTTTAGCAGCTAGCAAGCTTCTGAATAGCCGGAATAGTGCACAGTCGAGATGGGGATATGGGACAAGCACACAAGTTCGGGTTAAGTCGAGAGTAGAATAAGGGTTAGGGCTAGGGTTAGGGATAGTGCAAGGAATAGGTTAGGGATAGGGTTAGGAATAGGATAAGCTAAGGAACAGGGCTAGTAAGATCACTAACATCGATTTAAACAGACCTCTCCTCATCTCACTATCACATCCTCTATTTCACCATATCATCACATACCATCAAGCCTTCGAAAACCATCAAAATCATAACAAATTCATCATCAAATCTCTAGTCCCATCTACTCCTGACTTCTAAATCTCCAATCCCAGCCATCGTCATACTAGTTCGTCCCCATACTAGATAGTTCATCGCAATACAACTCCGAATCCGTGCCATAAGTCAGAATTCAATCAAATAAGAATTCCCGCTCATACCACCAATCAAAATTCACATTTTCAGCATTTATTCAGAAATTCCATCAATAATTATCCTCCGACATCTTCGCAAGAGGCGAGGATAGGCAGAGGGAGAGGGGAGGCAGGTAAGGCTAAAAATTGATTCACTTTAGATTCAGAAACTTCAGAATTTGCATCAGCAATACTACTTCCATATACAATATAAAATATAGTCAATATAGTCAGATTCTGCATCAACAGCACTTTCTCGACTTTCCAGAACACCTCTCATCATAAGAAACACTCAAATACTCTCAGAATTCACATTTATTCACATTAGCTCAGAAATTTAATCAACAACAATCCCCCGACATCTTCGAAAGAGCCAAGAGTAGGGATAATGCTGTGTAAGGCTTGAAAACATCGATCAATCCAAATAGTTGTATTCTTTTTCTCTTCTGACTCCGATTCCTTCAAAATTCTCACAAGAGCTGCACAATAAACATTTTCACTACTAGAACTCAACTCGCACTATCTATCTCTCTTCCTTCATTCATCCACTTCCAACTCTAGCACTTTCTTACTTCTTTCAAACTGATCAATTCATTCAAAACTGTAGTCATTGCAATATAGCCTTTAATTGACGGAAGTAGACGAAGTAATAATGACACGAATAAGATCAGAAGGGAAAACCATAAAACCATTCAAATATCTGCAGAAGGGGAATTAGTCAACTAACAAAATATAGAAACGCCAAAATTCCATCAACAGCAGTTCTCCGAAATCTTCGAAAGAGGCGAGGCGAGGGACATGTGTTTGGTAAGGCCTCATTATTCTTTATCCTAAAACCCTATTACTATCATCAGAAATATCCTAAATCTCAACAGCATCACTTACAGAATATCGTTTACCATCATATTTATAACTTCGACCAATAATAAATCAGCATTCATCATTAATTCACTTGTTTTAGAAAGGAAAACCTCTAATTTTTCATTAACAACGCCCGACACCCGTCATCTATTCCACTTCCATCAACTAATCAGCCAATGCAGACTATTTCACCGGAAAAACTTTATCTTCACTAAAAACGATCTTAATAGTCACTCATCAATAATAAATCCAAATTCTTCATTCCTGCTTGCATCAACGTCTCCATTCTCCCGCTATCTTTCAGGAGGTGGATTATGCTTCACATATTCAGCTAAAATCAAAACATAATTCCAATATCTTCCGAACAGAGTTCAATTCGTCTCAAATCGACTCAATTCGACTCGGTTCACCTTGTAATCTCTAAACGAAATTACAAAATCTCACAAATTCCATCAACAATACCTACTCTATCTTCACTAAATTAGCACACATGTCATTCGAACAACTGAGGATCCAGATTTCATACCACATCTATACTCCGAATTTTATAAATTCCATTCAAATTTCATTCAAATACATTAAATAAACTCCATAAAACATTAGTTAATGTTGTACTCCCCGGATGGGGTGTCAGTCAGAACTCGTATTCGTACAAGTTTTTATTTAGTACAACGTCGGGAAAAGACAATTCAGGAGAATTGGAAGACCGACTGTCCTACAGGAGGGCAGGGGGGTAGACTGACTATTAAGAGGAGAATGGTCAATCAATAATTGTTAATGGTCAGGGAATAGAGATAACTACTAAAGAAGAGGGAGAAGAGTTGTAGATGGAATGAGCAGTGTCGTTAGGCGGCACTGCTAGGAGAGAGATTAGGGGGAAAGGTGAGAGATGATAGAAATAGTGGATGGAATAGAGTGAGCCTCTAACAAATACTCACTTTTGAGAACAAATATTCAGATTTTGTCACATTTTTCATCAACACCATTTTTACTCATCTTTGAAAACTTGCAAAAACACAAATGCTTAGATTTTCCATCAGCATCATTCCACCCACCTCGGAAAGCAAATTCTCAGATTTGTCGCATTTTTTATCAACAATACTTGCTTTTTAAAACAAACGCATACTTTTTGTATTTCCACCATCTATCTAATATAATAAATACCCAGATTTTGCATCAGCACTACTTACCTCAGAGGCAAAAGCTCACATTTTGCATCAGCACCACTTATTTCACAAACAAATTCTCACATTTGTCACATTTTGCATCAACAATACTTCATTTCTTCATTTTTATTCTAAATAAACGCCTACTTTTTGTATTTACACCGCCCGTTTCATACGATAAATACTCACATTTTGCATCAACAGTACTCATCTTAGAAGCAAAAGCTCACATTTTCCATCAGCACCGCCCATCTCAGAAACAAACGCTCATTTTTCCCATTTTAGTAATTAAAAAACTGCTGAAAATTGGAATATCATAATTCAAATATCGCTTTTCTTTGAATATCCAGATACCATCATGCAATTCCGGACATCAAATATCTCCACTCATCCGGTAGGGACGGAAATGGTTAGGGTTTTTAGCAGCTAGCAAGCTTCTGAATAGCCGGAATAGTGCACAGTCGAGATGGGGATATGGGACAAGCACACAAGTTCGGGTTAAGTCGAGAGTAGAATAAGGGTTAGGGCTAGGGTTAGGGATAGTGCAAGGAATAGGTTAGGGATAGGGTTAGGAATAGGATAAGCTAAGGAACAGGGCTAGTAAGATCACTAACATCGATTTAAACAGACCTCTCCTCATCTCACTATCACATCCTCTATTTCACCATATCATCACATACCATCAAGCCTTCGAAAACCATCAAAATCATAACAAATTCATCATCAAATCTCTAGTCCCATCTACTCCTGACTTCTAAATCTCCAATCCCAGCCATCGTCATACTAGTTCGTCCCCATACTAGATAGTTCATCGCAATACAACTCCGAATCCGTGCCATAAGTCAGAATTCAATCAAATAAGAATTCCCGCTCATACCACCAATCAAAATTCACATTTTCAGCATTTATTCAGAAATTCCATCAATAATTATCCTCCGACATCTTCGCAAGAGGCGAGGATAGGCAGAGGGAGAGGGGAGGCAGGTAAGGCTAAAAATTGATTCACTTTAGATTCAGAAACTTCAGAATTTGCATCAGCAATACTACTTCCATATACAATATAAAATATAGTCAATATAGTCAGATTCTGCATCAACAGCACTTTCTCGACTTTCCAGAACACCTCTCATCATAAGAAACACTCAAATACTCTCAGAATTCACATTTATTCACATTAGCTCAGAAATTTAATCAACAACAATCCCCCGACATCTTCGAAAGAGCCAAGAGTAGGGATAATGCTGTGTAAGGCTTGAAAACATCGATCAATCCAAATAGTTGTATTCTTTTTCTCTTCTGACTCCGATTCCTTCAAAATTCTCACAAGAGCTGCACAATAAACATTTTCACTACTAGAACTCAACTCGCACTATCTATCTCTCTTCCTTCATTCATCCACTTCCAACTCTAGCACTTTCTTACTTCTTTCAAACTGATCAATTCATTCAAAACTGTAGTCATTGCAATATAGCCTTTAATTGACGGAAGTAGACGAAGTAATAATGACACGAATAAGATCAGAAGGGAAAACCATAAAACCATTCAAATATCTGCAGAAGGGGAATTAGTCAACTAACAAAATATAGAAACGCCAAAAATTCCATCAACAGCAGTTCTCCGAAATCTTCGAAAGAGGCGAGGCGAGGGACATGTGTTTGGTAAGGCCTCATTATTCTTTATCCTAAAACCCTATTACTATCATCAGAAATATCCTAAATCTCAACAGCATCACTTACAGAATATCGTTTACCATCATATTTATAACTTCGACCAATAATAAATCAGCATTCATCATTAATTCACTTGTTTTAGAAAGGAAAACCTCTAATTTTTCATTAACAACGCCCGACACCCGTCATCTATTCCACTTCCATCAACTAATCAGCCAATGCAGACTATTTCACCGGAAAAACTTTATCTTCACTAAAAACGATCTTAATAGTCACTCATCAATAATAAATCCAAATTCTTCATTCCTGCTTGCATCAACGTCTCCATTCTCCCGCTATCTTTCAGGAGGTGGATTATGCTTCACATATTCAGCTAAAATCAAAACATAATTCCAATATCTTCCGAACAGAGTTCAATTCGTCTCAAATCGACTCAATTCGACTCGGTTCACCTTGTAATCTCTAAACGAAATTACAAAATCTCACAAATTCCATCAACAATACCTACTCTATCTTCACTAAATTAGCACACATGTCATTCGAACAACTGAGGATCCAGATTTCATACCACATCTATACTCCGAATTTTATAAATTCCATTCAAATTTCATTCAAATACATTAAATAAACTCCATAAAACATTAGTTAATGTTGTACTCCCCGGATGGGGTGTCAGTCAGAACTCGTATTCGTACAAGTTTTTATTTAGTACAACGTCGGGAAAAGACAATTCAGGAGAATTGGAAGACCGACTGTCCTACAGGAGGGCAGGGGGGTAGACTGACTATTAAGAGGAGAATGGTCAATCAATAATTGTTAATGGTCAGGGAATAGAGATAACTACTAAAGAAGAGGGAGAAGAGTTGTAGATGGAATGAGCAGTGTCGTTAGGCGGCACTGCTAGGAGAGAGATTAGGGGGAAAGGTGAGAGATGATAGAAATAGTGGATGGAATAGAGTGAGCCTCTAACAAATACTCACTTTTTGAGAACAAATATTCAGATTTTGTCACATTTTTCATCAACACCATTTTTACTCATCTTTGAAAACTTGCAAAAACACAAATGCTTAGATTTTCCATCAGCATCATTCCACCCACCTCGGAAAGCAAATTCTCAGATTTGTCGCATTTTTTATCAACAATACTTGCTTTTTAAAACAAACGCATACTTTTTGTATTTCCACCATCTATCTAATATAATAAATACCCAGATTTTGCATCAGCACTACTTACCTCAGAGGCAAAAGCTCACATTTTGCATCAGCACCACTTATTTCACAAACAAATTCTCACATTTGTCACATTTTGCATCAACAATACTTCATTTCTTCATTTTTATTCTAAATAAACGCCTACTTTTTGTATTTACACCGCCCGTTTCATACGATAAATACTCACATTTTGCATCAACAGTACTCATCTTAGAAGCAAAAGCTCACATTTTCCATCAGCACCGCCCATCTCAGAAACAAACGCTCATTTTTCCCATTTTAGTAATTAAAAAACTGCTGAAAATTGGAATATCATAATTCAAATATCGCTTTTCTTTGAATATCCAGATACCATCATGCAATTCCGGACATCAAATATCTCCACTCATCCGGTAGGGACGGAAATGGTTAGGGTTTTTAGCAGCTAGCAAGCTTCTGAATAGCCGGAATAGTGCACAGTCGAGATGGGGATATGGGACAAGCACACAAGTTCGGGTTAAGTCGAGAGTAGAATAAGGGTTAGGGCTAGGGTTAGGGATAGTGCAAGGAATAGGTTAGGGATAGGGTTAGGAATAGGATAAGCTAAGGAACAGGGCTAGTAAGATCACTAACATCGATTTAAACAGACCTCTCCTCATCTCACTATCACATCCTCTATTTCACCATATCATCACATACCATCAAGCCTTCGAAAACCATCAAAATCATAACAAATTCATCATCAAATCTCTAGTCCCATCTACTCCTGACTTCTAAATCTCCAATCCCAGCCATCGTCATACTAGTTCGTCCCCATACTAGATAGTTCATCGCAATACAACTCCGAATCCGTGCCATAAGTCAGAATTCAATCAAATAAGAATTCCCGCTCATACCACCAATCAAAATTCACATTTTCAGCATTTATTCAGAAATTCCATCAATAATTATCCTCCGACATCTTCGCAAGAGGCGAGGATAGGCAGAGGGAGAGGGGAGGCAGGTAAGGCTAAAAATTGATTCACTTTAGATTCAGAAACTTCAGAATTTGCATCAGCAATACTACTTCCATATACAATATAAAATATAGTCAATATAGTCAGATTCTGCATCAACAGCACTTTCTCGACTTTCCAGAACACCTCTCATCATAAGAAACACTCAAATACTCTCAGAATTCACATTTATTCACATTAGCTCAGAAATTTAATCAACAACAATCCCCCGACATCTTCGAAAGAGCCAAGAGTAGGGATAATGCTGTGTAAGGCTTGAAAACATCGATCAATCCAAATAGTTGTATTCTTTTTCTCTTCTGACTCCGATTCCTTCAAAATTCTCACAAGAGCTGCACAATAAACATTTTCACTACTAGAACTCAACTCGCACTATCTATCTCTCTTCCTTCATTCATCCACTTCCAACTCTAGCACTTTCTTACTTCTTTCAAACTGATCAATTCATTCAAAACTGTAGTCATTGCAATATAGCCTTTAATTGACGGAAGTAGACGAAGTAATAATGACACGAATAAGATCAGAAGGGAAAACCATAAAACCATTCAAATATCTGCAGAAGGGGAATTAGTCAACTAACAAAATATAGAAACGCCAAAAATTCCATCAACAGCAGTTCTCCGAAATCTTCGAAAGAGGCGAGGCGAGGGACATGTGTTTGGTAAGGCCTCATTATTCTTTATCCTAAAACCCTATTACTATCATCAGAAATATCCTAAATCTCAACAGCATCACTTACAGAATATCGTTTACCATCATATTTATAACTTCGACCAATAATAAATCAGCATTCATCATTAATTCACTTGTTTTAGAAAGGAAAACCTCTAATTTTTCATTAACAACGCCCGACACCCGTCATCTATTCCACTTCCATCAACTAATCAGCCAATGCAGACTATTTCACCGGAAAAACTTTATCTTCACTAAAAACGATCTTAATAGTCACTCATCAATAATAAATCCAAATTCTTCATTCCTGCTTGCATCAACGTCTCCATTCTCCCGCTATCTTTCAGGAGGTGGATTATGCTTCACATATTCAGCTAAAATCAAAACATAATTCCAATATCTTCCGAACAGAGTTCAATTCGTCTCAAATCGACTCAATTCGACTCGGTTCACCTTGTAATCTCTAAACGAAATTACAAAATCTCACAAATTCCATCAACAATACCTACTCTATCTTCACTAAATTAGCACACATGTCATTCGAACAACTGAGGATCCAGATTTCATACCACATCTATACTCCGAATTTTATAAATTCCATTCAAATTTCATTCAAATACATTAAATAAACTCCATAAAACATTAGTTAATGTTGTACTCCCCGGATGGGGTGTCAGTCAGAACTCGTATTCGTACAAGTTTTTATTTAGTACAACGTCGGAAAAGACAATTCAGGAGAATTGGAAGACCGACTGTCCTACAGGAGGGCAGGGGGGTAGACTGACTATTAAGAGGAGAATGGTCAATCAATAATTGTTAATGGTCAGGGAATAGAGATAACTACTAAAGAAGAGGGAGAAGAGTTGTAGATGGAATGAGCAGTGTCGTTAGGCGGCACTGCTAGGAGAGAGATTAGGGGGAAAGGTGAGAGATGATAGAAATAGTGGATGGAATAGAGTGAGCCTCTAACAAATACTCACTTTTTGAGAACAAATATTCAGATTTTGTCACATTTTTCATCAACACCATTTTTACTCATCTTGAAAACTTGCAAAAACACAAATGCTTAGATTTTCCATCAGCATCATTCCACCCACCTCGGAAAGCAAATTCTCAGATTTGTCGCATTTTTTATCAACAATACTTGCTTTTTAAAACAAACGCATACTTTTTGTATTTCCACCATCTATCTAATATAATAAATACCCAGATTTTGCATCAGCACTACTTACCTCAGAGGCAAAAGCTCACATTTTGCATCAGCACCACTTATTTCACAAACAAATTCTCACATTTGTCACATTTTGCATCAACAATACTTCATTTCTTCATTTTTATTCTAAATAAACGCCTACTTTTTGTATTTACACCGCCCGTTTCATACGATAAATACTCACATTTTGCATCAACAGTACTCATCTTAGAAGCAAAAGCTCACATTTTCCATCAGCACCGCCCATCTCAGAAACAAACGCTCATTTTTCCCATTTTAGTAATTAAAAAACTGCTGAAAATTGGAATATCATAATTCAAATATCGCTTTTCTTTGAATATCCAGATACCATCATGCAATTCCGGACATCAAATATCTCCACTCATCCGGTAGGGACGGAAATGGTTAGGGTTTTTAGCAGCTAGCAAGCTTCTGAATAGCCGGAATAGTGCACAGTCGAGATGGGGATATGGGACAAGCACACAAGTTCGGGTTAAGTCGAGAGTAGAATAAGGGTTAGGGCTAGGGTTAGGGATAGTGCAAGGAATAGGTTAGGGATAGGGTTAGGAATAGGATAAGCTAAGGAACAGGGCTAGTAAGATCACTAACATCGATTTAAACAGACCTCTCCTCATCTCACTATCACATCCTCTATTTCACCATATCATCACATACCATCAAGCCTTCGAAAACCATCAAAATCATAACAAATTCATCATCAAATCTCTAGTCCCATCTACTCCTGACTTCTAAATCTCCAATCCCAGCCATCGTCATACTAGTTCGTCCCCATACTAGATAGTTCATCGCAATACAACTCCGAATCCGTGCCATAAGTCAGAATTCAATCAAATAAGAATTCCCGCTCATACCACCAATCAAAATTCACATTTTCAGCATTTATTCAGAAATTCCATCAATAATTATCCTCCGACATCTTCGCAAGAGGCGAGGATAGGCAGAGGGAGAGGGGAGGCAGGTAAGGCTAAAAATTGATTCACTTTAGATTCAGAAACTTCAGAATTTGCATCAGCAATACTACTTCCATATACAATATAAAATATAGTCAATATAGTCAGATTCTGCATCAACAGCACTTTCTCGACTTTCCAGAACACCTCTCATCATAAGAAACACTCAAATACTCTCAGAATTCACATTTATTCACATTAGCTCAGAAATTTAATCAACAACAATCCCCCGACATCTTCGAAAGAGCCAAGAGTAGGGATAATGCTGTGTAAGGCTTGAAAACATCGATCAATCCAAATAGTTGTATTCTTTTTCTCTTCTGACTCCGATTCCTTCAAAATTCTCACAAGAGCTGCACAATAAACATTTTCACTACTAGAACTCAACTCGCACTATCTATCTCTCTTCCTTCATTCATCCACTTCCAACTCTAGCACTTTCTTACTTCTTTCAAACTGATCAATTCATTCAAAACTGTAGTCATTGCAATATAGCCTTTAATTGACGGAAGTAGACGAAGTAATAATGACACGAATAAGATCAGAAGGGAAAACCATAAAACCATTCAAATATCTGCAGAAGGGGAATTAGTCAACTAACAAAATATAGAAACGCCAAAAATTCCATCAACAGCAGTTCTCCGAAATCTTCGAAAGAGGCGAGGCGAGGGACATGTGTTTGGTAAGGCCTCATTATTCTTTATCCTAAAACCCTATTACTATCATCAGAAATATCCTAAATCTCAACAGCATCACTTACAGAATATCGTTTACCATCATATTTATAACTTCGACCAATAATAAATCAGCATTCATCATTAATTCACTTGTTTTAGAAAGGAAAACCTCTAATTTTTCATTAACAACGCCCGACACCCGTCATCTATTCCACTTCCATCAACTAATCAGCCAATGCAGACTATTTCACCGGAAAAACTTTATCTTCACTAAAAACGATCTTAATAGTCACTCATCAATAATAAATCCAAATTCTTCATTCCTGCTTGCATCAACGTCTCCATTCTCCCGCTATCTTTCAGGAGGTGGATTATGCTTCACATATTCAGCTAAAATCAAAACATAATTCCAATATCTTCCGAACAGAGTTCAATTCGTCTCAAATCGACTCAATTCGACTCGGTTCACCTTGTAATCTCTAAACGAAATTACAAAATCTCACAAATTCCATCAACAATACCTACTCTATCTTCACTAAATTAGCACACATGTCATTCGAACAACTGAGGATCCAGATTTCATACCACATCTATACTCCGAATTTTATAAATTCCATTCAAATTTCATTCAAATACATTAAATAAACTCCATAAAACATTAGTTAATGTTGTACTCCCCGGATGGGGTGTCAGTCAGAACTCGTATTCGTACAAGTTTTTATTTAGTACAACGTCGGGAAAAGACAATTCAGGAGAATTGGAAGACCGACTGTCCTACAGGAGGGCAGGGGGGTAGACTGACTATTAAGAGGAGAATGGTCAATCAATAATTGTTAATGGTCAGGGAATAGAGATAACTACTAAAGAAGAGGGAGAAGAGTTGTAGATGGAATGAGCAGTGTCGTTAGGCGGCACTGCTAGGAGAGAGATTAGGGGGAAAGGTGAGAGATGATAGAAATAGTGGATGGAATAGAGTGAGCCTCTAACAAATACTCACTTTTTGAGAACAAATATTCAGATTTTGTCACATTTTTCATCAACACCATTTTTACTCATCTTTGAAAACTTGCAAAAACACAAATGCTTAGATTTTCCATCAGCATCATTCCACCCACCTCGGAAAGCAAATTCTCAGATTTGTCGCATTTTTTATCAACAATACTTGCTTTTTAAAACAAACGCATACTTTTTGTATTTCCACCATCTATCTAATATAATAAATACCCAGATTTTGCATCAGCACTACTTACCTCAGAGGCAAAAGCTCACATTTTGCATCAGCACCACTTATTTCACAAACAAATTCTCACATTTTGTCACATTTTGCATCAACAATACTTCATTTCTTCATTTTTATTCTAAATAAACGCCTAACTTTTTGTATTTACACCGCCCGTTTCATACGATAAATACTCACATTTTGCATCAACAGTACTCATCTTAGAAGCAAAAGCTCACATTTTCCATCAGCACCGCCCATCTCAGAAACAAACGCTCATTTTTCCCATTTTAGTAATTAAAAAACTGCTGAAAATTGGAATATCATAATTCAAATATCGCTTTTCTTTGAATATCCAGATACCATCATGCAATTCCGGACATCAAATATCTCCACTCATCCGGTAGGGACGGAAATGGTTAGGGTTTTTAGCAGCTAGCAAGCTTCTGAATAGCCGGAATAGTGCACAGTCGAGATGGGGATATGGGACAAGCACACAAGTTCGGGTTAAGTCGAGAGTAGAATAAGGGTTAGGGCTAGGGTTAGGGATAGTGCAAGGAATAGGTTAGGGATAGGGTTAGGAATAGGATAAGCTAAGGAACAGGGCTAGTAAGATCACTAACATCGATTTAAACAGACCTCTCCTCATCTCACTATCACATCCTCTATTTCACCATATCATCACATACCATCAAGCCTTCGAAAACCATCAAAATCATAACAAATTCATCATCAAATCTCTAGTCCCATCTACTCCTGACTTCTAAATCTCCAATCCCAGCCATCGTCATACTAGTTCGTCCCCATACTAGATAGTTCATCGCAATACAACTCCGAATCCGTGCCATAAGTCAGAATTCAATCAAATAAGAATTCCCGCTCATACCACCAATCAAAATTCACATTTTCAGCATTTATTCAGAAATTCCATCAATAATTATCCTCCGACATCTTCGCAAGAGGCGAGGATAGGCAGAGGGAGAGGGGAGGCAGGTAAGGCTAAAAATTGATTCACTTTAGATTCAGAAACTTCAGAATTTGCATCAGCAATACTACTTCCATATACAATATAAAATATAGTCAATATAGTCAGATTCTGCATCAACAGCACTTTCTCGACTTTCCAGAACACCTCTCATCATAAGAAACACTCAAATACTCTCAGAATTCACATTTATTCACATTAGCTCAGAAATTTAATCAACAACAATCCCCCGACATCTTCGAAAGAGCCAAGAGTAGGGATAATGCTGTGTAAGGCTTGAAAACATCGATCAATCCAAATAGTTGTATTCTTTTTCTCTTCTGACTCCGATTCCTTCAAAATTCTCACAAGAGCTGCACAATAAACATTTTCACTACTAGAACTCAACTCGCACTATCTATCTCTCTTCCTTCATTCATCCACTTCCAACTCTAGCACTTTCTTACTTCTTTCAAACTGATCAATTCATTCAAAACTGTAGTCATTGCAATATAGCCTTTAATTGACGGAAGTAGACGAAGTAATAATGACACGAATAAGATCAGAAGGGAAAACCATAAAACCATTCAAATATCTGCAGAAGGGGAATTAGTCAACTAACAAAATATAGAAACGCCAAAAATTCCATCAACAGCAGTTCTCCGAAATCTTCGAAAGAGGCGAGGCGAGGGACATGTGTTTGGTAAGGCCTCATTATTCTTTATCCTAAAACCCTATTACTATCATCAGAAATATCCTAAATCTCAACAGCATCACTTACAGAATATCGTTTTACCATCATATTTATAACTTCGACCAATAATAAATCAGCATTCATCATTAATTCACTTGTTTTAGAAAGGAAAACCTCTAATTTTTCATTAACAACGCCCGACACCCGTCATCTATTCCACTTCCATCAACTAATCAGCCAATGCAGACTATTTCACCGGAAAAACTTTATCTTCACTAAAAACGATCTTAATAGTCACTCATCAATAATAAATCCAAATTCTTCATTCCTGCTTGCATCAACGTCTCCATTCTCCCGCTATCTTTCAGGAGGTGGATTATGCTTCACATATTCAGCTAAAATCAAAACATAATTCCAATATCTTCCGAACAGAGTTCAATTCGTCTCAAATCGACTCAATTCGACTCGGTTCACCTTGTAATCTCTAAACGAAATTACAAAATCTCACAAATTCCATCAACAATACCTACTCTATCTTCACTAAATTAGCACACATGTCATTCGAACAACTGAGGATCCAGATTTCATACCACATCTATACTCCGAATTTTATAAATTCCATTCAAATTTCATTCAAATACATTAAATAAACTCCATAAAACATTAGTTAATGTTTGTACTCCCCGGATGGGGTGTCAGTCAGAACTCGTATTCGTACAAGTTTTTATTTAGTACAACGTCGGGAAAAGACAATTCAGGAGAATTGGAAGACCGACTGTCCTACAGGAGGGCAGGGGGGTAGACTGACTATTAAGAGGAGAATGGTCAATCAATAATTGTTAATGGTCAGGGAATAGAGATAACTACTAAAGAAGAGGGAGAAGAG